>JANRMT010062856.1:97842547-97934440 GCA_026402145.1 Polypterus bichir lapradei
ATCTATCTATCTATCTATCTATCTATCTATCTATCTATCTATCTATCCAATAGATATAATTAAGGTCTCTCAATTTGTATGAATGATACAACGATTAACTTTTTCATTGCAATGTCAAGTAGACAAGCATGTTAATAATAAAGCCTTGCAAAACAACAGTCAGTGCTGGCACCCCACCAACTGCTGTATCTGCACCACCTATACTTACACCACTGTTCTGCATATATCAGTGGTTTACAAGTTAAGTCCTGGAAGAAATCATGGCTGCATGTTTTTGTTTCAGCCAGTTTCACAATTTACTGTATAGTCAACCCAATTGATCTCATTTTTAAATTTTCTCATTCAGAGAACAGCATTAGTGTGAGTTAAACACACAATGCAGAACAAGTTCGTTCTTACAGTTTTAAATACTTTAAAAGTTTGTCTGAAATGTAAGTTGCAAAGTAAAAATACGGTTTAAGTGTTCAAGTCAAATAATTCTAGTGCTAACCGTATAGGGCACAAAAAAACAATGGTTAAAATTGATATTAGGCAGAAGGCGGCATGGCTCTACCTAACTTCCAGTTTTATTACTGGGCAGCAAATATACAGGCGATAAGAACCTGGACACAAATAGAAGAACATACACAGGCTTGGTCCGCAATAGAATTAAATTCCTGCAGTACTTCTTTGTATTCCTTGCTCTGTGCTCCAATAAACACACGTTATCGGCAATACACTAATAACCCAATTGTGCTCCACTCACTTAGAATCTGGAACCAATGTAGAAAGCATTTTAAGACGGAGAAGCTTCTATCTGTGGCACCCCTGCAAGAGAACCACCTCTTTCAACCCTCACAAACATATGCAGTTTTTAATATTTGGAAAAAATTTGGAATTAACTTGCTTAGAGATCTTTATATAGACAACGTCTTTGCATCCTATGAGCAATTACATTCCAAATTTAACATTCCAGCTACACATTTCTTTCACTATCTTCAAATCAGAAACTTTGTTAAACAAAACCTTCCAGATTTTCCTCATCTTGCACCCTCATCCATGCTGGAAAAAATATTGCTCAATCTCAAGGATTTAGACTCCATCTCTACAATATATAAAATCATTTTACAATCCCTCCCTTTTAAAGATCCAAGAGGACACTGGGAAAAAGATCTTTCAATTAATATATCAGAAAAGGAGTGGAAAGTAGCAATGCAGAGAATTCACTCGAGCTCCATATGCGCAAAGCATACAATTATACAACTCAAAATTATATATCGAGCACATCTGTCTCGACTAAAACTCTCCAAAATGTTCCCAGGGCATGATCCAACCTGCGAACGTTGTAACCAAGTCCCAGCCTCACTAGGTCACATGTTCTGGTCCTGCACCAAATTAACATTATTCTGGACAAACATTTTTAATTACCTTTCAGATAGCCTTGGACTTACAATCCCTCCAAACCCATTAACAGCTGTGTTTGGTGTTCTTCCAGATGGGTTTAAAGCGGAGGAAGACAAACAAATTGTGATTGCATTCACTACACTTTTGGCACGTAGACTTATTCTCATAAACTGGAAGAACCCAAACTCTCCTCTTTTAAGTCAGTGGGAAACCGATGTGTTATATTATTTGAAGTTGGAAAAAATCAAATATTCAGTTAGAGGATCCGTACAGACTTTTTTCAAAACATGGCAGGATCTAATCAGTAATATTTTAAAATAAGTTCAAAAGGCACAGAGAATTTATTAATTTAGGTATGTCTCCAAGTCTTAAATTTAACGCCGTTTGGCTTGCTCTCTCTCTCAGGGGTGGGGATCGATCTGTTCTTAATTTTTCTCTTTGTAAAAACTTGATTGCTTTGTATGGATTGTAATAAAATTAATAAAATTAAAAAAAAAAAAAAAAAAAAAAAAAAAAAAAAAAAAATTGATATTAGGGAAGCTAAAATACAGTTAAATATTGAGCAAAAGGCGAAAGACAACCATAAGAGATTCTTTCAGTATTCTGGCAATAAAAATGTTCAGGGGTGAGGTGAAATCAGGAAAAGTAAGGGTATGCCAAATTTTACAGTGAAATAGCAAATGCTCCAAACTTATGTGGAATCTGTTTGAAGTAAAAATCTGCTGCCACAGTGGTACCCAAGGACTGAGTGCATAAGTAGATTAATGATCACAGACAAATACTTGATGCTTATTGTTCAATGCTCACTGCCCACCTTGGAAATTATAAAGAACTGGAAGCTATAAATACTGCCCATTAAAATGGAATTACACTGGTCCAGGTACCCTATGAGCCAATAAGCTTTACTGTATCACAATTAAATCGATGAGAGGCAATTATTAAGAAAAGATTAAGCATCATGTTGCAAGAAAAGCTATATTGGCGAAAACTCAGACTCATCATGCATTCATATGGGGTTGATAATGTTTTACTAATGAGCTGGAACTCTATGAAGAAGCCACAAATGCACATGATCAGAGAGATGCATATAATATTATTTGTTAGTATTTTCAGAAAGTTTTTGGTAAAGTACCACATAAGAGGTTAATCATTAAACTAAAAGAATTTGAAATTCAAAAAGTGTGTATGTGTGGAAAATTGGCTTAAACAATGGAAAAAATGAGTTATGGTGAGACTCTTTCCAGAATTAGGTGATCTTAAACATAGTGTCTTTCAAGGATAATTGCTGGGGCCACTGCTCTTTTTAATGTTAGAATATAAATAACAAAGTTGGTTAAACAAAATGGAATATAATACAGAGTCACCCAAATCATTCAAGAGGGGCTTGGACAGAATACAGGCTTGGGCAGATTTGTGGCATGTAACTTACTACGTGTGGAAAGTAAAAATGTTAGATCCAAATACACAATAGGAAATTAGAAACCTAAAAACAAATATTATGAGAAGGACCTAGGAGTCACAGTGGACTCATCTCTGTTTTCATTTAGACAGAGTGAAGAATCCATTAAGAAGGATAAGAATGTTATTTTATATAGTAGTAAGAGTATACAGTGCCTCCAGTAAGTATCCAGACCCTTTCACTTGTTCACATTTTGTTATGTTGTAGCTTTGTGCTGAAATTGTTTAAAAAATGTTCCCCTCATCAAACAACACTCAATACCCCAGAATTACAAAGTTGAAACAGGATACTGTTTGCAAATGTATTTAAAATTAAAAAAAATGAAATATCCAACAAGTATTCAAGCCCTTTGCCTGTACTAAGTTGAAACACCTTTGGCAGTTATTACATCCAGGAGTCTTCTTGGGTATGAGAAGCTTTGCATACCTGGATTTGGATTTCTGACATTCTTTTCAGGGACTTTAAAAACGCAGCGTAATTTGGAAAAATTAGGAAAATCGGAAAGACGGATTGAATATCCTGATTACTTTGAAATGTCTGTAATATTCTAATTTACATTGATGAAATATTTAGAAACTATGTTTTCTATTTTTGACATAGTTTTAGATTCCTAATTCTCTTTTGCCATTTTCCTATAATTCGTCTTTTTTCACTAAAACAGAATACTGATTTCTTTTTTGTTTTTGTTTTTTCTTTCAGTAAGCAACGGTAAATGTTATATTTAATAAAATTAAATTGAACATGTTTGATATATCGTTTAGCCACACTGAGTAGTAGATTCATTCATAACCTCCCCATACATCTGTTCAAATCAGGACGAAATGTGTTTATTATGTACGTCCTTTGTAGTTATTCCGATTTATGTATTTGTGCACATGCGCTTTGCTTTGTTCCTAACAGTCTGTAAGATGCATGCGCGTGTTCATTTTATAACCTTCACTGCCACAATGTGTAGGATAGACCTGCTTACGAGGTACTTTAAATTGGTACACAATTTTGTTCCATTTCATCGACTCCAAGATGTCCACTGACCTAGCAGGAAGTATGCAGCCAAAAGCAACAGCGCCAAACCCGACAGCTTGGTACTTTAAATGTTTACCAGGACGAGCTGAGAACATAAAGGTAACTTTTAACTCAATCTAAGAGGACATCGTACGGAGATGTCCCCGTGCTGAATGAACACTGCAGCCCATCCGATGAGTATTTTCAGCTGCGCCGAACCTCTGTATAGCTATAAGTGATATTGTTTTTATTATGTATTTGTATGTTTAGTCCTGCGATCGTGATCGCTATAGTGTATATTTATGTGCACAGCTAACGTAAGGCTTAAAACTGTAGTCCCTGATTTCATCGACTTTGAACGTTTTCTTTATGTATTTGTCCTTGTGTATTGGTGCTAGATTTTGACATATTGGTATGGCTTAATCATGCTCGAAAACGCACGAATGGACGGATGTTTTAAGCGTCTTGAACAGAGGAACGACAGTTTACATTTAAAATGCACAATTATAATGACTTGTTACACTAGTTTCGTATCACATTTAATTCTAATCGAAAAGAACATTTTCCCGATGTAATGTAATGGAGATTTTCACTATTGAACAGCTTATCTTCCAGCTTCTCATTATTCTGCGCTACAAAGCAGGTTTTACAAAAATGATCTTGAATCGGGGCATTGTTGGCCACTCTCATGTATACTGTATATTCAAAATACATTTTTAAAGTAGTTATAATAAATCCCAATAGTTAAATAACATGGCCCAAATAATTAAAATTTGAAAGAAAATCTGATGATATGATTAACGGGAAGGTCGAAGGGGACACTTATCTAAAGGGTTGAATATCCAGACCCAATATCAACAGAAGCTGAATGGTTCTTCAGAGAATAAACACAACACAGTTTCGGCTTTCCCCTATACTCTCAGACCAAATCTTCAACAGCTGGATCTCGAAACCAACGCCTGTCCCCTTTTAATATTGTTCCGTACCTGTATCAATTGGACCACACGAGTCCGGTGGAAACACCGATTTCTTATGCAGATAATTAATTTAATCGTCTAACTGCAGTGGGTACTCTGATGCCCCTTCTACCGTTCTAAAGCGGTGCATTAAGTTAATTGGCCAGTTTAAAAGTAGTCTGGGTACGCCCCACGCTAAACTAACTTCCCATTTCTCCCGAAACTGCTAGGACAAGCTAATATCGCCCGCGATTCAATAACTAAAGTGGGTAGGAAGAATCTATAGGATTTTCATCATTTTTGTCCAATTTCACCTCTCAGTCTGCAGCCAGTCTCCTCCATTATTTGTCAAGTAATGGACGGAGTTTATCAGATGACAGGAGTGTGAACAGATTACCTTCACGAGAAAAGAATGGTTCCTACTGCTCTCGTAATTAACGCGAGTGCAGGACGAGGAAAATGGTGTCTGCTGTTGCTGTCGGTGATGATTTGTGGAATATGGGATCTGAGAGACATGTGGCAGTGATGGGCCCGGTTGGAGTGGTGGTGTCCTTTGTGCCCAAAGAGTCACCTGATTGGATATCATATGGCGAGGACTGACAATTAGTTTTTTTTATGTTAAGTGTCTCCATTTAGCAGTTAACAGGAAGACCAAAGTCAAGTCACTTCCTAATTTTTATTAATTTATTTACACATTTTACACATGTTGACTGAAGTTTTATGCACGTTTAAAATTATTACTATTTTATGGTTTCTTTGGCAATTTCATTTGCTTTATTAAGGATTGAAGGTTGTATTTATTTGTGCTAAGTATTTTTTGGAGAAGTTGTGGGATTTTTTTATCTCTCTGGTATGTTCTTTGAATAAACAAACAAGAATAGGGCAGCCAATGATCTTTTGAGAGGGCTGATCTGTATTGATTGATAATTTACATTCTTATTCAAATGAAAAGGAACCTTGCCTGGGGAAGGAACTACTGTCCCCTGTCTCAATTTTTAAATATCCCCTTTGCTAATAAAACAAAGCTAAGCAAATGCTTTATCACATTAATCTCTCTCTCTCCCATACTATACTAATCAGCCAGAACATTAAAACCACTGATGGGTGAAGTGAATAACATTGATTATCTCATTACAATGGCACCTATTAAAGGATGGAATATATTAGACAGCAAGTGAACAGTCAGTTCTTAAGGTGATGTGCTGGAAGCAGGACAGATGAGCAAGCATAAGTATTTGAGCAACTTTGACAAGAAACAAATTGTGATGATTAGACTACTGGGTCAGAGCATGGCAGGTCTTGTGGGGCGTTAACAGCATGCAGTGGTTAGTACCTACCAAAAGTGGTCCAAAGAAGGACAACTGGTAAACCGGTGACCAGGTCATAGCACCCAATGTTCATTGATTTGTATGGGGAGCGAAGTCTAGCCTGTCTGGTCTGATCCCAAAGAAGAGTTACTGTAGCACAAATTGCTGAAAAGCTTAATGGTGACCATGACATAAAGATGTTGGAACACACAGTGTCTCAGAGCATGCTGTGTTTGGGGCTGTGTAGATGTAGACCAGACAGAGTGCCCACGCTGACCCCGTCCACCACCAAAAGCACATACAATGGGTACCAACTGGACAAAGGAGTAATGAAAGAAGGTGGCATAGTCTAATGAATCCCAATTTCTTTTAGATCATGTGGACAGTTGTGTGCATATGTGTCATGTACTTGGGGAAGCGATGGCATCAGGATGCACTATGGGGAAAAGGCAAACCAGTGAATGTGATTCAGTGTAATGCTCTAGGCAATGTTTATCTGGGCAATGTTTGGGCCCAGACATTCATGTGGATTTTACCTTGACACGCACCACCTACCTAAAAATGGTTGCAGACCATGTACAACTTTCATGGCAATGATATTCCCTGATGGTAGTGACCTCCTTTAGCAGAATAAGGTACCTTGCCACACTGCAACACTTTTTCAGGAATGATTTGAGGAATATGACAGAGTTCAATGTGTTGACTTGTCCACCAGATTCCCTACATCTCATCTATATATATATACACTAGAGGGCTGTGTCCCCTACTCGCTTCGCTCGCCCACCCCACAATCCCCACCCCCGGGGATGTGCTTTACACTAGCCGCTTTGCTTCTCTGCCACTCAAGTTGTGAATCTGGGGCTGAACACAAGCTAAGGAGATGTGGACGGATCAGCTGCTGCTGCCGTGCTGCGTGATCTGCATGTCACACTACGTGTCGATCATTTAAAAGCCTGTAGTAGTCTTGCGGGACTTCAAAGTGTCTCTCCGAGCTGCTGCTGTGCTGCGTGATCTGCATGTCACGTCGCATGACGATCATTTAAAAGCCTGTACAGCAGCTGTCCTTTTGTCTCACTTCCTTGTCTCGCACGATGTTAGTGTCTCCAAGAAACTTTTTGTAAGTAGGGCGTGACGTGAACACGTCTGGACCCAAGATTTTTTTATATAATAGATGGATATTTGTGTTTGTATGTGATACAGTATCTGCCAAATAATAAGAGTACATGACACATGTTTCACCCTAATTGGGGCTCATCAGCTGTACACACCTTTGCTTCCCCTTACGAGGATTGAACCTTGGATGTCAGCACCTGGGTTTATGCCACTGCAGTTGGTTCACTTAATTGACAGGATGAAGATCGGAGTATTACATTCATAGGTCTGAATCGCTAGCTGATTATTTGGATAGATTAGTAAAGTGGGAATATGCAGGCTTAAAGAAGAATTTACAAATAATGGATAAAAAAATACTTTCTAAGACAAACACCTAATAATCCACCTTGTCCATTATCCCCCATCCTTTGCTATATATTGCCGTTGATTCCTGTAATCATTTTCCTCTGATGATGACACCTTTGTTGGTGTTGAAGGCTCAGGAATAAAAGCTTATCTAAGATATGTGATTTATTTTTTTCTGCCTTTGTGGATTTGTCAACTTAGTATAAAAGAAAACTGAAATGTTAAAAAGTAATGTCCAAAATGCTGGAATCCGCATTCCTCCATACAAAGGAGGAAAGCAGTTGCAAGAATTTTCCCGTCTAGTTATTAAAATTTCATTAAAGCCCAGTAATTTAATAAAATATCTAATTAAAACTGGAAATGGGTTTGACTTTATTATATAGCGGGACGACCAGAGAGAGTCGCTTATGTTAAAAGACCTAATTATCAGTCCAGAGATAAGCAGCAATATGGGCCTTTCAGATACGGTTTAAACCGTGACTCTTAGTTCTTGCTGTATGCTCTCAGATCCCACATTCCACAAATCGCCCCGATATTATCTGCAGCCCTTTTTATCTAGTTCTGTATTTTGGGCAATTAGGAGGAACGTACAAGTCTAGTAGGAACAACTCTTTCTCGGAGAGGTTAATTACTGGCAACTTGGCTTAACAGTAAATTAAATAGAGATGCTTCTATAAGACTGATCTGATTCTTGTTTGTAAAGTTAACATAACGTAATCGTTCGTTTCATTAAATACAGGAGACATCCCTAGAATGTACTATCAATGGGCCCACTCACGCGCACACCTACACTCACACTCAAGGCTCATTTGGAATCCTGAGTCAATCTAAAACACATGGCCTTGTGGTTTTGTGTCTTTAAGGATTTCGTATTTATGTTTTGTTTCTCGTGACATTAATTGAAGGTCTAACTCTCTTTAAATGAGACAATCAATGGTAAACGGACACAAAAATCACTTTATACATTTTGAGTAGCATCCACTTTATTTTCATGTGAACCATATTGTAAGCAACAAGTGAAATTAAATATAAAGCTTTATTATACTCTCCCGAGCAGTGAATTGATCTTTATTCGTTACTTAAAGACTGATGGAATACACGATGAATGGGAGTGTTAACACATGTAAATAGCAGGAGTCCATCAAAAGGCTTCACCTTCGACTAAGTTTTAGAAAGCCAGCTGTCGCGCTCGGTGACCAAGAATCCTGGAGAGCCTGCACTTATCACACGAAAGTGTTTTGTTTTTGTTTTTTTTTTGCTTTTTTTCAGTAATATTTCAAGTTGTTTATGTGCCGCTTGGGGTCGTTCTTTCTAATCTTTTCTCTCGTGTTGCTGCTGTACACACTTCTGTCATTATTGTCTGTCATTTTTCTAAAGCAGGATGGAAGTAAACGAGAAATGCGCTGTTGCTACTAACCTGCCAAGTTGCAGTCTGAAAAGTAATTGTTCGTAGTCTAACTGTTTTGTCGATCCACTTGTAAAGGAAGCAAAAAAAGAAACAAGTGGTTTCCTTCTTTCTATGGCGTAATTGTTCAAACTTTGTAAAGCAATCTTTTGCAAAATCGTCCTAAAATTAAGCCTTGTGCTTAGCTCAGTTTATATTATCACTGATTTAATCGTAAAGCATTCTAAATATTAGATTACAAATTTACTCGGATTATCAACATTTTTGCCCAGGCATTGGATGTTTGAGAGCTGAGCACTGAACTAGTGAGTTGCCTGAAGATTAGATCAGCAGCAATGACATTCAGCTTCTCCGCTTCGAGACATATTCTCTTAGCTGTACAGCCAAGACGCTGAAAAGTCTTCCAGATTGTGGATCAAAGCCTTAACGTGACAGGAACTGCTGAGCAATGATCAAAATAAGCGACGCGACTCGGCTTTGTTTAGAGGATGCATCTGTCACTAGCTGACACGGAAGCGACACGAGTTCAGAATAATAGAAGGTGGATATTGTTGTCGATATGTCGTTACGATGATCAAATACACCTTAACAACACCAAACATTAATCTAGAACATTATCATAGCGTGTGAAAATCAAAATGTATGTTTGGTAATAAGCATAACTTTACATTTTATATGCAAATTTCATGCTTTCAAAATGTTAACCGATGTAGAAGCAGGTATTGGTTTTATATGGTTGGCTGTCCTGCGGTGGGCTGGCGCCCTGCCCGGGGTTTGTTTCCTGCCTTGCACCCTGTGTTGGCTGGGATTGGCTCCAGCAGAGCCCCGTGACCCTGTAGTTAGGATAATGGATGGATGGATGGTTGGCTGTCTGTTTTGAACTGTATTTTCAATGCTCTCTTCGTGTTCCTGTGAGTTTCGTCGTAGTGCATAAAGGTAAACTGTCAGATTTATTGGGTACTGTAAACCAGCCTGCAATGTCGCGTATCTCAGTGTATACCTGCGAATGCTACCTGTGATAAATCTGAATCCTGAACTTGTAGAACTGATTCCTGCCTTGCGCGCCAACTGGAAAAAAAATTAAACGTTCATGTACTTTGATAGATAAATATTAATAAACGTTGTATAATATTTAATTCGAACTAGTCAATCCATTTTGTAACGCTTTTATCCGGCTCAGGGTTACGGGAGCTGTTGCCAGCTGCGTGGGACGCAAGCAGGAACCAACTCTGACCTGGCAGTCTATCTCTATACACTCTTTAAAAATAAAGGTGCTAGAGGGATTACTTGTGTCGATGCCACAGGGAAATCATTTTTAGTTTCTAAAATAACCAACCACACAAAGGTTTCATCGATCGGTAAAAGGCTTCATAAGTAACTATAAACAGATGGTAACATATTCGTGAAATACCAACAGGTTCCTGATTTTAAAAGGATTCTTGCCCTATCAGCGCATGCTCCCAACCTCAACATTGCAGCATACAAAAACTCGGGCTAAGTTCTGTTTTCCTTATTCTGTTCTGCTATAACCTACTAGATATTAAAGATTTCTTTTTTATCCACCTTAGGAACTTTTCCAAAGCCCATACTTAATTTCATATAGAAAGAACCCTTCCTAGAATGTAAAACTGGTTCAACGAGGAACCCCACCACCCAGTAAATGTGCCATTAAAGAAACAATATTTTTAAGAGTGTAGGCGCCGAAATTGGAGAGATGAGTTAATGTCTGTATTTACATAGAGTATTTACACAGTTCTTGGTTAGAATTTGGATCCAGACACTGTATATGTGTTTATAAGTTCATTTTTTGCGGGTGTTACGGTACCAGTTACACAGGTACTTTACTCTATTATCACTTTTGCACGCATCTTAACTGTAACCACTATTTTTTTCATCAAGATTTCTATCACTAATTAATTGGTAGGCAGTAGTTTTTCTTTGGAAAATGATTTCACAAAATATGCAGCCTCTGTCTGGCCTGAGACAGCACTGATTAATTCTCGCCAACAGCATTAGCAGGGCGGATTTATAATAGAGCGAGCACTACAGACTAGAAGGCGGTGCTGGCGAGTTGAGGAAGTTTACAATGCTCTTCAGAGATAGGGAGCTCCCTCTCCCTCGACACACACACACTCTCTCTCTCTCTCCTCTCGCTGTCTCTCTTTCGCTCTCTCAGCCTCTCGTCATTTTTGCTGTGACAGTTTCATCAGAGGAGGCTCCCGGACGGTGTTTCTCGCCATTTAGAAAAACGCCAAGAGAATACCTGGAAGACCTACTCATTACGGATCAAAAAATAACGGTGCTGAAGAGAAGTACACAATGGGAGGATCCACTTCCAGCCTATTGGATGAAAACAAATGCAATTATATTCGAGGTGCGTAAGTAAGTTTTATCAGCATGCGGTTTAGTTTTGTTCCTGAACGTTAGATGATTTGTGCAAGGACACGCCCACATCACTCATTTAACGAGGGTTATAATTTACACAATCGGTCCAAGTAGTTTCACAGAGAGAGTGAGTCAATGTATGGACTAATGTAAACTGCTCTTTAATGGTTCATAACTGCCAAGCAGAATGCGTGAATCCACATTCTGTTTTTCTTTGTTTTAAAGCCTTCGTATAATGTAAGAACAATATCAATTTGAATTTCGATTTTTTTTTTTTTTGTAGGAATGGGTGGGTTTGTGCATTGTAAATGATGTTAGTTTTCCGTGGTATAGGACTTAGAATTAAACGCTTTGGCACAGGAAGCAATGACAGAGTCTCTGGAACTTCTGAGCATCTGGCTAGCAGCCTTTAAAGACATGTGAGGCGCCTGAAGCCGACGCGTGAGACATTTACTCCTTACTCACATTTGCGCAGACAGTGGCGTAGATTAGGAGCCACCAGTTGTCCGAACTGAAATTAATAGCCTGAAGAATTCCTTAAATCAATAAAGTGCTTATTAAATAACCAGATTCGCTTCTCATTTTTTTTTCGTTTCTAGTTCTGCAAGTGAAGTTTACAGAGATTTAATTGTACAGATTCCAGTATAAATGGAAGATCTGAATAAGACAATAAATTAATAATATTAGCATTGTACATTACGCGACAATGACTCTGTAAACCTTTATTAATATCACTTATCTGCAAAAATAACAAGAATAGACCAGCTTTCTGTACAAAAAACAAAACAAAAAAAAAACAAAAAAACAAATGAAAGACAAATGCGCCACAACACGGACAGTACAGCTGTTACTTAAAATTGCTATTATTCTGTCCGTTAATTTTTGAACGTTTATCGCATGTTGTTCCAGTTAGCGGTTCGTTTAACTAGTTAAGTGTCCCGATTAAGTGCATCATATCTAATTTAATATATTATTATTGTAAATGGTTATAGAAATATTTATCCAAAAAAACGTCCGTGGTCAGTTAAGTCATGAATTTGTTTTTAGCGCACACCCCATACTTCACATCCCGCAAACGCAATCTCACACACAAACTTTAAGGAAATAAAAAAAATAAATAAATAAATAATAGCCCAAGAAGACCAGTAATAGGAAGTAAATACGTCATGAACACGTGCACAATTTTTTTATAACTAAATTACATTTATTCGTGTGCTGTACATTCGCTTCCTATACATATACAGCAGGATGCTGTCAACATCGACCTGGCTCTGGTATAAGATAACACTTAAAACTTTTTAGGAAAATTTGCATATGTATTGGAATACTTATTTTACTTTCCTGTGATCATTGATAAAATGGTGTCATATAAAGATGAATTTCTTTTCCATCTGATGTTAAAGTAATCCATAGGATGTTGACTCAAGCTCCTCTGTCAAAAATAAACTATAGTCTGTAAATAATGCCAACAATTTTAATTTTCTTGTAATCAAAATGTAATTACTAACATTTTAAAAGTGAGTTGCTTAATGTATGCACTTTGTTTTCTAATAACACTTCAAACAGGTGGCCACCTAATCCTTCAGAATTTCACACTCTGTATGTGTCTGTCTGTGCTTGTGTTTTATTTACATCTTAAAGTGTTTGCTGCATTGTAGCTAATGTTTGTATAACCACTACATGGGTTTCTCTACAACTAAAGAAGAATCTTGTGTCACCTTTTGTTCCTTGAGATCTACAAACATCCCATGCATTTTAAAGTGGATTAGTCTGATACTGTGAGTGTGAGTGTGTGCCCTGTGATGGATTAGCATTTTATCCAGGGTTCCATCTTTGCTCCTTTTTTGATTGCTTCTAGTGTCCTAAAACCTTGACTGGAACATGAACAAATGAATGACAAAGTGAAAAAGACAAATAAAAAAGTCAGATAAACATGTGGATTAAAGGTTATGTTTCAGATATACAGGATAGGAACTGGAGAAGATTCAGCCAGGTAAAAATGAGATGTAAAGATCTTAAGAAATGACTGAGTGAAATCTAAGAATGGAATGTGGAAAAAGACTCTGTATTCTAAATTATGGTAGACCTGATGTTTCTTTAATGGCCAAGTAGCAGTTGTCACAAGATATTTATACTGGAAAATCTATTTTCTCAACGTGCTCATTCTATGAGGTGCAAGGCAGGAATCAACTCTGTAGTGGGGCACCAGTCTATCAGAGGGCACACTCAGGCACAGGGGCCCAGTTTATGATGGAATAGACCCCCGCATTCTTGATGTATGTAATGAAATTGGATCATCTGTAGAAAAATATCATGGACAGTTGGAAATCATGCAAACTTTACATATAGAATGAAAAGGCTGCTAATCCAACCCAGGTTTCTGGAGCTGTGCAGAAGCAGTGCTAACTATTTTGCCAAAGTATTTTTGGAATTGAACTTTGATGCTGTAGTTGGTAATTATTTAAAATTCAAGTTACTTTTTTTTAAAGTAAGCCTCACGCAATTAGGGGAACTGGAACAGCTGAGTCTAGTTAAAATAAAGCATTGTGCCATAACCTCCTATTAATTGGAAGGAGAAAGGAACAGGATGACGTGGTGTCACTCTCAAAGTGCAATGAATGAATGTAGTGTTATAGTTGTGAAGTTCTTGTTAGTATTATCAGCTTGAACTGAAGAAATACTGCATGGTTAAAAATGTGGGCTACCAGGTATTAGGATGGTTAAGTTAATAGAAATAAGAATCTTTGTCGCAAAGAGCAAGTAAAAACACAATTAGAATAGTAGCGTTCGGTGTCATCTATTTTTGCTAGTCTAATATTAATAAGTGACATGAGGCCACTGCCTGGACACTACCTGTGTGCAGTTTACATTTTCTCTACTGTATGTCTGTTTGGGTTGTTTGCCAGGTAATCCTGGTTTTCTTACCATCTCATTGAGCTGTGACTTTTAAGTAGACAGGCTGCTAAAATCTTGCCTGATATGAATGAGTGTGTCCATTCCCGAGCCAATTTTTTCCTATCCTGGCAGCACTGGATACATGGAATTATCTATCTGCTAAACTGAGCAACCAAAGAGTTAGAAAGTGGATGGAAATTGTGTTAATGTACACTCAACATCTTATTATAATTGTATAAATTTGTATTATATAAAAGTCTGTAAACAGTAGACAGTATTGTGACTGAATAGCAGGTCCTCTTACATCAAAAGTGTTAAACTAACACTTAAAAGTTTATATATGGGAAAACTGTGATAAATTTGGATAGCTATGCCCCTGAATTGTGTTAAGCTAGTTTGACTGCATTATGTTATGTTCCCATATGCATCTCTCTCAGGTTGTTTTTTTCCATTTTCAGGAAGCAAACTTGATTTCAATTATCACGCTGTAATGCTAATGTGCAAAGTTCTTAGTCACACATTTTTGTCAAAATAAACAGTAAGCTTCTAATTTCCTTTGTATGCATGTGATTCATGACAGAGCCATTCTACATGGTGCTGACTCTTCAGTGTTTCTTTAATTCCCTTTGTCTGTTCACATGACAGGGCAGCATTTACATCTGCATCCAGGTGGTCTACATCACCTAAAGTCAGAGAGAAGAAAATGATGAGCCTACTTTGTTTGTTTAGGTTTGGAAAGAACAAACATAAAAGTAAATTTAGTGTGCCATGCACAAGCTGAGGGAAAGGCAAGTTGCACCCTCTTCCTGAATATTAGTTGGTAGTGTTTTTATTTACTAAATAATATATATTTAAAATACTGTACCTATTGAATATAAATAAATATGATAAAGTTATATTCATTTTTAATAGTTTAGGTTACCATATTTATAACTTCAGAAATATTAACTAAATAATGTTAATAAACTTGCATTCAGATGCTATTAATATGTGAAGACAGTGTACAAACCAGACTTTCACCTCACTTCTTGTGTTAAAGTTTTTAATAGAAACCGCAAAGCAAAATACAATTTTTCTTATAGAAAATTATAAATTAATTTTGTCCTTTACCTGGAAGATACAGAAATTCTGACATCATTATATTAAATTGTTCTTCTGTTTATTGAATCCACTTAATCAGGGCTGGCACAGGTCTTTGAATTAGCAACATCAGATTCAATATGCAATAACACATGGTGAGTAAATATTGGGACGGCACGGTGGCGCAGTGGATCTGGTTCGCTTCCCAGGTCCTCCCTGCGTGGAGTTTGCATGTTCTCCCCATGTCTGTGTGGGTTTCCTCTGGGCGCTCCGGTTTCCTCCCACAGTCCAAAGACATGCAGTTTAGGTGGATTGGCGATTCTAAATTGGCCCTAGTGTGTGCTTGGTGTGTGGGTGTGTTTGTGTGTCCTGCGGTGGGTTGGCACCCTGCCCGGGATTGTATTCCTGCCTTGTGCCCTGTGTTGGCTGGGATTGGCTCCAGCAGGCCCCCATGACCCTGTGTTCGGATTCAGCAGGTTGGAAAATGGATGGATGAATGGAGTAAATATTGTGACGCTATGGCTCTTCAGCTTTAAAGATTAATTAGCTGTTGTATTGGACGGGTTTGGCCCTGCAACTATGTGGGCAGCCTGAACTGGGTCTGACATATTTCTCAGCCATTTGTTATGAATGGTGGGAGCTTAGTAGGGTGACATAATTTTACATAAAGTTTCTTATTGGTTGTATAATAGCTTAAAATAATCCGTTTTGACTGCTGTTTTCCTCATGCAAGAGGTGTTGTGTTGCCTAGTTTGTCTATATGGAAGGGCCAGACCTGTACTTATTCCATTTTTAAGTCTGCAGGAAACCAAACCTTGTCCTGTTAGCACTGGGCACAAGGAAGATATCAACCTTGATGGAGTTCCAGTTATCTCATGGAGCTTTTGTATGCAGTAAGGCCCTGATAATGTCAAATAAATCTTCCCAATAGGTGGCCTAGGGTTATGTCTTGTGCCTCCTAGCCACAGTAACCTTGGGACACCTCCCAGCTATGTCACTGTACTTGCATAGTTTAGATGTTTTCCCAAAAGACAAACTAGATTCATTCCATATCCCAAACATGTGTATGTTAGTCTAAGTGGTTGTTGTAAATTGGCAGGGGTGAGTGACATTGTATGTGTATGTGTGTGTGCATGAGAGTGGTTTGCCATACCCTGGCTTACTGCCCATAGGTGGCTACTGTCCTCCACTGACATGTGTAATGACCCTGTTATGGAAGAGTTTGATGCAAAAAAATAATCAATGAGTATTCCATGTAGTGAGAAACGAATGATTGGGAGACAAAGTCAGAGAGACGAGATTGCGTTGGTTTGGATATGTGCAGAGGAGAGATGCTGAGTATATTGGAAGAAGGATGCTAAGGATAGAGCTGCCAGGGAAGAGGAAAAGAGGAAGGCCTAAGCAAAGGTTTATGGATGTGGTGAGAGAGGACATGCAGGTGATGGGTGTAACAGATCAAGATGCAGAGGACAGAAAGATATGGAAGAAGATGATCCGCTGTGGCAACCCCTAACGGGAACAGCCGAAAGAAGAAGAAGAGGAATGGAACATTCAGAGTTTGGCATTTGAAAATATTTCAGTCATATCATCTGTCTGCAACACCCATTAAGACTTCAAGCATCTAAAAACCCAAGAAAAATGTTTTATTTTCAAGATGTGTTGCTGACAAACTTAGTCCTAGGGGGCTGCATTTTTTTAGCTGCAGTCAGTATTCTCTGTAGATTAACAGATTAACCCCTTGTTTAGTATGACTTATTTATTTTGGCCTTGTAACTAATAACACCACATGTCGGGCAACTGTTACTGTTGCGGTTTATCATGTATTGTGTGACCTTGTATTGCGTCATATTTTATTAAATTGTACTTCTTTGCTTTATAAAGAGTCTTGTGATGGTAAAGTTAGTAAAATGTGCTAATTGTTAAAATTAATTGTGAAGATTGCTGGTTTGTTTTTAGTCTATTCAATCTGTGCCCAACTATTGTTTTTTAAAAGATTCCTTTATAACAACACATTTCTGACAGGCAGACATCTGTGTCAGAGATACGGAATTAATATTTGACATTGGTGTCTGCTCATTGGAAGTGGCCCACCTTTGGAAAAAATGCTTAAAAGTGAGAAAAGTAAATCAAGCACTGTGATCTGAAAATAGATATAAATCTGCTGTGATATTTTAGAGGAAGCCACAATTTACCCTCACAGGCAGTGGGGTCCCAGTTATCTCGTGGAGCTCTTTATGTGTAACATTAAGTAAAGAAGTAATTGAATTATGCAAAAGGTTCCTTTAAAGATTCCGAGAAGCTACTGAATGCTATTTGGCTGCAATAAAAACTAACAGCAGAGATAGAGCTTGTGGTAAATACTGTACTCACATAAAATGTAAGAGAAAGTAAATATATATAAAGATGAATAAATCTATATCTTTAGCCATCTGAGCCTACCCATACAGACTGAGGGCCCTTCCCTATCTATGTGTGTAGTTTCTATACACAAAAGGTAGAATTCTAGGAACTCTCAGCGACCTTCTCATCTTTCTTTTAGTTCACTTATAATATCCATTAGTGAAGCAACTGTTCCTACCTTCCCAGATTCAAATCATCAAAACTATCTTCTTTGTCCTTTACTATTTTATAGACATGATTGGATATATCCTTTAATGAACAGGAAAGGGTCGATACAGTACAGCAGTCAAATACTTTTTGTTATAATGTTTTAGCAATACACAGATAACTGGTATATTTTTTTTAAATTGGATTTAACGTTACAACATTTTCAACAGGGTGGCATGGTGGTGCAATGGTAGTGCTGCTGCCTCGCAGTAAGGAGACCAGGGTTCACTTCCCGAGTCCTCCCTGCGTGGAGTTTGCATGTTCTCCCCGTGTCTACATGGGTTTCCTCCGGGTACTCCGGTTTCCTCCCACCGTCCAAAGACATGCAGGTTAGGTGCATTGGCGATTCTAAACTGTCCCGTGTGTGTGGACTGGCGCCCTGCCCAGGGTTTGTTTCCTGCCTTGCGCCCTGTGTTGGCTGAGATTGGCTCCAGCAGACCCCCATGACCCTGAAATTAGGATTTAGCGGGTTGGAGCAATGAATGGACATTTTCAATATGTTGCCTAGCCCTTTTCTTAAGCAAGCTTTCTAACAAGCCCAAATGATTAATTTTTTTTTACAATTTTTAGTTCATAGCCTTACATCCAATTACAGCAATTTTTTCTTTGTTTATGAAAAAAAAAGTAAATGTAGATTTGCAGTATTTTTTTCCTTACATTATGTAAGTTGCTGAAATAATTGAGAACTTTTACTTAGGCTGATTTATCCAAATTTCCCAATGTAGAGTACTTTGAACACACACTGTTCATGTTTGACGTTTACACAAAAGGAAGAGTTGAGCTATGCTGTTGGTTTTATTAGGCCTGATATGTCTGTCCGTCTTGCATCTCAAATGAGTTTCCTCATTCAAAACTGTGGAGTCTGAACTGGGTTTCTGTGGCATTCATTCATTCATGTTTTTTTTTAACTTTATTTGATGAAACTGATTGACACATTTGTGCCCATAAGAATGCAGTTTCATGTTTTAATTCAGTAAAGTATATCACACAATAAAGTCTCCATACTCGGATACAACAACTGCATTAGTACCACAAGGTATTATGACAATATTGTATTGTTGTGTGCCTGGCAGATCCCACCCCAGTGTCAAGAATAATGATTTTCAAACCTGTCTGTTTAGTATAAGTACTAGGCATAATTCTAGCTTCTTTAAGGTGAAGTAGATGAAAAGGATAAACAATAGCCGTGTTTACCAGTGATGTTTCTTAAGTTATAAGAATAATGTATATCCTTTGCAAATGAAAACGCTTTGCCTTTCTATTAAAATCAAAGCACTTTTGCAGCAACAAAACAGTTCTAATTCTACAAGACCCTGACACTTGTTATCCTTATGTTTCCTGATCATGCAATACTTATCTTAACCAGTGAGGTTATAAATTCAGGTTGCATATTTCTCTATAATCTTTTTCACCAAACCACTGATTTTCTTTGGTACAGGGTCACACCGTGCTGTAATCTATCCTCATTGGATGGTGTACTAGCCAATCACAAGCCACACTCACAACTCACTCACTCACACTGGAATAGTTTAGTTTCAACCATTTAACTTGATATGCATGTCTTTTAGATTAAGGGAGAGACTGCAAGATCCAGAGAAAACCCTCTTGGACACAGAGATTGCTTGCAGACAGTAAGTAGGGCTGAAAGTCAAACCTAGATCACTGGATGTACAGTCTGAGGCAGTGGCACTAACTGCTTTACAGGTGTTTAAAAGTAGAAGCTTTAAGTCCTTCAAAAGGCATCTTTGGGCCCCAGACAGAGCTCTAACTCTGGCCTAAAGTGTGTGTAATTGATGTTTGTGAAGTGATTGTAAATGTAAATGTGTCTTTTTATAATCTTTAAGTGACAAGCTAACATTTATTTATATAGCAAATTTCTTACAAACAATATCTCAATAGTGTTTTACAAGAAGTAAAAGAAAGAGTTAGAAGGTAACAAATACATAAATAGGCAATTTAAATAACAAGTTTTAAAAATATATAAATTGAAGAGCCCCTAATTTGAATTAAGCATGACAACATCTATTTCTATAGCATGTTTTCATACAAATGATGTGCCATGCTTGCTTTACAAGCTGAAGAAAGATAAAAGAAAAATATAAAAAAAGATTAGGCAATAGTAAGTAACAAAGAAGTAACAAAGAATAAAGTAAAGTCCGATGGCCAGGAGGACAGAAAAAAACAACAAAAAAAAACTCCAGCAGGAGAGAGGAAAAAAAAAAAAAAAAAAGCAAAATCTGCAGGGGTTCTAAGGCCATGAGACCGCCCTACCCCAACTGGGCATAATTTAAATTACAATTACCCAAACACAGGTTTTCAGTTTCTGTTAAATTGGTAGAAGACAGCATCCAATGCTATGGTGAGATGAGAAAAAGAAAAACAAAATCTCCAGCTGTCAGGATGGGGAGAAAATGATCCTCTAGGATGTCCAAAGTCAAAAGACTACCCATTTTACATTATGTAGTGTGATAAAGTTATTCAAGGGTTAAAAAAGAAAACCACCAGCTGTCACCTTATGCTCTGTTCAAATATTTAAAATTTTGCGCATTACATGTTAAATAAACCTATTATATGGACTTAATCCAATTTCGGGTCATGGTGGGATGCAGTCCATTCTTGCAGAACTAGATGCCAGACAGGAAGACAACTATTAGCAGGATGCCAGCTGTCTTAGGTGCCCACTGACATAAACATGTCCTCATGATTCCAATATGCAATTTTCAGTGAACCTAACTCTCATGTCTTTGGGGATGTCGGAAAAAAACTGGTGAAGCTGGAGGAAAACATCACACAGACAAAGTCCTAGTACAAGAATACACCTGCAGACACAGGATCAGTAAACTGGTTACCCACTGTGCTTCTTTAGTAAATTTGTCATCCATGATCACTTCTTAAATTCTTCTATTTTTGCCAGTATGACACGCACTTAAAAAATATTCTTGTATCTGTTTCTGGCCTTAAAGCAATATCCACCCAAAACTAATATTTTATTTAAATATGTTATTTACTCCACGTAGTTTGTAGTGATGGCCAAGAGAGGGATCATGCTCACATGTGACTGAGCTTTTGAATTGAAGATCTGCCTCTTCATCTCATTCATTGGTCAAAAAGCCTGCTTTCATTTCAAAAGCTCAATCCCATGTGGACATGTTTCCCATGCGTGAACGGCTCTGATTTTCTGGAAGTTATTTATTTAACAGTATTGCATGTATTTTGCTTCTTCTTGAGCATATAACTGGATCACTTGATATATGGTTAATGTGACACGAGTAGCGTAAAATTTCTAAACGGATGTTTTGACAGTATCTGCTGTGGCACAATGTGGCTTGTCATCTTTGTTCCGAGATTACCAATTTTAGTGGCTATCATTGCAAACCACATGGGGATAAGTAATATTTCAAAAATGTAATTTTTGGGTAGATTATTGTTCTAATAAATATTATAAATCTTTCATTCTTTCAATAAGAAATAGTTATCTTTTTAATAATCGGAAGTGGCATGCCATCTTACAGCGTCAAGAGGCTGGGCTTGAACTCATTGTGTTACTCGTTGTGGAATTTGCATGTTATTCCTGTGTTTGCATTAACTTTTCTCAGGGTACTTTGGTTTTCCACTTATATCCCAAAGACATATATGTTAGGTTAATTAGCAGTCCTAAATAAAAATGGTATGAGAAAGTGTGGTTGTGCCAATGAGTGTGGGCTGGCACCCTTTCTAGGAGTGGCTTCTACCCAGGATTCAGTACTAGTGGGAAATGGCTACTGTCAATGTGAACTACAATAAATAGTTCTAGGAAATGGATGGCATGTATTTTTCTGTCATGTGAACCTGTACAGTATTTGAATAAACAGGTTTGAATAAAAAAACCTAATGAATTAAAGAATTAATGAGAGTGGCTAAATTTATTATTGTCTTGGACTATAGATAAACATAAGGCACTTTGCAAAATGGGCACATACAAAGACTAACATTTGAGAATCAGGCCTATAAGTAAATCTATTATATAAAATACATTTTTGGGATAAAAATGTGAATCTTCCAAATAATTTGCAAGTTATTTGTTAGACAGTTCACCTTGTTTGTTGCACCAAACATTATAATTTTTTGGCAGTCCAGGATGTTAGGTTGCAATAATCGAGATTAAAGCTTCTCTTTGAAGTGGGGTATTTTACTGAAAATTTTGTATATTCATAACCCGATCAGAGTTGTATATTATTTTCCTATTTTAATTGTCCATATAAACTGTCTGTAAAAATACAATCTGGTTTTGTGTCTCCTGTTTATGCACACAACGCTGGTTTTAAAAGAGCACCAACCACTTTACCTTAATGAAAATCGAAAGTACTGCACATGTATATAACAAGAGATTATGGGTGAAGAAGTGTACTTGAAATCCAATGACATTGCTATGTCTGGGTGAGATGAAATACCAGGTATGAGTTCTGATCATGTGTTAAATGTTTTGAACTCTATTATGGATTCTGGAGTTTATTTATTTGCACAAATAGTAATAAACTTTTTGTTTAAGAGTGAGGAGAAATCCTTTTAAGTTTTGGCACCCAATTTATGTAGACCATCTCATGGCACTTGCTTGTATCATTTGAGTCAGGAGTGGAAATACTACATCTTTAGCTGTGAAAAAATCGGAAATACTTCAAAGTGGAAATGAAATTTAAAAGGGATGTTACAACTAGGAATTCGCGATCTTTACTCTAAAAGACATTCCATTAATATAAATGTTAAAGTTTGAATGAAAGATGAAATTCAGTCTCATGACTGGCCTGCACTCGCTTATTTTGCCTGGCATCTGCTTCACTGACCCATCTCACTGCTTTTGCAGCAGCCTCATGCACCCTAAGAAGATATGGGATGGAGTAGCCATTCATTGTGCCAAAGCTATCCCTGTCACTTAGAACTACTGTATAATGGCATCCACTATTTCACTTTGTGGATATTCATAATTCTTCAAAGATCGTTAGAAGCTTCCTGTCTATGCTTTCATTATAGTCCAATAAAGGGTTGTAGTAGGCCAGAGTCTATCCTAGGCAGTGGCAGACACACTCACTCATACCTGCAGAAAAATGGTCACCATGCAGTTAACCTAACTGCACAACTTTGGAGTTTTAGAGGAAAACCAGAGTACCCTGAGAAAACACTACAGTTAAGAGAGAATGTGTAAACTTGCAAAGACTGCACCAGTGTGGGATTTGAAAGCAAGACTAGAGGAGGTAAAACAGCCACTGTGTTGTCCACTTTGACAATATATTCAAAATAAATTTGAAAATTTGAGAAGAATGGAAAAACATTTTGGAAGTGAAATGCATGCATAAAATATAGTTATATTTAAAGTGACAAATTCCGTTCGAAAGTCTTGAAAGAAGTGAAACTTCATACAGTGCCTGCTAGTTGCAGAAAGAAGAAGACGATAGAGAAACTATAACCTGAACTAGACCAATAATGAGCAAGAGTAATTTCATAAGACTAATAGAAGTATTGCAAAATGCATGCTGGAAATGTAGATATTTTAACTGTATTTGGCATTTCCTGTCACAACAGATTCTGTATTTTGCAAATGAGCGTGTAATTTTAAAAAGCAAGTTGACCACTGCTGAAATGATTGCTATCAGCAAAAAGGTTTCTGTGATTTTTATTTTTTTTAAAGCCATCTGCCTTTACTTGGAAACGTAACAGATAACTGTAAAATAAAACAGTTGTCATTTAAAGAAATAAGATCATTAAAATGTGAGGAACATCTTTACTAACATGAACGTTACATAACGAGCATCTCGGTCACTTTAGAGCTTTACGTTTGAGCAGAAATGCAAGCATCCCTACAGATGCTCCCAGTAATTTGTTTTTGCAGGTATTTATCATCTGGGTGAATTTGTAAATGACTTGTAAATTTGTGTTCATATTTTTATTTCAATAAATATCATTTTTTTTTAAACTGGATAAAAGTGTCTGTCCCCTGAAAGTAAACACTACCCTGAGGCTTTACTCGGAGTGAATATTTTCATTAAAATTGTCATTTAAGTTTCCAATTCTGTGTAATCCAATAAAAGATCTTACAGGACCTAATGTGGTGGGAATTAGACAGGTTGAAATTTGGATGGGAGTCCATTCATTAAAGGGGTTCACTCAGGCAGGAACAATGTGATAATGATCATCATTCGTAAACTTTTCCTATACTGTATGCGACTTGTCATATAGATGCCAACCTCTACACTATAGTTGAGGGAACAAAGTTGGCAAACAATATTAGTCCAGCATTTTCTTTGCATTAGCTATGGCTTTGTGTAGCTCTAGCAGGGTTTGGGCTTTTTCATCCTACGGTGGATATGTAGAGGCTCTCCTAAACAATGCCATACCTCTCATAACTGGCATTGTGTTTTCTGTCCTAACTCACCCAGAACTGACAGGCTAGGCAGCCTCAAGCAGACTTATTTCTTATGTACTCTGGGTGCTCTGATTTACCTGACACATCCCCTAACACGTGCAGGTTTATTGGTGATTAACCTTATATACGTGTGCATGTGTGAGTCCTGTGGTCAGCTGGTGCCTTGTCCATTCCTGTTTGGCACACTGCCGTGGGTCTGAGTATGTAATGTTACAAGATATACAACTTGTAATACTGTGAGCATGCTTCACATTGTTAGTAGAATGCATAAGGCATAAAAGTTACAGTCTTGGGGGCTTTAACTGTTAAGAAATCATTTGCTAGAGACAGTATGCACTTTGTAGCTAGCAAGAGTGAATGGCGCTTCTATGCTTTTATCTGCTTGGTTGCTGATAATATTTTAGAAAATATGGTTTATTCATGTCTTCATTATTAACAATGGTTTCTGTTCTCATATCTCCTTCCAGTTATTGATTGATATAATGTTTATGCAAGTTTTTATTTGAAGATCTTAAAAGACATGACTGAATTCTTCTTTAAAAGATGTGGTGTTTAATTTATTTCAATTATATATGCTGTAATGATCCATGATATCTAAAACTGGGCTGTTGTCACTCAGATTTGTTTGTAAGCTTTTAATTATATCTAGCCAACTCACGTACAAGCGAGTACCTTTGTTAAAAGATAATGGTAAGATAAAGGTTTATATTATTAAGAGCTTAGACAAAGTAGTTTTAACTTGTATTTCTAATTTGTATAATTAAGTCTAAAACCATCTACTCCGATTTTCTATACCAACCCTGTCACCAACCCAGTGTAAAGCCAAGGCATGGAATGTTTTGAATTTGGTGCTTTTCGCATTTTAAGTAAAGTATATAAAGAAGTGAAATCCAGAGATTGCTCAGAAATATATAAAACATCCATTTTCCAACCCACTGAATCCGAACACTGGGGTCTGCTGGAGCCAATCCCAGCCAACACGGGGCAGGAACCAATCCTGGGCAGGGTGCCAACCCACCACAGGACACACACAAACACACACACCAGGGCCAATTTTGAATCGCCAATCCACCTAACCTGCATGTCTTTGGACTGTGGGAGGAAACCCACAAAGACACAGGGAGAACATGCAAACTCCACGCAGGGAGGACCCGGGAAGCGAACCCAGGTCTCCTAACTGCGAGGCAGCAGCGCTACCACTGCGCCACCGTATATATAAAACAGATAAATGAAATTAAAAAGATGATTTTTTTTTTTTTTTGCTTTAAATTATTTACTGTGCTACTACCAGAAGGTAGACTTTCTGTTATCTTATTATTGCACACTCAAATTATCATGCCTGTTTTTCAAAGCTATATTTACCTGGCTTACTTTTTTTAATATAAAATCAGAGAATTGAAAACGGGGTTTGCATTCAGTGACTGACTGACTGATCAGTTCATCTGTTTTAAAAGGTTTATGAAACTCGGTGACACCACTTCTGCTGAATGTTATGGTGTGTGTCCAGAATGTTGAGACTGTTCATAGCAAATGCCTGGGGAGCACACAAGTATGACAAATTACAGCATGATTAAGACAATAACCATTATTTCACCAAACACTTGAGACTGAGTAAAAGCCACTCTGTTAAGTGCTGTGAAAACAAGAATACATTTTTAATAAAACTTAATGGACAAACCGAAAGACAAGGCAGAAATGAGGAAGCAACTTACTTCATCAGCCAAGTGTTCGACAACAGCCATTACGTAATTACCCTTTATGTCTGTTGTCAGAATCTGATGTCAGAATTTGCAGGCAGCAAAGCCTATAGAAGGTAATTTTTAGTTTCAATAAAATGTGTGATTTCTAATAATAGCAAAATGATAAAGGTGAGGAGAATACATTTAGAATAGACAAGCTGTAAATAACTTGGAAGAGTAAACTAATAGAGCCATTCTTTAGAAGTTAAACTATCATGGTCTACCTTTTGTTTTTAATTTCTTAAAGCCATTCCTTGGTCTCTAAAAGCATTTTAAACATCTTTTTGGGGGTTTGACAGATCAAGAAATCCATTGGTCACATTTATTTCAGTTTTTAATTATGTTAAAAGTGAATTGTGTTCTTCCACAGTGCCATTTGGTTTTGAATGGGCACCAGTATTTTCAGACACTGTTGTTTCTAAGCTTTTGATAGGCAGGATGTATGAGTGTGTGGATCATGTGACATCATTACCTCAGCAGTATGAAGGTGAGCATTGCGCAGTTCTTGGTTGTCCAAGTTTCTGGATACATTCAAAACATGTGCTGTGCTTTGTTTTGTGTGAGTGTGTTTTTTTTGTGCTCAAGGTTCTCAACATCTTAATTCTGAACTTGGGATATGATTTAGTTTAGTGTTTTGGTTTAGACATTTTGATTTAAAGATTTACCGGTATGATCTTGCGGCATTTTTTTTCCGAACTGTTTGTTTCTCCTCCTTCCTTTAGACATTTCCGGATTTCGATTTGTGACAAATCTGTTTTAGTCCAACTTATAAATAATTGCCTGTGCAAATGAATCTTTTATATGTTCAATGTACAAGATTGCAGCATGCCACACTAAAAGAGTAGTCATTTTTGTGTATTGTAATGTATAATCATCTTAGTTGCTGCTGTTATGTACATTTTGTTGTGAACTCACTAAGCTGGTCGCTGCCTTTTAATTTAACTCTGATTAAAGTTTATGTTGAAGAATATGGAGAATTTTTCACACATTTGTTGTTTCATAAAATACTCCTAAGAGGATGTTCTTTTTAACTGTCTATCCTGTCTATCCATTGCTGTTTTCCCTGGTGTGGATCACAACTCAGCTATTTGTAATGATTAACATCTCAAAGTCTTAGAGCATCAGTGAAAGGTTTGACCTTTTGGGCTTGTATGTGTGTAGAAAATATCAAGGGGAATTGTTAGAGCAACTAGTAACTCTTTGCCAGAAAAGACTACCCCTCAAATTATTCACATGGGGCTAATCAAGTCTCGTTCCTAAGCATTTCCTTCACATGGGGATGAAGTCATGCCTTTAGCAATATTATGACTGCACAAAGCTGGCGGGGGCCAACGATTGTGTAAGTACAGCAATGTGGACATTCCCTAAGGGAGTAGAAAGATTTTGTAAAATAAATAACTGATTCATTGTAAAGGGATTATTTCCTTAATAAGTAATTGTGTTATTCCAGGTTGAAAAAAGAAAAACAACATGCAATAAAGTATCATTGTCAGTCTCCTTCTGTTTGTTTTTAGGATAATAATGCATTCTGCTATCATTTCATGGAACATTGTCATCTGATCTTACTGTTTTAATAGATTGAACATCATCATTAATAAATAGCCTGATATTGTAATGCTACAGGTGATGTAAATTGTGTCCACTGCCATATGCACAAGACCCTCACTTATAAAGCACACTTTAGTTGAACCTCCGGTAATCTGCTTGATGTCAGAACCTGGATGTGTGTGTGTGTGGTTAATGACAGCTAACAGCATCAATCTTTTGTAGTTTTAGTAATTCAAAGATGAAAAATGTTATGGTCAAAATCAACAGAAAGTGGACACGAAGGTATCATGAGCAGAAATGCAAACGAAAGCAAAGAATCAATCCATCCATCCATTATCCAACCCGCTATGTCCTAACCACAGGGTCATGGGGGGTCTGCCAGAGCCAATCCCAGCCAACACATGGCGCAAGGCAAGAAACAAACCCCGGGCAGGGCGCCAGCCCACCGCAAAGGTGTGCACACACACACCCACCCACACACCAAGCACACACTAGGGACAATTTAGAATCGCCAATGCACCTAACCTGCATGTCTTTGGACTGTAGGAGGAAATGCAAGGAATCAAGAGTATGAAAATTCTGATAACAAGGGAAATCCCTAATAGAGGAAACGGAGGAAACTGTAGAACAAACACAGATGAATGGGTCAAAGCGTGTGAGAATACAGTATGATATGTATAGGTCTCTGGAATTGCATTTGGTTAGCAATTAGAGGCAATGCTGGATTAAAAAGGGGTGGAAAAAGACAGCTATATGTGTAAAAAGAGCACTCTGGCACTGTGCCCTCCGGTCAATGTACAACTTCCTATTTCAGCTGTAGGGTAATTTATGAGGAAAACCAGAAAATGGGGGTATGAAAAATATGAATTGCACTCCTTTTTATGTTATAATTGTGACTAAGAACAAATTCCAGAACTTACAAGTGCTCCTGGAACACAACCAATCAAAGTACACCATTTTTATTTCCATATATATTTAGTTGCTTTGCTAAAATATGGCTTGTCATTCTGAGTAGTGTAGTTCCACGCATCATTAATATGCCATAGAGAAGACTCATATTTTAAGTAGTTCACAGTAAGACTATGTTTAGGGAGTGATTAAGGACTGCACAGTTTTAGGACCACCAACATGTTCATTGCACTGCTGAAATATTCCATTAGATGGATTATTCGTAAATTGAGCTACCATCACAACCATTCACTTGACAACATAACCAATGTGGAGTTTAGAGCATGTGACATGTGACATGTGGAGAGATGAAGTGTGCATAGTAATCATGAAAGTAACCCTTAGAAAGGTAACAAAGATATAAGCTGTTGGCAGCAATCCTGGTAGTAGAGTTAAGGATGCATAATCTGCATTAATTCTTGTTGAGGTAATGTTAATGGGAGCTGATCAGAAAATCTTAAATGAGAAGTTGAGAAAAGAGACTTTTGTCTTTACCTTTACTTTGGTCTCTTTTGAAAGAGAATACTTTGCTGAAATTGTAATTCATTTAGTATAATCTGTGAAAACCTAATTTAGGAGGCCTGTAAACAATAGACACTTCCATCAATTTGTGAGATTAGATTTAGGTGTGTAGGATTCAATACAATAATCATACGCTGAGGGAGAAACTTTTTTCAGAATTTACGAACTAGTATAAACATGCAGTTTTTAATGCCAAAGAAAGAAACATTGCATGGAATTTTACAATTACCTGCATAAGATTTGCTCAACACGAAGTATTCCCTTGCTCCTCAAAGAGCAGTCCATCATTATTGTTATAGAGGCAACTGGCTCAGTACAAAATGATGAGGCATGTAAAGATTAAGAGAACCCTAGTGAAGAATTTCATAAATGATTTCATATCTGTCTAATGTCATTTATTAGAGGGGAACTTTGCTGCTTTATAATATAAAACTGTTCCATACATATCTTCAAAATCTGAAAAGGGGAATTTGCTCCAAAAGGAAAACACTTGCTTCTTTAGAAAAGAACTTTGTGACAATGTACAAAATTTGCTATATAACCACTGCCGTTAAAAAATGACTAATTTTGCTTTTCAGCTAAAACAGAACTATGGGTAGATTTTCAACTGTAATGTCTTTGCTTTACTAACAGTCAAGTGTTGCTGCTTTTGTGTCAGTACCATTCATAAAGCTTGGACAAAGGCAGGAGGCCATATTTTTTTTAAATAGATCTAGATCTGATAAAAAGAAAACAAGCACACTCAGAAGCAAGCGGAGATGTGACCAAAATGGGCAGACATCAATACACAATGGGCTACCGGCAAAAGTTCAAAATAAGGGCAGACATTTAGGTTGAAAAAAAAAGCATTTTACAGAGTGTGGAACAATGTGTTTCTCTGGAGCATTGGTTCAGTTCCGTGAAATAAGCTGGAAAGAAAGGAGAGCTGTTAAATTCTTTAAATGTGCATTACTCTCTGATAACTGTCAGTTTGGTGGGGTTTGTACCAGTTGTGTACTTTTTCTACAAGCCCAAAGCTTTATTAGTCAACTCTCGGGGCTCTATATATGGCTGTCATTGCGTTTATGTTTTCTTCCTTACTCAAAATCCAGTCCATATAGAGCTCAAAATACACTACATTAGTCTGACAGGTTATGATATTAAACATTGAAATTTCAGATAGATAAATGGATAGTATTTTAATAATACCTGAGTGGAAATTCACATAAAATGGACATAGTCATTGTGCAAAACAGCAGAAATAAACTGCAGATCAAAAAAGTTAAAAAAAAAAGAACAAGAGTAACCAACTAACACTACAGATGGATATACATAAGGTGACTGAATAATTTAACAAGATACTGATTCAGTACAATCACAAACACAAAATTTTGCTTGCATTCACACATGACTCTGCTGACCTTCTACCTTTGAGGAGTCTTCCAGTGAGGTGTAAGAGCACTTGATAAGAGCAGATTGTTTTAGTAAGAGAGGCAAGAGAGCTGGGGAGAAAGTCATGCATGGCGTTTCACAGAAAAACTGCAGGGAGCTTTGGAGGAAGATTTCACTGAGCAGGAGCTGCAAAGAGAATTGTGGGGAATATCAGAGGAAGTTTCACATAGAAGATGCATTTTTAGGGAACATTAGTGAGATGTGAGTCAGCAGCTGTAGGAAGTGATGTGAGCCTTCAGCAGTTGGGGGAGTTTTATAGATGCAGTTACAAAAGTGTTGCTTGAGTTGCACTCAATGTGACTGCAGCTGCTAAGAGTTGGCTTGGATGTTTTAACTTGTGAAAAAAGCACAGGAGTCACCAAAGTATTTGTGTGTATCAGGAAGCTGCAGCAAGGGTTACATCACAGCTCTTTCCAAGGGGTGAGATGCAGAGTACAAAGTGCTGACAGTGTGCAAGTGCAGAAGCGCAGTCTGTAAGTACCTGTAATTAATGCAGCAGGTTACCTCTGGTGTGATGAGCAGTCACAGTTTGTGTATATTTTGATGAAACAGTAAGTACTCGTACATTCTGTGGCTGTTATGCTTTTACTTATTACTAAGTGGGGAGACAATGAATGACATCACAAAATGGTGATTAACAACCTCTACTGTAGATCCTGTCTCACTGATTATTTCTGAAAAGAGTTCTATGAAGATTTTCAGAAATACTTCTTGAGCATTGAAAAAATCAGAAGATGAAGGGCACCATTAAGGAATAGAAAATTTGGACTTGCAAGATGTTCAGAACCAGAAGAGAAAAACTCAATCGTTCCACCAGGACTAGAGCACAAAAAACCAAGAACAACCCCAAAACAAAGAAGGTTTCAATTTAGCAAATACTTGAATATCAGAAGTTTCTGGGTGCTGCTCTTTTTATAAGAAGTAAAATGATGATCCACTACATCACATAGTCCATGTCAAGTAATTGACATTGGGTTTATTGACCAAACAAATATGTCCATAGTCATGCAAAGATGGTCCTAACATGACAGCAACCAACCGAAAAGAGTATGTGAAATGATATCACCATGAAAATAGTGTAATAAATAAACAATAAGAAATTTGAGTGAAATAGCAAAATTGCATGAATAGACTTAGGAAAATCTTTTCTTTCAGCATTCTTATGGCTTGTGATATGGTTGTGCTAATGACTATACTTGTTAAATATGTACAAATACTATTTTGTAATATATGGTAAGGGTGATGTTTACTTCTAATATAGTGCACTGATATAATTTTTTTGTTTATGGTACTATATTCTCGTGCTCAGTTACATAGTTATTGGTTTGTTTTCAAACATTTTTTGTGCAGGAAGATGTAGTACAAAAGTTCTGGTTGTCTTCTTAATTATTCAGTGCCTTTCTACTGCGAGCAACAGTATTTAGAGCTGACCTAAACGGCTGGACATGGTCCACATGCACCCGAGAAGCAACCTCTGAATGGCTAACCCTGTGGTTCTACCAGAAACACAGAGAAAAACCAAGAAGAACACATTTTGTGAGCTTTCAGGAATTCCTCGAATGCAACACTTTTTGTGTAGCCTAGCAAAATTCAACTCACAATGCAGCACGTTGTTGTGTATCTAGAAGTGGTGGTAGTAGTCTATGATACTGTGATGACCTGTTGAATAAGACACACAGGAGCTTCTTCTCTGGGGGAATCTTCAAAATACGCACTGGCTTTTTATTTGGTGTTCACACCACAGAGCAAGAGGTGCTGGTAGCAGTGCATGAAGATTAGCAGCTGCCAAAGAAAAGGAAATGGTATGGAGGAATGTCACTTGCAGAGTGAATGCCTAAAAGAGTTAACCAGTGAAAATCCATGTAAACTTTGTGTGGTAAATTGTTGCATTGTGCAAAATGTCACCCGACAATATTACTTTACTTGAAACATTATATTTATTGCCCTCAGGTGAGCATTGTGTTCTGTTTTTGTAATATGAGTGATAGTGTTATTCTAGTCATTATTGTTAGAGATGTTGAAAGTTAGCCTGATATTTTGTCTCAGAATGTACATAGTAATTATGTATGTGTCATCTCATATTTTAAGAATGGATAAGAGAACACATTGATATTTGTACTGAGTTTTTGATATACAGACTTGCGCTTCATTCATAACAAACATCAGCCAAATGAGCTACAATACATTGCAGAAGTCATACTGCAGCCTTATTTCATTACAGAATCCCAAATTGAAATTGCATTAATAGGCATATTGGGAATTGGTATCCTCTGACGAAGAGAATCTGTAGAGACATTTCTTTAAAATGCAATGGGCTCTGCAGAAGAGCTGAAGGTGGGCAATTTGTTCCATCAGCCAGTCTATTATTAGTTATTATTGCTCAGAAATTGTTTACATTTGATTGCTTTACCCACAACTCTGTGGAATTAATCTTTTGTGGTGGTTATTTAGTTCTGTCTTTGGAAGTTAGCCCATGAGTGTGTGTGTGTGTGTGCAGTCGCCATTGCAAAGTTAGGTACACTTTTGTGATTGCTTTAGTAATATGCTAATATGTGTGGCATCTCCAATGTTGTGAAGAAACCTGCCCTTTCCAAAAAAAAAAAAAAAGACAGAAATTGTCATTGATTTGCATCAGTGTCCCCTCAAAGCCACAATGTATCACACTGAACATGTCATGTTTCAAAGGTTGCTAGTATATATTAAAGTCTCAATTGCAAAACAGTAACATTCATGCAGACTCTTCTCTGGATATACCAGAATATCTGATCATGGTCTGATTATGTTTTACTAGGGCTGAATTTGGTGAAGGAATTGTGCTTCTGTGTTGACTGTTCGTTCAGGAAGGGCATGACATTTTCAACCTATTATCGCCTTTTTTTGCTTTTAAAATAGTGTAGCTGGCATCAACATTTCTGACAGGATATTTATGAGCTTTGATTTTACGATTGGATGCTCTGCTAATTAATTATTGCAACCTCATGACATTAATCCTTAACATTAAACCTGCAATTTTCTATTTAGTTTCAGAGGATTGGTTGCCCCAGTAACTAAGTTGTATTTTGTCAAATCTTACTTTCTGGAGCAGCGAAATCTGTTCCAGGTTTGGCTAAATCAAAGTTTTCAGGAATGGAATTTGCCCAATTTCTGTAAATCCTGATTTACTTTAATTGGATTTCACACTGCTTTCTGAAACAGATCTCGTGGGACGTCATGTTTACTGCTCTCAAGAGGTCATATTATACGTTGTGGATGTAGTTCCCCAGGTATACCTCATTCATTTAATCTGGAATAATTACTACCAAAATATGTCAATTGTTTACATTTTTCATTAAATATATAAGCTTGCTAGTGGTCCTGAATGCTTTAAAGTGTCAGTATTTTTCTATACACATTTTAACCGATATGCTTGTGAACAGCACTTGAATAAAGGTGCTTTTTTTAGGATTTCTTTGTATATACAGTATATATGTTCATTAGAGCTGTGTTTCTATCTTGTTACTTTTTATGTAGACATTTACAAGTTTCCAGAAGTAAGAGATAAGAAAAGTCTTCAAGCCCCTGAAAAATTCCCCGTCGTTGATAGTAGGTTATAAGTCAGAAAGAGAGAGGGTGATACTTCTGATGCTATTGGACCATAAATATTTTAGGCAGGAAGTTGCTGAGGGGCAGAGCTCAGGCAAAGAGGAGGAGAATAAAGATGAAAGGGGCAGGCAGCTGCTGCAGCTGCACAGAGTGAAACAGCATAAGGCACATCACCTGAAGTGGCTTCTTACAGAAGCAAAAGTAGCCAAAAGTATAGATGGTGTCATTACAGCTGTATTTCTGTCTTGTTGATCGTTATTTAGGCACTGATAAGTTTAGAGGAATAAGAGATAAGAAAAGAAGTACAGCGAATGCTTATCATTATAGGAAGCCTTTGAGGGACTCCCTGTTGTTGATGGGAGATGATGAGTGAAAGAGACTGGCATGCACGCAACATGGAGATAAACAATAAACAACAGAGTAAGGCAGAGCAGAGTGATCTTGAATGTTCTAGGTGGGAAATTGTAGGGGTGCAGAGCTAAGATAAGGATAAAGAGATTGAAAGTGAAGGGGCAAGTGTAGCAGCTGCACAGAGTGAAACAACACAAGTCATATCACTTGAAACAAATTCATAAAGAAGCACAAATGGACAAAAATGCAAAAGTTGTCACATACATTCAGTATTACTGGACTGCAAAACAGTTGATTGCTGCAGAATGTGCCATTGCAATGATCACAAAAATGTAACTGTGGGGTTATTGTGCAGACTGTGCTGTAGCAGACTGTGACTGTCCATCCATCATTATCCAACCCGCTATATCCTAACTACAAGGCCACGGGGGTCTACTGGAGCCAATCCCAGCCAACACAGGACGCAAGGCAGGAAGCAAACCCCAGGCAAGGTGCAAGCCCACCACAGGACTGTGACTGTGTAATTATATATACATACTAAAAATTAAAAGTAAAAAAAATGAAAAGTATCAAAAATGAGTTTAAAAAGAAATAGTGTACTGGGAAAATGTTTCAGTAAAAGTTTGGATAGTTATAGTTATTTCCGGCTTGATTTTATATATAAATATATGCCGAGTCTCTAAAGACCCTAGGTATGTAATAGTGTTTGTTGAAATGTCCCATGAATGGATGGGTTAAATGTACACTTAGTAAATTGTGTATATATTAATGTATGTATATATAAAACAACAAAGCATCCAGCGTACGTGCATAGGTGTAATGTTGTCTGGTGTCCACAAGAGTGGATGTCCAGTGAACAAAGGCAAAAAAGCACAAGAAAGTGGGACATGAGGGCTAACATATGCAGTGACGAGAGGTTCCTAAATACATGACATGACAAGGGGCCAATACACACAACACAACATGTGTTTCACAGCGTTTCATTATTGGTTAATTGGGTTTAATTAAATCTAACTGCTGCTCTCTTTATCAGAGAAGAAATTTAGGCAGCACTTGATCATCATTGACAGATGTAGGAGCTCTTAAAGTAAAGATTGAATTTAGGTCAAGAGCTCTGCTTGAAATCCTCAAGGAGCCCAGGTTTACTGGAAGAAGGTGGGTTACCAGAGAGGGCAGGAGCTCATTCTCTGCCTTAGCCACTCACTGTAATTCTGCAGAAAGCTGCTGGTTATGTGGCTGTACCTACTGAGATATGTATAACTGAGCATATGTTTTTCGTGTGTGTTTTTTGTTTAATTATTAATTCAGCATGTTTTACCTTTCTTCTTGTTTGCTCTACAGGGGATGCATGGGAAGGCTGCCCTAATTTGATGTTCATTGGGTTGGTCATGGTCTTAATCAACACAACAGTTTATTTGTTCCAAAATATTTTATTTAGCTATGCTAAGTCCAGATGCAGCATGTTATATATTAAAAGGCTACACAAATAAATTCAAATGTCTTAAGGTAAACTGACGTAATAGTCATCTTTGTGCACTTCCCTGCATAGCATTTCAGCACTGTGTACAGCCCCCAAGCTTTTTCAATATGCTTTTTTTATATTTAGATAGCAGGAAATATGTGGTTATTTGCACAATCAAATTTTCCTGGCAATGTACTTTCCTTCTTCCATATGACTTGTTACATCCAAAAAGGGTACAACAACTGAAGCATGTTTTTAATAAAGAGGACTGCATCAGGGGCTCAATGCACTAACAAACATGGTCATTTGTTTAAAAAAAGTAAAATAAATAAAAGTACAGATTGATAGAAACCAGTGTGGTATACTGTACAGTATATATCTTACATGTTAGTCTGACCTTGTGGTCTTAAGTACTTTTTATACCATGTACTTGTGATCTAGCCATTTTTATATTTGATCTGGATTAGTCTTCAGTAGCTTTGCATTTTTCCGTGTTCCATTCATCTTCTTCTCATTTGATTGCCTCCATGTGTTCACATTGCAAACACCACCAATTCCCTTCTTTTTTCCTTTCCTTGTCTTGGTCATTAAAATAAGTTCGAAGTGCTGCATACTGCACCACAATCCTCATGATCTTCTTTATGAGTTTCTGATCATATGTGTGTTAATTTGCAACTGCAAACTTGCTAAGTATGTGTGAATGTAGGTGTTTGTGAGTGTGTCCTGTAATGGATTAGTATATCATCCAGGGCTTGTTCCTGCCTTGCACCTGATTCTGCCAGGATTAACAGTGACTCCTCATGACGTCAAATTGGGCAGGAGTGATATAAAAGTAATGCATGGATTCTTGGTTATCAGATCTTTTCGTATTATTAATCCATTGTCACAAACTCCACACAGAGCCAGAGCAAGGTTTGGGGCAAGCCACCCATATATTGGTATCCTGGCTGCAAAGTCAAAAAATGAATACAACACTGATGTGCACAAAACTGAGTCCAAAACAGTTTTGTCTATGTGTGGAGTTTCCATCTTCTGTCTATTTTTTGTCTTATTTTCTTCTGGATACTACTAGACTTCCTCTGAAATTCCAAAGTTTTACAGCTTAAGCTGACTGATAATTCTATGTTGGCCTAGTATGAATGAGTGTCCTGCAGTCTTGGCTTTCTGTCAAATATCAGATTTCCTTCACTTCTCTGCTTATGTCCTCCAAAGTTGTTTATACAGTACTTCAAAATATGTTTATATGCTGCTTTGACTATATAACCCTAACTGACACTTAAAATCTTCTGAGGTTGACCTCTCAAGGCCCCATTTAGTAACTCTTGGCAGTGCTCATTTCCCTTCATGGCTCTTACTCTTAGAGGGTCTCTAACCGGGTCTGTTGGCGTTCATATTTATTCATATTCAAACTGAAGACCCTTTTCTGTCTTTCTTGCCTTGCTGTTACTATTGTTTTTTAAATTTTCATGCCTTTTGCTATCATATGTCACTTCATTGTTAGCTTTAAAACACTAGTCCTAATTTCAGCTTCAGATTACCTTCTTCCATTACTTTGCATCTTATTTTATAATTCTGTAGTTATATTTGATCTGTGCGGCTCCGTATGTTCTTAGTCTATCACTTATTGTTTGTAGCCTGTTTTGTAATTTTGCACTATATATAGCTTTCCTGGATTTCTGACAGTTCCCTCAGACACTTGCTGTGTAAATTCTTTTCAGAAAATATTCCAAGATCCTGGTGTCTACTAATTGGGCATTTTTTGTATCAACTATATGTTTTTGTCTCTAATGCTGTCCTATTTAGGTGTTAAATTTTGTTATTTTATTTTAATTGTATAAATAGCCTTGTGCATACGGATGGTGGTCCAATTAAAAGAAAAGATTTTTTTGACTTAAAATGAATGTCTTGTACCCAGTCCAGGGTTTTTTCCAGACTTACACATAATGCTACAGCCCCCAGTGACCATGCACTGGAGTTAGCAAGTTAAGAAAACAGATGGGTGGATATACAGTATTAACAAGCGTTACAGAAGGAGGTAGACTACTCCTTTTTGTAGTGCTCTGGGGCCCAAGGCAGTGAGTGAGATTTTCTTTTTGTTACCTTGAACTGTCCTGATCTTAATTATTTCATAATTCCATGAGACATCTGGCTCCTACTGAGTACTTTACGACTGCATTGCATTCCCATTCCAGTTTCATTTGTCCCTACTTTATGCCCATGTGTCTTGTTCTGCCCCCTTCGTTGTCTGACCCTGAGCTCTCGACAATTAACTTTTTCATTCAGACCATATCTCTGCCATCTCCTCTTGTCTACATTAGTATCATCCTGGGGTCCTATTCAAGAGAAGATGAAGCTCGGGTGCTGGCAGATGTCATGAGTGCACAGTGGCGCTGCAGCATGAAAGCCAATTCACTTTGTAATTTTTATATGTATTTCATAACATATATCCGGCATCATTTGTCTGAACTTTCATGATTATGATAATAACCTAAAAATCTTAAAATCCTAAATACGTTCAGTAAAAAACAGAGGAGAGCTGTGCTACTTGACTCCCAGGCATAACCCAATAGTTTTCACCTGTTATAACATTAATGAAAATGTTAAACAGCAATAACCTAACAGCCTTGCAATTTATTAGCCAAAGAAGTGGAAGAAAATAAATCTTAAAAGGGTTCCCAGGTGCAATACATAGCCCCCTAAAAACATAACACAAACAACTCTTCACATGATGGTCACTCATCAGTGTTGTGGCTTATGTTCGTTGATTGAATAATTGTGGTTATTAATTAATTAGTGAATGCTGACTATTTGTAAAACAGAAGCAGCATAGGACATTCTTACCAACAGAATCAAGGGAACTTGCTGCTCTCTATCCTGACACGTGCCACTTTAATTCATGTAGCAGGCTGGGATACTGGAGCACAAGCAGCCTTGGGGAGTCCCTCAGCTGTATTCTAATATAAATAGCAGCCTGGTTTTGGAGGGCTCCGAATGTTTTCGAAAGTTTGCAACCAAAATGAATAGTTATGGTGAATGTTGGAAAGCTAATTAAGTGGACATAATGAGCTGTATGGTTTGTCTGCATCTTGTGGTTTGACAGAAATTGGTTAATTGTGTTGCTGACTTTGCATTCCGCGGACTCTCAACAAAAGAAAGCTCAGCATTTGAATCCTCCTGGTATGAGCCAAGTAAAGCAGCACTGAGTCATACTGTGTTACTAACTAGTGCCCCTCCTAGGTTTTTTGTGATACTGGTATGGCTAGCTACTCTGACAAAGAACTGAGTAGTAGGCTTGTTTGTGAATACACTCTGATGTGCTTATTGTCTTTAGTAGTCTGTTGTAGGGAATGCTAATGCGCATACCCACATACTCTCATTTGAGTCAAGTATAGATAGACAGTTAACTTTATGCACATGCTTTTGGAATGTAGAAGTTAATTTGGTGAACCTAGGAAAAGTCGCCATGATGATACACATGAAAGTGACCTGGCCAAGATTATTTACCATGATCGATTTCTTAAGTTAATTGAACTCAATGGTTTAAATGCTAATGGATGGATCAAGTGAACTGAATTAGTTGTACATTCTCATCTTCAAGATACTACTGGGTACAGAGCATGATCTAGTAGGAGATCCTAACAAGTTTTAAATTGTTTCTCTTAGATGCCAAGCTGCTTCTCTAATGACTATAACCCAAAATTAAGGCAAAAAGTCTCCAGATAGGGATTTTATTGCCAGGGACCTAGTTCTGTATGATGTAACCCCTCTCCTGAAGATTCCTATTTCCTTAATATAATCAATAATTATCAACAAATTACAGACAAATAACAGTTCTGTTAAGAACACCCAACAGAAAAGACAAATTTGAAGTTGTGAAAGGGACACTATAGTATCCTATAGTTTCCCTGATATAACCAGCAAAGAACTGCTTAGGGCTGAAGCTCTCACTCTCTGTTGAGTTAGCCAACCAGAACTCTCATTATGTTGGGATTACAAGGTGCCAGTTCTGCCATTGCACTGAAGGAAATCTCCTTCAGGTATTAGCAGTTATGTGATGTGCTTTTCCTTTGCAAGGGGACTGCAGAGCTCTTTCAGCCTCTCATGCATGTGCCTCACCACACCAGAATAATACCAAGGAAACCAAAATATGCCAAAACAGTTAAGTTATTAATTAAGTAAACAAAAGAGGGCGAAGGACAACTAAGGGCGAACGTAAAGTAACAAATCATCTGAGTAAAGTCAACAAAATAGGCAGCCTCTTCTGAGCCTATTAGATGGAAAGGGTTGCCATTTGCCCAATAAAGTAGAAGAAAACTACTCCATCACTTCTTGTCTCTTCTATCTCCATAATTTAGGACGCTTTTTCTCTAACCAATTGAGATGTTCCCCTACCTCTAAATTTAAGGATCTTTAGGCCATTTGGTGTCCTTAAACTCTGGTATGTGGTCACTTCTGGAAGTTCCAGAATCACTTCCAGGTTCAGTGTGACCCTACTTTTCAACAAGAGGCTAGATCTTCCTGTAGTACTAAATAATGTTTCTTCACCAATGAGCTTTTAGTTGCCTAAAAAAGGACACATCATCTATTCATCTGCTATCTGTCCTCTTAAAAGGGGAAGCCTAGTCTCTGTCCATCCAGCCTAAGGGATGGTGCTGCTGTCTGTTGCTCCAAAGGTGTTTAGTTCTTAATCCAATTTTAGTGGACCCAATTTATGTTTAAGACTTTGATGGAATCAACTGGGTCTCCTGTCCTGTAGTACCTGGGGAACAATATGTACTTTCACCAAGGCCACAACTCACTCTTTAGTTCTCTTGTGCGATTTGTGTATAGCAAGAGTTCCCAAACTTTTTTCAGCCACAGACCCCTTTACCAAAAACTTTTAAAACCATCGACCCCCTAGTCACATGCAACAGATTTTAAATGTCCCTGATACGTTTGATACGACAACGCACAGACATGTTTTTATGCTACATGTATTTTCATGCATTCTTACGTGTGACTCTTTTAATGACACATTTTACCTTTTCGTTCGCAAGTTTGGTATGTAATGTGTTTTTATCAAAAAAGTGTTTTTTCGAATTATTTTACTTCTTAATTAGGTACCTATTGGAATCATAGATATTTTGAAGTAACAAGCAAATAGCAGCAGTAAGGGGGTCTATTTTTGCTGTTGTCGACCCCCAAATTTTTTTATTTAAACAATCGACCCCTAGAAAGTTCAAATCGACCCCAGGGGGTCCATATCGACCACTTTGGGAACTCTTGGTGTATAGTCTTACATGAATGTACAGTTCAGTAACATGGCATACTCGACCATGGTACTGTCCTTTACTGGCATGATAATGTACATCATAACTGCCAGAACATTTTTCCTCCCTCTCAAAGGGCCTAGATGAGCTATGCCTCTGCCTTTTGTGTCATTTTCTTCCAGCTTGCCACGTATCACATGTATCTGATTGTGTAAAGCCATCCGATTACATATTTTATTTGTCTAACATTTATTAATACAGTAAGTAGCATAAATGGCTCAAGTATAATATACCTTTTGTGGTATCATTATAAGTAACTGACTGTGTATGTTATACTGGTAACCCTAAACATAAATGAGAAACAAGCCACTGGCAAAAAGTATTCTTTTTAGAGATTCACAGATCTCCTTTGCAAAAACCAATCCTTTATCAAAAATAGAAATAATTAGGCTTTGTGCTTTGAAAAAGGCAAGTAAATAGACACAGGAAGGTTTATTCCAGATTTGGCCATCTCAAACTAAAGATGCGAGATAAGAGCTGACATTGTCATAGATTTTCTATACAGTAGCTAGAGTGCTTTCTCCAGAACACAGCACAGTGTATGCTTTAACTTTTTAAAGCAAAGCAAGTTTAATTTCAGTGTATCTTCCTTCTATTAAGCAATATTGGAAAATTTCTTCCTCTTTTTTTCTTTTCTTGTTTTTTGTTAATTCTGTCAGGAGCAGAGCCAACCAGTATTGCTCAGATATCCACTGTTGAATTATTAACTTGTAAATGTGAAGAAAAATCAGTGTTTCTAATGATTAATTACATAACATTTCAATAGCAAAGTAGTGTTAAAGGTATATTGTTTTATATTTTAAGGTAGAGGGCACACACATTCAAATTGTTTCACTTATTAACCCTTACATTTTGATCCTAAAGTTTCCCAGAAGTAGAACTGTGACCCCAAGGACATTTTAAATACTGTAACTGTTTGCCTTGTAACTTTACTTGAGTCGTCTTTCTTTTATTCATCCACTTATATGTTTCTGGTTGAGGGGACTCTTTATACGTGCCTAATCCTACGCAGTGTATTTTATTTTTTAACATGTGTGCTCTGTTACTGAAATCTTTGAATAGTGAGGCGTTTCTACAGATTTTGGGCTTTTTGGTGATTTAATGCTCTTGTTAATTTAATATGTATTACTTTGAAATTCAGAACACAAATCAAGAAACAGAGCCTAAAAAAACAAGCTAGCCATCCATGTTGTTGTAGCCAACATAATGTAAGAATTTATTTTGTGTGGTTAGTTTGACTTTTAATGAATGTTGTGTTATGAACTCAGCTAATAGTTTAGTTGAGTTGAGGTTAACATTCTAGCAACCCATTTATCCAACCATTTTGTGACGCCAATTTTTGTAGTGCAGGCCCTCATGGAGCCATTAGCTTGTCTAAGCATCGTCAGATACACGGGCAGTCCATCATCAATTTAAATAGCATGTCTGTGTTTTGTGAAATTTAGTTGGACACATGTTAAAACCACATAGAAGGAACCTTGGCTGAAACTCAACCTGTAATCAAATCATTGTCACTGTGTGGCACCACGTGGGTAAATTTTCTAATCATAAACATGGATATACAACAATAATGAATTTTAGCTACGAGGCAGTGCTGCCTGTCGAAACAAAGGTGTTGTGTAAGACAATGCTTAAGAAAGTACATCAGCTATTTTGGCAAGGTCAAATAACACTTCCATTAGAAAAAGTTTGTAGTATTTGGCCAAAAAGGAGCCTGCCCAAATGTCTTAAATGCCTGCCACGTTTACAACTTTGCACTGTTTGGAAGAGAGTGCATTATACACATCCAGAGCAGATGTATACCTAATTTGAATGGTTTACTCATTCATCTTGCATGTAACAAGACACCTCAAAAAAGCCAGCTGGGGCTGCAGATTTTATTCTGTCCAGCACTCCTCTGCCTGAATTATTTTCTGAAGGGCAGCTTATTATGCAGTATGATCTCTTGATCTGTATTCACATTCTGCCTGTTCATCATGTTGACCTTAGAAACTTATTATGCTTAACACATTTAATAACAAAAGCATTGGCTCATAATGTGTTAAACCCATCCATCCATTATCTAACCCGCTATATCCTAACTACAGGGTCACGGGGGTCTGCTGGAGCCAATCCCAGCAAACACAGGGTGAAAGGCAGGAAACAAACCCCGTGCAGGGCGCCAGCCCACCGCAGGGCACATACACACACACACACCAAGCACACACTAGGGACAATTTATAATCGCCAATGCACCTAACCTGCATGTCTTTGGACAGTGGGAGGAAACCCACGCAGATACAGGGAGAACATGCAAACTCCACGCAGGGAGGATCCAGGAAGCGAACTCAGGTCTCCTAACTGCAAGGCAGCAGTGCTACCCACTGCGCCACCGTGCCACCCATGTGTTAAGCCTGCACTGCTAACTCATTTTTTGACCTTGAGTAACATGCATATGTGACCATTTTTATATACTGTTCCCATAATGCACCTTTGATCAGTAATCACCTATCTATCCACTTTTGCCATTACAGGGACTTTTATCTAGAGCATACTTTAACAGCATTGGTTCCAGATAAAGTTATTTAGTTAGTTTACAGCTATTGACTAGTGGATCTGATTTTGTCTGCTTTCTGTTATTCCTAAAACTACATCAAAGTTCTTATCCCAGGACTATGATTCACCTTCACATATTCAGCCTTGATGTTAGCGTCTGACATCATAAGCAGGGACTAAATGAAAATGAGCAGGAAATCCCCCGCTGAAGAAAAAAAAATAAAACAACCTTTCTTTTGTCATTCATGAAAGTGTGCGCAAAGTCCTCCGAGAGTGGAAAAAAAAAAAAATCTGGCATGATTTAAACTTCTATGGTAAAGAGATGTTCTTGTGCCATTATTAAAGCATGAAATATTGTGCCTTTGTGCATACTGGCTGTTGTTTCTGATGTTGAAAGTGATTGGATGAAAATGAATGACTGGCCTGGAATGACAACTCTGTTGATGGAGTTCCAGGAACAGCAGAAACCCAACAGATTCAGATCAGCCATAGCTGAGTGCAGAGCAATTGTGCTGATCAGTAGTCTAGTTAGTTGGTGCTACCATTTATATCTGAATGTATAGCCAAACAATTGAAGTACCAGTTGGTGTCCCAGTTAATTAATTGTGTCAATATGGCAACCAGTATGGCACAGTACAACCTTGTATTACGTTTCAGCTTTCTTCATGAATTTTGTGGAGCATCCCCTGCTTGAATTCTGGTTGTGAACATATATATATATCTAGAGGCAGCTAATAGGTACCGGCAGGCCAAGTGGAATGCGGCTTCGGTGGTTGCTGAGGCAAAAACTCGGGCGTGGGAGGAGTTTGGGGAGGCCATGGAGAACGACTTTCAGACGGCTTAGAGGAGATTCTGGTCCACCGTCCAGCGTCTCAGGAGGGGGAGGCAGTGCAGTGTCAACACTGTATATGGTGGGGATGGTGTGCTGCTGACCTCAACTCAGGTCGGTGGTGGGGGGGGGAGTACTTCGAAGACCTCCTCAATTCCACTAACAATGAGGAAGCAGAGCCTGGGGACTCGGGGGCTCCCCCATCTCTGGGATTGAGATCACCGAGGTGGTCAAAAAACTCCTTGGTGGCAGGGCCCCGGGGGTGGATGAGATACGCCCGGAGTTCCTCAAGGCTCTGGATATTGTAGGACTGTCCTGGTTGACACATCTCTCCAACATTGCGTGGACATTGGGGACATTGCCTCTGAATTGGCAGACCGGTGTGGTGGTCCCCCTCTTTAAGAAGGGGGACCAGAGGGTGTGTTCCAACTACAGAGGGATCACACTCCTCAGCCTCCCTGGAAAAGTCTATTTGGGGGTTCTGGAGAGGAGGGTCCGTCGGATAGTCAAACCTCAGATTCAGGAGGAACAGTGTGGTTTTCGTCCTGGCTGTGGAACAGTGGACCAGCTCCACACTCTTAACAGGGTCCTGGAGGGTGCATGGGAGTTTGCCCAACCAGTCCACATGTGTTTTGTGGACTTGGAAAAGACGTTTGACCGTGTCCCTCGGGGAATCCTGTGGGGGGTGCTCCGGGAGTATGGGTTACCGGACCCCCTGATAAGGGCTGTTCGGTCCTTGTACAACCGGTGTCAGAGCTTGGTCCGCATTACCGGCAGTAAGTCAAACCCATTTCCAGTGAGAGTTGGACTCCACTAAGGCTGCCCTTTGTCACCGATTCTGTTCATAACCTTTATGGACAGAATTTCTAGGCGCAGCCAAAGTGTTGAAGGGGTCTGGTTTGGTGGACTCAGGATTGGGTCACTGCTTTTTGCAGATGATGTTGTCCTGTTTGCTTCATCAGGCTGTGATCTTTAGCTCTCTCTGAATCGGTTTGTAGCCGAGTGTGCAGCGGCTGGGATGGGAATCGGCACCTCCAAATCCGAGACCATGGTCCTCAGCCGGAAAAAGGGTGGAGTGCCCTCTCAGGGTTGGGAGAGAGATCCTGCCCCAAGTGGAGGAGTTCAAGTATCTCGGGGTCTTGTTCACGAGTGAGGGAAGAATGGAGCGTCAGATCGACAGGCGGATCGGTGTGGCGTCCTCAGCGATGTGGGCTCTGCATCGATCTGTCGTGGTGAAAAAGGAGCTGAGCCGTAAGGCAAACCTCTCAATTTACCAGACGATGTACATTCCTACCCTCACCTATGGTCATGAGCTATGGGTAGTGACCGAAAGAACGAGATCGCAAATACAAGTGGCTGAAATGAGTTTCCTCCGCAGGGTGTCTGGGCTTTCCATTAAAGATAGGGTGAGAATCTCAGTCATCCAGGAGGGGTTCAGAGTAGAGCCGCTACTCCTCCGCATTGAGAGGAGTCAGATGAGGTGGCTCGGGCATCTGACGCCTCCCTGGCGAGGTGTTCTGGGCACGTCCAACTGGGAGGAGACCCTGTGGAAGACCCTTGGGATTACCCTGGAAGAGCTAGAAGAAGTGGCCGGGGAGAGGGAAGTCTGGGCATCTCTGCTCAAGCTGCTTCCCCCGCGACCCGACCTCGGATAAGCAGAAGAGGATGGATGGATGGATGGATGGATAGATATATATATAATATATGTAATTTAACAAGAAGTGAAAATTCAGACTGTGAAAGTCGAGACTGAGTTTAAATTCAACAATTACGTTATACCTTCCTGTCAGATATTAAATTTTCTGAATGTCAAGATCAGTACCCCTGAATCCATAGTGTTCCTGCTGGCGAGTATGCCAATCCATGTATAAGTAAGACTATCTGCTGCCACAAAGTCTTTCCACATCATTCTAAATCAACGTTTGTTTAGTTTTGTGGCTTTTATTCTCAGGTGCCATGGTGATATTGTGGTTAGTACTGTTGCCTCAGCACTCCAAGGCTAGAGTTCAACTCCTGGCTTATCCACTGTCTGTGTGGACTTCATAGATTCTCGCTGTGCTCATGGATGCTTTCTCTGGGTGCTTTAGTTTGCTTCCATACTTTAAAGATATCCTGATTCGGTTAATTGTTAAATTTAACTAGCCCGCTATGAATAAGTATGGGTGTTTGGACTTGGCGATGAATGGGCATCCTATCTAGTGTCTGTTCCTGCTTCTGGCAGAGGTGTAATAGGTAAAATGGATTCAGAAAATGGATGGAAGGTTCCCACTCACCGGAAAACTATGGGAAGCAGAATGAATGCATCATTACTCAAAGTTATTGTCTGCTTTTACATGCATTTTTATTACTCTTTAATTTAATATATATTTTTTTTGTATCAGTATACTGCTGCTGGATTATGTGAATTTCCCCTTATGATTAATAAAGTATCTATCTATCTATCTATCTATCTATCTATCTATCTATCTATGCATGGCATGTCAATCTGACGTTACAGAGCAGCAGACATGTGAATTGGATAGAAAGTATGTTTAGGTTTCAAGTAAATCACAACCATGCTGCACATTGCTTGCACCATTTTTGATGATGTTTGACAGTGGACTACCTTCCATTCCCCTCACTGTATATTTACTGTATGTGATTAACATTGAAAACGGGAAGATATAATCTTGTACTCATTAATTTGTAGACCTTTTGATGGTGCATTTCATTCACTTGTACAAGCATTAATTTTTAAATCCTGGTTAGTCCGATTTTGGAGTCACAAGAAGTTCATTTCAGCAGAATCAGGAACAAGGCAGGAAACAAACCTGAATGGGGTTCCATTCTAGCACAAAGCATACTTGTGTACTTTCCCAGTATGAACTCATTTCCAGTTGGCAGCTAACACTGAACCGGTATCTCTGGATTGTGGAAGGAAAACCACGGTTCATGGTGTTTTGTCCTTCTGCATTTTTCCATAAAAGTCATGACACACTTAAATTGTTAAATAGACTGATGGAGCAGTCAGTGTTAAATGTGGGCCAGGCATCCTTAAAGCAGGAAGGTCGGAAACGAAGGCGGTTGGTTACCTTTAATAGAGGAAGACTTGACATAATTTTCTAAACGTAAAGAATTGTGTGAGTGTGACATTCCAGCCCATGCACTGTTTTAGTTTTAAAAGACGAATTGCCGTCTGTCCATTGCCCATATTAGAAGAAATGAATCACTAAATCGTGAGCACTCTTTCACATTAGCCAAACTGTCAGAACTTTGTTAATGACAGCTTTTATCTTAAGCAAAAGGGTTATCTTTTTATGCTATGGCATTTAGCCATCTAATCCAAAAATTATAAGGAGACAAAATTTACAACTGTCATAAATATGGAGTTAAGTCATTTTAACAGATGTTTGGAAAGTGCAGAATGCTAGGAAAACATGGGAGGAAAATTACAATCTGTGTCCTGTTATGACATACTCAAGTAGGATTTGTTAAATTGGTGTAATCTGGAGAGGCGTGATTTTATACAGTAGCCTCTTGAAAGAAAGCAAAGTTTGATAGAATGAGTGATTTTTCAAAGTGTCATATTGTGTGACTATGGAAAGGAAATGGCTTTAATTTCCTAATATAATCAACAAACCTGAGAAAGGAGGTCTGTTGAAAACTTTGAAGAGGCTGCTTTGAAGCTTTTTATCCTTCTGAGTTCATATAGTCGCTAGATTAAATCAAGTTGAGATTGTACAGCCAAACAAAATCTGTTTTATCCAGCTCCCAAACTCCTGTTGTCCATTGCAGGATAATTTTTCAAAAGTAGATTATCCTGGTAACACAGATACGAGGGGCGTTCAATAATTTATCTACTTCAGTAGGAAAGTAAAGTGTTTCCATGTACACACACCAGGCCAGTGCAGAAGTACCTATGAAATACATATGCTTATTTTGGAGTGGAGAAAGATGGTCCAAGAGGTAATGCAAACCTGCATGATCACGTGGAAAGTGAAAACAGTACACAGGCAGTGTAACACCAATCTCTGGGTCTGGGAAACAATAGCTGTGACCAATGTGGCACCATGCCAGCCCTAGACGGATATTGAATTCATGGTTGGTTCCTGTGCCTAATATTGCCAGGGTAGACTTTACTCGCCAGGACTCTGAGCTGGAGTACATGAATTTGAAGGCAGATGGGTTCTTTAGATAGATAGATAGATACTTTATTAATCCAAAGGGGAAATTCACATAAACCAGCAGCAGCATACTGATACAAAAAACAATATTAAATTAAAGAGTAATAAAAATGCAGGTAAAACGGACAATAACTTTGTATAATGTTAACGTTTACCCCCCCGGGTGGAATTGAACAGTCGCATAGTGCGGGGGAGGAACGATCTCCTCAGTCTGTCAGTGGAGCAGGACAGTGACAGCAGTCTGTTGCTGAAGCTGCTCCTCTGCCTGGAGATGATACTGTTCAGTGGATGCAGTGGGTTCTTCATGATTGACAGGAGCTTGCTTAGCGCCCGTCGCTCTGCCACAGATGTTAAACTGTCCAGCTTCATGCCTACAATAGAACCTGCCTTCTTAAAAAGTTTGTCCAGGTGTAAGGCGTCCTTCTTTATGCTGCCTCCCCATCACACCACCGTGTAGAAGAGGGCACTCGCCACAACCGTCTGGTAGAACATCTGCAGCATCTTATTGCAGATGTTGAAGGACGCCAACCTTCTAAGGAAGTATAGTCGGCTCTGACCTTTCTTACACAGAGCATCAGTATTGGCAGTCCAGTCCAATTTGTCATCCAGCTGCACTCCCAAGTATTTATAGGTTTGCACCCTCTGCACACAGTCTCCTCTGATGATCACGGGGTCCATGAGGGGCCTGGGCCTCCTAAAATCCATCACCAGTTCCTTGGTCTTGCTGGTGTTCAGGTGTAAGTGGTTTGAGTCGCACCATTTAACAAAGTCTTTGATTAGCTTCCTATATTCCTCCTCCTGCGCACTCCTGATGCAGCCCACAATAGCAGTATCATCAGTGAACTTTTGCACGTGGCAGGACTCCGAATCATATTGGAAGTCTGATGTATATAGGCTGAACAGGACCGGAGAAAGTACATTCCCCTGCAGAGCTCCTGTGTTGCTGACCACAATGTCAGACCTGCAGTTCCCGAGACGCACATACTGAGGTCTGTCTGTAAGATAGTCCACGATCCATGCCACCAGGTGTGAGTCTACTCCCATCTCTGTCAGCTTGTCCCTAATGAGCAGAGGTTGGATGGTGTTGAAGGCGCTAGAGAAGTCCAAAAACATAATTCTTACAGCACCACTGCCTTTGTCCAAGTGGGAGAGGGATCGGTGTAGCATATAGATGATGGCATCCTCCGCTCCCACCTTCTCCTGGTATGTGAACTGCAGAGGATCGAGGGTGTGGCGGACCTGTGGCCTCAAGTGGTGAAGCAGCAGCCACTCCATGGTCTTCATAACATGTGATGTTAGAGCAACAGGCTGGAAGTCATTCAGCTCACTAGGACGTGGTACGTTTGGGATTGGGGTGATACAAGATGTTTTCCAAAGCCTCGGGACTCTCCCCTGTTCCAGGCTCAGGTTGAAGATGCACTGTAGAGGACTCCCCAGTTCCAGCGCACAGGCCTTCAGCAGTCGTGGCGATACTCCATCTGGACCCACTGCTTTACTGGCATGAAGTCTACTCAGCTCTCTGCTCACCTGCGCTGCTGTAATTGTTGGTGGGGATGTCTCTTCTATGCTGGTATCAGCAGAAGGATGGTTGGAGGATGCAGTACTCCGAGGTGAGAGTGGGTTAGGGTGGTCAAACCTGTTAAAGAAGTTGTTCATCTGGTTTGCTCTCTCTTCGTCTCTCTCACTGGTGGCACCCGGCTTTGAGCTGAAGCCAGTTATGATCTTCATCCCATCCCACACTTCCTTTATGCTGTTATTCTGCAACTTCTGTTAGAGTTTTCTCCTGTACTGCTCCTTTGCCTTCCTGAGCTGGACTCGGAGTTCCTTCTGCACACGCTTGAGCTCATGCTGATCACTGCCTTTATTAGATGTATCCAGAATTCCACAGGACCACTTTCCTGTCCGATTTACAAACTGAAGGCACTCAACCTCAGACAAATTCATATGAAAAAATATACGGAAATACTGGATATTTAGTTTATTTTTGGCATGAATGCAGAGGGTTGGGTTAAAGCCAGCAGAATGGTTAGTGCAGTCCTTCCTTAGGCATTATCTCTGGAGTCCATGTCCGCGTGTTTGATGTGTTTTTTTTTTTTTTTTTATTGTGTTCCTCCTACATCCCAAAGATGTGTGTTGTAGGTTAGTGGTGATTTTAAATTGACCCTACAGTATGTGGGTATGTTCATGAGTATGCTTTGTGATTGATGGGGCTAGTTCCTGCTGTGGCAACATTTTGCTAAAGTGTTCAAGTGAGAATTTCACTGTACTCTTTACAAGTGACACTGGCATTAGTACTGACACCTTGTACCTGGTGTTGCAGGGATTGGCTGTGGGAGTTAAGCAGGTTTGAGAATATATATTTTAGTTGTGAATGCAGTAGAAAGAAGAAATAAATAGTCATGGCAATCCCATGGGTTTCAAGAACTCTTAAAATAATTTCCCTGATATTAATATTTTTAAATAGAGCAGAAGAAAGCAAATCAAAACATAATTTCAGAAGCCTAGGGATTCATGTCACTGTAAGTTCATGGTGATTTGTGTTCATGAATACTGGTGCAGGAAGGTCATTTGTATAGACTTGATCACTTTCCTCCTGCAGTGGATTGTCTTTCTTTGGATGTCCATCTACACACCTTGGCTGGCAGAGAGAGAAACCACAGTAGTGTAAACGGCCTCTCTGCAGATCAGCAGCCTTGCCCATGGCTGGCTAAATGAAATTCTCCTTTAGCTTGGTTTGTTGAAAGGGGCTGCGTGTAATTCCAGCATCCTGAGTTTGCATCTCACCTCGGCCATCTCAGAGATCATAGGAGCTGTGAATGGGAGTGAAACCCTGAGCAAATTTCTCAGTAGAGACTTGTCAGGAGCAAGATTAGAGATGTAGCAATGAAGTCTCTTCATACAACTGCTCTACCTGAATAGTCATTTTTTAACACAAGTAATTTATTCATTTCCTGAACCTCCTTTTGCCATTATAAAGTAGTGGAAACGACAAGCCTATTCTGGAAGCATTAGAAAGGATTCCCAGTCCAATTCAGGGCTTATCCATGGAAACACAAAATGGGAATGTTCAGAACAGTTTGTGTACCTAATATACACATCTTTGGAGTACGGGAAGAATCCACATGAGCACAAAGAGAGGATGCTACCTCCGTATAGACAGTTACCAACCATACGTGGAACTGAACCCAGATACTTGGAGCGTTAAGGCAGCAGAACTAATAAATGCATAATTATGCCACTTTAAAGACCAGTCATTAAAGTTAAAATACTTCTTTTCCATGCTTTTTATCTAGACTATAGTTTCTGTGATTACTTTAATTGAATTTGTTCTAAAAATGATTTTTTGAAGTGTTTTTTAACATATTGTAATAAACCAATAATAGAAAACACTTGAGTGAACATCAAATACTTCTTTGATAATAAAATTTCCTGGGAGTGACAATGTAATATGGCAGGAGCCAAGCTTCATTAACACTTCTACTCTTGAAAATGAGTCTCGCTTTAAAATGACAATCTGCATAACTCATTTACTCTTTTTGAGTTATAGTGTTGGATTATAGCTCAGTCTATCTGTGGTTTTCAGTCTTGAGGTTTCCGAAATTCCATTAAATAAAATTACATTTATGTATACCGTTGTCTAACTGAAAGTGACTTTATGGGATACACAGTGCCATACGTGGAGAATATATGAGAATGAGACTAGTTGCACTACGCTGCTATACTCAATAGACATATTGGGCCTGTGTTACAGTATGTAGGAATTTCACTAATTTCATTCATCCATTTTCCATACGGTACTTGGTCATAAGTCATGAGAATTTAAAGTCTATTTCACCAGCACTGGCTACAAGACAGGAACCCATAATGCACCAGTCTATTGCAGCATACACACACAAGAACACTATGAAGTCAACAGCCGGCAGCATGTGGAAAGAAAATTGGAGCATCTGAGGAAAAATGTGGGAAAAACCTACTAACTCCCCACAGAGAGTGACCAGGCAGGGAACTGAACCCCACCAAACACTGTGCTTCTGTGCCACCCTCACTACAGTTCAGTTTATTATTTAGTTGCACTCAGAAGAAGAGCAGCTTAATAAGTACAAAACAGTAAGACAAAAATAAATACAAACAAATGCATTTACAGTACCAAAGTGTAAGCACACATCTCTTCAAATACATAATAATAATAAATTCATTCATTCATTCATTATCAAACCTGCTTAATCCATCATGCAGCACACTCACACATACAACCACCCTTGCTTATGTCAGGCTCATTCATGGCATTGGGATGTAGGAGGAAAACCAGTGTACATTGGGAAAAATACACACACATGGGGAAAACATGCAGACTGTAAACTCCATTCAGGACTGTAAGGTAGCAGGGCTAACAGCTGCACCACCCTACCCCCTAAGTGATAAGTAGGAGACTGTTCTTAAAGAATAATTAAAAAAATAGTAAAAAGTGGCATAGTTCTGACTGTACTGGGGAAATGAAACCAACAGAATATATGGTCATTTGACAATGGAAGAGAGGGCAACAAAACCTCTAGATGACTGCCTTCCAGGAGACAGCTCCTGTAATACCCATGGACCTTTCTAATCTAAAAAACCAAAGTCTGTGTGATTTAGATTAACTTCTCCAGGGTACCCTCCATATTGTCCCTGTGCCAGTGTTGGCCTTTCTCCGGGTATTACAGTTTCCCCTCCAAATCCTAAAGATATGCAGATTCAGCTATTCATAGGTGTGAGTACACCCTGCAATGGACGGCTACCCTGTGAAATAATTGGGCTCAAAAATTGATGGATGGATGAACAAATTTATATCCAATTTTTAGTGCTATGACAGGCGCCTGGCGTCCATGCCCAGTCGGGACGCCCCTGCACACTGTATTCAGGGGGAGCAGCCCTGGACAGTGCAATACCTCCCCCTGGATGCTAGATGGCCGCCCCGCTGGGCTGGTGTAGTGCCTCAGTTTCCCACAGGGCTCCCTGGGAATTGGAGTTGGGGGCAGCCCTGTTGGGTCCCGCAGGTACCGCCAGGGGGTGCTGTGTTTGGGACTCCTGAGCCCGTATGGGCAACAGCTTCATCACACCTGGAAGTGCCACCGGATCTTGGTGATCAAACACCTGGAGCACTTCCAGGTGACCAATAAAAGGGAGCCAGCAACCACCACTCATCGGCCAGAGTCGGGTGGAGGAGGACAAGGTTGTGAGGGAGGAGTGGTGGTGTCAAGAAAAGTATTTGTGATTGTGCTGCACTGGTAGTTACTGGTGCTTGGGACTGTGTTGTGGCTGGGGGGATTACGGGGAAGACGTGCCCTCCAGCTGAAGAGAAATAAAAGTCCTTTTATTTTACACGTGCCTCCAGTGTCCACTCTGTGTCAGGTCAGGCGCTATATAGTGCCGTTTACAGTGCCTATAATTAATAGTGGGATACAAATGATCTCATATATTTGAAAACAGCTTAGCAATTAATTTGGGCAAGGGTAATTTGTGGCACCATGTCAGTTAGACAGTGCCATATTTTTACCAAGGTAAATTAACAGCTGTGTAGGCAGTACATGACTCTTCAGTTTAATGACTTAATTCTTGGATACCTCTTTTGAGTTCATGCCTCACTTCAAGGCACATTCAATTCTTTGACTGATTTTTTTGAGGCAAAGGAAAATATAATGAATCCAGATGTTTAACCATGACTCAAGAGTCTTTCAAAATCTAAAGGCATTACATTTTAAATGTGTAGCTTCACTTGCATTTTTAGAGGTAAAGAAATACAGTCTTTGTATCCATTGTAATGTGCATGAAGTGAAAACTTTATTGCCCTTCAACACAGCTGCTAGAAACTTACGTTGGTTTTGTAATCATACTACAATAAATAGAAGCATAACAACAAAGCATGATTTATATTTGCCTGCATCACCACATAACTCATTGACATTATGCTAATTAAATAGACAACTTCAAACCTCACATACACAGTTAAGAGGAACTTGAAAATAAAGGTCTGCCTTTGTAGGCTTAATTATCTTCTGCTTAGTGTTTATTACTTGATTTGTTTATGTGTTTTCCATATAACTTTGTACTCTTAGTGATATTTGCACTACATCTTATGCTGATGGAGTAGACACTGAAGAGACAACATGAATTTTCCCTTAGGGGTAATAACATTAATTTTATTGCACACATTAGAAGACAAGATAAAGTTGAATGGAGGGAGATTTCTAGAACTCTTGGCTAGGCATCTGATGGATCAATTAAGGGGTGTTTAGAACCTGAATTGGACTTCATTTTTTTCAGTCACAGAAACTTTACTTTTTGATAGGAGGATACTTTGCCTAATCACACTATTATGGAGATTGTAAAGGATGGTTGTCCTTTAATGCATTGTTTGGAAAAGATTAAACTTTTAAATTTTTGAAGGATAAACATCATTGTTGAAGTGTTTTATTATTATTGTATTAAGTACAATAATGTTTTTGCCTTAGGGCAGATTGTGCAAAATCATGATCCCCTGGAACTGGAATTACAGGCAGTCCCCGGGTTACGTACGAGATAGGGACTGTAGGTTTGTACTTACAGTAAGTTAAATTTGTATGTAAGTTGGAACAGGTACATTATTTTAATGTTATTGTTGACCGAATGTAACCAAGTGCTCTGCCAATGAATGATGGAGTTTCAACTCTCTGACCTTTTTATTATTTCTACTTTATTTTCAATGGTGATAGTTTTTATCTTCTTTACTGTATTAGCAGCACTTGCATCAGATTTATGCTTCAGAGACATTCTTGAAGGGTGAAAACAAAAGGTTAAGATGAGCTCTTCTGCACATCACTGTACACGCTATCACAGCAGGAAGGCACCCGTCGTCAACATGTCTGGTGTACTGACAAGAGACAGCTTCCTGTTATGTGCGTAACAGTACAAGCAGGCTTGATATTGAGAATGAATGGGGGCGGCGAGGGGCGATTCATCACCAGCCCACCTCACAGTCACCTCCACTACAGTATGCTGCCTACAGCGTCCACCCACCGGGAACGAACACAGTACGACCAAAGGTGGGTAGTGAAACGCCCACCACCTCCCCCATTCAACAGGCAGCCATCCGAGGCACACTACAATTCTATCTCCCCGCCGCCCCATTCACCCTCAATGGCCTCCGTTCAGCCACAACCGGGTCACCAAGAACGAACGGGGCAGCCATGTGTGGTGGGCAGGCAGTGAAACCGCTTGCCGATGGGAGCCGTCCAAGGGACACTACACTGCGCAAGCAGCGAAATCACCCCCCTCCAGCCTCTGTCCAGCTACCGCTTGCAGTGTCCCCAGGCCGATGATGACGGAGCGGCAGTTACTGAGGCACATGCGTCGCAGCTACGACCCCGTTCGTAAGTCGTAAGTTGGATGTCTGTAACCTGGGGACTACCTGTAATTGCATTCCATTGTTCATAACTAGCAATGACGGCGTGACTTCTGAAATCTTCAGCCGTTTTGAGTAGTTCTAGAATGTTAAGCTTCAATTACTTTGATATACACTGAGACACCAACTAAGCACTCCACCAGTTCATGTGGTACATCAGAAATCAGTCCAAAGACCCTGGTGTCATCTGAACACTTTCACAGAAGATTCAGTGCACAGATTGAGAATAGGAGTGAAAACAGAATACAGATATACTCGGGTGTTAGGGACCCTGAATGACTACTGCTCAGGTGACATACAGGTATTATTTCACACTCATTTTGGAATACTACTCAGTGGCGTAGCGTAGTAGGGGCGGCATTTTTAGGGGGCGGCAAAGAATTACTGTATATTTTAGTCTTTTAAATTGAAATACCTAAATAAGGGGGCGGCGAAATTTTCCTCCGCCCCGGGCGACTCACACCCACGCTACGCCACTGACACTACTTAATATTATGTACTGCAAATAAGGTTATGAAAAGTGAGTATGGGTTGATCAGTTGTGATTTTATCCTTGTGACAGATAGCAGCAGGCAAGGAACTTAATCTTATGTGAGAGATATGAAGAACTAGCTAAATATATGAAAGTTCTTTTAGTCTTTGGTCTAATCACACTCATAGTACGTGTCTGTGGGCTGTCATATAATCCAAATATATCATCAATTTTTCATTTAAGAGAAGTTTTAAAAAGTTTAGACTTATTGTTTCACCACGACTCCATTTTTAATTTGCTACGGGTGCTGTCATTTTTGAAACTATGTGCCTAGTGTTACTTTGGCAAAGGAAGCATGACGTATGTGATGTCTTCAATGTGATTAAATTTAGATCGCCATGGGGATTGCTTTCATATCGAAGATTGACACATAAACCTTTAATCACACATGAATTCTTATCTCCCAGTATTTTTAAAACTTAGCTTCTCTCTTTTGGTTTATGAGTCTAACTAGCAGTTTCATTTTTGACAGTCTGATTAGTTGCTTCTCCAGCTTTGACCTCAGTTTGTTTTGGCTATGTCTCTCTCCTGGTTCTTACGTCAAAGCCTCACTGTCTCTTCCTGAGTCAGTATAGGAGGATTCAAGGCCTGTAGGTTATGAGGTTGGAGGAAAGATCAAACAAGGTGAATGAATCTTTTTACTTTAAGGACACAGAGATTAAGAGATGACGTTAAAAAGTATATCAGATCATGAGATTAATTAGTTCTGTAGATAATCACTGGTACTTAAAAATAAGTTTGGAAATTTAGAGAGTAGGATTGCAGATTATTGCTGATTTGGGGTAAATTCCAGGTACATTTTTAAAGGTTTTTGTTTGTAGTGTCACATAGGTACTTGCAATAAATTACAAGTAGTGTATAAGGCAGAAGCACTGTACTTTGGGGACTTTTAAATCTCATCTTGAACAGATTTTGGAGAATTTAGGTGAATAAGGATTAACCAGCTGGGTTGAATGGCCTGTTCTCATCAAAGTTATTTTCATGAGGGTTAGCTCGTGATTGTGAATTGCATAAAGGAAGAGTTAAGAAAGTTTTTGTTTTTCTTTTAATCAATACTAACTATTAGAGATTATGTAAGCACTGATAAACTATGAATCACATGGAAATTGTTGGTTGGGACTCCCCGTTTGGTTACCTGAAGCAGTCCATTAGCATTGGATTTCTGTGCTTGTCATGGTGTCATGCCAGAAAGAATGAAAGGACCAGGAAATAAATACTGATGCCAAAGTCAGAAAACTGGGAAATCGAAAAGGAAATCTTGCAACAGAACAAAAACATGAAGCAAAACTCATGTTCAAAAAAAGTCAGAAATGGATCAGAATTTATTTAATCTTAAACAAACAGGAATTCATGAACGAACCTGTTTTTTCTTTGAGGAATCCAAAAAATAAGACCAAAAAGAGTCCTTTTATTCTCCATGACCCCTCACTTGATTCATGACCTCTGATGTTGCTGTTAGTAGTTGCCTAGCTAACATTTTTCGCTCAGAGGAATAGGATGACCAGAGTTATTGATTATGGAATAGTGGGTCGCAGCTTAATAATCAAGAGCCCAGTTTTATAACAAATAAATAATTGAATGGACAGCTTGATCTTTGTGGGTGCGTAGGCTCACGCAGCTGCGGGAGGTTGGTGAGGTAGTTGAGACGGAACACACTTGCATGTGAGGGTGCAGTATGTCTTGATTTCTTTATTGGCTTTCTGTGGTGTGCATTTGAGGCGCTGGGCCCACAGAAGCATTTAATGGGGAGCTGGCATGGAGGAAGGAGAAAAAAAAGAAATGAGAGAAGAAAGGAAAAGAACAGACGTTGAAGAAGGGAGAGATAGAAGCTGGTAGGAAGATGGGAGAGTACTAGTGTGAGAGAGAGGAAGCAGGTAGCCATGAGGAGATCCCTCAGGGGAGGGTATGGCTGACACTCAGGGGCTGTTGAAGTGAATCACTCTGGCTGAACTGTTAGAGTCGGAGTGATGTGGTTTTGGATGGTGCGACTCACCATGTAAGACTGTGAAGGCAGCAGGAGTCGGCAATGCTCAGATGGGGAGCCCTACTGGAGCTATGAACAGTAGTGTTTGGACTGGGGAATCCTGCTGGGAGCCAAGGGTCAGCAGGAACCCAGACCTGTGGCAGAAGGTCTACTCTGCCTGTTGGTTTGAAGTCTGTTCGGGCTGTAAGTCCTGAGCTGGGTCTTTTAAAAGGGAGGCACTGGGTACTTGGATTTTAAAGGACAGTTACCTCATTTTTAAAGAATATCTATTGGATTGATTTTAAGCTCCACCTTCACTTCTTTTTATTGGATTATTTCTTAATCAAACTTTTTGCACTGCACTGTTATGAATAACTGTTTGTTTTGAATGTTTTGATAAAAGCACTGAGCACTGTATCACCTACCCCTTGCTTTGTGTGAGTGTCCTCATTTGTCTCGCTTATCCTTCGGGTATGTTATCAGTGGTGGTGAGTTCAAGAGGCTCCCAAAAGGACCTGGATGCATGGAGCTAACCCTCACCATCACATTGAATGATCATCATTTAGTATTGAATTGTGTCAATTGATGGGGTTTCTGTGGAAAAACTTTCTAGGAAAGCCCTGGTGGTTCTCTCCACGTGTGCTGTATTTAACCTGTGTGTCTTGAAGACCTTCATTTGTATTCAAAAGGAGGCTGGGGACATACTGTAGGTTTAATACATGGTATGACAAAGATCACATGCAACTATGTTAATGTAAATGTTATGGCCAGAAGTTGGTGGGTGTCTATCAGAGTGGTCATTTCAGGAATTGTTGGTGGACCCCAGTGATGAAAAGAAGCAATGTTAAACAAAGTGGTCTTCTGGGAATCGGTCATTGATGACTGTCTAGGTTTGTTTGAGAGATACTGAAGAAGGTTGAGGCTATGGTAGTCAGTCAAGCAAAAAACAATTTTGGAGAAGGTCAGTGTATGTATAAAATTGACACAAAACTCCTGGAAATTCATTTGACAATATAGAAGAATTGGGAAGAACATTATCCAGGCTAGTTTTCACAAGGATGAATGAACTAACAAGGAATTTTTTAAAAAGAATTTTGAAAATGTTCTAAACACTGTAGATATGCCTTAGAAACTGACTATTTATATCATCACCAATGATACTTTCAGTGTTATTTAGGTGGGAGCTGAGCCTCTCCCAGTATTTCCCACTATGATCAAAATAGTGGCTACATCCCTTACTAGGAAAGAGACTAATGTTTCCAGGTTAAATGCATGTATTAAAAGTCAGTCTGTATTCATGTATTCACCCAAGTTCAAGGACTGTAGGCAGAAGTGGCAAACATGAGGTGTGTTTTTCATTTTTCAGGGTTTGTTGTTTGTGAATCCAGAGTAGAATGGCTTTAGAGCCAGATAATGGAGAGTCCACTGGAGTAATTCAAGTGAAAATATCAAATAAACACAGCTGGCATGATGAAGCCCTGGGACAAACACAGCACATAGACACTGGAGGGACTGTATTTCACTAATGACTTGTGAATACCTGGAAAGTGTTGCTGGTTTAAGGGGTTTGGTTTACCATATTCAAAGTGTGACCTTTACCAGGATCAGTCTAGAAGGGTAAAAATATGGGAAACATGTTGTTGTTTAACCCCTTTCAGGACTGCAAGAAAATGGTGTCTGTTCTGGCAACACTGGCCACAAAGCAGGAACCATCCTTGAATGGAGGCCAAGCTAATTCAGGACAAACTAGCATGCACACCCACACTTGGTCATATAGGACCAATTTAGAGGCAACTATGAGTATTAATGTAATACACATTTCTATGAGTTACTGAAGGAAATCGGAGTACCCAGAGAAAACCTACACTGATATGGGAAGCACATGCAGATTCCACACAGGCGCTACTTGGGGTAGGATTTCAAATTATGAGCTGTGATGAATCCCTTTCACCACTGTGTCACCTGAAATGTTTCAGATTTTCGAAGTGTCGCTATGCATTCCTTATACTTGCACCATGATAATTTTTCTTCATGTCATTGTTACCAGTTGTAGGAAAAGCAATGTAGTGCAAATTTTTACATTAAATCTACCTTTGTTATATCCATGGTCATTACAAAATGGAATAGCTTTTTTATTGAAAAAATGAGAAATGATGTTGCATGGCTGGATGCTATTTAGTGACTGCCTTTTGTACCTTGTCAAAGGTTAGAATGACAAAAGAAAACTTGACACTTGAATTCGGAAAAAAGTCAGATTCATCCATAGTTAATAAATGTGAAAGAGAGCCATAGTTTTATGAGATACCATTGCTTCTGTAATAACCAGTCAGGAAGTTTCTTATTGTTTCCTCTTTTCCTCGGGGATATCACCATTAAAGCCTATTACAAGGCAAAGTCACTGTCCCCACTGTATCCAAGAATAGAGTAACTAGCCTGCAGGCAGAACTTTGACTACTGCATTGTGTGCTGTAAATGGTAATCTATCTGGAAAAGACCTTGAGATCTTCAGTAGTTCTCAGCATACTATAGAAATCCCAGCTTAAGGCAGAATAATGAAAAATAAGCTAATGGATGGAGGCATTTTTCCTTATTAGAAACTCAAAGGTGAGTCATATGTAAAGGAATTTGGCTAGAATGTTTTATATGCTGAAGAAAACAAGATTTATGCCAAAGCTGACTTTTGCTATCTAAAAATAGTATGTTTGTTGGGTCGTCCTGCGCAGACTGGGCTTATAAATTCTGTTTGAGAACACATGCAGCAATTACGGTCATCTGGATATGACAGGACATGGCCATTTGTGACAAATGTTATCAAAGTGTCAATGGCATGATCAAAAATAAGAATGTCTGTAGTGTCATGGAGTTTGGCCTATAATGTTATCTGACACCATGCGTCAAATGTTTTGTTTTCCGAGGGAGCATTTTTTATCTTGCCTCATACTTGATGAGTTTTTTTTTCTGGTATTCAATTCTAAGCTCCATATACAAATTCTACTATTTACTTACGGATAATACAGTTCACCTCGACCTTGTTTGATGTCACAAGTTATAATTATAAAAACAATGACTTACTGTGCAACCAAAAGAAAGTTGGTTTACTGACTTGTATTTATAGAATTAATCATTTTATATTATCCCATTAAACATTATTGATTGTTGAAAATTCATCAATGCAAACAGATAAAACAGTGGTTTAGAAATTTACTGACTTCAATTTACATTAAATTTAAAATACACAGCATCTCAGTTATGCATTTTTGAATTTGAGCACAAAGCCTTCCAAAGTTACAATATTTTTGTGTCATTTCAGTTGCTCACAATGTAGAAAATATGCAATAACCTCAAGCCATGGTGTCTTGAGAGAGCAGAATACAGACACGTCCAAGTGTCAGATGTCACAACCACTTGTTTCAGAATCTCTGGCCCTTCTTCAGGATTCGACATTCTAAAAGTCTTTAAAACTAACACATCTTAGACCTTTGTATTATAGAGCTGTACAACATATACAGTGCCTTCAGAGGGTATTCAGACTGCTCCACTTTTCTTACATTTTGTTAAATTTCAGACTTACACTAAAATAATTTTAAATTCATATTTTTTTTTCTCATCAAGCGACATTAAATACCCCAAAATGATAAAGAGAAAATAGGATTTTAAACATTTTTACAAATTTAAATATAAAAATTACAAAATGAATATCACATTGTCACAAGTATTCAGACACTTTGCTTTGATACTTAAACTCTGGCTCAGGTACATCCTATTCTATTGATCATCATGGAGATGCTTCTACACCCTGTTTGGAGTCTACCTGTAGTCAATTCAATTGATGGAGCAGGATTAGGAAAGGCACACACCTGTCTATAGAAGACCCCACAGCTGGCAGTGTGTATCAGATCAAAAACCAAGCCAAGTGGTTGAAGGAATTGATTGAAGAGCTTAGAGATAGATGCATGTCGAGGCACAATTGTGGAAAGCTGCAAACAATTCCTGCAGCACTGAAGGTTTCCAAGAGCACAGTGGCCTCCATAATTCTTACATGAAAAATGTTTGGAACAACCACAATTCTTCCTAGAATTGGCTGCCCAGCCCCTAAGCAATTAGAGGAGAAGGAGGTGACCAAGAACCCAATGATCACTCAGATTCTCTGGAGCGCAGCCAATGTGGAAATGGGAGAAACTTCCAGTTTCCAGTATTTCACTAATGACTTGTGAATACCTGGAAAGTGTTGCTGGTTTAAGGGGTTTGGTTTACCATATTCAAAGTGTGACCTTTACCAGGATCAGTCTAGAAGGGTAAAAATATGGGAAACATGTTGTTGTCTAACCCCTTTCAGGACTGCAAGAAAATGGTGTCTGTTCTGGCAACACTGGCCACAAAGCAGGAACCATCCCTGAATGGAGGCCAAGCTAATTCAGGACAAACTAGCATGCAAAACCCACACTTGGTCATATAGGAACAATTTAGAGGCAACAATGAGTATTAATGTAGGACAACCATCACTACAACATTTCATCGATCTCGACTTTATGGTGAAGTGACCAGATGGAAGCCTTTCCTCAGTAAAAGACACGTGAATGTCTGCATTGAATTTGCAGAAAGGAACCTAAACCAGACTGTTAGAAACAGGATTTTCTGGTTTTATGAAACCAAGCACTACTTACCACCTGTGCAAAAAACATTCCAACGGTGAAACTTGATGGTTGTGGGGTTTTTTTAGTGCCTTGGGCTTCACGATTAGTCAAGGTTGAGAGAAAGCTGGATGGAAATAAAATAAAGAGATATCCTTAATGAAAGCCTGCTCCAGAATGCTCTGGACCTCAGACTGGACCAAAGGTTTATCTTCCAACAGAATATTATCCCTAACCTCAAAGCAAGCACAACACTGGTGTGGCTTAGGGGACAACTCTAGGAATGTCCTTGAGTGGCCCACCCAGAGCCCGGACTTGAACCCAATCAAACATCTTCGGAGAGACTTGAAGATAGCTGTCCACTGGCTGTCTTCATTCACCTTGACAGAGCTTGAGAGGATCTGCACGGAAAAATGTCAGAAAATCTCAGGTGTGTGAAGCTTGTTGTGTCATATCGCAGAAGACACCAGGCAGTAATGACTGCGAATGGGGCCTTAACAAAGTACTCTAAGTAATGGGTCCGAATACTTGTATCAATGGGATATTTTAGTTTTTTTTCTTTTTAATTAATTTAAAAAAACATTCTAAAATCCTGCTTTCACATTGTCATTCTGGGATATTGTGTGTTGCTTGATGAAGGAAAGAAATAAAATGTATTATTATTATTATCATCAACATTTGAGTTTAGGTACTGAAAATATAACTCTTTATAACTCATTTACTCTTATGTAACAAAACCCTAACAAAGGTTTCTTTTGATGCTAATGACACTTACAGAGTATCAGTAAAGTGGCTATTAATACCTGTGCATGGTGACTGACTAAAATAACATCACTTTGGAACAGTCAGAGGTGGCTTATGTGAGACAAATGCCTCTTGATATTGCATACTTAACTATAAGACCTGTGAATCCTTCATATTCATAAGTAATTTTACCAGCATATCAAATGCCTTGCTGCACAGAGATGAATAACCCATCTACTGATTCCTTATTACTATAATTAAGACTAAAAGAAGCCTTTGTAAAAGAGTAATAAATGCATTTTTGCAGTAATTAAACTGAAGTGTTACCAATACGTTTAACATAAGGCTGCAACAGAACAAAATGTGAAAAGTCTAGGGGTCTTAATACTTCCTGAACGCACTGCACACTTATAATAATCTACTTAGTTAGGTAGTTTAATTTATATAGTGCTTTTCTAATCTACATAAAGCGTTTATGTAGACAGTGTGGAACCATTTCAACCACCACCAATTTGTTGCATCCAGCTGCTGCAAGGGCAGCCGTTTTAGCGCCAGTATGCACACCACACATTAGCTATTATGTGGTGAAGGGGTGGGAGAGATAGTAAGCCAATAAAGGACAGGGGATGATTAGAGGTCCAGAATGAACCGGCCATCATGGGCAATTTAGACAGGACATTGGGTTACACCCTACTCTTTTCGAAAGATGCCCAGGAATCTTTTACCACTACAGAGAGTCAGGACCTCGGTTTTACATCTAAACCTAAGGACTGCGCCGTCTTTGCTCTGGGGCATTAGGATTTACACACAGACCACAGGGTAAGCGCTCTCTGATGACCTCACCAACACCTCTTCCAGCTGCAATCCAAGCTGTTCCTAGATGGTCTCTCATCCAAGTACTGGTGAGGCCCAAACGTGCTTAGCTTCAGATGGACAGCTTGTTCTGACGTGCATGTGATATGGCTGCTTACAAAACAAGACACCCAGACTTGGGTTCTAAAGAAGATCAGCCAGGTTCACTCTCACAAAACAAAGTTTCTGGGGCACTGCCAGTGACTGAAATTACTTGACCTTAATCTTTTTATTCATTAAATTATTATTATCATCAAATAGCCACCTACCGCAGGACATTGCCTCAGGAGTGAAATAAATGTATATAATCTAACAGCTTTATCCATGCTGTGTAAAACAGTTTTATTAAAATATCTGCATCCGACAGAATACAATTACAGATTTATTAGAGGCTGTGTTTGGTCTTGTTTTGCAAGTCAGACATAAAACAGGTGTTACTGAACGCATGAATTTAGAGAGCTGTAATAGTCGGCCCTGCAGACACTCTGAAGTGCTGGTACTGTGTGTGAAAGCTCATTTACTGCACTTGTCATGTTCATTCCCATTGGTGAGTTTCACCATGCCCACTCTGCTTCATGCCAGGTGTCCACCTTGTGTGTTGTGACTTCCCATTTCCTTATCTGGGCCTCTGGTTTAAACTTAGCCTTTGCTTGCTCATTTCTTCACAATAGCGTACTGTAGGCGGTTTGGTGTAATTGATAAACAGCTAATCTCTAAACCATAAGGTTGCCAATTAAATTCCTGCCTTTTCCTCAGTGTTTGACCCCAAGTCATTTAATCTGCCTGTGCTCCAGCTGTAAAAAAAATTAAAATAAAAAATCCATGTAAACATCTGAGCAATGTATCTGCACTCGTCCTAAAAAGGTGTTCATTATGGATAGGTTATTTGTTTGACCACGCCACCCTACATCTTAGCAAGACAATCCAGAATTGTTCAGTTTGAGAAGGATTGCAATGCCATACCATTCTCAAATCTGTTTAATTTATTCAGAATGATGGGAGTCTGGATTGTATGTTGGCAGCACTGGGCATGGGGTGTAGACCAGCCTCCGACAGGCACCTGACTATAATTATATTGGAGTGACTTTACCTTTCAGTCAATTATTGTATGAGGGTTGATTAAAAAAAGGGTTGACAATAGACCTGTCATTCTCCAAATGAAGATGGTGACCTTTTGTTTTTTAAAGTACCTTGCCTCACATTCTCTAGTTTTATTGCAGCATTCCAAAAATGTGAATCAGCTAATCTGTTTTTATTTTTTCTAAATTCTCTTAAACGTCAGCAACTGTAGTATATTTTTTTCATTAGATAATTTCCTTTCTTGCAAAATGTTTTAGAGGTTAGAAAATGCCACCCCCTGAATATCATTCAGTATTTTAAAAGTCTGTTGAATAGTTTTTTGTCTTGAGCAGCTTTTAAAAAAAATACTAGCGGATTGCAGTTGCAAAAGAGGAATTATATAAATGGCTATGATAAGTCAAGAACTGAACTGAAAGCAGCCTTGCTACCAGCGTACAATCCCAAGGCTTTGACCTTGACTGTGCCGCCACCTCATGAGATGTGTGCACTGCAGTCACTTCAGAGACTTTTCAGTCACTTCTTCTATGTGTTCATTTTTTGAACAAGGTGCCATTGTTTCATGTTAATTACTGGGACAATTAAGGATTACCCGTTAACTTAATAGTGTGTGTTTTTGGGGAGTAGAAGAAAATGTGATTTATGAAGTAAATCTAGGCTAGCATAAAGAGTTTATCTTGATCCCAGAAACTCCATGAGGGTGCAAAAATGTCTGCTTTATCCCACTGAGATGACTAAACACATTCATCAATATAAATGTATGCCATGTGCAGACTGTTTAGAATAAAAGAAACTGTCCACTGTGCTTCAGGAACAGAACACTGTGACAGGTAGGACTGCTGTTTATGACGTCAACACCACAGCTGCAGAAGTGATGTGCATTTTTAATATAAGTTTTCACACTTGCTTTTGCAATATACTGTATGTCTAGTAGTACGTTTTCCTACACTTACCCACACTGAGCCAGTTTGGAGTCTCCAGACAACCTAACCTGCATATCTCTAGGGCTGTGCGAGGAAAACTGTAGTACTAGAAGAGAAACCAACACAGACACAGAGCGAATGTGCAAGCCTTACACCAAATGTTACTGGGACAGAATTTAAACACCCCAATGTCTCTGGAACTGTAATGCACTAGTACATAACAATATGCCACTATAATTTGATTTTGATATTTGAATATTTGAAGAATGAGGACAACAGTTGCCAAATTGTTTGCCATCGTCCTCTTTATCAGTAGACAATTCATGTCTGAAAATAAAGTTTATTTATAAAGTATATTTGGTCACTTTTAAGCATTTTTTGACACATTCAGAATCAATGAATTGTTTACAGTTTTACTGTTTATGTTATGAAAGTCTTTTTGAGCATTATAATCTTTATTGTTAATATCATCCTTATTGTAATTTTGTTTTGTTTGTAGCCTCTCATACTGTAAATTAGTTTTATTTCCCAAAAGAATCTGATTCTTTGTTAATTAAATTATTTAATTACGTCTTGAAAAAACTATTACCTTGATAGTTTTCCCAGTGGTGTGCCTCTGGCCTGTCATCTTGGAGCGCTATCATTGTCTCCAGAGGCAGGCCTTGTCTTCTCCTAATTTCCTTTGGCACAGGAAGCTTCTACATTCTTTTACATACATCTGCAAAAATGTATTTGGCCTCTGTAGCTTCTAGCAGATGTATTTTGACTTTACAGGCTCTTTTTATCAAAAAATAAGAGGTCTGCAGTCCCTTAAACCTTTTGACTCACCAATGTGTACTGATTTCTGTGTTATTTATATGGTATTATACTCATGCATTAACAGCTTTTTTGTTTATGTGAATTCCATGATATCTCAATATTTTGTTTGTTTGCCTGGGTTTTTGTTCTGGTGTGGCTACTGTCTTTTTGGGTGTTGTGTGCTTTCCCTATTTCCTTGTGGCTTTTCAGGTACTCTAGTTTTCGTCTTTATATCCTAAACAAGTGCATGTTAGGTTAAGTGGCCTGTTGTGAGGCAGTGTTGGTGTATGGGTGAGCATGCCCTCCAGTAGACTGCCATCTTGCCCAGGTTGGCTCCTGCCCTGGTCTAAATACTACTACTACATACAGTAGCACCCAGTGACTCCATCCATCCATCCATCCTCTGCATCATATCTGAATCTGAGTTGTGAGGGCAGCAATCTAAGGTTATGCTACTCAGATATCCCTTTTTCCTGCCACCTCCTCCAACCCATCCGGGGGGATACTGAGGCATTCCCAGGCTAGCCAAGATATATAACTGTCCAGTGGGTTCTGGGTCTGCCTTCAGGTCTTCACCCATTTGGATATGCCCAAAACACCTCCAGTGGGAGTCACCTTGGATGAATCCTTATCAGATGCCTGAACCACCTCAACTGGCTTCTTTTGATGTGGAGAAGCAGTGGCTCTGCTTTAAACTTTGAATTTCTTTTCACCCTATCTATTAGGCTGAGTCCATATACTCGGTGAAGGAAACTCATTTCTGCCTCTAGTTCTTTCGATCGCTACCCAAAGCTCATGACCGTAGGTGAGGGTAGGAACGTAGATCAACCTTTCAACTCAGCTCCCTTTCCACTATGGCTGGCCAGTCCAATGTCTGCACAACTGGCTGAGCATACTCCCATGACCCCTCCAGAATCCTTGTGCGAGTAAGAAATTGATCCAGCGTTCTGCACCCGGGATGAAATCTGCATTGTTCCTACTGAATTTAAGGTTCGACCAACAGCCAAATCCTTTTATGAACCTTAGCATATGCATCCTGAGGGATGCTGAGGAGTGTTATTCTCTCTAACGCTGGAACACATCCTCCGGTCCCTTTTCTTAAAGATTGGGCCCACCACCCTCGTTTGCCAAGCCAGATGCACTGTCTCCTCTATGAAAAGTCTCAGGAAATATTTAGTAACCTCAATCAGAAAAGGGAAATTGGGGGACTTGGCTCGGTACAGGCTAGAAGAGCAACGTGGGTTTGTTCTCCAGGGGATGCACCATTTGCAGAATGAGTCATAATGGTCCAGTGCTTTGTGGCTTAAGTGGTGCTCTAAGGCAGGTGTCTTGGCAGACTGATCCCTGGTTAACGAAACTTGCAGGGAAGAAGCCCAATCTAGTGTGGGAGGTACTGCCTAGATATAATCAGGCTCACCTCAACATACAGCACAGACTCAGAATCCAAGCTCCTGGAGAGGAGTTGAATTCTGCTCAGGGTGAGAAGCATTGGTACATGTACACTAGAGTTAGAGTGGACGAGTGGGTTGCCTCCGTGTAACTCTGAGCTTGAGCGAGGGCTCTGACTCTTGTCTATGCTTATGCACTGACAATTCAGTCAGAGCATTCAGCCTTCTTGGAGACCTTGGGGGAAATACTAGAAGGCACTTCCCTTGGGGTCTCTTCAATTCTAATAGGGGACTTTAACACTCAGGTTGGCAATGACAGTGAAACCTGTAAGAATGTGACTGGGAGGAGCAGTGTACCTGATCTGAACCTGAGCAGTTTTTTATTATTGTACTTCTTTGTTAGTTGCAATTTGCCCATAACGAACACCACGTTCGAGCATAAAGGTGTGCATAAGTTCACTTGGCACCAGAGTGCCATAGTCTGCAGGTCATTGATCAATTGTGTTGTTTTGTCATCAGATCTGAGACAGTATGTCTTGGACAATCAGGTAAAGAATGGGGCTGAACTGTCAACTGATCACTGCCTGTCTGTGAGTTGGATCAGATAATCAAATAGACCTGCCAAGCTCAAACATATAGTGAGTGTGAGCTGGGAATATTTGGCAGAAGATCTTCAACTTGCACCCTTGGATGATTTTCTCTTGCATTTTGAGGGAGATGGGGGACAATGAACATGAATGGACAATGTTCTGTGACTCCATTGCTGAGGTAGCTGTGCAGAGTTGTGGACGTAAGGTCATTGTTGCCTGGCATGTCAGTAATCCCTGATTACCCCATTGGTAAAGGGAGCTGTCATACTTATTAAGGAAGTACTTTCGAACTTGGTTAACTTGTGGGACTCAAGAGGTACCTGACAGGACAAATGGAGAGTAGAAATGGCAGTTGTTGAAGCAAAAACTTGGGTAAGGGAGGTGTTCAGTGAGGCAATGAAAAATAACTCTCAGTTGGCCTAAAACCATTTCTCAGATGGGAGAATAAGTGCTTCGACCATGCACTTTATAGCAGGGATGAAGTGCTGCTGACCTCAACTGGGGATTTAGTCAAGCAGTGGAAGGAGTACATTGAGGACCTCCTAAATCCCACTGACATGCATTCTTTTGAGGAAGCCGAATCAGAGAACTCAGAGGAGGTCTCGTCCATCACTAGAGCTGGAGTCGCTTTGATGGATAAAAAAACTCCTTGGTGGCAAGGCTCCAGGGTTGGATGATAATCGCGCTGAGTTTCTAACAGGATGGAGGCTGTTGTTGGTCTGGCCTGGTTGACATGCCTCTACAACACTGCATGCAGGTCGAAGACCTGACCCAGAGCAATGCTTAAATGTTAACATGTCAAAGAAAATTTTAATCCATGATGATATTATCATTCTCTATAAATTGTATGCTGAAATTCCCCTGATGTAATACCGTAAATAAAAAAAATGGAGTCCCCCATTTTTTGTTATATTGGGGGTAATCCCTCCTCTGCCACAGATGGAACTCAGGCCCTGCTTCATTGTTTGAAAGTGTGAAGGTATGTGTGCTTTTCTGGTTCTTTTAATATAATTAATTAATTTTCCAGCTCTGTGATGCCAGAAGAGCCAGGAGCATATGAAACAAAGGTCATACAAACATGCCAGCTACACTCAGCAGACACCCAAGCCAAGATTTAAACAGTTGTCCAGGGGATTTGCCACTTCTTAAACTGCTTTAAATCACAGCCAGTGTCCCTCTGCCTTTATTAGTAACTTACGCTATCAGTGCTGTCTACTCCACTGGGTCACATTTTCTGGGGCTATCCCCTGTTCTGTTTGGGTAACACATGATTGAACATGACTGCTTATTGATATCTTGTCTTGGTCAACTAATCCTTGTACCAAAACACAATGGGAATAGGAGGCCATATTTTACTTAAAATTAGAAAAAATGAAATTCACTGGATGAGGAGCCTATTAAAACGTCTTTAGAATCTGCCAGGCATTTACCAACTGTGCCCTCAGTAACTGAATTTGCTGAACCTTTACTAAATACTAAGGTATTTTAGTATCTTTCAGTTATTAGTTCATGTTAATCTTTTTGTTTTTCCTTTCTGTACATGTGTGTTTTGAAGCTGGCTCCAATAATATGTACTGTGTGTCTTACTTATTTTTTAAATTTAAGGTTTGTAATTAAAATCAATAAAGTGACAAAAGAAAAGAGACCTTTTAAGTGAAATCTTACACACTGATCCTAGCAGTCACATTTTTATTTTTATTTTTCATTTTACTGCTTAGTCCTGCGGTGGGTTGGCACCCTGCCCTGGATTGGTTCCTGCCTTGTGCCCTGTGTTGGCTGGGATTGGCTCCAGCGGACCCCCGTGACCCTGTTCGGATTCAGCGGGTTGGATAATGGATGGATGGATTTTACTGCTTAAGGATATTAGCCAAGAAGTAAAAAATCAAATGCATAAGGTACTTTTGTAAGAATACTTGGATTCATGATAAAGATATTTTCCGCTGCACTCTTTATTTCCAGGTTATGTACATGCTAAAGATCATGCCTGTGTGGTTTTATTTCCATCCCATGCCTCCCAAATTCTGCATGTCTTCAGGCATTCCCTGGACCTCAGGGTTTGAATAGCATAAATGGTTGCAGCTGCTGCTTATTCAAAGTGACCTCAGTCGAATCATTTGCATTTTTAAAAGGTGCATTGTAAGCCAGATCTGCAACGATAAAACTCTATAATTAGGAAGGACCAAACATCCTGTATTTCCTGGGACAGTTCTGTTTATAAAGCCCAGCTCAGTTGTCCCTTCTTATTCTTAACAAAGTTTTAATTTCTTTCATATATTAGTCGTGCATAATTCCTCAATCCAGGAATCAATGTAGTCATTGCATTGCTTATCTTTTTGCACAATTTAACTTACCATCTGAAAATCCTATTTAATCACCAGTCTTATCAGTTTTATTCAAAATGCAAAGGATCAAGCAAATCAGGTGTCTTGTGATCACAAAGCCCACTTCTTTGTGAACAGGCACCCCATCTAGATAGCAGCCTTTAGCCATGTATACACAGCAGGTAAACCCCTTTTAGTTAAGAAACAAACATTTAAAATCTAAATTTGTGTAAATTGTATCATAACTGTCAACAGTGCTGTTGCTAATCCTTGTTGACTGGTTTTGATATTAAAAAAATTTAAAGGGGTTAGTGGTGTGAGGTTTTTAGACGTGTGTAACATGTCGTGGTGCTCTCATAACATAACGTATCTTAGGTGACTTGAGCAGCTGCAGTGTGTGTCTCCTAGCTCTGTGGAGTGGACATGTGCGTCAGTTGGTGAGAAAGCTATGTATGTTGTGAATGCTCATACTAGCCTTATAGATTATAAATCAGAGAAATAGAAAATATTTAAAGGTAATTACATGTATTTATCTTTAGAAGGTACTCAATATCCATCTTGCCATATTATCATGTATTGGTTGAGAGAGAGAGACAGAGAGAGATGAATGATTCTGTAATCCTTCTCTGTGTCATATAATTTTAATGACAAAGAACAAATTTGTAAGTAAAGTAGAGAGAGAAGATGGAAATAGATGTGTCAGCATGCCATTCCTGTCCATGGCATAGCATTAATCCTGAGGACCTCTTAATCCCTGGGCTCCTCATCTGCTTTGACCTTGCCATATTGTTTTAAAACATATGTTCATTCATGGGCACCTTCATGGTTAGATAGTTTGATCAGAGATTGTTGTATTCGTCATCAGATGCAAAGAAGCAACAGAGAATAAACAGAAGAGAGACAAAGACACAAAGGAGAACATCAGTTCATGGATTCAGTTTTGTGGCTGACATGTAAAATGGACCTAGTATGCTGGAAATAGTTACATTTATTTAGAATTTTTCTAATCTACTTGGATCGCTTTACATAGACAGTGGAGAACCTCTCCAACTGCCACCACCAATGTGTAACATCCACCTGGATGATGCAACGGGAACATTTTGCACCAGTATGCTTACCACACATTAGTTTTTAGATGGTGCAGGGGTGAGAGAGACAGCCAGAATGGAATGGGGGATAATTAAAGGGCCAGAATGATTAAACTGTGGTTGGCAATTTAGCCAGGACATTGGGATACATCCTACTCTTTACGAAACATGCCCAGGAATCTTTTATGACCACAGAGAGTCAGGACCTCGGTTTTACGTCTCATCCAAAGGATGACACCAATTTTTACAGCACTGTGTCCCCATCACGTAGGCCACTAGGTAACCACTTCCTGAAGTCCAGACTAACAACTCCTTTTGCAGCAACCCAAGCTTTTCCTAGGTGGTCTTCCATGCAAGTACAGTTGGAGCCCAAACATGCATAGCTACAGATGGATTTCCTGTTCGGATGTGCAGGTGGTATGGTTGCTGGGTTTTCATAGTGTAGGATATTATAGCCCTCCTCTGTTTTCAGAGGTCATGGTCTGTGCAACACTGGCAGCACCCAAACCTGGAATGGACACAAGGCTGTTAAAGAGGAGACTTGCTCAAATCAGTTTTGAATGACAGGTCCTTCAATGAGGGCCAGCTTCTGTGTAATTGACTATCCCTATATCTTGTATCATGTGACAGATAGGGGGCAGTATCGCTCCCTTGAGCCCTTGTCTAAGACTCCAGACACCAGATGAAAGTCCAAAAGTAGCCTTTATTTATCATCAACAGTGCACAAAGCACCCTCCTCTCCACTATACTCATAAATAATCACAATAATAATCACAAAAACCAATCCACTGCTCCCAGACGTGTTGCCGTCCTACCACCCAGCTCAGCTCGCCGTCTGTGAGCTCCCACAGTCCTTTTATAGTCCTTGTCCCGGAAGTGTTTTCCCCTTTCTGTCCACGTGACTAGGAACACTTCCGGCTCAGATAAAAATCCTTTTTCTTTACCCTGGAAGCACGTCATTCCCCTTGTCCATATGTACTTCCGGGGCGTAGGGAAAATAGTCACTGCTCCTCCCTGCAGCGCCTTCTAGTGGCCCCCATGGTATCCAGCAGGGCTGTAAAGGAAAACTCCAACGTCCATAATTCCCTGCTGGCATTCGGGGCACCTCCATGCTGCAGGGAGGGCTCCACCTGGCGGCGTGGGGGAATTGGCCGGGATGAACGGCCAGCCATCCATCATAATCAATAGGTATGAGGCCTGCAGTTGACTTTTCTTTTCATGTCAGCATGTACTCCTCACTATAGGTGTTGTTTTTTTAGATCCATCTCTGCCTTCTTTAGCAGTTCCTTAATGTAGAATTCTAGGGAGTGGGGTTTAGGGGAAAGACACCTACTACCAATTCACCATCAAAGTGGCCTTTACTTAAAATCAACTGTGCTGCAAGGTTTGGATGGTAGAAAGAAATGAAAGTATGTAGAAGAAATAGATAAGAGAATGGGGATAACTTCCAAATCCCATACAGATGTTTCCCCACCCAGAAGATATACTGGGTTTCATTGCTACCGTGCCACAATGGTGCCTACTGATATTCATGTTGATGTGGTTCGTGTACATTCAGACTTTATCTTTGTCACCATTGTGTTCCCAAATAAAGTAGTGGTTACTCAGAGGAAAAACTTGCACAGATGACACCAGGCCTGAGAAGGCAGTGGGGCCCTGAATATGCCAATATTAAAACTCAAGGGCACTAAGTGGCAGTGTGGCCTCTATATACAGTATTCTCCATACTACAAACTAGAATGCAATACTTTCCCTTAGCACTAGGGGGCATGTACGGAAGCAGTGGCAACACTTGTTACCATCTACAGGGGACAAGCCCAGCATTGAAGGTTCAGGGGTGCAAGGACAGCAGGTCCACTTGAGGAAAGACTAACCTGGAATCCTTGGATGAAATGGAAAGCCACTGGATATGATTACGGGGCTTGGCTTGTGTTATGATTTCTAGTCGATCTGGAATAGTTAACATTTTTTTTTTTTTTACTTTTCAGATTTTAATGAAATTTAGTTTTACTTATTTTTTCATATTATTTTTGGTTGTGGTTTTGTGATGTAAGCAAATGTTTGTGAAACACTTGTTGCCATGGACACTTCCCCATAATGACGCAGTGGTGAGCGGATGTGCCAAGCATTTTCTTAATGATCACAAAGTTACTTAAAGATGAGCTGTCACAGATTTCTTTTGTTTGAACTTCACATTTAAAAGGAAGAAAAAAAAAACCTGTTCCTCAAATGAAGTAAAGGGCTCTATTTAATTCAAATAATTAAAAACAAAACTTTGTCTTGTTAAAATTTTAAGGTTTCCATTTTAAGCACGGTCTTGACCAGATTTATTGTCTTATTGCCCAGTTTTTGAAAATTTGGATGATAATCAGACTGAAGTTTGCTTTTAAATTTCAGCCTCTTCAATATCTGTCACATAAATATAAATAGAAGAACAATTCCCTGCTCAATGGTCTTTCTTTTAAAATGTTTGTGTTGGTCACAGCCAGAAGTGACTCCAGGATGGAAGGTATTGCAGCCTTTGGCATAATGAGGAGTGTGGACAAATGTCTAACAATCATGAGTTAGGGAGGTCTCCAGAAACTGAGAAGGAGTTGAAAGGGTGGATTTAGGTGCGGTAGGTGTGGTGAGCTAGTGGCTGAACCATCCCACCAAGTACACAGGGCTTCAACACCAGTCAGGCCCAGAGGGATTTACGTTTTTCTAGTGGTACTTTCTCCATCCATCCATCCATCATCCAACCCGCTATAACCTAACACAGGGTCACGGGGGTGGTACTTTCTGTTTTTATCTTTTTCTTTCCTCTTCTTTAATATTTCATTTACTTACTTAATGTTATTTCAGGATTTGGAGGACTGCCAAAAGAGCCTCATCTTATCACAAATTATAAACGTTTCCATCTAGACTTTCACCATTTAGTTAGATATACCTCTTGTAAATAAAGAAAATGGAGAAAGTGTAGCCGCAGAAAACTCCAGTTAACCCAGACCATGTTGAAATAGCTGCAATCAAATGCTTCTTGTGGCTTTGAGACACATCCAGCAGCAACAAAGTGCACTCTCTTCAATTTTTCCATCGTGTCAGTAAAATATGGAATATTTTTATACAAGCGCCCCACTTATTTTTTTTGTCCACTTTTATACACAAGTGGGCGATTGGTAGCATCTATCGTGCATGAAAAGTGGCAAAAGGGAGATCCCTTTATTTTTTTGACCAGAGGCTTGCCGAAGCGTTTTATTTAATTTCAAAGACCAACATATGTGGTGGAATTCTTGCCAGTAAGAAATACCATATGCCAATAATAAAAAGCAATTCAGTTTTTATAAAGAAGAACTGAAGCGAGAATATACACTAGGCTGTCTGTTATGGTTTGTACTGGTAATGTTCCAGTAACTCGGGATGTTTGTTTAACATTAAAGTGATCTGCATATGCAGCATCCATCCATTTATCAAGTCTGCTTTTACTATTACAAGAATGTTGGGTACAGCAGCTAGTCTGGGCAGAACCGGGCACAAAGCAGGAGTTGACCAACTTACTCATCCACTTCTCAACCCAATTCGGCTAAGTGCGTAAGGGGAGCCGTTCCCAGCAGATTGAAGCAGTAGACGGGAAAACAACCCAGAATGGGACACCAGTGCATTGCAAGGGCAAGTTACCCAATGAACTCTTGTAACTTTGAGAATGTGCGAGGAAAATAAAAGACCTGAATAAAACTCACATGGACGGTGACTGGGAGCTGAACCTCTGTCCATAGAGCTGTAAGACGTCAGTGCTAAACATTGTACCCCACACCAATCATCCACCCTTAAATGTAGTGGAAAAATAGTTATGTAAAGATTTATTAGGAAAACACGTTATGAATGCTTTTAATACATCCTTACAAGCCCTTGTGATTAACTCTTTCATAACTGGAAAATCCATCCATCATCCAACCCGCTGAATCCGAACACAGGGTCACGGGTGTCTGCTGGAGCCAATCCCAGCCAACACAGGAATCCAATCCCAGGCAGGGTGCCAACCCACCACAGGACACACCAAGGCCAATTTAGAATCGCCAATCCACCTAACCTGCATGTCTTTGGACTGTGGGAGGAAACCCACGCAGACACAGGGAGAACATGCAAACTCCACACAGAGAGGACCTGGGAAGCGAACCCGGGTCTCTTAACTGTGAGGCAGCAGCACTACCACTGCGCCACCATGCCGCCCTAATTGGAAAATCCAAACATTTAAATCATTAGAATATGTGACCTGCCAAGAGCCTTAGATTTGAGGATGCTGGTGCTTATGTCACACATAATGTTACTTCTTTTTTCTGTTTTCTGTTCAGTTTAATAATATAAATAGCATTTTGTTTTTCAAAATAAAATTGTCTAAAAAATAGTTTTCAGGAAAGGACCAGCATAAATATCAGTCAGTCATTTGCTAACCTGCTTAGTCCTGAACAGGGTTGTGGGGGTCTGCTGGAGCCTGTCACAGCTAGCATAGGGCACAAGGTAGGAACAAATCCTGGGCAGGATGCCAGTCCATCGCAGGACAAACACACACACACACCACGGGCAGTTTAGGATCGCCCGTTCACCTACCTGCACGTCTTTAGGATTGTGGGAGGAAACCGGAGCAAACCCACACAGACACAGGGAGAGCTTGTAAGCTCCACGCATGGAGGACCTGAACCCTGATCACCTTACTGTGAGGCAGCAGCACAATTACTGCACTACCATGCAGCCAAAGCAGCATAAATGCTCCTTTCTGTGTGGAAAATGGTCATTAACACTAGATGGTAAGTTGTTGGTTGGGGTGCTAATCTGATTCAATGTCAGTCCAAAAAATACGTGCAAAGAATAAAATGTTTTTAGATCTCAAGGGGTTAATAGGGACGGCTCCGCGGTCCAGACGCAGAGAAATAAGGGCTTCAGCGGTGCAGCCAGACACGTTCCATAGCATTCATTTTCCTTGGCATGAAAGTTTCTGTCAAGAAAAAGAATAATTGAGAAAAAAGACCAGCTATGTCAAAATTTAAGCAAACAATAGCTAAATTTGGAAAGAAAATTTTTGCCTGAATAAAACAGTTGGTGTTCTATTAGAAATTCCTAAATATCCAAAGATGTTATGAAGTTGTAATCTGTATTAAAGATAACGTTCTGCTTGTATGACCAACACACCCTTATACAGCCATACATGTGCTACTATAATATCTATCCACTTTCCAAAATTTATTTTTCTTTTTATTAAAAAGAAACCAGAAGAATTAAGTGTAAGGAAGATGCCAGAATTGGAGGGAGTTATTGCAGTGCAAATTTACACACTGCCAAAAGAATAGGCAGGAGCCATAAAAAGGTTTGGGGCAGCAACCCATGTAATGTTTCCTGGCTGTAAAATTGGTTAAATGGGGTACAGTTGTGTACAGGTTTGAGTCCAAAACAGAACTGCCTGGATGAAGCAAAGATGGCAGCTTTAAGGGATGGCAGAGGAAGTGACGTCATCGGGGGCCGGAACTGGAAGTTACATCATTGGGACCAGAAGTGATTAGTGCACCTTGCCATCCCCTGGTCTGGCATGGAATTATCCTCCTTCGAACCCTTTAGCTGCCTCCCATGCACACATGTGTGACAACACACATCCATCACACTCATGCCAGCTGCTGGAGCCCAGAATTTTTGCATTTTGACTCATTGGTCCAGAACACCTGCTGAACACCTCAGTCATCGTGTTTTTGGGTGGAGGTGAGACGTTTCACTTTATTTCCACCTCAGAGGAATGGCTTTTTGGTCACAACCCTTCCATGAACAGCAGTTCTCATAAGGCTACTCCAAACTGTTGATGGGTCTACCAGTCCCAGTGGTTTCTGACAGTTCTGTGCTGGTAGCTGTTTTAGGTATCTTCCGATTTTTAAGGGAAGTAAGCTCGATAAATTTCTTGTTTGCTTTTCTGGTCCTCTGCCTTGTCCATTTGTTTTTGCTTCTGCAGAAGTGCTTGGCCAGCACATCTGGAAACACCTGTCTGCCACACAATGTCTGCTTGGGAGAGAACTTGATGATGCATGGTGACCACCTTAAGTCTTGTTGCTATGCTCACTTTTGTCATGGCATAGGATTTGCATGTTAAACTGCCATATCTACTACAATCTCACATTTTTAGTCTGGTTGTCCCATGCCCAGTTTTATTTCCTCTTCATTGTGGTTTCTGTTTCATATAATCACTTTGGTTTAATCTTTACATGATGTCATTGATCATTAGCACCTGTTTGTTAGATTTACTTAATCAGGTACTGGGCTATATGCTATAAAGATCTCACAATTTCTATCTGGAAAGTGGTCTATCATTGTGCTAGCTTCTTTATTTGAGAACATTAAACTATCTTCTTGTATTCCTCCACGTTTTGGAACTCTAAGTAAATTTTTTCTGCTGGCACATAAATATTTTGTAAGGGATTACACATGAGAGAGATGATAAAGAGTTGTGGACCAGTCAGGTACTTCATTTAACAAAATGAAAATCAGCAAAGAAAAGTCCAAAAATATCACAGATTGCTTGTGTCCTTTTGTAGCCTCTCTCATAGGCTGCTAAATTGGTGTCTGCTTTGAGCAAATCTGTCTCTTATGTGGAGCTCCATCCTCCTTTTATCTAGGCTGGTTAATGAACAGTGACTCCCTGTACCTTTGTATCTTAAATAGCCCTTGGCATGGAGGGGGCAAGACTTCCGATACCAAAGTAGAAGTTGGGTCATAGTTAGTCATTGGGGCTCATCCTCTGGTCTGTAGGTTAGAGAGAAGAAGGTGTAGGCAATCACATTCCCTCAGGCAGCTGTGCTGGTATTGTTACCTTATCAGAGCCCCATTGATATCCCTGTGCACAGGGGCGGACTGGCCATTAGGGCATTTGGGCAATGCCTGGTGGGCAGCGGACTCTGGTCTGGTTATGGGCCGGCCGTTTCATGAAATAAATTTTATTTACTGGTTTCTGTTTGACATTAAAATTAGTTTTCTAAACTACTAAACTACTAAACATCATCTGTCCGGTGCTGCGATTTATGTAGTCCTATATATTATATCGTATTGCGTCATCAAGTTGTTTTAGTTGTCAGTAAACAACATTGCAGTGAAAAATTTGGTCAAAACTGCCTTTTGCCGATCTCTTTTTCGATACCACTACATTTCGATTAGCATATACAGTACATTATTGCAATTTATTTTATCTCATATCTAGTATTTAAATTCTTCTGTACTAATAATTAGATTATGTATTATGCATTTTATTGTTCTCTGGTTTTCGGCATGAATAATAATTAGTGGTTTTCAGCTGTGATTATTAGTATGATGAAATAAAGTTATAAAGCACAGGATAGGAATTTTTCATATTAGGACGGAATATTTATAGTTTATCGTTAAGTCAATGGAACATTTCAATCATGTGAGGTGTTCATTATAACCTTGGTTATAATTTATTCCATTGTAAATGAGCAGTTTGACTATCGAGTTGAAAATAATTGTTTCATACCTGTAATCACTTACTTTGCTTTAGGCTGCCTAACTGCCTATATGGGTAATTATTGGGCATTGAATTAAGTAAAGTTTTATTAACACCCACTCATGACCTCGTCTTTGTTTGACCTCGTATCATTGTCATTCATTTCAGCCATTCATCACAAATTTTAAGAAAATTATAATGAATAATGGGCCGTGTGGGTAAACCTCGTCACCTCACTCGTTGAAGGATGCCTAGGCCGGTTTTGAGACCAAGTCCGCTCCTGCCTGTGCAACACTCGATATACTATAGATTGATATGGATATATACAGTATATGGATATAAATAAACGCATTACATATCACAGGCCATGAGGACCCCTCCCATGAGAATGAAGCTCTAGTAAGCTAAAGGCTGAGGTGTTCAAGTCAGGCAGTGGAGGAATTGAAGCAGGTGCCAAGATCCTGATAAAGGTTTTACAAGTAAGTATTGAGAAGTCACTTGACTTGTCATTACATCCATAATGGCTAATACAGTACAACACCCTAATACTACAGACGTATTTAAAGAGCTTGTAAATGACACTATCATTATCATCAGATAATTAAACTTAAAGATCTGCAGCCTCTGCTGTGATTATGGGCAAGCAGATACACAGTACTACACAGTCAAGACAGAGGAGTAGGAGGGTCAAAGTGGTTAAAGAGAAGGAGCTGTGGTCCGGGGCCATTGCGTAGGCCATACTTTTTCATCCATTTGACAGACAGCAGCACCTTGAATGGAAGATACCCTGACTGTGCATTTAAGTGAAATAAACTCCAAATGAGTTTCAGAGTAAAAACTGAAAGTCTGTAACGCTGGAGTGTGAAAGCAGGCTTTCTCCTTGAACAAACTGGAACGACAAATGCTTTTCCCATTTAGATGTCTTGCTGCGAACACTCATGCTTTTATTGTGTGGCATTTGCCCCTTTCTTGTTTTTGCTAAACAAATGAGCTAACTCATTAACCATCTGCAAACACGACGACACACCCTGTCCACACCACAGAAGTGGTCTGGCTAGTATAAACACCACATAATAATCTATAAAAAAGAAATTCCTTCAGAAGAGTTTTTATTTTTTATTTATTTTTTCTTTCTGTTGCCCTCAGTCTGGGTATAGTGCCAGTTTGATGAGTGTTAGGAAGAGACAGCAAAATCTGCCCTTACCGTGTTTGTCATGATTTTAAATGGATAGACTCAATTGTGAGCGCTCTACACAACCGTCTTGGTGTTCACTTTGCTGTCTGAGATCTTAAAAGCATAAGAAAGTTCCACTGTTAAAAAACACATTTTTGATCTTTTTTCCCTTTTTTCTAGCCAGTTTGTGCTGGTTTGGCACAGTACAGAGAGCTCGTTTACTCTGGCTTTGCGTGACATTTATGGGTTTACATGCACTTACTAGACTGGGCACAGCTTGTGTGATCTCACTGTGAGAGGAATTAAAGGTCATTACAACCTGTTCTTCACAATGAATAAGCTAATAAATGTAACCAATATGCAGATGTACGCTTCTTAGGGAGATTTTGTTACCTTGCCTGTCACAAGGTTGAGAGTCAGACTGCTTTCTGAACATCTTATTTAAGATAGTATAGTGAAAGGTTCTAGCAAAGGCTTTCAAGCTGACTTTTTTGTGTCTGTGTTTTTATGTTAAGAACATGTGAAAGGTAACTGAACACAGAAAACAATCATAGCATTGTCAAGCCAGGGTGGCATAGTGCTTTATGCTTATGGGTCCATCCTGGGTTAGAATCCCACTCCCTGGTTATTATCCATGGGGAGATTACATATTCTCTCTTGTCTGCTTGAGGCATTTCTTCAGGCGCTATTCCCCCACATCACTAAAGACGTATGTATTAAAGTAATTTGCGATTCCAAATTGGCAGCTCTGTGGTTATTCCGTGAGTGAGCTCTATGGTGGAGCTTTTACTCTGTTTAGGGCTGTTTCCTGCCTTTAACCCAAGGTTGTTGGCCTGAGCTCCGCTCTCCTATGACCCTGAATTGGGTGAGTGGAAATGAGAATTTTAAATTACATTACTATTCTCAAAGCTTCTGGAGGGCAGCACCAGGCACAAGACAAGAATCAGCCCCACCATTTTAATAGCCCTCTGGGTAACAAACATTTACATCACCTAATCTGTTTCTTGCTTTTTTTACTTGAATAGTGTCTGCTTGACCAATTTATTCATTTTGCAGATGAACTTTGATTTAACTTTTCTCCAACTCTTTTAATTTATATGTATATGTTGCAGTAGAATGTAGCACTATGGTTGGCACTTCTCTACACAGTTACAGGGCCCTGGACTTAATTCTCTCCACAGTGTGCAATAGTAAGTTGGTATGTTTTGGATGTGAATCCTCCAAGGACTTCAGATTCCTCTCAAAATCCAAAGATGTATCTTCTGGTAAAAATTAATTAAATTTGGCTTTAGGATTACTCAGTTACACAGGATCAGTTAAATTATTTAAAGAGCAGAGCAGAAAGTAATGGTATCACGTCACCTTACAATATCAAAACATTACTTTATGATGTCTTCCCAGTGTTTGTGCAGTTTAACCTGGAAATTGATTTTTAATTTCAAGGTCCAAAAAAAATCTCAATAAGTTGGTGGGCAGTCTAATTTTTATGTGTGTGCTCTACCATGGACTGACTTCCCATACTGGGTTGCTTCCTGCCAGGATAGACTCTGGCTACTTATGAGCTTACATCGGATTAAGGGGATTTAGAAATGCATATCCACGTGTGCATCGGATTTGCCCGTGCTCCGACCCTCTCTACTGTGGCTGGTATCTTTTGTGAACTACTGGGCCCAGAGTCTTACAGGCTTCCTTGGCTCTGGACGTTATTCTGATCATGGACCCAGTGTTTTACCCCATGTGAACTCTGAAAAGTTGTTCCCTGTTAGAATGAGCAGGTGATGGACAGACTGGTATTCTCTCTCTGTGATTTCTGCCTTGTCCAACTTAGAGATACTTAAGCTCTATAATCTCTTAATCTAATAAGCAAGATCAGAAGATGGAAGGATACATGTGTGAATGTTTAATCATTTAAAATTTCTTAGAAATTTTTTAATTAAGTTATAATGACCCTCAGACTGTAAATAAATGCACCATGTACTGTGATGACCCGATATTGGAGACTCTGTAAGAGAAGAATAACCATTATCACCGTAATGCTTAATGATGCAAAACTGAAGAAAATAACTGATTAATTCCGATTATTAGTAATATTTTCTGTACATCGTTAGACAGGGATCATTTTTTTCATAAACACACTATATAAAGCAAGACCAGAAAAGAGACCGAGCAAAGCAACCCATCCAGCCTTTTTTGAACACTCATAATGCAGTTCAGTGTTGGCTGTGAAGCCCACCCTTATTAAGCCATTACAGACTCTATCTTTTTAGTTGACACATTAGCCTGTGACATGGTAAGGAGATGATGCTCACTCATTTAGGAAGTCCTTTGATTAGCCCACAGGTTTTTGTTCTCCTGTACGTTCCATTTTGTCCTTCCCACATCACAACCCACCTCTAATCTCTTGGTGACAGAGAACCTTTATGCCATTTTTGCTAAACTCAGTTGTTCCTATTCATAGTCTGGAAATCCTGAGACAATCTTTATGTCACTCATTGTCACATTGCTGAAAACCAGAAACTAAATCTGTAACTTTAATATAATATATGAAACCAAATTCAGGATTGCAGGGGACCGAGCCTATCTAGGCAGCACCAGGCCCAAGAAAGGAGGTAGCCCTGGTTAGTCCATTATTTGTCAAAAGTAAAATTATGATAGAATAAAAAACAGAACAAAATTCATTCACTCATCAAATTATTTAAAAGTATACTTTATTTAAAAATATACTTTGTTTTATACTTGTATAAGTGCTAAGGTCTCTCAAGATACTGATTACAAACATAGACACATAATACAACTCAAAGGGTATGCGAGTTTCATGTAGTCAAAGTCAGACAATTTTGAATGACACAGGGACCAATTAAGATCAAAAGGAACATTTGTCTCAGACAGAGTAATGGTTTCAGCAACTCGTTTGACATGTCTGTTTCTTTTTCTTTTAAATCAGGCCGATCTGAAGCAGAGCTGAAGAATTTCACACCTCACTACAAGTATCAGTTTATGGTTGCCTATTTCAAGCAGCTTCAAGATGAGGTAGAGCAGCACAAGGCCGTGCCGTCTCAGCTGCTCAAGCAAAGGGTAAGAAGAAATTGTTGTGACAAAACATATCCCTGTGCCTCGGCAAGCGATTTACGGTATTTTTAAATGAGTCTAAATTTTGGCACTGACTGGGTTATCTTGCTTCTTCAGCTTTATTTACCATCTTTACATGTAAACCATAAAGTAAAACAGAAACCCAGACAGCAGCGTCTGTGATTTACTGGTCTAATCCAGCGGGCCTGGGCTCAAAGTGGGAGATTTGCAGTGATGGCCTGAACAAGCAGCTTTATCTACAAGTCTTTATAGAGACTGCAGTGCTGTCTTATAATAAAACACTACTGTAAATGGCGAAGATAGCTTTGAAGAGATAGCTGGAATATATAAAATAACATTAATAGACAAGTCAGAGGAACATAAATAAATAATCTGCTTGAAGACCTCAAGGTGACTTGCAGCCAATCACTTCTGGTGAAATCACAAAACGTTGAGGTATCTTAGGCCTACCAATGGCCTAGTCGATATTTTACTGTATGTGTAGCAATGTAAATGTCTACATTTGTTAGTGGGCTGTCATTTCCTTTTACAGGAATCAACCAACCCCGAGCAGGTCATTCATGAGCAGGTGGTATTGCACTATGTCGAGGATATGAGGAAGTGGAAAGAACGGTACATGGTGGTGAGAGCCAACTACAGCATGGAGTGCCACGAGAGTCGAGAGGTCAGTGAGCAAGCCAAGTTTTTGTGGTGATCCTAATTTTAATAACACACTTAAGCAAATGGCAAAAGGTCACAAAAAACTTTGTGATGTCACATACTGACTAAAGGCTAAGAAGGTTTTAAACTTTAACCCAAAGGTTTTGAGCTCTGACTCATTTTGGTGTCTCTGAGCAAATTACTTAACCTGTTCGTGTTGCAGTTTTAAAAGAAAATCCTTCAGGAATTAACAAAGTATATCAAATCAAAATCAAAAATCAATAGGTAGAAATGAAACATAGCATAAGAAGAAGGTAGTGTGTCCATTTTAGGATATCCTTCTTCCTCCCTCCTACCTCTGCTAAAATGGCATTCATCCTCCAAGAAAACTACCTCAATCCCTGAAGCAAAACTTCCATCCTGCCTCTTTCAGAGTGGCATCTGGCCTCTGTTAAAATACCATCCTCCTTCCTGCCTCTGACCTAAGACACAAAAGCGAGAAAAATGGCATTAGTACATGTGTGGGAATACATTTTAGATAGTAAATCATGTCCATCCTCTTTAAACTCTTTTCTTTTAACTCCTTCATGTTGCAGCTTTATTATGACTTAGAGCATTTTGCTTATACGGTATAATGGTTTTTGTAATATGCATTTTTATAATCTGCTTTTTGCACATCATAAATTATTTAAGGTGTAAAACAGTGATGTTTAAGTTTTTGACATTTAAAGTATTGCTCATTTTCCTTTTTCTATAATTAAAATTTGAAGTAGTACATTTTGCATTTTAGGGTACTGACACATTTTTCCACTGTTTGAATAATTTAGAAAAACTGTTTCCATTGTGGTTGCCGGTCCGGACACAGACAGGCAGACACGTTAATGTCACCCAACACACGTTTATTTGCCATATTTACAAGTGTACAACAACCCCAAAGTCCCCAAAAGTCCTGGCTACCAAACAATGCCTTCTGTTTCTTCAGGTCGCCTCCTTGCCTCCTCCAGAGACCTCGTCCTCTTCCGCCCGACTCTAGTCATCATATGAAGGGAGGCGGCCCCTTTTATATTCCCCCGGATGTGCTCCAGGTATGTCCTGGCAATCTTCCACCGACACGCCCCAGTGTGGCAGAAGTGCCGGCTGCATCCCCAGAAGCACTCCGGATGTCCCTGCTCCTCTTCCCCCCAGCACTTCCAGGTGTGGCGGAAGGTCCAGGGCTCCAAAGGCATAGGGGTGCACCTTGGCGGTGACCACGGGCCCCTACAGGGTTGAGCTTCAAAGCTCTGTACCCGTGGCCCCCAAAGGTACCAGGGCGGTCGCCCCCACATGGTCTGGGGAAGGCGTAAACCCTCCTCTGGTCCTTCTGGGTGTCCCGGCCGGGTTGCCCCCACAGCCATCTCCGACACCATATTTCAGTAAAGAAAGTGTAAGTTTTAGCTAAGCAAATGCATACTGTAAGCAACTATGTCCTGTATAATTGTGATTAAATCTTACAATGTCTGTTGTGTTGCTTTAGTATTTTTATATGGCTATGCATTCAATCTTCCACAAGTTGGATTCCATGCTGTGACATCTCAGGGGAGTGATCATGTAACTCGGTAGGCATGGTCACGTGAATGTGACCTCACAGTGACCATTTCCACTTCAGGGATATTTCTTCCCTTTTTCTGGTCGTCCCACCTTCTCTGTGTGGTTTGGGTTTCCTGCTGGCTGCACTTAAAATCTCTCAGCCGTCTGCATAAAAAGACAACTGAAAGCATATTATTAACATTAGCTCTTTTATCTTTTTAGGAATGGTCAAATGCTGCCTTTTTGCCAATTTACTCACGTAGATTTTAAAGCCAATCTTTACAACTATTATGATTTTAGCACATTGATTTGTTTTCTTTCGTTTAAGTTTCCCCTTTCCATTTATTCATTTTTTTAGTGTTTTCACTTTATATGGCTCTTTAGGAACTAGTTAATTTCAGGCAAGTTATCACATCTGTCCATGTAGTGTTATGTGAATGAAGGAAGCATTGTGGGTTTGACCTTAACTTCTTTGTAAATTATCTCTTTTATCTGGCTACCTATAGGGTCTATCAGTGGAATTAACTGTCATGGTTTTGCCATTGTTCTGTTTGTGGTCTTTGTTTCCTCTATTTTAGCTTATTTATTATATTTCTTTTATTGGCTAGTTATTTTAAAATATTTCTCTACATAAATGTTTTAATTAATGAAAAATAAAATATAGAACTTTAAATGTTTTAAAATAATTTAGTAATTGTTAAAAATGTTAATTTATTTTGACATTTTATTAATCTGGATTAAATGCCATAAAGATGGAGTTTCCTGAATCTCTGCAGCTGCTCAGCTTTCCCAAAGCCTATTCTTAAGCATTATATGCAGAGAGCTGTACATATAAAAGTCTGAATAAGTTTGAAAGAATGTCTTAATTTTATAATTCTACAATTTCTTCCTGTAACCCAACCAGACATTTCTGAATGGAGCAAATGCTAAAAGTCAAGTGCTGCCTACAGGAGGTGCTGTGCTCACTTGTGAGAAGGCCTACACTGCTCTCGCAGACAAGTTTTTCCCCGATCCATCTGGTGAGTTTTGAGCAGCACTTTTCCAATTCCATAGGTGTTCCTTGCATGTGTGTATCTTAGCCTAATGTATATAAGTCATTGAAAGAGAATTTAGGGGCTGCTCTGGCAGAATCAAGGCCAGGTCATGATCCATGATCATGTTACTCAATCTCAATATATTTTTTTAAAAGGAGAAGCCTAGCTCTTAAAATAACTTTTCAGTAAAAAGGTAGCATAACTCTTGAATAAACTCCTATCTAGTTTCTTACCCATGGGTAACACTGCCTAGGTACAAATCATCCTAATCCCAATTCTATCAATTCATCATGCAAGAGAAGCAGACATTCATGCATTAAATTTGTTGACTCTAGATTGGGTTTTTGAGAGTGTTTGCCCTGTGAAGGACCAAAGCTCAGTTTAGAATTGACTACCAGAGTAGGCTCTAGTCTCTGGACAAATACACTGGATATAAACAGCTGCACATACAGCTCAGTTATGCAAATGTATAAATTAATGATAAAAGATAAATGATGGGCTTAAATAATTATATTCCTGAATCCTTTGTTATGACGCAAAACTAGTTTTTCTTAAGTAGTCTCAGAATTCAATAAGATATTCTACTACTATCGTGATTATAAGGTACATATCACAAGCCTGCTGGAAGTGGGGACTTCTCCCAAGTCTCAGGTATTTTGCAGATGTTGGCAGGTTTTCCTTGAGAATATTAATCTTTAATGCTGTTTCCCATTGAGAGCTGAGCATTTTTGCCAAGAAAAATGAGCAGGAAATTGAAAAATCCACATGTGTAAAGCTGGTAGAGAATCATCCTGGAAGGGTTATGTCTTCTAAGTATATATAAAGTGAAGTTGTGCCCTACCGAGGGCTTTTTGTGTTGATCAATGTCAAAACATCACAATTAAGTAGTTGGAGGTTCTTTATTGTGTTTCAGGAAACGGGTAAAAGTGGGATGGATACATTTGTACAGGTCAGCAGACCTGTCATTCACACCAGCTGACCTATGTGATGTGAATAAGGAAGCAGTTGTCGTGCTTCTTCATGGCTCTTTTTCTCTCTCTGCTCACCCTCTTCTTTGCCTTAAACAGGGTCAGCTGGAATTCTTCTTGTCCAAGTGTTTTGTCTGGGATGCTAATCAGAATTCTCTTCTTTTATATAATACATCAGTGGCTTCTGATGAACAGGTGAATTTCAGTGGTGTCCAATAGAAATAGATGATGTGTTCAAAAAGTAACCCGAACTCCACACACAGATCAGGTTCAGTGATGGAAAATACATTATGGAATGATCTTTCTTCTTTCAATACAAATTCAGAGTCACACTGGCAACAAAATAAAAACAACAACAAAATAGAATTACAACACAAATAATAATTTTATGCTTAGCCTGTATTAAAGAATCATTCAATATACAATACATGTTAGAATCGGCCTGGAAAAACCCATTAGAATTCGAATGAGATGAATGGCGTAATTAGTTAAGGTGATCTCGGACCTCCTTTTGCTGGAAATCTCTGCTAACAAAAGACTTTCTCCTTATTTCCCTTGGATGAGCCTAAGAAATACTCTCTTAGAGACCAATACAGCATAGTCATGAAAACAAAAGAAAGAATGTGTAATATTTAGGATTAAACTTCACCACTGCTTACATTTGAAGCCCTTGCTTACTTGTGAAGCCCTTGTATAAAGCACCATAACGTGTTTCTAATTTTTTTTTAACCAGGGGTCAGTGATGAGGCATCTCCTTCAATGGTGGCCATGCCAGATAAGTTTCCAGTCTACCTGTGGCAGCCTTACCGAAGACACAGTTACTTTTGCTTCCAAGATGAACAGTCCCAGAAGCGTTTTACCACAATCCTAAGAGACTGCATTCGACACCAAAATTACGGTACTGCAATGCATCAGCATACCTGCTGGTTAATGTAAAGACCTGTCTGCTTCCTTGTGTGGTGTGATACTGACAAGCTTCTACAGTAGAGGGTCATTTCACCTCTCATATCTTGCTTACCTGAGAATAGCATAAGCTTTAATCAGATGGGTTTGGTTAATGTTGCTTCTAAAACCCTGAGGACCCATGTTGGAGTCCCAGACAGATGAATCTCCATGCAGGTTTTGCCCAATCTCCCTGTGTCTGTGTGGGATTTCCTCTCACATCCCAAAGATATTTAGGTTTGATAAATTGGGACAGTAAACTGACCTGATGTGACTATATGTGGGTATGTGTGCCCAGTGATGGGCAGATGTCCAGGCCAAGAGTGCCTCCTCCAGGGCCGTGTAATGGAAAAAGAATTTTCTAAAAATGGGTGGATGGATGAATTGAAAGTAGGTGTGTTTGCATTGTGTCTGTGGTTTATTATTTCACCCATTGGCACAGAAGCCCATTTTCTGTTGATGCTGGTTTTCGAGTGGACAGTGTTCTCTGCATTTTGCGTCACTTTTCTGGCTGGACAGCATCCATGATTTACAGTCTGCCACCAGCAATCAGATTTCTATATCTGCTTGGTGTAAAGCATATGATGAAAGAACGAAGTAAACACCACACAGGTAGCAATTTTGCCAGTATCTGAACCTGGTTTCAGGAATTGTGAGGCTGCGTTACTAATCACTGTGCCATGGAATCCTCGTTTAGTTCAGTAACACTAATGTATTTGCTGTTGAAAGGTGCAAGAGAAGTTTCAAGTCATGTTGTGCAGGATAACTTATAATTACGTTTTTAGAAAATAACTGAGATGTCAACCCTCAACTTCATAAGGCTTTGCGCATTGATATAAATCTATATTTAAATATAACATAAATATGAGATCTGCATCCTGTGTGGAAATGACTTCACTATCTTCACATTTGTTTGCGGTTAACAGCCTTATATTCATTATATGAACTAAACAACAAGATTCTTCTATTTGAATCATTTACTTTGAAATCTGTCATGTTGTGAGACTTCTGAAATACGAGGCCTGCAATGGCCGTGTCCAGGACCAGTTCCTGCCTTGTGCACCAGATGTGCAGTGTGCCCCTTGAATTTTATTAAGCAGCTTTGAAGATGTTAGGTTTGAAACCTGATGAATAAGTCTGATTTTGCAAATGGGTGTAAATGATGCCAAGCCTGTAGATTTGGCGAGTCAATCATCTTGCACTTTAGAAAAAGCCGGCAATATGAGTGGATGAAGCAGCTTTTGGTTTTGTTGCTTGTGGCTGAAGAGCTGGCCACTGAGGCCACAAATGGTCTGCACAGGCATTTCCTTCCCTGTATTGTAACCCACCACCTGCACTTGTGTGTTTACAGCTTGCTCTCCAGCAAAAAAACAAAGGCACTCATGCTGAAGTTATGCAGCATTCCAGCCGTTAAGGGCAAAGTGTTGGCTCAGTGCTTAGCAGTGTCGCCTCACAACTGCAGTGATCTGAATTCAAATCCAAACCTGGTTGCTGTCTGTGTGGAATTATCTTCAGTGTCTGTTCTGCATCCCAAATATGTGTACATCAGGCCATCTGCTAACATTAAGCTGACCCACTAAGACTGAATGTGCTTCAGGGTGGACTTGTGTTCCACCTAGGCTTGGTTTCCGCTTTCCTCAGTAAGTTACCAGGATAAGTGATGGCTTCCCCTAAGAACCCATAAATCAAATACTTAAAATGAATGGATTAATGGGTACATGATTTACACTTGAAGGTGATCATGGCTAGGAACACTTCCAAAGCAAATCCTCTTGAAATGATGGTTGCGGAGTGGATTTTGGTTCCACAATTTAGTGCCTACTATAAATTAGGAAAATACATACAGTGGTGTGAAAAACTATTTGCCCCCTTCCTGATTTCTTATTCTTTTGCATGTTTGTCACACAAAATGTTTCTGATCATCAAACACAT
>JANRMT010062856.1:97954440-97967033 GCA_026402145.1 Polypterus bichir lapradei
CGGCCTGCATGGCAGATTTCCAAGACGCAAACCACTGTTAAGCAAAAAGAACATTAGGGTTCGTCTCAATTTTGCTAAGAAACATCTCAATGATTGCCAAGACTTTTGGGAAAATACCTTGTGGATTGATGAGACAAAAGTTGAACTTTTTGGAAGGCAAATGTCCCGTTACATCTGGCGTAAAAGGAACACAGCATTTCAGAAAAAGAACATCATACCAACAGTAAAATATGGTGGTGGTAGTGTGATGGTCTGGGGTTGTTTTGCTGCTTCAGGACCTGGAAGGCTTGCTGTGATAGATGGAACCATGAATTCTACTGTCTACCAAAAAATCCTGAAGGAGAATGTCCGGCCATCTGTTCGTCAACTCAAGCTGAAACGATCTTGGGTGCTGCAACAGGGCAATGACCCAAAACACACCAGCAAATCCACCTCTGAATGGCTGAAGAAAAACAAAATGAAGACTTTGGAGTGGCCTAGTCAAAGTCCTGAGCTGAATCCAATTGAGATGCTATGGCATGACCTTAAAAAGGCGGTTCATGCTAGAAAACCCTCAAATAAAGCTGAATTACAGCAATTCTGCAAAGATGAGTGGGCCAAAATTCCTCCAGAGCGCTGTAAAAGACTCATTGCAAGTTATCGCAAACGCTTGATTGCAGTTATTGCTGCTAAGGGTGGCCCAACCAGTTATTAGGTTCAGGGGGCAATTACTTTTTCACACAGGGCATGTAGGTTTGGACTTTTTTTTCTCCCTAAATAATAAAAACCATCATTTAAAAACTGCATTTTGTGTTTACTTGTGTTATATTTGACTAATGGTTAAATGTGTTTGATGATCAGAAACATTTTGTGTGACAAACATGCAAAAGAATAAGAAATCAGGAAGGGGGCAAATAGTTTTTCACACCACTGTATATATATGAGCTGTCTCAAGGGGTGGACAAGGCCTGAGGCAAGTAACCTACTTGGGGCCCAGCTGTTAGCTTGAAGGCAACACAACCCATTGGTCTACAGGTCAACAGTACATTCAGACTGAATATGCATTTATGCTACTCATTTATGTATCATAAAAAACAAAAACAAAGTTCAAATTACTACTGTATAGGCTACAGACTAATCTTTCTGGCCTTTCTTGCAGCAAAGTCTGAAAATTATTCACCATAGTCAAGGGGAGCAACAACATCCTGTTCAGCAGATATTATTGCAGATCCACATAACCTCTCCTGAGACGTTGATGTCTGTAGATATATATATTTTTTAATTTAATTCAGAAAAGCTCCATTCTCCTGAAGCCTCAGTCACTGTGATAGTTAATGAAATCTGATATATGACTTTTGTGTTTGAAAACATGCCTTTAATTGACTTTAAAAACTGGGGGTCTTTAAGTACATTGTTAAGTTCCTTGTGCGATCATCCTTCACAACACATTGAGCTCAGAGAAAGAAGAGAGTTTGAGGCTGTGAATGTCGTAAGATTCTCCGTTAGGTCGCTCACATTCATACACAAATTTCTCAACTCATCTTTCACCATTTCAGATATTGTCACCACATCAAAACGAAAGCTAAACTTAGCAGCAAAACAGTTCCATTTGTTCAGATTTCGAAGTTAGAGAAATGGAAATTTTATCAAAGATTTGGTGTGTTAGATTATTTTATATATGTAAGGCTATATTATTGCAAGTCATATTTAATATTTTAATGAATATTATTTTAATTAACCTCATGTTTATCCCACATGGGGAGCATGGGGCGGCTGCCCAGGTCACCACCTCTAAAAAACGGCCCTGTATGTATGAATATGACGCACCTTGTATAAACAGATCAATAGTCAGGTTATGTGCATATGGTTGGAGAAGTGGCTCCTTGGGGTCTTTCCAACCTTGAAATGAAATGTGATGCTCTTACAATTGATTACTGTTGAGCTTGTTAGGTTTATCATTGTTCAATTTCTCGCTGATGGTCTTTAATTCTTCCTTTTTTACGCCGCTCTCCTCTACACTCCCCTCATAATAAGATGGTTATGCCTCTGTCTGTCTGTGTTTTCAGTTTGTTTTCACTGTGGGTTGCTCAGGCGTATTCATAGGTGCTGTGGTGGGGCCTGTCAGCACAGTTAAAGGAGACTCCGCTCCTTGTAATATTACTTCTCAACCAAGGGGTTAAAATGAAGTTCTGTAAGGCTGCTGACAGACTACATACAGTATTTGGGTCCAGTTTTCTCTCCATTTTGGAAAATTGATGGTTTAATATTTTATAAAGGTTTGAATTTTATCTCTACAACAGTAATACATTTCAAGTAGCTTGCTGGCAAGTGTTCTTTTCATCACAGGAGAAACAGAGTAAGAATGTTACATAAAAGAATTGTAGGGGTAGTAGCACAGACTGTGACCCCTGACGATTTTGTATGAGCATAAGTGGGTGTGTAAAATGGATTCATGAAAAAAATATACAAGGATGTGGAATAGTCCTCCTTTAACAGTCATTTTAAATGTGTACCATATACTGTTTGATCAGATTGCATGGCTGGGGCATTAAGAGAGTCACTGGCTACGGCAGGTGATGGTCTAGGGACACTTTTCATAAATATAACACTGTGATGCTATTCACTTAAGGCTTGAAAAGTATCACTGACTTTTCTTGGATGAAGCAAATGCACTGAAAGAATGGGAGTATAGGCGAGCAGAGGCGCTGACTTTGTAATCTGTAATGTACAGTACCATCGGTTGTGACAGGACATTCTAGCTTTAGAAGAAAAGCTTCATCTGCCTTAAAAAGCCCATTCACAGGACAGATGGCATACACACGATAAATGTTCATGCTTGATTGACAGTGCAGTTTTTCAAAGTGAACTGCTTCCTCTCGTGTGTAATGCACTAATTGTTTCTGAAATCTTTTCATATTTTTTTTCCACTCCCATTCCTTCCCACAATTCCTGGATGTAGACTGTGGAGGGAGCCTTTGGTGTTGTTCAGGACCAGATATCTACAGGCCTCACTGCTCTTCAGGACGAATGCCGGACAGCTGCCAAGAATCAGGAAGGACAGATTCGCTCCGATATGGATCAGATTATCAACTCCAAGAACTTCCTTGCTGAGAAGCTCAAAGGTGTGTGCTGGAGCCTTCGCCTGCTCACGTCGTTGTTCCCTGGGTTTGGATGGCACAAGGGTGCACACTTTGGTGTTAAGTTCTGAATAGTTTTAATGCCTTTTCAGCATCTGACTATTCCAGATTTAGGATTGTGGGATGCTGAAGCTGATACCAGTAGCAGTGTGAGTAAGAGTCCCATCCAGGGTGGGTTTATGTCTACCATCCAATGATTTTGGAACAGCCTGTTGGCTTATATGACCCAGAGATGAATGGGATTATGTTAAAAAATCTGTACAAAAATAACCTTCATAGAGTTTATAAAATGTTGTGCAGACCAAAAAATGCATTATTATGATTTGCCTGGAGCCTTTATTTAAGGTAGCTTACAACATTTGAGATACAATTGGTTACCTTGATTTTGTTTTTCCATGTGGATCTCAGGCAGGTTAAGTGACTCGCTCAGGGTCACACAGCTTTAGTAGCAGGATTTGAACCCAGGATTTGAATAAGTCCAAAGCCTCATTCACTACACCACACTGTCTTACTGTGCGTTGTGTGACTGTCTGTGATGCAGTGCACCAGCAGCACAAAGACATTAGGACATGACTGCCATCAATGTTGGCTTGTGATGAACAAAACAAGCAACTTAAACACAACCGCATATAATTTTTAGGAGGCTGTCCTAATTTCTCTTGGAAACTTACTGGAAAAAGCATTAAATAGCAGAGAAGGATTGTAGACAAAGTAGTGTGGTCAAGTCTAGGCAGCATCAGCAAGTGAAGCATCAGTCAGTTGGTCAGACTTAGCATTACTTACATATTTTACTTTTTAGAAGGACTGACTCTTTGGCAAGGTCCCCATACCATAAGTAACCCCTTCCTTCTGGTCATTGGTCTTGAATGTGCGCACATTTGTGTCAGCCTTCACTGCTGGATCAAGGCAGTAGAAAAGGGATGGGACTTTAAACCTAAGGGGCCTTTTTCATATTAATTCTTGGGGGTGGAAGAGGACTGTGTGTGAAGAACCAAGTGAATGAAGACATTTTATATGTGCTTTGCATCTCACTTCAGCTACTGTCACCGAACGGGCCGTCAAGTGTTGCATGGACTCTGTGCAGCCCTACTTGTCTTCCATACTTGAAGAACTAATGGGGCCCATCAGCTCTGGATTTGGTGATATACGGTCCCTTTTTGAAACAGAAATTAATAGAACTAGCAAGGATTTCCAAGCCAAAGGTGACATGGAGCAGCTCAAGCAGGTAAGGCTGATTGGTGAGGCGTAAGACAAATGTCACTTATTAATTCTTATATCTGCTTCTGCTTCTTGCAACATCTTAACGTCTTGAAAATGTAATGGAGATTTCTTTCAGACAAAAATATTGATGTGGAAAAAGCACTTTCTCCCCTTAACTGTGCTAGAAACTCACCATTAACTTTTAGGTGTAGAAGTGTGTGGCAGTGATCCACTTCTCTGTTTTTCAGGATTTGGAAGAATTAAATCTGATGCCTGTAGCGTCCCCAAAGATGCAACCCTGCTATCAGCAGGTGGAGGTCCTTGGTGAGCAGCTGCAGGAGCTCAGAACACGCTTTAAGTTCTCCAACACTGATCGCCTTGTTCAGAATTCACAAAACTACATGCAAAAGGTAAATCCAAGAACAAAAGGGCCTATTCTTTTCTCCTGATGTCTTAAGGCTCAGGCTCAGTGTTGAAGACATGAATTTAATGAGAATGTGATTGCCAAGAGCTGCTCTTCCAGTCACTTAGATATGCTGAACTTGAACTAGAAAGTGAAGAGAGGTTTATTTTTAACATAAAGGCATGAGGATTCAAAAGGCAGAGCAGCTAATGCCTCTGTAAAAACGCATCTTACCTAAAAAAGAAATGCAATTTCTTGTTAAGGACTGCCCTCTAGTGACTAAACCGTGGATTACTACTCAATGTTTATGACCACCTTTTAAACCAGCGCTTCCCGATTCATTTTACCCTCGCACCCCCTGTGACAGACGAGGCCGATTTCGCACTCCCTTGGTTTGAGAAGAAGTATGAAAAAATATGAGGTTAACGCAGAAAAACAGATCACCAATTGAAGCTTTATGAATAATGGATACTTTATTCGCCATCAATAATTGTTTTGGTAAAGCCATACTCAGTGTAATCCTCCTTCCATTTTCTAATTTTTTCCCGACTAGCCATGATTAAATGAACGGTAAAAAAGTAAGAGCGAAGCGACGGTGACTTATTAAGGCAGGCAGGCAAGAGCACAATAGCACGCGGGCTCAAGGTAGTGCGTGTCAAGCCGATCTAAAATGCGTGATCAGATTCGAAAAAATATATCTTTTCAAGTTCTATTTGGATATAAGCAGGTTCTATTTAGTCGACAGAAATATCTTTGGTAGGAATGTGAGTTGAATTTAGTCTTTAAATTTCTATGGTGAAGAAAAATGTATGCAATGATGACTAAATTGAACTTAAATTTCTACCAAAGATATTTCTGTCGACTAAATAAAAATTACTTATATTTAAAATTTAAATAGAACTTGAACAGATACGATAGTTCATAATACCCACGCAGTACTAAGTGCGTGTAAGAGCGGAAGTCATCCGTTTTAACAAGCAGCGTATTGCACTGATACGAAATAACCTGCCCATTTAATTATTTAGGAATGGATAGATAAATTAAGATTTTGTACAAATAATGTTTTTCATTTTTCTTCCTCGATGGATTCTTGCACCCCCAATCGGGGAGCGCTGTTTTAAACACATAGGCTTGCTGCATTACGATTAAGAAGGTGACATTAGAGATGGAATATCAGTCTATTCATCCATTGTTTAAATTGGATCATTCCTAATTTAGGGCTGATAGACACAAAACCGTGTCTACCGTGATCAATATTTTTATGGAGTCGTTTCTGGTACTAAATACTGCAGCAATACTGTATATGAAATACTATACCTATATCTATACACGGCCTACCTAAATATTGTTGCAAAGGTATTCCCCAATGGCAGTGTGGCAGTGGCCTCTTTCTGTAGGATGATGTGCCCTGCCACACTGCAAAACCTGTTCAGGAATGATTTGAGGAACATGGCAAAGAGTTCAAGGTGTTAAATTGGCCTCCAAATTCACAAGATCTCAATCGGGTTGAGCAACTGTGGGATGTGCTAGAAAAACAAGTCCGATCAATGGGGGACATGTTTTACAACTTATAGGACATCAAGGATCAGGTCTTGGTGCCAAATACCACAGGATACCTTCAGAGGTCTTGTGGGGTCCATACCTCGGCAGGTCAGAGCTGTTTCAGTGGCACCAGCGAGACCTACAAAATATTAGGCAGGTGGTTTTAATCATTATATATACAATATAAAATATGCACCAATACTATATACACACTAGCATTCAAAAGTTTGGAACACCCAGAAATATTCATATTTTTGATAGAAATCGAAACTTTTCCTTATTAAGGTACCATTAAGTTGACATTACCAGTGTTGCAACTGGCTACTACTGCTTGAAATGACTGATTTATAATTTCTTACTCACATTTAAATGCAAAGCCTCATTTTTAGCAGTGCTACTGCCTTCCGGCTCCAGCGTCCTGGGTTGGTCCCGTATTTTGGTCCGTGTCTGTGTGTGGTCTGCCTGTGTTCCAAATCTCAAAGTCATGTGTGTTAGGATAATTTGAAATTTCTGAATTTGGTGCACGGGCACCCAGTGCTTCTGGGATAGGCTGTGGCAAACAGTAGCATATCCTATACAAGTATAGTACATGTGCGGTATGCATACATTTTCAAACCCAGTTCAGGGTGGCAGGAGGTCACAGTCTGCACCAGTCCATTGCAGGGTGTGCTTCCTCAGGCTATGCCAGTCTAAAGACACCAAATTAACCTCTATTGCATGTCTTTGCATTTATGGGAGTTAAATCAATGCAGCTGGAATATGTGTTCAGTTTTACGTGTAAGATTATTTCTCCTGAACCACCATGAATGCCTCACCCACTTACTTCCAGCTCTAGCTCTGAAGTGACAATGGAGGATTCTGATTGTAGGGGTAGCAAACATATAGAGAAGACAAAGTAAATGTCTAATATTCAAAAGATTATTTCTTAACCAGAGGGGGCCTCACAAGCCAAATCCACCAAGTGGCCATTTCAATCGGTTCATCTGACCTTAGCACATAATGCATTCCTCAGCCCCTCAGTCCCTCTAAGTAGACGGTAAAGTTTAGAACATGAGGGCAGGTCCAAAGAATCATGTGTGTGTATAATTAAAAGGGAAGAATGCAAGAATAATTGATGTTTGGAATCCAGGATGGCATTTTGTGTTGTAGTGTACAGTATGAGGAGCGGCAGTGCTGCTCGAGTCCTCAAGCAGAAAAGCGCAGAATGGGCCACCACCTGAAAAGCATCCAGCCAGCCACTATTGATGAAAGTGGCTAATAAAGGTAGATGTCACTTGTGCTTTATACAATACGGCTCAGAAAGTCACTTAATGGTCGAGTGCTTCAAGAGGCTCATTAGAAGGAACAATTTGCTGTGACTTTGGTGGATTTATAGAACAACTGAAGACCCAACTGAATTACACTCCTCTGAGAGAAGTACAGAGTGCAGTTACAATCAGCGTAGATAAGCATAGTGACCATCAGCTTCAAACTAGGAGGCTGTTCACTCACACTTTGTTAGTCACTCAGCGACTCTGAACAAGTTGAGGATTGTTATGAATGCTGATCTTGTACGATAATAATAAGGAGCACAGACAGTGGACATCTGCCTTGTCCAGTGAAGCCCGGTTCCTGCTCATTCTCACTTACTGTATGTTAGCAATGGGAAATGGTGAAGCTCTTAGGAGCCTGTAGATTCATCCTACCAGCTATAAAGACCAATAGTGATGGAATGAATGTGTGGAGGTGTCTTCATGTCCTTTGAACATGACAGCAAATCTAAACATTTTTGCTGATCAGGTTCATGGTAACACCATGATCTTTTTGAGCATGGCAAAGCCAGAATGGTTCTAGCAACTTAGTAGAGTGAACTCCCCAAGTGCCCAAATCTCAATTCAACAAAAGATCTGTGGGAGGGGATGGAATGAGCTCTCTGGAGAAGAGATCCACAATTAGGTAATCTGTAACACTGATGACGTGCACAGACCTCCACTTAGACCAGCACATCCATGTGCTCAATACTTTTCATATCATTCAGTCCATGATCCAATGGATTTACATTTTAAAAGTGGAACAAAATCCTAAGTGTGGAAGCTGGAGGTCCTGATGACTTTTAATAAAGCACTGAATGATGGATTAAATTGTTTCCTCTCCATTAGTACAGTCTGTGCACTTATCGTATTGTTAACTGGACATCAGTATATTCCTGATTTCCAGACCCGCTCAGTCCAATTCAAGGTTGTTTGTATCCTGGCCTCAGTTACCGTCTCGGTGGATTTTCTGCCCACATCTCAAGGCCATGCATGTTTGGTCAGATGACCCAGCATGAGTGACTCTGGGAGAGCAAATGAAGGTTCTGGGTGTGAGACTAGCATCCTGCTTGAGTACAGTTAACAAGAATCCATTGCAGGGCAAAATGTACAGAATCTTGCAGTAGATCTAAAGGACTGTAAGTGGAGAAATGAAATCAAGTATACCCACCCATCCATTTCCATACCTTTTCATTTATTTACAGACTTGTTGACAGCAAAATATGTGAATTAAGTGAGTATAAATCTACTGTATGTAGTAAAAGAAAATGTCTGGACAGAAGTCATTGGCCAACCTGGTGGTAGAGCTTCATGTTCTCCTGTAGGACTCTCAGTGAATCTCTAAAACGTTTGCTTAGCACAGCAGATCTTCATTTTTCAAAGCACGTCCCTCGGCATAGGAATAATTCAAAGGCTCTCGCACAAAGAGCAGAGTCACGTCTAGTCACGTGCAACTTGTTCAGCTCTCATCAGATTCTCTGCCTTTTCCACAGCTTATGGACAAAGTCATCTTCACGTTTGAACAACTGCTCTCACATTCCCTACAAGGAGACTCCTCTCAAATCGTCTCCGCCATCGAGAGGGTTAAGCAGAGGGTTGTAAAGGTACGTAAATATTTGGGGGTGACAAAAGCCTTAATCTGTCCGTCCTTTGTGCACTTTACTAAATTTCCTTTCATCTTAGTGATCATCATTGCTCACCATGTTTTTCTTTTGATTGCTGGGTTCTCTGTCCACATTTTAAGTTTTTCGGCCTATTTGGATGTCAGATATAATTAAGGAAATTCAAATATAAAGTGTGCTAGCTGACAACATAAAAACCTTCATCTTGAACTTCAAAGACCCGGCTGATTGAAGTCGATGGAAATTAATTTCCTTTCAATCTACTCACACTTTTTTGGAAGGAAAAAAAAAAATCAGCAGTAAAATTTCATTGGTGTGCCTGTTACCCTTTATGAGCTGTGATATTTGTGGAAATCGGTGTATTTTCTAATTCAATCAAGTGGTAAATGCGTCCATCTGTCTAAACCTGCACTTTTAAGTACGAGATTGTAGAGTGCCGGACTGTGTCCTGGTAGTGACCCCCACTTGAGATGGCACACTCCTGCACATCCGCCACTCTGGACCAGTTAACTGAACGCATGAGGGGTGAAACCCCAAGTGATCCAGACTGGTAACAGAACCCAAGACCCTGGCGTTGTGTGCCACCCTGAGGTGATAAATCAATAGGAAAATGTCAACGGCATTTGTAAGAGAATGTATTTGTTACCATCATGTGCAGTGGTCTTCCTGTAGCAAAACACAATCCTCCTCTGTAGCGGGATGAAACCCTCTGTATGCAGTAAATGGACATTGCATAATCAGCTTTAGGGGGTCACGGTGGTGTGCAGTGGCTGCTCAAAGGTCCACTGGGTTTTCAGTTGTCTGTCTTTCTGTCTGTCTGTGTGAACTTTGCATGTTCTCCCCTGTCCGTGTGGGTTTTCTCCTAAACCCAAAAGATGGGACTGTTAGGTTTCTTGGTGATTCTGAATTGGCCTGGTGGGGGGGAGTACAGTATGTGTGAGGGGGATCTTGAAAGGATGGGCGCCAGGGTACTCTCATAATAGGCTCTTAATTTATTATATTTCAGCTCAAAAATATGCTTCAAACTCTCATAAATTACACAGACACGCCTAAATGTTTCATACACAAGCAGATATTAGGCTCAAAAATAATAAGAAATTACAAATTAGGAATTGTCTTCCAGCTGCTGTTGTGGTGGACTGCGTCACATGCAGCACTCTTGTTCCCCTCTTAGAACGAGGGACGCATTAAAGGGCTTGCAGTGTGGGATTTTGGGCTAGTTAAGATACCCACAAAATGATGTCTGTGTTTAAAGGACAAGCAAACTCGTATGGGGGATCGGGTTTATAGTGACTGTTCCTTTTTCTCTTTATATTTCAACTTCTAGTAACACTTTAGCTTGGGTACTGCAAGCATTCATCACGTACTCACTTACTGTGATGTCACAAGACCTTAGCAAACACTTTTTTGGGGTCTTCATGATACTTACACAGCAGCAGTAAAGTGTTTATTCATCTCTGCAATGTGACCTAATAACAAAACCTCACTTTGGTGTGGTCTGAGGTGGCTGAACTGAGACACATTTCTCTTGATATTTCATATTTAATATAAGATCTTGGAATGGTTCATATTAAACAGTAATTGTGCCAGAATGTCAGTATGCCACACTAAACAGAGATAAATAACCAAACTACTGATGTTTATAAAGGGTTATGAAGTCCAGGAGAAGCCTTTGTTAAATATTTAATCTTGTTAAATATTTGTTAAGAACAAATGAGTAATTGATGCATTTTTGCAGTACCCTAACTCAAATGTTACCAGACTTTTTGACACTGTAAGTTTTGAGGTCTTCAGTCAACATCTAGTAGAAGATCCAATGAGTAAACAAATATACCTTTTTTTTTTTTTTGTTATTTACTTTCTACTAAACAAAAGTTATCCATCCGGCTCTGTTTAAAAAGTAATTGTGCCCTTCAATTTAAGAGCTGCCACCTTGACTACAACCAGGCGCTTTCTAAAATTCAATAGCTGTCTCTGACATTGCCATTGTGGAATTCTGGCCCAGTGTTCTTTGCAGGACTGCTTTATTTCAGAAACACGGTTAGTGTTTGAACATTAATGGCTCATTTCAGGGGCTGCCACAGAACATCTCTGGGGTTTAGACTGGGCTAAGGCTCATTTTGCTTCTTTTCAGCTATTCTGATGTGCACTTGCTTTTGTGTTTTGGGTCACTGTCTTGCTCTATGACGGGTATTCCCTAATGGTGTGTTTCCACTTTAGCTGTGCACTGATAATCTTAACAATTTTCTGATACAGAGCAGAATTCAAGGTTCCCTCAATTATTCAGCAGAAAGCATCCCTACACCTCACCGTATTGGCACTTTGCCCTTTTGATACAATGTTCTTACTGTAGAGTGCCTTGTTTTTTTTGCTTTTTATCATCTAAAAACTTTCACTTTTTGTATCATCTATCCATAGAAAATTCTCCCAAGAGCCATCGGGATTGTTCAGGTGCCTTCTGGCAAACACAACAAGTCCCATATTTTCCGTGTGTTATTCTTGGTTAATAGGGGATTCTGCCTTGATACCCTCCAATGAAAACCATTTTGTCTTTCTGATTGTGGAGTTCATTACCTTGACATCTGCTGAGGCAAAGCAAGCCTGCAGTTACTTGGATTTTATTTTTTTAAATTTTTTTATGGGTGATTCTTGGGTGATTTTACACAAAGCCCTTTGAGTAGTTTTGGCAGACAAGCCATTTCTGAGTGAACATTCATGGCTTAATATGACGAGGGCTAGCTAAAGGTATTGATGGAAAATCCATGGTGTGAATGGCAGCCTCCTGTCATATAATTTACTTGCGCTATGCTAGAGAAGGGGGAGCTGCATTGGCAGGAGTAGAGGGCTGAAAAGTAAATCTTTTATTCAAAAGGTAAGCTAACATGCTCCACTGTCCATATCTCTTTGACAGCAATATGATTATGACAGCAGCACCATCAGGAAGAAGCTGTTCCAGGAGGCACTCATAGAAATAACGCTGCCCACAATGCAGAAGAGCCTGGCGCCCACCTTCAAACCTGTAAGTGGAGCATCAACTCACTGAACCTCCGGACATTTTATTGTTTAATTAGAAGTGAGCAATGACTAGGAACATTCAATTGCCCTGGAAGTAAACTGCATTATTGTAAAATCGGGCTAAATACTGGTAGAAAGCAGGGACTGACTCCATAAGTAAAGGTATTCCTGTTGATATGCACATTCAAATCCACTCATTTTGTTATAACACATAAAAGAGTAAGAATGTTGGGCACTGTATACATATATATTGTGATGTCCGGGCACAGACAGGCAGGATTAGCAGACAGTGTTATTTACATTCACAGGATGGTACACAAAGCACCAACACAGCCTCTTCTCTCAGTCAGTCAGTCAGTCAGCCAGCCAGCCAGCCAGCCAGCCAGCCAGCCAGCCAGCCAGCCAG
>JANRMT010062856.1:97967043-97981599 GCA_026402145.1 Polypterus bichir lapradei
CAGCCAGCCAGCCAGCCAGCCAGCCAGCCAGCCAGCCAGCCAGCCAGCCAGCCAGCCAGCGTCGTCCTCTTCTTCTTCGCCCTCAGACTGGAGTGAGGCAGCTTCTTTTATTCAGCACCAGGGAGTGCTCCAGGTGCTTAATCAGGATTACCTGGAATCACTCCCAGGTGTGGTGGAATTCCATCATATGGTTCTGCAGCTCCCCCTGGTGGCCCCCATGGAACTCAACAGGGCTGTACCAGACTCCAGGTCCTGGTGTGCCTGGCAGGAATCCGTGGTACCACAGCCACCCTGGGGGGGATACCCTCTAGTGTCCCAGGAGAGGTAGGGCCTCGCAGATCCATCCATCCGGGTGGCGTCCAGGCCAGGTAATGGCTGAGGCCACCAGTCACAATAATATTATATATATCTATACTAGCAAAATACCCGCGCTTTGCAGTGGCAAAGTACTGCCTTAAAATTTTTATTAAGAAGACAATTAAACCTTTTTAAAACTGAGGGAAAATATACCAATAATTATTTGTTAAGGATCTCTTTGTATGCCACGTTGTCAGTTCGGCCCTCCAGTTGTAATAGGACCAAGCTGTAGCTGTGCGCTGAGCTTACTCTTGAGCATGCAACGTACAGTTGGCCATGTGAACAGTAATCTTGTTTCAAATCTCACAGCTTAGATTGCTGCTGTCATTATCGGTTTGAGTTTCATTGTTTGTTTTAATTACGACAGTATTTGTAGGACTTGTGTTGAAGAGACATTCGGCATCTGTCAAGCGTTGTAAGTATACAACCAGTTTCATTGATAACTTCACATCCAGCTTTTGAGAGTTTAAACATTTCTAAACATCAAAGTGTCCACTACTGAAATCGTCACCTGTGAAGCTAAGATGTTTAAGAGGCATTGGCGGTTGTCCAAAGGTGTAAAATATTTGGCCATTTCGGTACACTTAAGCATTTCACTCTTCTAGTGCTCCTGTGTAGTATAATTATCTCCTGTACCGTCATCAGTCCACACCTTGAACCTGTCCCAGTCATTCAATACATAAGACACAATGTTCCTCCGAATATCAAGAGTGAGCCTGATATGGCTGTGCAATATGTAACAAAAAGAATGGAAAAGGCAGATGCCATCTCCGGGCATGGAAACCACTTGGTAAGTGACAGTTCTTTGATCGATGGTGATCACCTCGATAGACATGTTAATGAGGGTACGGTTGGAATGATAAAGGAAATGGGTACCTGAACAATGTAAAGTAAGTCTAAAATACCTACACAATAACTATAATCGTAATAAATGAACAATAAAACAGCGGAGAAGCCGTGGATTAAATAAAAAGGCTGTAGTTATCAGCAGGGAGACGTGAATACCGTGGCGAAGCAAGGAAGGGAATGTAGAGACTGGAGCGACAGATGGCCTTATATAGGCAGGCAGCCAACAATGTGGGAGGCGTTGGGATGAGGGACCCAACGCCGCCTCACACGGTGACCGAGCTGCAGGCTATGGACGTATATATGTACGTAAGTAGGATTCAGTTAGCGTTGGGAACCCGCGTACCAAATTTCTTGAAGATGGGCCCATAAGTAACAAAGACTGTTGAAAAGTTCAATATGACGGCCGACAGTGGCATCATATCACCGAAATAAGTACCAAATTTCAGCCTTCTACCTACATGGGAAGTTGGAGAATTAGTGACGTTGGAAAGTTCAATATGGCGGCTGACAGTGGCGTCACACCACTGAAATAAGTACGTACATTGGTTTCGGTTAGCACAGGGAAGCCGCCTACCAAATTTCGTGAAGATGGGGCCATGAATAAGAAAGTTCAACATGGCGGACGCTGTTGACCGTTATGACCGTTACGCGTAGAATTTTGAAATGAAACCTGCTTAACTTTTGTAAGTAAGCTGTAAGGAATGAGCCTGCCAAATTTCAGCCTTCTACCTACACGGGAAGTTGGAGAATTAGTGATGTTGGAAACTTCAATATGGCAGCCGACAGTGGCATCATACCACTGAAATAAGTATGTACATCGGTTTTGGTTAGGGCAGGGAAGCCATCTACCAAATTTCGTGAAGATGGGGCCATAAATAAGAAAGTTGAACATGGCGAACATTGTCAACCGTTATGACCGTTACACGTAGAATTTCGAAATGAAACCTGCTTAACTTTTGTAAGTAATCTGTAAGGAATGAGCCTGCCAAATTTCAGCCTTCTACCTACACGGGAACTTGGAGAATTAGTGATGTTTGGAAAATTCAATATGGCGGCCGACAGTGGCGTCATACCACCGAAATAAGTACGTACATCGGTTTTGGTTAACGTAGGGAAGCCACCTACCAAATTTCTTGAAGATGGGGTCAGCCTTCTACCTACAGTACATGGGAAGTTGAAAAATTAGTGACGTTGGAAAGTTCAATATGGCGGCCGACAGTGGCGTCATACCATCGAAATAAGTACATACATCGGTTTCGGTTAGCGCAGGGAATCCGCCTACCAAATTTCGTGAAGATGGGGCAATAAATAAGAAAGTTCAACATGGCGGACGTTGTCGACCGTTATGACCGTTATGTGTAGAATTTTGAAATGAAACCTGCTTAACTTTTGTAAGTAAGCTGTAAGGAATGAGCCTGCCAAATTTCAGCCTTCTACCTACACGGGAAGTTGGAGAATTAGTGACGTTGTAAAGTTCAATATGGCGGCTGACAGTGGCGTCATACCACTGAAATAAGTATGTACATTGGTTTCGGTTAGCGCAGGGGAGCCGCCTACCAAATTTCGTGAAGATGGGGCCATGAATAAGTGACGTTGGAAAGTTCAATATGGCGGCCGACAGTGGCGTCATACCATCGAAATAAGTACATACGTCGGTTTCGGTTAGCGCAGGGAATCCGCCTACCAAATTTCGTGAAGATGGGGTCAGCCTTCTACCTACATGGGAAGTTGGAAAATTAGTGACGTTGGAAAGTTCAATATGGCGGCCAACAGTGGCATCATACCATCGAAATAAGTACATACATCGGTTTCGGTTAGCGCAGGGAAGCCGCCTACCAAATTTCGTGAAGATGGTGCCATAAATAAGAAAGTTCAACATGGCGGACGTTGTCGACCGTTACGTGTAGAATTTCGAAATGAAACCTGCTTAACTTTTGTAAGTGAGCTGTAAGGAATAAGCCTGCCAAATTTTAGCCTTCTACTTACACGGGAAGTTGGAGAATTAGTGATGAGTCAGTGAGTGAGTGAGTGAGTGAGTCAGTCAGTCAGTGAGGGCTTTGCCTTTTATTAGTATAGATATAGTGAGATACATCCGAACACCACCAGACTGAGACCACATCTTTATAAAAGCACACGTTTTATTTACAGTTCTTGCACAGCACACAGTGCTCCCAGCACAGGCCTCTTCCCCATTGTCCTTGGACTGCCTTTCCTCTCTCCACGGGAGCTTTGTCCTGTTCCCACTCCCGACTCTAGGAAGGCGGCCCCTTTTATTCCCACCCGGATGTGCTCCAGATGCCTGATAACACTCTTCTGGCAGCACTTCCCGGTGTGGCGGAAGTGCTGCTCTTGCACCTGGAAGCACTCTGGGCGTCCCTGGAAGAATCTTCCTCCATCTTCCTGGGTGTGGCGGAAGTGAATGTTTCCCAGGTTCCTTGCTCCTCACCCGTGGTCCTCTCCAGCTGCAGGGTGGTTGCCTCCTCGTGGCCCGAATCATATGCGCCACCTCCCGGTCCTTCCAGGCCTCCCAGCTGGGTCTGTGACAATATATATACACATTGAATACTAGAGGAAAATAGAGAATTCCAGCTGAGAAAGTGTGAGGGGAGATTAAATCTTTGGTGTCTTTTAGATTAACTGGAGTGGACCTTTAGCTGACCAGAGGCCAGCTGGTGGTCAGGCTGTCACTGGGCATGGTACTGCAATGGGGTCACCCAGTGTGCTAACTAAGGCCAAATTAAGACCCCCTACAAGGCCCCTGGCTGAATAGAGCTCATTAACAGAGAGCTGATCATACGTTAAACAGTGCAGCATGCAGACACCTGGCTGTTCAATGTGGCACAGAAATTCCCACTATTAATAGCGTGAGCGATGGCTGCTTTAGCAATTTTAGACTGCATACACTCAATTGTTTCACTGAGCAGGGACGGGGTGGTCCCCCTTGCTGATTTCAGCACCTAAACACTGCATAAAACGTTTTTCTCATGTGGGTGTCACCCTTTAGACCAGGGGTCCTCAATCACAGTCCTGGAGGGCTGCAGGTTTTTGCTCCAACCCAGTTGCTTAATCAGAAGCACTTATTGCTCAAGTAACACTTCTGCTTCATTTTAGTTGTCTTGTGCGTTAAGATTTTAAACCCTTATTTCTTATTTTAGTCTTAAACAGCTGTATTCTTGGTTTTTAATTGTTCCTTATTAGCAATAACATGCAAATGACAACAGAGACCAGCATTTCTCCATTTAGCTTGTTTCCATTTACACCTGTGTGTATTTATCATGTACTATTGGGTTTAATGAAATATTTGGAAGGAAAGTGAAGAGAAAAAAAGTGAAGGACTGAGAACAACTTGCCTGTTTTAGACTTCAAATCATTTGGATGATATCCTTAGAAAGGGGAAATACATCTAGGATACGAGAATTACCTGACATACTGTAGCTGAGTTAAAACACTAACAAGCCATGAAATTAAATTATTGGCAAGATTTGCTTTCTAATTAACAAACCGGGTTAGAACAAAAACCTGCAGCCACTGTGGTCCTCCAGGACTGTGACTGAGGTCCCCTGCCTTAGACGGTGGCACCGGATCAGTCCGTACCCCACGCAGCTCCCTAGTGACACCACTGATGGTAGACTATGACCACACTACTGTTTTCATTTACAAAATGCAGACATTTTTGCCTTTCATCCACACTACCCTGACGTTTTTAGCCCCCCACCCCTTTAGAGAGCCGTATTCTTCTGGAAACACCAGCTTAGCACTGTAGTGTTGGCGGGGTGATAATGGAGACCTCCGAGAATGCAGACCCTAATCACACTCTGCTCCTAACATGGCCTTTCCCTCAATGGACCCTGCGCATTTCATTTTCTCCGCTGCTTTGCTTGCCTACTTCATGTTGCTCTCATTAACACAACACAATAATTTCACCTCATCGTCATTCCAAACAAAACAAGGATTTTTTATTTATCTTTTTGTATTTGCTGTTGCTGTTCTCTGTGTGTAAACACAAACTACAAATGAATATCTGCCATGGAGGATGCTTCCTCTTCCTGATGCATATGTGTCTGTTGTAGGCAAACAGCTACGTCTTGCGCATTTTCTGATGCCATTTTACTGCGGGCTGAGACGTTTCATACACAATGTGAAAACGCTAGTGTGGACAGAGGTCTTTTTTATTTAAACATTATGTTTTTAAATGAGAACATAGTAGTGTGAAAGTAACCATAGCGTACATGTGTGATCGAATCATGGCACAGCGTCAATCTACTTCTTTCACTGTTGATGGCACTGCAGCCCACCCTGCTATAACACTGTCCACCACAGGATAGAGCAAAATAGGACAAAGCAAAAGATGAGTAGACGGGGATCATGATGAGGCCTAGCCTATCCTGAACTGGATTAAGTGGCTTTCAGGACATATTCATGATGATGGCCTCAGTCATCTTTTATGTTAGTAACTGACTGACACTGCTAATGGTCTCCAGCCTTGATCAAGCACACCATCATTCTGGTATCTAAATGAAGTCTTTTTTTTTTTTTTTTTCCCCCAAACTGTTGCAAAAAGGCCTGCAGTGTGCCGCATACTGCATTATACAGGTGGTGTAACGCAGAGGCCATCCTCCTTATAAATCAAGTCACTCAAGAATCAAGGCCAACAAAAATGGCGCATTTATTGTCACAATACTCACAAGATGGATAAACAAGAGAATGCAAACCCTACTACTATCAGTCTGTGCCTTCCTACACAGGTCTTGATTCCTGGTTTATGTGGTTGGGTGGGTGGGTTATTCACTTACCTTCCCTTATGTACCATCATAAACTCCATTTCTTATTCATAGCCTCTCCCTCCTTCTCTGTCCATCTTTCACACCAGTCTGAGGCCTTGGCCCCAGTTCACCTCCCGGTTTTAAACTCCGTCTGTGTTCAGTCCTGCTGTGGATCAAAACTTCCCAAGGTGTCTCCCTGCCCCAGAATCACATCTGGTGGTCTAGACCTGCTATGTTTTAGTGATCCCCAGTGTTTGTGTACCCTATGCCTTCAGAGGTCCCATCTCTGAATTATGACCCCAGAAATGGTAAAAAAAATAAAGGAAATCAAACTGAACTTTGAGGCTGCACCCTCTATAGCCTAATTACGATAGTCTGACTAGTGAAACCTACGAGGCATCGACAAGTATGTATTTTTGATATTGGCTGAATGACACAAAGATTCATTTTCTTTAAGTACATCCCTGTCTCATTTGAAGTGGCCTCCTGAGAAAATGAAATGAAAGAAGCAGGTTTGTAAAGTGAATGAATGGCACCAGTTATACATCTAATACCTTCTGTTGCCATACGATGCGTAACAAATGCCGTCGAGCGGTTGGGGAGCTAACAGCTCAACATGGCCACTTTGTAGTACAAGTTGCTTTCCATCGACTTGAAAGGGTTCAATCAACACATTGAAAAAAACAGTAAAGGGCATGGAGACTCAAAGTGGAGCTCCAAACCACAAGGCATTACCTCTTTAATTAGTGGCCTGTGGTGCGTCAGTGTTGTGCACTGGCCATCTTCAGCTGCATTTGTATGAAGAGCCACCGCCATTATAGCAACTGAGTATGATAGCTGACCTCCACAAAGACAGCGTGTACAACCTGAAAATGATGAACCTTTGTAGATAAAAATTGACCGCCTAAAATATGTTTTTAAAAAGAAATCCGATTCAAGCAGTTCAATTTGAGTACGGAAGAGGTTAACCCAGAACCATAAAAAACGATTCTAACTCGAAATCTGAGTGAAATCTGTTCAGAGACACTTCTAATTTTTATCTTTCTATATTTTATTGTTTTAAAGCATCTTTGTTGTCCAGAAAGAGAGGTTCTGCCAATTGAGATGGCAACTGATGCAAGTTCAAAGAGAGGATCTTAAACATCAGCAGATGTTGTAAAGATGGCCTTGTCATTTCTCTTTCTCATCTAGGAGCTTCAGAAGTTTGAACAGTACATTTTTGCTGACTACACAAACTTCATTCAAGTGGAAAACGTCTATGAAGACATTCTGCTGCAGATTTTACTGAGTGAAATTGACAAAGGTAAGGAAATTGACTTCAAAGTATGAAAGAGTGAAAAATGGAGGACACATTTTACCATTAGTACAATTTAACACCCAAGGCAATAAAAGACAAGAAGTGCATTATTGGAATTTAAGGAATATGGTGACCTGAAATATTTAGCCAAACTGGAGACACAAAGCAGTTTTTTTAGACAAAATGTAAAACCAATTCAATTAAAGATGAAAGATGATGGATGGCATTGTGGCACTGCACTAGCCTCCACCTCCATACAGCTGAGTTTGCTTGTTCTCCTTGTGTTCATATAGGTTGAGGGTAAAGGCAGTTAACAGAGGAGTCCATGTTGGCCTTATGTGAGTGTAAGTGTGAATGGCTGCAGCTCGCACGATCCGCCTGTGGTTTCCCTTTCTCATCTCAAAGATGGGCAAGTTACATTAATTAGTGACTATCAAACTGAACCAGTGTGCGAGTCGCCCCTATTATGGGCTGGTGGCGTCTTCCTTGCGTGACTCTGAACTAGAATTAATTGCTTTGATAGAGAAGAATGGTTCATGCAATGGAAGAATGAAATGGAAAAATAAGCGAGACTGAAGCACCTATGCTAAGATAGGAAGGAAGCTGTCAGTGGGGAACACCACCCTCCTGACTGTGTTGTGTTGAGCTGGAAAAGTGAACTACCGTATATACTCGCGTTTAAGTTCTCATGCATATAAGTAGAGGCTTGATTTTACTGTATAATTTACGGTATTTTATAATGTTGGTCATATAAGTCAAATGCGTAAAGCTCACGCTATCGGTCCAAGAGATTAGGATATGCTACCACCCACCTGAGAGAGTAACCACAAAGCATACTGTCTTTTTTTTCTACTATGAATTGTGCCTACGTGACCACATAGTAATACCCAAACTATTCCGAAAAGACGTTTGCACGGTTTTGTGTTTTTTGTATCTCACACCCTCATACACCTTTTTCATAAGAACATCTCTTATCTACAATGGAGCGTTTGATCAGAAGAAAATATGAAGCTAGCTTTAAATTAAAAGTCATTAAAGTGGCGAAAGAAATCAGTAACTGCATTGCTGGAACAAAATTTGATGCGTCTGAGAAACTAACGCGAGATTGGAGGAGGCAAGGCAAAAACAAAAAACAAAACAAACTGTTGTATTTGGATTTTATGATCGATTTTTCAGGTTTCAAGACCCGATTTATACCCAAGTATATACGGTAAATATTTTGCAGTTTAGTGACAGGTGGCACATCGTTTTCCTGCTATGCTAGTGGTTTTCAAAAGATCCTTGAAGTTCACTTTGCAGAACTGTTGCCGATTCTTCCTTCTAAACTGCTAGTTTGTTGCCCGCTTGCATCAACAGCTACTTTATTTTTTTTTTTGGATTGTCACTGCCATTCCAATACTCTCTTAATTTGTCCTTGGGTTGTCGCGCTTCAGCTTATACACAGCAGAGCCTTCTGAATATTTTGCTGTGACCCTGAATTCCCAGTTCCATCAATGATGGAGAGACATCAAGCCAGAAGTGCAGCTTTAAACAATGGCAATGCCAACACCATATCCAATATATTATTGCTGATATGTAGTGCTGACACTTTCACCATTTTAATACATCTTTTTTGTATGACCAACTGATCAATTTCACCCATTTTTACAAAATCCAACAGGACCGCCCAGATGAGCATTTGCAAATTTAGTATGAAAAGTGGGATTGCTTTTTTTTTTTGTTCAAAGCTATGACTCTCTCCTGGCCAGCCTCCCACAACTACTCTTGCTGTTCAGCTTGTGTCATATGGAGATATGTAAGTGGGCATCAGCTGCTGCCAAGATGTGCTGTTGAAGTTTATCTGAACATTTTGTTTGAATTTTTAAGTCGTGTTGTGAGATTCCACAGATTTTAAATCTTTTCCATTTGTAGATTCTTTGCCTTCCTGCAGTGATGAATTCCAACTTGCTTTACTACAAATCTAAAATGTGCACTGATCTTATCTGATTAGACTTCATACAGCTGTGGGCCTCTCGAGTTTACCCTGCTCATTGGTCTTTGATTTTGGTACCTGGTTAGACTTTCCTTGCTAGCTGAGCTAAGAAACTTCCTGGTTCCATTAGTTTGCATATTTAGTCTTTTTTTTAAAGTACTATCAGTTTGTTTATTCAATTACACACAAAAGTAAAGGAATTTGCACATATGAACCTTTTTGTTTTCATTAACTATGGATTTCACAGAAAAACAGAAAGTAATTAAGCCCAAGCTTCACAAACTTGACAGTACCATTAGCTCCTGACCACCACCACCACCACCTTCTAGCTGTCTTTCAAAAGTCAGAGGCCTCCAAATCCCACAGCTTTTTACAGTTCAGCTCATCCAAGTGAATGTGAGAGGAACACTGTTAACATGGGAGATAAATAAAAATCCAAACAGCGCATAGACTTTATACTGTATATGCCATTGCCATAAAGATCTATATCATAGGCACTAAATTTTAGCTCTGTACATCCACTACCGTTTAAATTCAGGTTCAGATATTTAAAAGAGGAAGCAGATCCATACTTTCAGTCCATAAATTCTTACTGTGGTGCTGCTGGCCAACTGTCATTCCTCCCTCACAAACTGGTGACCTTTGGATTACAAAAAAATAATGAAGTTTTTGCATTTCAGGGGACTTCCATCTCATTAAGGATGGCCCTCCTAGCCCCCTATAGTGTGTACATCTGTATGTTTTACCCAATTTTCAATTTTCTAGCGGTCTTGTGAAAAACTAAGTACACACTATGAAATGCATTTTTTTAAATCCTTAGATACAGGTTATTTAGTTGGTACAAAGACTGAAATTAATTTATTCAGTGAAAAATGAGCAGATATGTAATTTCCTTCTGTGGAAAAAGTAAGTACACCTAATAGCTGGTATTGTGTCCCTTTGGCAAAAACAACCTAAAGTAGGCATTTTCTATAAAGTTCTTCCAGTCTCGACTGGGGGAAGGTTTTCCCACTCCTCCATGCAGAATTCTTTTAAGTTGTATGATATTTGAGGGGTGTCTTGTGTGCACAGCCCATTTAAAACCCCAATTCAGCATCGTAATGGGATTCAGATCTGGGCTTTGACTTGGCCATTCCAGAATCCTCCCATTTCTTTCTTTTCAGCCATTCCAAGGTGGATTCACTGCTAAGTTTAGGGTCATTTTCATGTTGCAAGGTCCGCTTCCAGTTGAGTTTCTAACAGATGGTCTCACATTACTGTATACTCAAGTACCCGTGATACTATGACAGCAAGCTGCCTGGACCCTGATGCAGCAAAGCAGTTACAAGCCATGACATTTCCACCACCATGCTTTACAGTTGGTCTCAGGTTCTTCTGGTCAAAAGCTGTCTTTGCTTTTTGCCAAGCATGCCTTCTGGATTAAGCAGCTTAGAAAAATGACGACAGGTCTTCTGGTACTGTAGCCAAATAACTATCTTTGCCACGTCTGCCCAGAGCACATGATTCCAGAGGTACTGGTCTTTGCCTAGGTGTTCATGCCCTGATGCTCTTTCTTGACAGCAAAGACTTCCTGTTGACACACATGCAGATCTAATTTGTGCAGTGTCTTTTCAATAACAGACTCATATACTTTGACGTCAACATTAGCAGGCGCTACATGTAGGTCCTGTGATCAAATTCTGGGTTCTTAAAAATTTCTTGCGGCATCTTATGTTCAGCTCTTGGGCTGAATTTGCTGGAGGGGCCTGACCTGGACAGGTTAGTAGTAGTTTGAAATACTCTCCACATGTAGATGACCATCTGGACAGTGGAATGGTTGTTTACCAATTCTTTGGAGACCCCTGTATCTGCTCAGGATTCCACCCACTGCTCAAAGACATGCAGGTTAGTTGAACTGGCGTTGTTAAATTGGCCATTGTGTGTGTGTGTTTGACCTGTCCGGGAGCTGTTCTTGCTTTGTGTTTGTTGTGGTAGACTCCAACTGCCCCACAACCCTACCCTGGATAAACAGATTATGAAAGCAGATGAATGGAGATGTTTTTAAAATCCTGTCACAGACTTACTGTTATCTATAATCTCCTCTCTGAAGGCTTCATAACTCTTTTGATGTACTGTAGGCAGGATGACAACACATGCTTCCACAACTAAGCAAACCAAACTAAATGTCTGAGCTTTAAATAAGATTCAGACAGGATCCTCTCTAATGATGTCCAATTAGCCTAATTATCCTAATATTAGGTATCTGAGGTACTGATAAATGTACAGTGAAGGTGTACCTACTTTTTCCACATGCAAATTGTTATGCTTATTATAACAAACATACCATATTTACATTTTGTAGTCCATTGTATATTACCTTTTATCTATTGACACTGTTTATATAAAGTTCTAATCCTGATATGTCCACATATGTTAAAAATAATACTTCAGTGATTGTACTTACTTTTTTCACATGCTTGTAGTGTTCCTGAAATTAGTTTTGCTAGCCTGTCCATAAAGTACACTATATAAGATGCATTGTTTTCTCTCCTCTACAGTGGTACAAGAAGCAGCAAGCCTAAAGAAACACAACCTCTTTGAAGATAATGCTGACTTCCCATGTGCAAGTCAATTCAGTCTGGCAGATAAGCGAACACCACCAGGATCACTTCCTACAGGTCTTGGTAAACCAGTTAATCTCCCTGAAAATCTTACTCCTGCGAAGCAGAATGAAGGCATTCTGAAAAAACAAGAACAGATTGCTAGTGTAGATCCACCTGCTTCCGATGTGCTAGAGAGTTTTGCCTCCACTACAGACCAGATGCCGAGACCTGCCATCATTGAGCATGATCCAAATGCAGCAGCAAACAGAGAGCCTGTACAGGAGAATGCGCACTCTGACATTCCACAGCAGCCACTACCTTCCAACACTGAGAAAGATCCAAATGCAACAAACAATGGAGAACCTGTGCTGGAGAATTCAGCTCTCAGTACAACCAAACAGCCAGACCTCTCCATCATCGAGAATGACCTAAATACAAGTAGCATTGATTCTATGATAGAGGCTGTGACCTGCGCTATAAGACAACCAGCAGAACCTTCCATTATCAAGGATGATTCAAATTCAGCAACAAACATAGAATCTGTGCCAGAGAGCATGGCTCCTACTGTAAAACAGTATGCAGAAGTTTCCATCAGTGAGTGTGATTCAAATGCATTGACAAACACAGAGTTACTGCCGGAGAGTGTGACCCTCACTATAAATGAGAAGCCAGAAGCCCCCATCATCGAGAATAATCCAAATGCAACAACAAACATTGATATTATGGTAGAAAGTGATGCCACCATAGTAAACCTGCAGCAAGAACTTTCAATCATCGAGGTTGATCAGAATGAAGTGACAAGCAAAGATTCTGTTTCAAGTCACAGTGAGACACTGAACTTGGCGAAAAGCACTGATAACATACACGACAATGAAAACGGAGGTGCTATACATGAAGATACACTCCAAAGCCAGCAAGAAGCTCCAGATAGTGTCAATGAAATTCGAGAACTTATATCAATGATAACACTAGTCAATGCAGAGGAAAAAGAAGAGCCATTAACGGTAGAAGACACTGGAATGGAGAACATCATCATAGGAGATGAGAGCCAAGCCTTTGTGGAGGAAAAAGCTGCAAACAATGAGTTACTAGAGGAGAAAGCAAAGGATTTAATTCAGTAAATACAGTAAGGGCTGAAATTCAAATTTCAATGAACGTGTTAGCCTATTAATCCATTGTTACTGAAAAACCTAAATTGGTATTTTACATGACAGAGCACCTATTTTTATGCTGTTATATAGCTGGACACACTTAAGAGTCTAAAAAAGAAAGACACCATGAAAACATTTTTTGTCTTTTAGGATACTTTCTTTTTAAACAAATCATGGCTGATAAAGTATTAACAGTAAACCATCAAAAGAAATCAAAGCAGTACAGGGGGCAAGGTGTTTGGTACTGTTTCTTCAATGCTCCAGCAAAATAATTCCAATTCTTACTCCACGCATTATCTGTCAAGAGTTTCCTCCTGTTTATGTGGGTTTTCCCCTCATCACAGAGACATGCTATTGGGATTCATGGTGACCTTATATTGGTCCAGCATGAAAGTAAGTGTGTGTGTGTGTGTGGTATTGTATCCAAGGGGGGGCTTACCTGCAAGTAAAAAAGTAGGGTTTGAAAAAAATATGGACATATTAATTTAGTTTTCCTAGACTGAGATGAGATGCATTTGTTGGTATTTCAATGTGCCTATAAATTATTTTTTGACAAGTCTTTTATAATTGAAATTCTTTCACATCTATTTAGAAAATAACCATTATATAATTGTTGATGAAACTGGATTGCCAGTTATGGAAATGTATAGAACAGCTGTGCTTTGAGAACATTCCCATGGAACAAGCCAAAGAAAACCTACTGGTGTTGTCTCTTCATCCAAACTCTTTTGTACCAACATTGAATCCAGTCGTTTTAGATATGACTACATACAAAGTACACTTTTTTATGAAAATAAAAATGAACATTAAATGCAATCAGGAAAGAAATCCAGCTAAATACAAGTTCTTATTTCTGCTTAAGAGACTGAATGGAGGGAAAAGCAGAAGCCTAGTCTGAAAAACTGGAGAGATTTGAAGAGAAATTTTACAATCTTCAGTTGTAAAAACATGCCACCTACCGTTCTTGAATGTTGAAGTGAGTTAGAAAGCAAACAGATATTGACATCTGAATTATGTTTTGAACCACAATGTTATTAAGAATATTCTATTACTAATTTAGACCAGTGTTTCCCCAACCTTGGTCGTGGGGGCACACTGTGGCTGCAGGTTTTTGTTCCAACCAGATTCCTAATTAGTGACAACACCTGATAACACTGAGCTCATTTAATTAGCTGGTATTATTTTTCTTTTATTCTACATTCAGGAAGCACAAAGCACAGCAGCATGATTTTTACATTTATAAGACAGTTAGAAATATTTCTGCTTTTGCTATAGATTTAAATGCTTAACTCTCTTTTGTTGATTTCATTGTATTTTGCCCTTTCTCTGTGCAGTTTTCCCCCTTCATTGTATCTTATTAATGACAATTAAAAATGAGCAGAGCAGACTCGCAGGCAAACAACACTGAATAATCAAAGGCTGCAACTACTTTAGCATCAGACTGACTAATTAGTAAATAACAGATTAATTAAACAATTAGAACACTTAGAAAAGTAGATGAAAATCAAGATGAAAATATTGTTAAAAAGAAAAAAAATACATTTACCCATATAACTGCTTGAGATATATAGATATATATATATAG
>JANRMT010062856.1:98010107-98029620 GCA_026402145.1 Polypterus bichir lapradei
GAGTTTGTGCCAAACACCACCCTGACCATCTCATCTTCCTCTGCATAAGCACAGTCCTTCACCCGTGAATATTTAGTTGCAGTTTGCTATTGGATTGCCGCTGACGGACGGCCTTATATGGGCAGGCACTAAATTACAAACGCCAGCGGCAGCCTGTCTATGAACTTAATTTAAAGTGTAGGTTTACATCGTGCTTTGTTTCCGAAGTAGCAGAACTCATGAATATGGTTGTATATGTCACTCGCTCGCTTCTTATTGTTTCGCTGCTTTCTCAATTATATAATGCACGTTTTCTGCAGCGCTTTTTGGAGGTCTTCCTTGTTTTCTATGTACTGCGTGATTATGTGGGAGGCGTGATGATGTCACACGAAACTCCGCCCCCACGGCGTTCAAGCTCATCTCCATTACAGTAAATGGAGAAAAACAGCTTCCAGTTATGACCATTACGCGTAGAATTTTGAAATGAAACCTGCCCAACTTTTGTAAGGAAGCTGTAAGGAATGAACCCAAATTTCAGCCTTCCACCCACACGGGAAGTTGGAGAATTAGTGATGAGTCAGTGAGTGAGTGAGTGAGTGAGTGAGTGAGTGAGGGCTTTGCCTTTTATTAGTATAGATATATACATGCATATATATATTAAAGTTGTGCCAGTTTGTACATGTGATATATGCAACAATACAACCCATGATATAGAGAATATAAATAGTTGCCACCACTGCTGACAAGTGTTTTTTTTTTAAACTGCATTCAGTCTTGTATTTTTAAGCCAGCTAATTTTAAGAATATTAATTGAGAGGCTGAGGGAAGAGCCTCTGTCTGCTATTCTGGACACAAGGCAAGAGCTGGTCCCAGACAGGGTTCCATTCCATCTCATGGCACTCACACTTACACACCAATACTTACTTGAAGCCAATTCTGATTCTGCAAATTCATTTAATATCTTTGGGATATTTACTATAATTTACATTAAAAAATTCAGTATAAACATTTATAAATAAAATTTCTATTACCTTCCAACAAAGGGATGTTGCCCCAGAATATCTCCATTCTGTATGCGGAATTCACTGAAAAAATCTGGACTAATGGCTCCATCAGATGGGATCATTCCATCTTTAAAACAAAGAAAAAAAAGATATTTCAAACTAAAACAAAAGACAGTACTACAAATTAACACTTTGAAAAGAATTGCAGTTTAAAAAACAGTCATATGTGCCAAAAAGGAAGTTTATACACCTTTTCAAAGTCTCATTTTTGAACCTAATGACTGGTAACAGTTTAAATCAGATTCTGTTTTATATACAGTACTGTGCAAAAGTTTTAGGCAGGTGTGAAAAAATGCTGTACATAAAGAATGCTTTCAAAAATGGAAGTGTTAATCATTTATTTTCATCAATCAACAAAATGCAGTGAATGAACAAAAGAGAAATCTAAATCAAATCAATATTTGGTGTGACCACCCTTTGCCTTCAAAACAGCATCAATTCTTCTAGGTACACTTGCACACAGTTTTTGAAGGAACTCGGTTGGTAGGTTGTTCCAAACATCTTGGAGAACTAACCACAGATCTTCTGTGGATGTAGGCTTCCTTACATCCTTCTGTCTCTTCATGTAATCCCAGACACACTCAATGATGTTGAGATCAGGGCTCTGTGGGGGCCATACCATCACTTCCAGGACTTCTTGTTCTTCTTTACGCTGAAGATAGTTCTTAATGACTTTGGCTGTATGTTTGGGGTCGTTGTCCTGCTGCAGAATAAATTTGGGGCCAATCATATGCCTCCCTGATGGTACTGGATGATAGATAAGTATCTGCCTGTATTTCCCAGCATTGAGAACACCATTAATCCTGACCAAATCTCCAACTCCATTTGCAGAAATGCAGCCCCAAACGTTCAAGGAACCTCCACCATGCTTCACTGTTGCCTGCAGACACTCATTATTGTACCGCTCTCCAACCCTTTGACAAACAAACTGCCTTCTGCTACAGCCAAATATTTCAAATTTTGACTCATCAGTCCAGAGCACCTGCTGCCATTTTTCTGCACCCCAGTTCCTATGTTTTTGTGCATACTTGAGTCGCTTGGCCTTGTTTCCATGTTGGAGGTATGGCTTTTTGGCTGCAACTCTTCCATAAAGACCACTTCTGGTCAGACTTCTGCGGACAGTAGATGGGTCCCACTGGTTTCTGCCAGTTCCGAGCTGATGGCACTGCTGGACATCTTATGATTTCGAAGGGTAATAAGCTTGATGTGTCTTTCATCTGCTGCACTAAGTTTCCTTGGCTGACCACTGCGTTTACGATCCTCAACGTTGCCCGTTTCTTTGTGCTTCTTCAAAAGAGCTTGAACAGCACATCTTGAAACCCCAGTCTGCTTTGAAATCTTTGTCTGGGAGAGATCTTGCTGATGCAGTATAACTACCTTGTGTCTTGTTGCTGTGCTCAATCTTGCCATGACATGAAACTGTCTTCATGAAACATGAAACAGCATTTTTTCACACCTGCCTAAAACTTTTGCACAGTACTGTATATTTATCCATTGTAATACACACATTTCAATTGAGGGAAAAAAACACCCCTGAAAATTACATAACGTAAATAAAATTAAATTAAAATTGTATTGCCTTTTTGTCTGTGTTTATGATTGCAGCATGCAAAAACAGCTAGACATTATTTTGTATGAAATTTGGGAGTTATCAAAAATAAAGTTCTATTTAGAAGACATGCTACTAAAGATATTTCACATTTTGTAATAATATTGAGAAGGATTAAGAAGGAGGATGAGAGGCCTTATCTGTCTCCAACAAAAGGAACCAGCAACATTTAAATTTAATTAACTATTACACAAGAGCAAGAAATAAACCCCCACTTAAAGGAGGAACTACACATTAGCCTGAAAAAGGAAGTGTCAATAATCATAATTTGCAATTTAAGACCTCCAAACCTTTGCAATAGAATTTGAATTTTAGGTAAGATGGTCCAACAAATACTAAAAGAGATAACTGGGAATCAAAATTCATCCCCTGAATTCCCCCAAATAGCATTTATGTTGCAGTTCAAACTGCACTAGGCTCCTGTACCTGTCTAGTATACCATGACTGGTTATTATGCACTGGGCCAGATTATGCTTCTGATATATATGTTTTAGCCACCTCTATGTGGTTTGTTAAAGGGTAAGCAGCACAGGGAATTGTGCACATAAGTTTCTAGTCTGAAAATAAAATGCAGTATACTTTATACAATAAACACTATATGTTCAAGGATTTAACTAGACTTTGGGTACTTTGAATAGTTAAAAGTTGTGTATGTACTGGTACCAAAAGACAAATGGATAAACTGATATGTATAAAGATCACACCTTCATGGATTATACATCCATAGACCAATGTCATAATGACAAATTGGCCAATACCATTTCTGATTTAAGTTTTATTTACAAAAGCCTGTAACCGGGATAATAAAAGGGATTCTCTGATATTTTACCAAAGTGGAAATAAAAACAAGGATAAGTGTACATTCACCTTTAAGGACAAAAACAATTGTGAATTAGCTTTCTTATTATAAATTGGATTTCTAAACCCATAAGACCTTCACTCATACTGACAGCAGTGATTATAATTATTTCAGAATAAGATTAACACATTATTTAGGTAATATCTGCAGGATAAACAGTAGATGGTGGTAGTTCACCGTTCTTTTCAAATGAGGTTTCAAAATTGAGGAAGTAGACAATACAGCATATCACAAAACAAAGACCCAGACATAAACAATAAGAATATGAAAAAAAAAATCGCAAATGGTTAAATACAAATTTTTTGTCAAGTAATCCATCCTGATTATCACCAAAATAAATCAATTGTACAGTAAAGAGCAGTGTGGGATGCCATCTGTCATGGGGTATTTTCCCTCATGGAGGATAGAACAGGGGCATCAAACACACAGTCCAAGAGCCAAATATTGAATATTTTTAAAGCAACTCACTTTACAAATATTTAAAACATGTTACAGACGGTGGCTAGCTACATGATGACTGCTAACTTCACAAAGCCCCCCTTTTAGTATGTGCTTCAAACATAGACTGTATCTGGATAAAACTTAGCTGGATTACAATTACATCTGGCATTGAAATGTGTCTTCAGTATTCACTTGTTTTTGTCTGTGCAGCACAATGCACCATAGCCACTAACCAGCAGATGGAATGGAAACTGGCTGCTTGTAATCACCCAGCAAGAAAAACTGAAAAGAAGGCAAAATCTTGCCATAAAAAAATTTGTTTAAGCATGATGCAAAAAGATTTGATAGTCTTATTAAGGAGATGGTAGCCCAGTGTCACATACTGCACTTCTGCCATTCCACTCACTTTTTAAAGCTGTACAGACCACCCCTTAAACTTCTAACCAGACTGCTGCCACTGCCCTACAAGATCCTTTTGTCTTTTCCGCTGACTTGATTGTTGTACATGGATATTATTATTATTGATTCTTTTACATTTATGTAACACATTTTTCACTACTCATAGCGCTTTGCAAACTCCACGCAGGCAGAACCTGGGACGGAAACCCATGATCTCCTTAGCGTGAGGAAGTAGCGCTACTGCACCACTTCCACTCATATTAAATGTGATTGCTATCAGTTTCTGACCAACTCCAAATGTGGTCTATATAATCCATCACCAGTGCGCTAACACAGGGTTTTTATTATGATGCACGTTAATGTAGATATAAACAGATGTAATTTGTTTAGATACAAATTCTAGCATATATTCAGAGTTCCCTCTTACTTCACTTTAAGTACTGGCATAATTATTTCATTCAGTGTGGATTTTGGTCCTGTTGCTGCTGGTAACTTTCCTAACCCACTGCAATGTCCAAGAAATGAAAAGATGAAAATGAGGGAAGACAATTTCTATAAAGGATTAAAAAGGGTGGTGATGTAGAAAGGTAACTGGGGTCTTGGGTATAAAGAAAATGTGGCAGTATCTTGCTGATATATTCAGGGTGTTATTTGTGGACCTTAAAAAATGGACATAGAACAAAAATAATATAGAACAAAATATTGATAGATTTTTGAAGATAATCCACAGCTCTCTATGAAGAATTTGATAATGAAAACTAAATTTACCATTCAACATGACTATTCTAAATACATAATAAAGCAACAGTGGAATGGCAATAAAACATAAAAAGTGAAATCCACCATAAGTGGCTTAGAAACAACTCAGACTTAAATCCAAAAGAAAATCTGTCCATCAATGTCAAGACTGCAGTCTATCAATGATTTCCGTACTTTCAGAGCCGAGTGGCTCTATATGAAGAAAAGGATAGAAAATGGCCAAAATGGGCTAAATCTAGTTATACTATACTAGTATAGACCTATTCTAACAGATTCACAGCTATAATTCATCGACTTGCTTCTTGCTGTAAGTAATAATACAAAGATGTGAATATATTATTTATCCAGTTTATACAGCCAGTTATTTAATCTTGCTTAATTTTAACTGTAGCTTTGGTTAGTTTTGCTTTATCTTAATTTATTTAGTCAAAATGTGTTAATTTGTTTTACCTATGAAGGTAAATGCTGAAATGTGAAAATAAAGGTAATAATCTACTCGAGAAGTGTCCCGGTCAAGTTCTTTGGCGAAAAAAAAAAATCATATATCATATGAAACATTGTGCACATGATCATGTTGGCACTAGCTTTTATATGAGTTTCTTTGGTGCTTTGTTATTTTCATAGTTGTTTGGACACTAGGCCACAGTGATGCCTCTAAATTACATTATACAATAGAATAAAATGACCCATAACAAATTCCATTCATTCGATCTATCTAATGCATCATTACTTTTCAGTTGTCCATAACAATTTGTTTCATAGCAGCCAAACTTTTTTCTGTCATTTCTGAAGTTGAAAGTTGGCCTGAAGCTGGGTAATCTTTTAGGGATGTTTTGCAGCCCTCCTGCAAGGAGCCTGATCAAAGGTATATGTTGACTAGACGAGAGTGAATCTCCACAGGCATATATTGTTCCCTAATGTTAGGAATTCAATGACTATACAACAAATGATTGTGTGCATCAATATTAAAAACAGAACAGAAAACATACACCATTAACCATAAATACTATAAACTTAACAATTCACCTTTTTTAGTACACAGGAAATGACTTTTGATCACTTAGCAAAATGAGCACCATAACATATCACTTTCAGGGTAAGACTGACCACACCTCATATCTCTCAACCATGTAACATATGGAATTACTCTTACCAGCATTATAGAAAAGGTCAGGCCGTTCAAGTATATCTCCTTCATGTATATATGGCTCAATGCCATCCTCACCATATATAAGACACTCATTCTCATCCATCTGTCGGTTCTCCACCATTTCCAGCCATTGTGAGTTGTGCCAGCGAAATTTCTCACTTTGTATCTTCTTTGCCCACTCCTCATCATACTCCTAATGAAAATTATACATGAATGATCACAGGTTAAGATATATTCAACTTTACCCTTGCATGTACTTAATAATTTGAAAAACTGTACTGTATCCTCTGTAGAATTAAACAAGCTATTTCAAACCATATAGTGAAATTGCATGAAAATAGATCATAAGTATTAGTTTAACAAAATAAATAGGTTAAAATAAAAAAAAATCTCTCGGGTAATGTACATCAAAATTAGACATATATAAACGAAAGACCTGTGTGTATGGAGCAGTCCGCTCTGCTCATGCTCAACCACAGACACTAAATGGTTTATGCATGCACTTTTACATTTTTTTCTTGGTTCTCACTACAAAAGACGTGTGTGTGTGTATGGAGCAGTCCGCTCTGCTCACGCTCAACCACAATCATGAGAGTTGGTGTGAATTCTACAGAACATGTAGAAGCTTATACAAGTGTGACTTGCACTTGCTGAGACGGTGCATACATGCACTTTTATATTTTTTCAGTGCTTGCACCTCACTTCTCATTCAACCCAAGCAGACAAACTCAGCTTTGTGGTATATGCACATTATACATTCACACAACAAGCTACCATACATTTGCCTGAAACAGGTTCCAGCCCGTTCTGCTCAATTTGTGCCACAGCTGCACTCAACTACACATCCGTCTTGAACAAGATAAAACCTATCCCAGTCCACTTCGATGACGCCTCTGTAAGTTCACCAATACAGTAAAACTGCTAGGGAATCTTCGGGTTGTTTTTTGTCCCAAAGACCACAAGCAGCTAGTATAACATAAAGCTAGCACATTTTACATGACAAACATACAAGCAGTGCGGTGACTTGAGGTTTAAACTAAACATCTCATTCATTTTTTGGTAGTCTTAACCCATAGACCAAACATTTTTTTATAGTTTACACAGGTTAATGTAGCTCATGTTTTGGTGTTACCAAACTGGAAAATAAATTATGCAGTGCTAAAAGAGATGCATTTTAAGGACAGGACAGGCTAACAAAAGTGAAAATTAGCCAAATACAGTAATCCCTCCTCGATCGCGGGGGTTGCGTTCCAGAACCCCCCGCAATAGATGAAAATCCGCGAAGTAGAAACCAAATGTTTGTATGGTTATTTTTATATATTTTAAGCCCTTATAAACTCTCCCACATTGTTAACATTATTACAGCCCTCTCGACATGAAATAACACCCTTTAGTCAAAAGTTTAAACTGTGCTCCATGACAAGACAGAGATGACAGTTCTTTCTCACAATTAAAAGAATGCAAACATATCTTCCTCTTCAAAGAATGCACGTCAGGAGCAGAGAATGTCGGAGAGAGAGAGAGAGCGCACGCGAGAGAAAAGCAAACAATCAAAAAATCAATACGTGCTTTTGGGCTTTTAAGTATGCCGAAGCACCGCGATAAAGCAGCATTTTTTAGAGGAGCGTCCGTATCCTCTAGGCAAACAGCCTCTGTGCAAACAGCCCCTCTGCTCACACACCCTCCGTCAGGCAGAGAGTGTGAGAGACAGAGAAAAGCAAACAATCAAGCACCGCGTGGGAAGCATATCGTATATCATTGAGTTTTATTTAATACGTAATACGTGCTCTGATTGGGTAGCTTCTAAGCCATCCACCAATAGCGTCCCTTGTATGAAATCAACTGGGCAAACAAACTGAGGAAGCATGTACCATAAATTAAAAGACCCATTGTCCGCAGTAATACGCGAACCAGCGAAAAATCAGTGATATATATTTAGATATGCTTACATTTAAAATCCGTGATGGAGTGAAGCCGCGAAAGTTGAAGCGCGATATAGCGAGGGATCAATGTCATTGTCTTTCATGTTTAACTGTACAAAGTCTAGAAATCTTTGTGGCCTAGTAAGAATCTGGATTGCAATAAGTCAATCACACGTATTATGTACAGCCTTTCACTAAACATATTGCTTTATATCACAAAGAAATAAACACTAAGAACAGTGTAAATAAGTAAACCTAATCAAAAAGTACTGTAGATTGGTACAGGCTGACAAATAATTAACTCATAAAAAGTACAAGAGACTTGGAATCAGTAAAGGAAGGTACATAAGTTAAAAAATAAAAATAAACAATGTTCAAAAGAGAAATGTGGATTTTAAGACACAATTACTTTACAGTTTTGGAGTGCAATTTTAATGAAGCTAAAGTAATCCCATGATCTGCATACTAATATACTAAAAAAAGCCAGCAACAGAAAATCAGGCCTGTATGGCAGGTTGATAAAGACTTAAAAAAATGACAAGTATTCAGAAGTGACAGATTTTATGCCTTCATAATATTAGCAGCACAGATAATAAAGTTTACTAATTACTAAGCAACAAGCTAGTTTGAGGTGATGCATTCACTATGTATCATACAATTCAACAAGCTGGAAACTGCATCTTGAACTAACAAAGAGTGTGTTGATTTAGTTTGTTCTGCTTGCATCTATCAGAGTTTTTCAACATGTAGTCCACTTTTCCTACCATATCTGAAATGTGTGTGGGTTAGGATTATTTGCATCTATAAATTGATCCAATATGAGTGTGTGTGCACTGCTCATTAATGCACACTGGAACATGGTCACTGCATTGTGTTCTGTGCCAAATAAATACAGATGAGCAAAAGGGGTTATTAAAAAAAAAAATCACCTTTTGGTGAATTACCTTAATTTAACACTGAACAAATTCTGAGAAATAACAATTCCTCATTAAAAAATAAATATTTTTAACAAAAAACACACATGCCATGATTACTGGCACCTCTGCATTTAATACTTTCTATAACCTCCCCTTGCCAATAAACAAGTACTGAATCTTCTCCTATAAAATCTTATAAGTTTGGGAAATATAGAGCAGGGAATTTGAGACAGAATTACACCAGATTATCCAGGGTCCTAGGTCTTCTCTTGTGCACTCTCCTGTTCAGCTCACCCCACATGTTTTCAGTAGAGATTTTAGGTTCGGGGACTGAGACAGCCATGGCAGAAGCCTGATTTTGTTTCCCTTTAACTATTTTTGTGTTGATATGGACATATGTTTTGGATCATCATCCTCTTGTGGACAATGGACAACATTAGTTCCAGGCACGGACACTTGGCATTGTGTCATTTTATATATGTATATCAACTAGCTGTGGTTGCTGGGAGGATTATATCCTTCAGATGGTCTGGAAACATCTCTCTCACAAGAGTGCTGGCAAGGGAAATGGATGTATGGGCCTCACTAGTAAAACTGTTGCCAACCCGGTCTCGGATAGGAGGTGGAAAATAAATGAATGAATGCCTAGTTGTACTACACATCTAAGACGGATTGATATCTAAGTCATCAACTTAGAAATAAGGAGAAAGTCCTAGCTGCAGGTTGTGGGAAGAAGTGGGGACAGAGCACAGATTAAGATACTGTAAGTATGGATGATTTTAATTAGTTGGAGGATGCAGATACAGTGGATGATCAATACCCAAATTGTGCTATAATATGGAAGCAGATGAAGGTAAATGACTTCACTAAAAGATGATGCCTTATTTGATGGCAAAAGGAAGCTGATGATACTTTTATACTAATATAAAAAAAACAAGTAATAGCTTTACAATGTGTATGGTACTTGTAAATTTATTTTATTATCAAACAATTTCCCAAATTCAGCAGCATCATGAGGGGGATGATTTGAACTTAGTGCTATCACATGACATTGTATGTGAATATCACTTGATTCACAGCATGTGTTTGTTTATAGTACTGTATTAAGGTACTGTTTATGAGGCTAACACCACCTGCAAAAGCACCTAAAACATACAATGCTGGAAGTAAAATGTAGTATTTTTCAAAACAAGAGATATTCATATAAAACCTATAAATCTTCAGGAATCTCTTTGCAAACTTCAATAAATCATTTTTATTGTATGTATATAGTATTATTAATGCATATACAGTAAGATACTTTTCTTACAATTATTTATTTCACATATTTACAATTAGAGGGAAGACTGGTTAACTTGCTTGAGGTCACAAAACTAGCCAAACACTTTGATCTAAACCTCTAACCTTGTATAATTCTTTAGCTTAAGACACAATGCATGCATTCAGGTCTTTTTTGAAATTAATGTCTTATGAAGTGAAAAACTGAAATGCGCAAAATACTGCAATCCTCTGAGGAAACCACTGACAAGTGCAAATATAATTGGCTATACAACGTGCTGTGGAGCAAATTAAGGAAACCTAGAGCAGCAGGTTACTTATAAGAATTCAATCTTCTTTAAAGAAACCCTCTTTCCATGTTTAAGGGCATGGATTGCTTCCAGATGATTTGCCAGTCTAGACCAACATTTCAGAATAGTGGAGGGTAAACATACAGTATATAATATTAGGGAGATAAATGTAATATCTCTCTGAATATACTTTAAATGATGAAGGATTCAATATTAGTAACTAAAATTCTTTTGTATAGTACACATACAGTATTTTAGGATGGCACTGTGATGTATTGGCAAGTATCAAGCCCTCTTATATATACAGTAAATACTGTATATGGAGTTTAATGCCCAACTCCTTATTTTTGCATGGAGTTGGCACATTCTCGCAACAGTGGAGTTTCACCTGTATTTAAAAGGCAAGTAACTTAGAGGAAAGGAAGACACCAAAATGGCCAAGCATGTATGTGTGTGTTTGTGACTCACAATGGATTCATGTACATGTCAAGATTAGTTTCTATCTTGGAACCTTCACAGAAAGGCTTAGTCTCCCTGAAACTGACTAATGTAAATATTACATTAATATTTACCTCAGACAGAACAACAGCATCACAAGAAACGGGCATATTACTTGAATAAATCATGTCTACAAATATTGTTATGTACTACAAAACAGCCTATAAATATTGGCTAAATGGAGGATAATAAGTGGGTAAAAAAATACTTTGTTCCTCTGTAATGAATGCTTGGTTCAACAAACTATGCCTGTTTTTATAAGTAGAAATTAGATTTAGATCCTTAGCAGTACAGAATATTCTTAAGACCTTTCCAAGCTACAATATGAAAACCAAGTATCAATATAGACAATATATCAATGAATGCAATGCACCAATAAAGCCAGAACAGACATGACAATAGTGAAGCTGCTGTGCTTTGAAAAGACATGCACACATTTAACATTTTACTTCTTTAGAATTTTAATTTAAAAGGAAATGCTAATTTTTCAAGGTATATTTTGGGCATACCTAGTCAATTTACTAAATCTGTAATAAAACAAACTTAACCTCTACATGGTACAAACTGAAATAAGAAATATTTTATTATAAAATTATTCTTTAACAAATTGAAAAAACTACAATAATGAAATATGGCATGTGCAGACGTATAGCCAGCCAGTGAAAAAGTACTTGATTATAGCACTTAAAAAACACTGAAAGGGCACATGCCAGTAAGAATCCAACAGAAAGCTATTCTGTATAATATTAAGGGATACTCGGCAGACAAGAGCTTTTCATAGCAAAGGCACACTGAGAGAAAATCTCAAATAAATAAAGATACTCAACTGCATGCCCCGTTGTTTTCCAACTGTCAGGAAACCCATACAAAAGGCAGTCAGTACTCTTCTGCCCAAATGCAAGTGGGCAACACACAATTCCCAATGTGAAGGAATTAGAATTTGTTCCAATAAGAGAATGTACAGCTTGTGAACTGTTGTAAACATCTGGTTCTTTAAGGACCTTTGAAGCTTAGCGTACCTGGAAAACCTAGGGAACACAAGAGTGATTTCTAGCCAGGAGTCCCAGTAACTAAATAAAGGGTATGCTTTACTTTGGATCTTGGTCATATTTAGTCTGGAGTGCTTCCTGCTTGCTTTCTGAACTTCGACCATTCTCACTATACCATATCATACCAATCATATACCAGTTTGGCATAAAGCTTTTCAACCTATAGTGCCTTAAAGCTAAGAATAAGGCAATAGTGACTAAGATAATTATTAACTGCTTACATTTATATATTGATTTTATAACCTAGTCAAAGCGCTTTCATAGCCAGTAAGATGATGATAATAATCAATTTCCAATATACACAAGAATGTGCGGTTTTTGCCCACAAAAAAGCACCCCAGATTACTGTGAACCTCTTTGTGAAGTCCTGCTTTCCCTCAACTACAGTAAAAACAGATCCTTTTCAACAATGTTCCAGGCCAGGTAACTAGGTCCTCTGCAACTACTAGAAATTCAGAAAGTGTTGATCTTTCCATACATCAGCCAAGTGTCCCAAAAGGTAACCAATGAGATGAAGGCTCAACAACACATCAATTGCGCCAGTGCATCTTTTTGGAAACTATGTCATTGGGTCTTCGAAAACTGTGTGCTCAAGAAAGAAACCAAGCTAATAGTCTAAAAATGCTGTTTGTATCAATCCTATCCTGTATGGTACTGAGGCCAGGATTACCTGCTCTCTCTGTTTACCAGTTTTTGGCAACATGGGTTACCTATTATTGTCACCTAAAAAGTTCAGAGAGATTCCATTAGTATTGCTTCCATAGATTATCCATATCACCTGAAAAGCTCACTGCATTATTTACAATGTTCTGATCAAGACAAAGATGACCAGAGTACTGAAGCCATGATCCTGCAGCACTGACTCTACCATACAGGTAAACTGTGTGAGAATGCTCAATTCCTGGGAGACCCAAACCATATGCCTATGTTTGGATGAGGAAGATAAAATATAGCTACGGGACGAGAGGGAGAAGAAACCAGATTTCCAGAATAGGGTTATAAATGAAAGTGCCTGTTCTTAATGTCCCAAGGTCTGTGGCATGAAATCACAAATACTGTAACACTTGGACCGGCATCATTCTCATTTTGAGTGACAGTTCAAAAGAAAACCTTTCTTGTTTATACAGAACTTTAATAGTAAATGGAAAATATCTTCATGACGAAGGCCTGAAAGAAGGGGTTTGAGACTTCCCAAGTATATATTAAACTTGAATGTTTATCTCTGTTGCTCATTGTAATCAATTAGACTGCAAGATTGAAAAGCAGGATATCATTAAATGGGCAGATTTATATAAGCCACAGTACATTAACAGTGAATGAATTAGCAGAAATCACCTTTTTTCTTTTAAGCCAGTGTGTAGACAAATTGTGTATGTCTGTACACAAACAAGTATATCATAATTTTATCTGCTTTCTACCTTTGGTTCTGTGTCAAAAACACTTCAGCAAAACATTATAATTTTAACTTTGCTTACAAAATATTATCTTAGTGCTGAAATTTGCAACATGGAAAACAGCTATAGTACTTTAGTTGGGTGCCACAGTGCCAGTAACATTTTTTAAACATCCATAGGACACAAATTAAAAGCTGGATGACAAAAGTCAACTGCCAAATGCAACATGCCCCTTAGGAAAAAGTGTCATGTTCCAAAACCAGACTAGTGCAATACAACAGAACACTATAAATCACAGCAACTTGAATGAAAGAAGACATCAGCCCACATGACATCAAGATCATACTGAAAGACGGTGTCCTTTACTGTTCTATCTGTGCAAAAGTAAATTAGAACTCTTAATATTGATTAAACAGTCACAATAATTGAAAGCACTGTTTTAAGAGGGTACGTTTTCTTCAGATAGGCAATGATACTAACTGAACTACTACTGACATTAAAAATCTATGTTCTGACAGGCAAATAAACTCACATCCGTATTGCAGGCAGATAATACTATGAAACAAAGGGTCAATAATGTTACTGTCACAAGAAGGATATTGTTTTTGAATGACTTAAATTTCATCTAGGATACTACCTTCAAATGGATTTAATTGCAGAGGAGTGAGGTGTTCCCAAAGACGTTTTGTGGCTAAATGTGAGGAAATAAAATTCTGTTTCACTGTTCCATAGGATGATACTGAAGAGGAAATATTAAATGTAGAGTATAATTACAAACATCAATGGAAATTAAAATAACTATAATTACTAACCATAATATAATGCTCTTACCAAGCATTTATTATTATACAACAAAATTCGCAGTAAGCTACTATTATGCCGGACAACGTAACCTTCCAGATCTTGCAAATTACAGTACACAGAAGACAGAAAGTTTACCTTAGCAAACCATGCATTACCATGCTTCAAAGGGAGAATGTTTGCTTTTAAACTTGTCAGACCTAGGTCAGTAAAGAGAACAGGGCAAGCATTAGAGGCACATGCCTCTCAATGGGCTATCACCAGAGCTAGGAAAATCAATGTGTATCGCAGAGCACTGCTGTGTTCCAGCTACAACACAAATTCTAATAAAAATACAAATTAATCAGATATGTTACATTTTGTTTGGCGGAGGAAACAAGAACTGTTTTCTTTTCTCTCTAACATGCTGCAGAGAAAGCATTTCTTTCAGTTGCCATGTGTTGTGGGATGCTATGTGATTAATCATTAAGACAGATAGCAGGGCCCAGAGGAGCTGCTAAAATGTAAAAGTTATGACTAAGGTTTATTTTTCAAAACATCTTAATAACTAAAGGGTAGCAGCTTCAAAGACATTTCAGAATGATTACAAAATTAAATAAATTGGTAACACTAACATATTTAGATATATTGATAAATGTAATGTATTCATTCTGCAATTACAATTGATATTGTAGTGCGCTCTTTGTTTTTTTAATATTTAAAAAATTATTAACTAAATTAAATAACTTACAAATGATTAGTATGGCTAAATCCGTTGTCTGCTAACAAATTATGCCAGTTAACTCATAACAATTAATAAATGTGATTTTATTTTATTCACTTATAATGTAAAGAATCAGCATGACACAGAATATTAAAACATGAATTAAAGAATAATTTTGATATTTTTCAAGTAAAAGTTATTTCTTAACAATCATGGTATACTGTACATTAATTTACCACCAAAAAAGTTTGTTCTAACATTTGGTTTTTAATTTTTAAAAATACCTATTCTCTTCTATCAGCTTACAATTCAAGTCAAGTCGGGGAGCATGCACTGGTACAGTGCGTTGCTGCACCCACTACACGTCGAAACAGCTCGGGATCCCAGTTGGCAACCCCCCAGGCAGACAAGCGGTCCACTCCTACCCTCCGGAAATGACCCTCTATCTTCCGCAGCCAGGTGTTGCGTGGGCGACCCCTTGGCCTGGTCCAGCCACTTGGGTCCCCAACAATGAGGATCTTAAGAGCCGGATCACCCTCAGGGAAATGTGCCACATGGCCGTAGTGCCGCATCTGATGCTCCCTCACAATGCAGGTAATGTGTCTCATTCAGGAATCCATGAGCAACCGCTCTTCCGACACAAAGTAACCAAGGATTTTCCGGAGAGACACAGTACCAAAGGAGTCCAGTCTTCGTCTCAGGTCACTAGATAGCATCCATGACTCACAACCATATAGTAAGACAGGAAGCACCAGGACTCTAAACACTTGGACCATCATCCTTTTGCACAGATATCGGGAGCACCACACACACCTTTCCAGCGACCTTTATGACCCCCCCATGCTCTCCCAAACCGTCTACTGACTTCACAGGAAGAGTCACCAGAGACATGAATGTCACTGCCAAGGTAAGTAAACCTCTCAACAAGGTCAACACACTCTCCTCAAACAGACAAACTGCTAATGGCTGTGCCAAAGAGGTCATTAAATGCCTGGATCTTGGTTTTTATCCAGGACACTCACAAGCCTAGACACTCAGACTCCTCACTCAGTCTCTCAAGCGCCCCGAACAGAGCCTCCATTGACTCCGCGAAGATCACAGCATCGTCAGCAAAGTCAAGATCCGTGAATCTTTCTTCACCAACAGATGCCCTACAGCCACTGGACCCCACGACCTTGCCCAACACCCAGTCCATACAAGCATTGAACAGAGTAGGAGCAAGAACATACCCCTGACGAACCCCAGAATCAACTGGGAAAAACAAATAGGTCCTGCCTCCACTCTGCACAGCACTCACAGTACCAGTGTACAGGCCAGCCATGATATCCAGCAACCTCGAGAGGATCCTGCGAACCCTCAGGATGTCCCACAGGGCAGCTCGATCAACTAAGTCGAACACTTTGCGAAAATCAACAAAGGCTGCAAAGAAACTCTACCGATATTCGTGTTTGCGCTCTATGAGAACCTTCAGTTCCAGGATGCATTCGATGGTAGACTTCTTAGGCGTAAAACCAGACTGTTACGGTCGCTGGTAGGTAAGCAAGTGATCACAGATCCTATTGAGGACGACCCTAACAAGGACATTACCCGGCACCGAGAGCAGTGTTATCCCCCGTAGTTGCTGCACTCCAGGCAATCACCCTTCCCTTTCCAGATAGGGACGACAAGTCCCGTTTTCCAGTCAGTTGGGATGACGTCAGTCTCCCAAATGGAAGCAAAGATTGCTTGCAATGCTAGGAGGACAGCCTTACCACCAGCCTGGAGAAGTTCACCCCGGATACCACAGATCCCAGAAGCCTTTCCCCCACTCAGCCGGTTCACCACCTGTGCAATTTCGGTGAGATTGGGTGGTTCACAGCTAATTGGAGGATCAACCTCAAGAACCGTGGACCCAGAGATATCCAACGTCCTAGTTGGATGATCAGCTTTGAACAACTGCTCAAAGTAGCCAGCCCAACGGGTCACAACTGCAGTGTCATCCGTAAGGACCATTTCATCAGCTGCCCTGACTGCGACTGTCCGAGGAACAGATTCAGATGTGCGTAATGCTTTGATTCCTCTGTAAACAGGACGTGGGTCACTAGACCACAGATGGTATGTTACTTGCTCACAGATTCCTCTAACAAACGCCTCTTTATTTGCCCTCAGAGCCGTTCTTCTCAGTTCCCAGTACAGACCAGAGTTGCCATTGAGCTGTGCACTGCAACTCCTCTCAATGATATCCAGGGTGCCCTGCGAGATGAAACACCTCCTTCTGGGAACACCAGTAACACCAATACAACCCTCAGCAACCTTCAGGGTTTTGTCACAGTTGGTCTCCTACAACACATTAGGATCGGCAGTCATACCCAAATCTGAAAGTTCCTCACACAAACTGCGTGCAAACTCATTAGAAACAGCCTGGTCTTGGAGTCCGGCCAAGTCCATGCTCATTTTCCTAGTAGTTGCTGACCTGCTGGACCTAGGCTGGATCCCAAGAGTAGCAACAACAAGTCTATGGTCAGAATTCACAAACTGGGCACTTCTGTTGACCCTGTAGTTTTGCAAGAGCCTCTAGCATCTGCCCACGAGGATGTGATCGATCTCCTTCACCGAACCACCAGTATTGGAGTACCAAGTCCAATGATGCGGTTCAGGGTGCTGGAACCAGAATCCAGCGATTCGCAGCCCCTGACCTTTTGCAAAGTCAAGGAACATGGAGCCACTTTCACCATGGTCACCAGACCCATGGGGACCGAGACAATCCTATAGCCAGCCCTGTCAGTGCCAGTGGCTGCACTGAAGTCGCCCATGACCAGAGGAGTGTCATCTCGTGGGCATCCATCAACCACCGAGCACAGCTGCGAATAAAATGTTTCCCTTGCCGAGATATCACTCACCGCGGTCGGAGCATACGTTGAGACAACAGACAAGACACCCAAGGAGTGCCGTAATGTGAGTCCCATAATACGCTCGTTGAAAGAAGTGACATCGATCACCATCAGAAGAAACCAATCCGCTACAGAAACAGCTGCTCCCTGAGTATGACAGCCATCAGACTGACCAGACCAATAAAAGGTGTATCCACCTACAGAGATCTGGCCAGTCCCCGGTCTGCACACCTCAGAGAGTGCCGCCAAAGAAATGCGGAGTTTACGCAGCTCCTCCAACAGCAGAGGAAGATGATCATCATCTTGCCGGAGAGAGAAGACATTCCATGCGCCCACCTGTATGGGCCGCCTCAAATTGGGACCCGAGTGCTGCCGTGCAGCAGGCGATGCCTCAGCACCACACTAGTTCCGATCCCCAACAGACCTGACCCTATTGGCTCTCCAACGGTTTCGACTCTTTCGGGGATAGGGCTCCCGAGGGCTTTCCCCCATCTCCTTCATGATGTGAGCAGCCTTTCTATGGGCGGCTGCAACAGAGCTACTCCCGCGGAGAGCAAAAAGGAGTCCTTTCTGTAGTCTCAGAGCTTTGTGAAGTTTTTTTTTTTTTTTTTATGGTGGCCGGAGTGCTAATCCTGCCACCAACCCCTATGATTTCCCTGCAAGTAGGAGGACCGCTTGCAGGGCCGGATGCAGTTTAACGTCATACCCAGGACCAATTACAACAGCTTACAATTGAGCTTGATGAATTGTTGCTTCCATCTATATCTATACTAATAAAAGGCAAAGCCCTCACTGACTAACTGACTGAGTGAGTGACTCACTTACTCACTCACTCAAATTCTCCAACTTCCCGTGCAGGTAGAAGGGTGAAATTTGGCAGGCTTATTCCTTACAGCTTACTTACAAAAGTTAAGCAGGTTTCATTTCGAAATTCTACACATAACGGTCATAACGGTCGACAATGTCCGCCATGTTGAACTTTCTTATTTATGGCTCCATCTTCACGAAATTTGGTAGGCGGCTTCCTTGCGCTAACTGAAACCGATGTATGTACTTATTTTTGTGGTATGAAGCCGCTCTCAGCCGCCATATTGAACTTTCCAGTGTCACTAATTCTCCAACTTCCCGTGTAGGTAGAAGGCTGACCCCATCTTCACGAAATTTGGTAGGCGGCTTCCTTGCGCTAACCGAAACCGATGTATGTACTTATTTCGGTGGTATGACGCCACTGTCGGCCACCATATTGAACTTTCCAACGTCAGACTCACTGACTCACTCATCACTAATTCTCCAACTTCCCGTGTAGGTAGAAGGCTGAAATTTGGCAGGTTCATTCCTTACAGCTTACTTACAAAGGTTAAGCAGGTTTCATTTCGAAATTCTATGCGTAACGGTCATAACGCCGTTATACTAGCAAAATACCCGCGCTTCGCAGCAGAGAAGTAGTGTGTTAAAGAAGGTATGAAAAAGAAAAGGAAGAATTTTATAAATAACGTAACATGATTGTTAATGTAATTGTTGTGTATATATA
>JANRMT010062856.1:98043011-98054693 GCA_026402145.1 Polypterus bichir lapradei
AATGGAGAAAAACAGCTTCCAGTTATGACCATTACGCGTAGAATTTCGAAATTAAACCTGCCCAACTTTTGTAAGGAAGTTGTAAGGAATGAACCTGCCAAATTTCAGCCTTCCACCCACACGGGAAGTTGGAGAATTAGGAGTGAGTGAGTGAGTGAGTGAGTGAGTGAGTGAGTGAGTGAGGGCTTTGCCTTTTATTAGTATAGATGATTCACAGTGATCTGGTAAATGTGTGCATGTGAACATGCCTCTAACTCTGCTTGGTTTTACCCAGCAACAACCATACATGAACTATGCTAATCATCCTCATACATATGTAGTCATGATGCTGCAGAACTTCATTAGCTGGTACAGCAGCCTCCCTTTTGACACATCTCCACCTACATTCAAGAGTATCGGTCTGCACTCCTCAACTGACCATGTAAGATCACTTGCTACATTACAGCATTTCATGTCTGTGTTCTGGAGTTCAGGGAAAGGTATAAGGCACTAGTGTCTGAATGGGTAGTTGTTATTACCCAACACTACTGCAAATTGCCTTTTTATGTTGGCTAAAACATGTTATGTTTTACACTTGTACACTCACACTATAAAAAAATCTAGAACAGCAGGCATGATAGATTGAGGCTTGGTCAAGATATTCTCAATCAGTTGGCCAATTCCCTAAGACGTGACAATAGGTAGTCTATAAAAACTGATGAAAAACCAAATAAATTCAACTGTGCAAATATGCAGAATGAAAACAAAGTCTGACATAATTGTCAATTATGATGTGTAATATTTTTGTCAACACACATTATTTTAAAAGCTTAAGTGATATGAATTATTATACGTTTGAAACATCATTTAGCTGGTCTGGCAAGATTTTGTCCTTTCATAGTTTTTCTCTGAAACGTGTATTCAAGTTTTCTTTCATAAATCCTGACGGTTGCATAAAAAGCTCCGCACACACATTTCAAGCCTCTTTTTGTACATATGCAAGTTTTATAAATTTGACCCCACGAAAATGTATATTTCAGGGCAAAATGTCTAAGGGAAAAATAATCTGAAAAAATTAATTACAAATAACAAGCACAGTGGGACATGCTTCAACTAAAACCTTAAGATGTCCTAAGAAATTATGCATATGTAAAAAACTCATACAATTAAATATTATATTTCAAAATACTTTAACATTTACTTCACTATTTTTACACTTGTCCTTATGACTGTGACAGATGCAAAACCTTTGGAATATGGAATGAAAACCTAGATACAGAAAGAATGCAAAATCAATATTGGTAGTGCCTCGATTTAAATTCGGTCTCAGGATTCTGGAGCTAAAAGGTAGCAGGACTAACCACTGTTTCACTGTGAATCTTTTAAGATATTCATGTGTAGTGCCACCCTCAGCTTTTGGCCACTCCTTTAATTTGAATCTCTCTCTTTGTCTAACCAAAGCCGAGCATTAAAACAGTGTGTACTAAGAGTGGCAGTAGGCACTTTTAATACCTGGACCTTGTGCCTTTTAAATACCCATATTTAGATTTTATAGATTTTTTCCCCCCACGAACAACTTAAATTAATACAGAATGTATTATCTTAAGGTAATCTAAGTAATTCTACGTGCAAATTACTTTTCTTTAGAACTTCTGCAACCTCAAACAACACAAAACCGATGCAATGACAGTGTAGAACAACTGCAGGAATACTTCTCCTGTACTGACTGCGATGTGCTGACATCCTAACAGTCACTGAATGAGGTCACTTATACTGTAAGTGAATGTGTTAAATTCAGTGAGTTTAAGATAATTAAGAAAAGAACTGTCAATGTGTAACCAAACAATAAGCCACAGATCCCTGAAGACATTAAAGCATTACTATTTGGAAAAAACAACATGCTCATTATGAAAATAAGAAATAAAGAAATATGAATTTTACAGCAAAGGATTAACAGGACAATTAAATACAATAAAAAGATGTATATTGTGTGGGGAGGGGTATATAGAGACGACAAGAGGTGGTTTAATGATAACACTCCAAAGCAGGTTTGAAAAGGCTTAAAAACAATCACAGGACTGAGATCTTCTAAAAGGAGTTTGAACTTTTCTATAGGCAAAGATCACAACCTTTTAGAGATGAACTTTTTAAAAAAAAAAAAAAAAAAAAACAGATTTGAAACACATGATTTCAGCACTACAGAAGAAAAAGAGATGCTTTATAAAAACACCAGGAATACCACTGTGATGGGGTTTGGTTTAACTGAAGTGCAGAAAGGATTGTGGCAGGTACAGTAAAAACAAACCGGACAGTTGGGCCAGATGGCATATTAGGTCGGCCCTTAAAGTCCTGCTTTAAGAAGCTCTCTACAGTTTTTTATTTGCATTTTAAATAGTCCTTGACCTGTGGTATTGTACCTAAGCTGTGAAAACAATCAATCATTACCCCTTTTTCTAAGGTTTCCAGACCAAGTTGTTTGAATGAATACAGACCAGAGTCAGTCACCGCTATTCCAATGAAACACTTTGAATATTTGGTGAAAAACATTTTAATGACGAAGTCTTTTTAAGATAACAACCAATTTGCTTACTGTGCAAATAGAAGTATTGAAGATGCTCTGCTTGTTATCTTACATCAAATTTACAACTTTCTCGATCAGCCTGGTTCATACGTCAGAGCACTGTTTTTGTATTTTTCTTCAGTGTTCAATACCCATCCAGCCTCACATACTAAATAGGGAAACTGAACAGTATGAATGTTAACCCTTTTATCACATTATGGATTTAGGACTTTTAAATTGTTCACAGACAGTGAAAGTACAGGACACTTTTTCAAAAGTCATTAATTCAAACACAGGAAAACTGCAGGGGTGTGTCTCATCAACATTTACTCTGTACACAAGTGACCCGAGACAGATGATGACCACAACTCCACTATCAAGTATGCTGATGAGACCATGCTCATAGGATGCATATCTAGGGAAGATGAAAGACACTATCTAAATCAAGTGGACTGCATGGTAAACTGGTACAGTAAGAACAATATTGCTCTGAATGTAAAAAAGACCAAAGAAATATTTGATTTTAAGCGAAAAAAATCTGCATGTTCACCCGTTGTTTGGAGCAGTTGGTAGAAATAATGACTGAACATAAATACTTAGGAACTAACCTAGATAACAAATCTTAAGTGAAACAGAAATACAAAAAAAATCTCTAAATGCAATCAGTGCTTATTTCGCCTCCGTAAACTCAAACTATTTAAAGTGGACAAGGACCTCATGTTTAATCCCAATATGATGCAGTCTGTTATCACTTTCTGATTCATTACCAGTTTACTAGTTTGACACACCAACATTTTTAAAAAGTTCCAGTAGATTACTAAGCACATAGTTAAAGTTATTGGGGCTAATGTAGATGATTTGGCAAGTGTGTTGCAGTGGACAATGCTAAAGAAACTGGAAATCACCTCAATTGATGACAGACATCCATTACAAGTAGAACTTAACTTCAGTAAATCAGGAAGGATAGTCTCTTTGAAAACCTACACAAATTGCTCCAGAAATTCCTTTCTTCCTAGTGCCATATGACATAAGGAATATCAGAGAAAATAGTAGAGGTTTGATGTGTCCTGTAACTACTTTTTGTTGTAAATATACACAATCAAACTGTGTTACCCTAACCTGTCTTGTCTTTATTTGTTTTATTTCTTTCTACCAAATCTGCATTGCACAGGACCTTAAACTTTTGATTTTGCACAAACTTCATGGTTTATTTGGAAATATGCTTTGTTGCTGGAATATCCAACTTCTCATTTTGAAAGTTTCCCTAATCCTTGGACATTTGCTTCTATTTGCTATAAACATATCCAAAAAGATTTTGTTTCAGAAATCCACTCACTTTATTGCAGTTTCCAAGGTTCCATATAATCAAAGTACTGGTAAGTTTTCTATGCAGATCATAGCTGTACTCTGAGTCACTATTTTGGCTACAGCTAAATTTTCTATAAATCTAATGCAGTAATAATATAGATCATAATCAATTTCTGTCTTTTCCAGATCTTGCAATGACTTCAGTATTCCTTTTTAAGTTTTTTACTTAATGTCTCTGACAGTAGAAAGCTCAAGGTTGAAGCTTGTAGATCCTTGTAGCCTTGCTTCTCCTGCTTTTTAAGAGCTAGTTATATTTATCTGCAAGTTGTAGGTCTGCTGCTTAGAGGATTGTTGAGAGGTAAGAATAATCATTTAATCTATAGTATAAATAATAACTGCAAACTAAACATGTGAAAAATGTGTGTTCAAGTTTTTACCCGACACAGATTGACTTCTTTTCACTTACAGTTACAGATTTGCCAGGGATGTATGTTTGTAGACATATTCATATTTAGGCACATGCTTGCTGGCAGTGATTTGAGTGTTTTACATTGTGTCAGACTCATCTGGATCCACCCTGTCTTAAAAGTAGAAAACTCAAAGGTGATAAAGGTGTTATTTGCAAGCATGCCCCTTATTTTAGTCATTACTTATGTGGACAGATTGAGAAATCTTAGGTTACTGCCCAGTGTGCTACCTTTCGTTATTTTTCATGCCATGAAATTTTCTGGAAAGTTAGTTTCTGCTTTGTGTAATGAATATTGAAGAGTGCATTGTTACACTCCAGTGACTAATTAAATAAAGTCTGAACTGCTATGCAGAAGGCAAGATTTATTTATAAGGACAGTTTCGGATACTTGTTTTGACTGCATAATTTTGTTTTATTTTTCTGCAAATCTTGCTTTCCATGAAAAATGACATAAAAATTTAGATCACACACCAATACCAGCAACTCATCATAATGTTTAATATTACGTGGAATCTTCAACCCATATTGAAGTGCTGCGTACAGAAAAAAAGACAGCATTTACTGTGTAAAACAGTGTGAAAAAACATCAAAGAAAAGCATCAAAAAAGTACAATTACCACTACTGTTACTCACTTCCCAGTATGGATACATCCATCTCTTATATTGAATAGAATTTTAACATTAATTGTCCCTTCTGAGTTTTTGTTTGCAATTAGGGTGGAGTGGTGGCAAGGATATGCGCTGGTATCCCGAAGGTTGCCGGTTTGAATCCCCGTCACTGCCAAAAGAGATCCTACTCTGCTGGGCAGAGCAAGGCCCTTAACCTTCAATTGCTACAGGGGTGCTGTACAATGGCTGACCCTGCGCTCTGACCCCAAGGGGTATGTGAAAACGAACAAATTCCTAATACAAGAAATTGTATAAGGCGAAATAAATAACAAAACAAAAAAAAAAAAAAAAAAAAAACACTTGGAAGTAGGCCTCCACACTTGTTCTGGTTCCTGGTGTTGATCAAAAACCTGCATTTTGCTTAAAATGTATTTTCATTAATTTGTAAGTTTGCTATATGTCTTTTCGGTTGCTAAAGGTGGATGAGTCTCCCCCAAAATTTTACATTTTACAATTCTAGCCTTGCCAATCTGCATTGTAACCTGGGTTTAGATGGTATAAACATTTCTTCATCAGTTCTTGAATTTATAATGTACAAATGCCAATCATGCTTCTAAAATCTGGCTTGAATTTTGTACAAAACATATAGGACCTGCCTTCAGAGGGTCAGGAACTAGCTCCGGGAATCAAAATCTCTCAAAGAATATCAAACTTATAAAAAGTAAAAGAACAAAATGCAGCACAGCACATAAATTAATTTGCATCTGGTTATGCTACAGTTAATGAAACAAACAAAACACTTTAAAGGAATGTTCTGAAAAACATTCAAGGTATATTAAGTAATTCAACTCAATTCGTTCATCGTAAACTATACCAGAAATCAATGAGCCAAAATACTTGAGTTGATTTATTAATCATTTTCTTACAGTATGTTGTACATAAAATACCTATAAATATCCTGGATTCAAAGAAACTGTGTCAGTACGGCTCAGGTATCTTTGCTTTTTCTTGTCAGTTTTAAAGCAGTAGTTTGTGAAAATGAATAGAACCAGTTATTATTCATTAATAACTACAATACATTATTTATCCACTTTTGAAACCACTTAATTCAGTTAAGAGTATTGGGGCATCAACCCTGGCACAATCCACACATTTAATGCTCGATGGCAATTACAGGCAAATTTCATTAGTCTACTCTGGTTTCTCGCTCAAATCTTCCTGATGTACAGGTTAATTAGTGACTCCATACAGCTACATCAGTAGGCGTCAGTTTCACTTGATGGTAAACTGAATGTATAAGTCACAAAATGGATGCAAGTATGGATGGACAAGGAGTACAAGCCACAGTTCCCTTTTGACATTACACTCCACTCTGAATTATGGCAAAAAGGGCCAATTGTATAAAAATGGTATGATTAACAATTATAAACCACAGGAGTGATACATTGGATCACACAAAGTAGCGCAGTAAGTTGATTAAAAAGAAATTCTGATGGCTGCCTTAGTGTACCTAAAAATGTTTTACACACCTCTCTAACATGTAGAGTGATTTGTCCACTTGCCAAACAAAGCAATTCAACTGACCCCTTCCATCTGTCTCTCTCTTTTTTTGACCCTAATGTGTCTTCCTCTGGCATGTAAGCTTTTACCCTCCTTCCAAATACAGACTCATGGCTTTAAGAGCTCTGTGGTACTATAGGGATACCAGGTGAGAACTCCCCCAGGTGTCCTTCCTCTCTGTCTCTTTACTAAAGATTTCTCTGGCATTATGTGACATAGCCATACCCTTACATGAACAATGCATTTCATCGATTTCCACAAAAGTAGATCATCCTTGGCCTTTCAAAAGTTTCTAGGGAGTAAGAGAGTAACTTTGTCCTCTTTGGAACCACAGATTACATCCCTGATACATAATGAACAATAAATAGGGCATATCTGTAGTTCGGACACCTGGATCCACCAGTTTTAAATCCTGGGCACACCAAACTACAAATTCGCTATGCCCAGCGGTCTACCAAATGTTTCAGATCCTTTGGTCCATGCAATATTTTAATTACCAAAATCAATTTGATAAAAACAAAAGACCCAATTTTTCATGTATGATTTTAACTTTGGTGTCACTTTTAAAGAATGGTGCTTATTGTGTGCCTGACTGCCGTAATCATCTTTAAAAGCCTGGTTTATACTTGATGCATCCACTCTGGTGGCGAAGGCAGCACAATGAAAATGATGTCAGATACGGCAACATGCACCGGGTTTTTTCTGCTTGTTGTGCACAATTTATTTTGTAACTACACAAAGATGCATACACATACACTCGCGCGCGCGCACACACACACTAACTATTAAGCAATACCAATTTTATAGCAAGTCTATAAAGTCAACAAAAGAAACACTAACATTAGCTGTAAAGCAACTGGAGCAATAAGGGCAAGAATGCCAAATGTTACTCTTATTCTCTCATCATTTACTGCAATGTAAATAAAGTAATAATTAACACATACTTTGTTATAGGTTTTTTTTTTTAAAAAAAAAAGAAGAAATAAAAAGAGGTGATGACAAGGTAAATTGTTTCACTACTGCCTCAATATCAGTTGCAAGTGAAAGAAATAAAATACAAGTAGCATTATGATAAAAATAACAAGAAAATAACTTTTCAAATACTAGAAGTACTTTTTTTAGTGGATTAAGATGGGGGATATTCCAGAGGGGACAGCATCACAACCGAGTCCGAGAATGTACTGTGCTGTATACAGACAGCATCTAGAAACCACATATAAAAGCAGTCCTTAGTTTTTAGGAAAGAGGTGAGAAAGCACAGTAACATTAGACTGTTAACTGTACTAGTCAGCCTGCAATATCTATAAGGCAACAGAGCATCAGCATTTATTTCATGAAATGTACAATTTTGAAACAAATGTAGAACTGTACCAACAGGTATTTCTTTTCAAATGACAGGGTTTACTACAGCTAAAAAAATCTTAAATATTCACCAGCTTGTTCATCTCATGTGATCCCATGAATGTTCCAACAATACTTGTTGGAAGTGTTCACCCTTAGGAAATGGACATTAATCTTTAGAAGTCAGAGGGCTTTTCCCCATTACAAACAAATCTTGTATTATGCAGCCACAGAAAGGGCATGACAGTAATCTTAAAAAAATGTTCTTCATTAACCACTATGAATTTTGATCTTCTAAAATGTATACTGGATGTTGTAAAAATGCTGCCTACTATTAGCCCAAGAACTACAGAGAGTAAACATGCTTTTCCAGGCCTAAACTTCATCTTAAATAACACGAGGACCCTCTTAATGGTCTAAGTGTGACACGTTTTAATGCAGCTGTATACACAGATCACTTGCTGTGGTCAACTAAGGATGTATAGTATGACACTGTAAAGGACATACTCCACCTCAGAATAACCTTGAAAGTCAAAAGGATGACGTTTTTGACAGAGAAACTAATTAGTGGGGTCTAAATTAGAATCTGAAATCTGAAAACAACATTTGAGAATATGGTATTAATGCACCACTGCATTTCATTGTTGATAAAATATTCTTTATCTATATATACTGTATAGTAATACTGTATATTCTAAGTTTATCACTTTCTAAGAAATTTTAAGAAGAAGAAAATGTAATGTATAATTATTTCTGTTTAATTATTCATTCATCTTTTGTATTCATTGTTCGAAACTACTTATTTGAAGATAGGGCCATGGAGGCTACAGTCTACCCTTGCAGCAGCTGAAGCAAGGCAGAAACAAACCCTGAAAAGGCACAGGATTATCAAGAAGAGCAGATACTCCACATCCCATGCAGGGTGAATTTAGAGTTGGTGATCAACCTAATCTGCAAGTCTTTTCAGATGTGTATGGAAACTGGAGAAAACCCACACCGATAATCCCTCCAAACAAAGATTTGAACTCAAATATTCAAGAGTTGATGAAAAAACAAAACCAATCTCAGTGATACCATGCTGATAAGTCTTGAGTAAAGTACCTTATTAATTGCAATATAGTTTACAGACTTTATATATTTTTTTTATTTACAGCTGTTTTAACACAGTAATTGTTTATAATTGCCTACAACACCAGAAAAAGTTCCTTCCCTGGATCCTGGCAGAATAGACCCTAGCTCCCTATGAACCTGTAATACACTAAGCAGGCTGAAATAAAAAAAAAACTGCGTGGATTAATAATACAGTTTATGCAAGTCATTTTAATTACTGGATTTGTGCATCTGATTGTATAATGACATATGCAGATCATCAGACAATGATGTATGCATATTGCATTGAGATGCTCCGCATGAAAAAAATAATAGTAATTGTATCACATTCTGTATGCCAATGAGAGGGTTCATATTATGCTCAAAACTTGAGTATTTATCATTAACTTCCTATCTCCTGGTCCTTACTAAGAATGTAAATGTATGAACATATTATGGTCACAGACAAAAACATCGTTCAAGCATTGCATAGGAACTCATTTTTTAGTGCTTCTAAAGATACATTTCAGCGAAGTTAAGTAATGTGCTTCTTTGTTGTTAAATACAAGTAACAGGTCACATAATAAAAGTATCCATTTCTATGTTTATTTAATAACTAAAATGGATTTTTAATAATTTTGTCTCCCATAATTTTTAATGAAGTTGAAAATATAATACTTTGGTATTAAACTGTAACAAGAAATTCAAATCACAGGGATAAATTTCCCCTTGGGATTAATAAAGTATCTATTTATCTAAATTAAGTACTGTGAAGTAGCAAAATTACATTTGTATATTTCAATGACATTTATCCTTCTTCAAGTGACTTTCATGCAAGAACAACTTAAAACAATTGATATATGTTTCCACAGCTGGGAGACTGGCATATTAAGTATAAAAACAAAAACATAAGAAGTTTGACAAATAACAGAAGACCATTTAGCTACTCATGCCTGCATGGCTATCTAACAGTTATCAGCAACTGCCTCACTGTGTGGCAGTGAGTCAATGGTTAGAACTAAACCAGTAAAGTTATGGTTTATACTGCAACATTTTAGCTACTAGATCATATTGCCTAAGTGTTAAGTTCCACTTTAATTTTTAAAGCTTACATTTTTTTTCCAGGAGCTAAAGGGAAAATATTTCTGAACCTCATCATATCAAAAATATATTAACACATCCATACATAAAGAATGTATATGTACACACATTACAGACAAGAAATACATATGGGACAAGAATATATCTGGCCACAATTCATCTGGATAATAATCAATTTGACATGGGTGGGGGGTTGATTTGATTTAGTTTTGTTAAGTTAGACTTGATTATATGGAATGTTATATGCTTTTAATAAATTCAATTAAAAAAATGTAGAAATTTGAAAGAAAAGTCACTTCCATTTTAATGAAAAATACAACATACAGAAAAAGGGCATGCAAATGGGATCTCCATTATCAGGACTCTTAGCTGAGCAGGTTATACAGAGATCTGAAAGCATGGCTCTAACTCAGTTCACACCTAATCTTTGGATTTACTATGTCGACAACACATTAGTCATATTAAAAAACGAACAGCTGAATAAATTCCACAGCCACATCAAATTAGTATTCCCTGCAATTCAGTTAAACACAGAAAAAGAAATGAACCAACACATTAATTTCCTGGACTTCTCCATTGAAAGGGGGTAATGACACCTCCTTACTTATGAGTGTTTATTGCAAGGAATGTTATGCAGACAAAATATTACACTTTTCTAACAATCACTCCTCATTGCGTAAATTGAATTGTGTTAAGACTCTGTTCAGAAGGATTCAACTCACTGTAATACAATGAATACTAAAAAGAATGATATCTTTACCATCTGTTCACATCAAATGGCTACCCCAAGACGTTTATCAAACAATGCTTAGATAGGAGGCATCACAGACCTCAACAAACAATTGACTCTAATCTGATCTCACATCCTATATGGTACACCCTATCCTATCAAAGTGGTGTATTAGAAAGTACAGTGTGCATCCTCTCCATATCAGGCATCAAAATAACCCATAAACCTACAAACACTCTGTGGACTGTTCTTTTTAATGAACAAAGGCAAGAAATCAGCATCAGAGACACGGAACACAGTATGCCAAGCAATGCGTGCCCAGTTGTATATGTGGGACAAACATCTAAAACACTTGCAGCACACATACAACATTGTGAAGCTGTCAAAAGAACCACCCACGATCTCTGATATATGTACATTCAAATACTAAAGGTGCCAGAGAGCTGGCTGAATCATGGCACTCGAATGAAAATGCCATTAACAGACATTTGGACATGAACCCAGCATATGCAGACTTAAAAAGGAGGACACCTGTGTCAAATCAAGTCAAGGAAACAACCTGGGATCCTGGTTTGCAGCCCCCATCCAACAAACCAACAGCTTGCTTGTACTGTTACGTACATAGCAGGAAGTTGTCTCTCGTCAGTACACAAGACGTGCTGTGCAGAAGAGCTCATCTTAACCTTTAGTCTTCACCCTTAAACAATGTCTCTGAAACACAAATCTGATGCAAGTGTTGGTGATACAGTAAAGAAGAGAAAAACCATCACCATGGAAAATAAAGTAGAAATAATAAAAAGGTCAGAGAAAGGTGAAACTCCATCATACATTGGCAGAGCACTTGGTTACAATCAGTAAACAATAGAATTTATAAAATAAAATAATGTACCTGTTCCGACTTACATACAAATTCAACTTAAGAACAAACTTACAGTC
>JANRMT010062856.1:98059693-98083736 GCA_026402145.1 Polypterus bichir lapradei
AAACATTCAAATTTCTTTACTCTTATGTAATTTTATATAAAAAATAAACTTAGATTTTAAATATCCCAAAAGATTTTGCTCTCCATAAAAATATATCCTGTCAAAATTATACAAATTCAAATATGAACATGCTGCATAACAAAACCTGGAAATATAAATAAAATGTGTTCTTTTCAGCAATAACAAATCAAATCATTCAGTTGTCTTTGCTCATACAGTATGTCATTTTATCAAAGCTGGATGCCTGGTATCTTTTTTTGGCAACAAGTTCGTTTATGTTTGGTGTGAGGTTCTGTGTTGTGGAGATTCTCAAGATGGACTGCAGGTGCTCATCAGTGAGGCGACTCCTGTGTGCTGTTTTGTTAGTCTTCATCACTGAGAAGAGCTTCTCACACAGATATGTACTACCAAACATGCACAAGGTTCGAGCCGCATGTAGATGGAGCTGGAGCATTTCTGCGGTAATGGAGTGAATAAACTGTGCAGGCCCTGCAGTATCGTACTTTGCCTTCAGTGTGCCATTACACTGCAGCTCAATCACCTCCAGCTTTCAGTTATGACCGTTACGCGTAGAATTTCGAAATGAAACCTGCCCAACTTTTGTAAGGAAGCCAAATTTCAGCCTTCTACCTACACGGGAACTTGGAGAATTAGTGATGAGTGAGTGAGTGAGTGAGTCAGTCAGTCAGTGAGGGCTTTGCCTTTTATTAGTATAGATACATACATACATACATACATATATATATATATACACATATATACATATACACACAAACAAACTCACACACACACATTATATACACATGCACACACGCAAGTATGCATTGCTTAGCATTCACAATATGTTCTGTGAAACAGGAAGTTAAGTGATTTCGATATTGTGTGAACTCCTTCCTACATAAAGTACTTAACAAAGCTATAATGGATAATAGTGTATCTGTATTGACTAACCAGTGCAGCAACTGTACACATCGTACAGTACTGTATTTCAGCCATGGAAGCCACGATGAACTTCACTGAGATATTTTTGAAAGAAACCTAAACAGAGAGATGATGAAACAATGCTTCAGAGATGCAAGATTGGGTGTTGTTGCCTACAAGTCAAATATACACTAACAAAGGGGAATTTTTTCTTTTTAATAGCAAAAGTTCATATTAAAATAACAATAGAAAGTTAGGTATGGTTTATACATAAGCCAGTAACATTAGCTTTTATTGTGACTATCAAGACATGTATTATATTACTGCAACAATTCATCCTGGTATTTTAAAAACCTATTTAACCCAATTCAAGTGTCATGATGGGCCGTGTCTTGTAAGGGGACATCTGGCACAAAGCAGAAATTTCATTATTTTTAAAGTATTGCATCTTGGAAAGAAGAAGGCACAATAATGCACACATTTAATCACACATTTTAAAGATTCAATTTCAGGAATTCACTATGGAGACTCCATAATCTTTGAAAAATTAAGGAACCATCAAGAAAAATATATTTTATAATGGTTGCTAGTAATTTGTACATTTTTCTTAGAGTTAAGTGCTTGAGATTTGACATTAGATCCAAATCCCAAATCAAATCAAATCATGCAAAGTCAATACATGTCAATAGTGGCAGATTTATTGAAATGGCAACCTCCTGTTGCAATCCATTGTAAAATGGAAAGTAATCAGGAAATCAGGCAGGAAATATAAAAACAGCTTGGGTCTAAAAAACAGCCGTTGTCATCATTCGCTGATTTAACATTAAACAGGAAAGCATTAAAGGGCTGAGCGGGCAGAGAAGAGGCACACTATGCAATCAGACAAGTCCCATATTGAGTATCGGATACCACAGTCCCATGACTGAAATCACTGCGTCTAGACTCTCTGGCACCTGCCTTTACTTATTTACCAGCGACAAGAGGCCAACCCCCCACTACTCCCTTCTTCTGCACACCTCTCCACCTCTGCAACATCTTTGAATGATTATGGCAAGCCCTTACTGCAGTAAAAGAATTTGTCCTTCTGACCAGCTACTCTTCTATGCTGCCATTTGACATGTGGGTTTGCTCCAGAAGTGTCTGTAGATTAACTGGGCAACAGCAAAGATGCAAGTAAGAAAATGCTCTTATTGAAGAAGTATAACAAAAGCAGGTGGCCATGACAATTGTATAGTAAATAACCAGGAATGTAGAACTGAAAACATCCTGACCATACAATTCAAATATTATCAGACCTTACTACATAGTAATTTTCTTTCTTTGGCAAACTGTTAACTATAAAATCTGGAATTTGAATGGCATTTTCACATGCTTAAGCAAAACAAGCATTTTAAAGACCGAACAACAAATGATGTTGTTTCTTCAAAATGGATGGCAAACTAACAGCCTTAACCCTGTGACCCTATGAGCCTTAATTTGTCCCATTTAAAAGCAGTTAAATTGTGCTTTCAATACATCATTAACCTGTAACTGCAAAAAGTAACATGTTTTTGTATTAAGTTTAAAAAAGGTAGAAATCTGTTATGTTAATAATTGTTCTCCTGTCACTTGTCAAATTCATGAAGACTATACAATGTACCTAGAATCATTTCCTCAACTGACCTTCTATTCGCATTACAGGTCAGTAATATACAAGTTTCTGGAATAAATAGCTGAATATTACTTCTGTTTACTTTTAAATACTTTAATACAAAATGCTACAAAACGAAAAATATAGACTTAAATATTTAAGTCACTACAGTAGCATTAATATGATATATAAGTTAAAATGGACTCAAAGATATTGCTTTTATTAGGTATGACACAGGACAATAACATTCTTACTAAAAAATCAAATCTCTTGCCACATGATTAATCTTCCACAAAAAAGAAAAAAGTCAACAGATATAAGGCTACACAGATATTTACATTTAGGTTTAATTTTTAATGGAAACAAAATATTTACAACTATCTGAGAAATGTTTACACAGTGTACCCTAGACATTGATCTTTAAAAGGTAATAGTTTAGAGCAAAATAAAACAGACTATTTTATGATATTAAATTACAAAATAATTGAAACAGTAATTCCAGATACTAAATTTATTAAAAGTATTTTGTTCATTTATCTAATGCATCTTGGCCACAGCTAAAATACACAAGAGTTAATGAAGGCAATTATTAGGTACAGTATAGGAATTAACCATGGATTCCAGTAATTCACAGAGAGTTATACAGAGCATGCTTGAGTGTGGAAATATTGTTCTTACAAAAATAATATTTGTTTCCATCTTTAAAACAACATCATTCCTATCGGCAGTTACAGAACATATAAAACAACATCATTCCTATCATTCTTAAAACCATTTATTCCACTTCAGGGCCACTTTTAGTGTGCTGAAGCGTATCCAAGCATACTGGGAACAAGGCAGGAAACAGCGATACACATGGTGACAGTCTGTTGGAAGGCTTATTCACAGACATGTACAATCTAGGGCAATTTACAATCATCAATTAATTTAACCTGCACTTTGGAGATCTTTGGGCATATTGGAAGAAAACCCACATAGATATAGTGAGAACATACACACTCCAGAACCACAAGGACTGGGTGTGTGATCTGAACCCAACATACTAAATCCACAAGGCAGCAAACAACTGTTCTATCATGTTAACTTACACAATACACATACTGTATTTGCCATGAGTAGTAGATCAAAAGAATTCCTTGGTTAAAAACTAGTTTAAAATGTGAACATTTCCCCTTTCTTTAAGCATGCTCTATGCAGAACTTCACACAGAATAGATAATTGATTTAATAAATGATCAGTGATATAAACACTGCAGTTCCACCAGATACATCATAAATGTTTACATACAACATGCACTCAAACTCAACTGTAAGTCTCTGCAGACTTTTTCTCTTTTTACAATGTTTGTGCTTAGCTTACAATTAAATTGAAATAACCAACTAATAAACACAGACAATATTTCACCTTACATAGCAGTTAAAAGTGAACCTGCACATTACCAACAAACAACATTCTAACTCTAATACGAAAGAAACTAAAAGTCTTAGAAGATTATTTCTTATTACTTTTACATTAGTTGTAAGGAGATCTCTGACAAGATATTTAAAAGCCTGTGGCTCTGAATGAGCATTTACATTTACAGTACATCATTTGGTCCCTTGTGTTGACACATTTTCTCCTTTTACCAAAAAGTCTATATGGAGAGTCCATATATTAAAATGGCATTAGTTAAAAAATAATTAACAAAGAAAATAAAATAAAATACTGGGAATAAGAATCCTGTGTTCCCCTAAACACAAGCACCTGCCCTGTTGTGCTGCATCATTGGTTCATATGTCAAAAGAAGATAACATGAGGAAGGAGGTTAAAAAACAAACACAGAAAAAGGTCTGTGTACAAACCAACCAAAACAAATTGCCAAGTTTTTGAGAAACCTCATGAAAAACTACTGGGATAGGCTTCGTAGTACCATGACCCTGAATGGATTTAATGGATTTGAGAATGTTATGATGTATTGCCATTTACATCCATCAAAGCAAGGCTTTGGGACCATTAAAGAACACATAAAGATCCACAGAACACTTTCCTATTGGTCAATTATAGCAGTGGTGGTTATTTTAAGTAGCCTGATAAGGAGACAGCCCTGCAGTAAAGCTTAATATTTTAAATATAAACACAGCACCTGGATTACATCAACCAAATTCAATTCAAGTACACATTTCTCAGTTTACATAATATACACAAACTCATTTAAACCAATTCAGGGTCAGGAAAAGTGGTTTGGGCTGAAGCCTATCTTGGCAGCATTAGGCGTAAAGTAGAAACCACCCCTGGACATTATGCCTGTTCATCACCTGGCACACTTCTCATGTTTCATAGCATAACACCAGAAAACAAAGATTCTTGTCATTACACGCTTTGTATTGGGAATTATGCGGTTTAAGATTGTACAAATCATTAAATTATGCTAAAAACATCTTAAAATTACTTGCATGGAAGTATAAAAATGAATAAAAAGAAAGTGTCATGTTTATATACATCCATAGTTAACACAAACATGGAAAAAATTAAGTTATATTCATTATGTGTGGACAACAGGTGGCGTACAGCTTCCCAAACCCCAGACACACAAGCCAGGTTCAGCAAAAAAAAAAAAACATGTTTATTCCTGTGGGGGGCGCTTTTGTTTTGTTCCCTATAGTGTCACAGTTCCCAAGCACAATACAAGAAATTACCCTTTCTTTCCTATCTTCCTTCTCTCTTCCTTGTTCTGCCTCCACTCCTCTCCTAGCAAGCTTCGTCCACTTCTTCCCGACTCTGGCTCCTTGAATGGAGTGAGGCAGCTCCTTTTATTCTGCTCCTGGGAGTGCTCTAGGTGGCACATTGTTACCTGGATTTACTCCCAGGTGGGGTGGAAGTCCAGTATAGGGTTCTACAACATCCCCCTGGCAACCCCCATGGAACCCAACCAGGCTAAACCAAACTCCAAGTCCCAGCATGCCCTGCGGGAATCTGTGGTGCAACTGCCACCCAGTCGGGCTGCCCTCTAGTGTCCCAGGGGAAGCAGTGAGATGTAATGTAAATAGCACAATGTTAGACTACATTTTCGTACTCCTAGTATGGTGTATTAGGTCCTTTTTTTACCCTTTTTTTACCTTTTTACCAATTTTTCAGATCATAGTATTCTACTGAATAACCTAAGTAGTGTTTAAAGTGAAAAGTAACTGTCTGTCTATAACACAATAACAACCATTTTATAAATAACTCACTTTCTCATATCACAAATGATTAATTCAGAAATGGGAGTACAGTGTTTGTCTGTTAGAGCTGGTTGATGTAATGCCGATGAGAAATGTAATGCTGATGAAAATTCTTGGCTAGAGCCAAATTTCAAAAAAGACTAGGCTGAATAATGAATTCCTTACTTTATTTGTTGTTGGCACATTTGGTTTTTGAATCACTGCATAAGGCCTAAATTAAACCAATTACACTTTTGATTTATGCTTTACAATGAGACTGAATTATTGATTGAATTACAAATTAATGAAGTTCCTTTAATTATGGAAGTCAGTCTTTTCAAGGAGGAAATATTAAAAAATGTAACAGAAAATAAATACATGAATATGTAAACAAATAAAACAGTGACAAAATGTGAACGGATTTAGTTTGTTGGGGTGCTTTGTCCATTCCTTGCCTGAGAAAGTTGTACAAAAACCACATTTTTTTTTATTAAGCTGAACTTGTCACATTCCAATTCCTTTTGTTCTGGTATAACCCAGTTTCCTTTTGCCTTTAATTATCCATTTGCTTATCCTTCCTGAAAAGTGTTGTGGTTTCTCACAGTGTGTCATTACTACTGATTCCTTGTTATAAACAAAACAGTTCAATCCTCTAAAGATGGTGTCCATGTCCCACAATGCAATGCAATCTGACTATCACTCATTTCCTGTAGAACAGGAGGTGCAATTTAAAAAGGTCATCCATGACCAGCATAGTAAATCAATGGAAGCAGCATCATAAATCAATGATAAAGTCAAGGAAATACACCACCTTCTTTGGTAAAGCAAGAGGCAACAACACAACAAAGAAACTTATTTGTAAAGTGTTTGAAATAAAATCAGTAGCATCAACTTACAAGTAGTGGAATTAAAATTACATTAATTCATGTGTTGACATAATATATTTTAAATTTGCAAAATTCTTTTTAATAAAATGTTTTTTAGATTAAATATGTCCTGCATTTATATGTCTTTGTTTTTCTGTTATGCTTTTAAGACCTGAAAAGATGTTGTATGATCTACTCTGGAGTAAGTAAATTCAAATTAAGTATACCATTTCATTTATCTTGGGCTGTGAAAGTATATTGGTTTATGCACTCTTATCTTACAAATGATTTTTAGAACAAAGTTTATGCAACTTTCTTAAAATCAAAAAAAATAATAATAATAATTTAAAGACCACAAATGGACAACTATTGGATATAAAAAAATGAAAATGAATTTTATTTTTGTAAATAATATATACTCAAGACTGAATAATGAAGCTGTGCTAGAAAAGAATATGTTGACTGTAAAACAGTATGTCTCATGCATCAAAAATGAGAGACAGCTTTAATTTCACTTAGCTAAGCAAATTAACATTTGTTAAACAATTGATGAGGGTGAATAAATCCACTATATATATTTATTTAATTTTCACTCTCTGGAGCTGCTTATTCTAATAAACAGTCATAGGGAGTACCAGAAATTATCTCTGCAACACTAGGCAGTCTCACTTACACACTTAAGTTCACTCAAACTAGAACAATTTAGATTTGCCAATCAAATTAACATAGTTTAAAATGCTAACACAACAGACAGCTGAACATGCACAACATTTTATCTGCACATTTTTCATATCAGTTTTATAAGATATAAAAATACATTTAAAGTAATAACGGGGCAATGTCTTTGGGGTAAACACCCTATTAATTACAATTGATTGATTAAGGTGTGTTGAATGCTAATTATTTTATACTCTCATTTACTGAAATTTTTTTTAATTTACTTGAAATTAACGTAGAGACAAAAGAGCAAAACACTTGGTAAGACATCTTTCCTTTACTGAAAGATATACAACTATTAATGAATGTAACCCCTAGTCATTTATGGCTCATGGAAAAATATATTTATATTTAGCTTGTTGTACATAGCCCATGCTCTTGTAAACTTAACGGCATAAGTATGCAAAGGACTTCCTAAATATGAATTCAGAATTGGATATACTGAAGCTGCTCTTTTGGCATGTACAATAAACTATTCTTGCGTTCCTTACCAAGATGTTAAAAAGTGCTCCCCTTCTTTTGTGATTACCAATTGCCACTAATCACATACATACAGCCAAATTTCCCTCTGGGAACAAATAAAGTTCTAGCTATCAATCAAACAATCAATCCATCCATCAATATATCAACCTATCAATCTATCAATAATCACAAATGGGTAATTTTTCAGGAAAAATAATGTCATTCCCTGATGCATTTGCGTTATGAATATTAAACTGCCCATTGTGCTATTCTCTGTACATGGACGTTGCACATAACCACTAAGTTCTGTGGTAGTGCTGTTGCCTTGCAATAAGGAGACATAGGTTTGTGTCCAATGTGTTCTCTATATCCACATGGGTATCCTACCATAGTGCAAAGACATGCTGGTTACATGAACAGTCGATGTTAAACTGGTTCTACTATGTGTGTGTGTGTGTATGTATGTGCATGCATGAGTGTTCACCTTCTTATGGACTAACACCCTGTCCAGGTGTTGTTTCTGCCTTGCGCCTAATGATTGCTGGGATAGGCTCCAGCCGCTTTGCAGCCCTGCCTAGGATAAGCGGGTTAGAAAAGTGGAATACGTGACTTTAAAGTTGATGGAAAAAATAAAACTTATTTTAATAAAAATTATATATAATGTTTAAAGCTCACAACTTCCTTTTTCTCTTTATATTAACCCCTGTTCACATATACCTAATCTTATAATTAAAAAAGACTTTGATTTGTGAGCTGAAAAAGTAGGTGATCCTTCTTTTGCACTTTAGGATGTTTATAAAATGTTATGAAAACAACATAAGATAGTCAGTGCAACATTTGACTATACCTTACAAGCTGCATTAAACAGTTTAACAACATTGTTTACATGAGTTTATATGTAATTTTTGAAGTTATCTTTCTTACCTGGGGAATGCAATCAGTGTATGCAAACATGGACTTAAATCGATCATCTATGCTGATATGATAGAGAATGCACATTGCTATCTGCTTATGATTTTCATTCCCTGCCAAAGGAGACAGAAATGTTAGCATTTCCTTTAACTTAAAACAAATCTTAGAAATCTCAGATAAAATAATCAACATTCTTACTTTTTTAAGACACATATTACATTTTGCCTAATTATTACACATGTGGTTGTGAAACATTTCAGGTACTTGGTTTTAAAGTCTAAAACATTCTAGCTCAAAACCATTAAAAAAAGTTAATTGGAAATATGATTACTTAAAAGACCATTTCAAACTGTACTTCCACTATCAACATTCACATTTTAATACAATATCCAAACTTGTATTCACATTATTAGATTATGAAGTTAATAGGAACCATAATTGTTGGCAGGTCAATACTAAAATCTCACTTTTACTTGCTGTATATGGTTTAAATTATCAGTGAGATGTGGACTGCCCCTTCACAGAAGCTAAAGAAAGAAAAGAACCTTGCAGCTGTTGTGCACACTGATAATAACTCTCAATAATACTATGGGGATCACTTAAGGCAAACCAAAAATAATTTAACTGTTAAAAGACATAGCTCACTGAGTGCATATTTTCTTTTTAACTAGCCCCTTTAAGTCGAGTAAAACATATATATGCCAGAATGTATTAAACTTTCTCAAGACAATAAAACTTAAGTCATTATTTAAATAACATTTGTTTATCACAAATTCACTTTATCCTGTAAACAAATTCGTTCATGGAAATGATGTGAATAAAAACAACAACAACAACAAAAATAAAACTCACTAAATATAATTAAGAATAAAATCTAAATCAAACTCATAAACTTAACTGTAACTGTTATTTAACAATTCATTTTGAAATGAGCCTGTATTAAAAAAAAAGATTGAGACGCTCCAGGCAGCATTATCACTAAGTTTATTGAAACCATATGTTGCTAGAAAGACCCCGGGAAAAAAAGTCTTCTTCGTTTAATTGGGGAAACAGGAGGAAGCATAAATTTTACTGCCATTAATAACTTCAAGCAATCCCGACCAGTCTTTACCGCACCCTGATGGCACTCACATGTGCTTCTCATTAAAGCGATTGCCACATCTGACCCTTATTACTACCTCACTTCATCGGTAGGAAAATGGAAGACTCTTTATGGGTTGAAGAGGGGCCTATTAAAGTTTCAAAATACTACCGTAGCCAGAAACAGCTTCCTTTAAATAAACAAAAAAAAAAAAAAAAAAACAAAAACTATAAAATATATTATACACTTCAACAGTTTTTTGCTCCTGGGATTAATGCTTATATATACATACACACACACAATTTATGAACTGTATCATTTAAAGAATATTTGTGTCATTTTAAATTGTAAAGCAATTCTCTATCAAGACTGATACTTCACAAAAATGGCGCAAAAGTAAATCAGGTTTTATTAATTTTTTCTTAAAGAATAAGGAAAAATAAGCCATAAAGCAATTCAGAATATGTTGTACTGAAGTAAAAAATATTAAAATACTACTGTTCTAAATATATAATTACATGATCGATGTGTGTCATTAAATATAAAAACTTTATTTATAAAGAATGTATGTAAGACAAATATTTAGGCTGTGATTACCTGTCATTAGCATTCAGCTCTTTGCACTGTTTGCATTTTACTGTGTATTAATATTGAAGAAAAATCAACTAATTTAATAGTTCAAATAAGCATTATAAACCCTCATCCAGATTTTCTATATACACACATACACAACCAAATATCAATACACTATGCGTTATACTGATGTAATAACATATATTAACATGATTCAAGCGACAATGTCTAAAACTGAAGTTGGGGTATTGTGCAATTTAAGTGGCTCAATCGAAATGCAGTTGGTCTTGAATGGCCCCTTGTACATTCAACACTGTGACCAGTGGCTACAGGTTGACGGATCAAAACAGATAACTAAGATGAGAGCGGGTACACATCTAACAGTGCCAATAGTCAACAGAAAAAAACAGTGCTTGCTAAACATTGAGGTTTGCATCTTTCTTTAACTTTGCCAAACATTCTCTTTTCATTTCACAACATGATCATGTCTCTTTTAATCTACCGAGGTCACTGTCCTGTTTTCAGTCATCCATCCACCATATTGGTTAGTGGTGCTATTCATATGGCAATCTCTTCTGCCCCATCCTTCATTTGCATAAAGCATGCTTTCGGTGCTGGGCATTTAAATTGGCAAGTTAGCATAATATTAGACATATATAAATGAAAGACGTGTATATGTGCGTGTTTGCATATATGGAGCAGTCCGCTCTGCTCACACTCAAACACAGCCACTAGATGGCACATGCATGCACTTTTAAATTTTTTTGGAGCTTTCATGCACCTCACTATGAAAGACCTGTGTGCAGCAAATGCCACCCCACAACAATGATGTTGTGCTGATGACAGAGATGAAGAGATACAACATTGAAAAGAAGCAAACGCCATGGTTCGACAACATGCAAGTGAAACACTTTAGCAATGGAGGGCAAGGCTTGAAGTTTTCACTAAAAACTGTCTATCTGGAGGTATCCTCTCGAGACAAAGATTAATAGAACTCATATGCTACTGATACGGTAAGATATGGTATCACTAGTGTCTTCTTACGAAAGCCAGTGGGGCAGCAAGCACAGCTGAGTCCATGTCCTTTGCCCTGGGGTTTTGTTTTTTTTAAATCTTTTATTGAATTTATGAAAAGCATGTAACATTCCATACAATCAAGTCAAACTTAACAAAACTAAATTCAATTCATCCCCCACCCATGAGAAAGAGAATAAGGCCAACAGCCAGAGTAAAACTTTGAGAGTAGTAAAGAGGGAAAGAAGTCCTTCTCCCTAATTTAAATGTTTATTCTAAAACGTCATTGATTAGATCCTGCCTTTTGAAAAGTTTTGAACAGATCCTCTAAGTGTGAATTTGATTTTTTCCAATTTCCCACTGACTTAAAAGAGGTGGGCTAGGATTCTTCCAGTTGAGCAAAATAAGTCTATGTATTTATAGTGAAGTAAAGGCAATTACAGTTTGTTTGTCCTTCTCCACTTTAAGCCCATCTAGGAGTACACCAAACACAGCTGTTAATGGATTAGGAGGGATTGTGACACCAAGGCTGTCTGTTAGGCGCTTCAAAATTTTTGTCCAGAATGATGTTAATTTGGTACATGCCCAAAACATGTGGCCTAGTGAGTCTGGAGCTCAATTGCAATGTTTGCAGGTTAGATCTTGCCCTGGAAACATTTTGGACCATTTTTAAATGAGATAGATGTGCTCAATGAAAGATTTTAAGTTGAACAATTGAATGCTTGGCACATATGGAACTAGAGTGAATTCTGTGCATGGCTGCCTTCCATTCCTTTTCTGAAATGTTGAGTGAGAGATTCTTTTCCAACTTTACTCTGGGATCTTTAAAATGAAGGGACTTTTAAAATAGTTTTATATAATATAGAAATGCTTTCTGTGTCTTCAAAACTGATCAATAGTTCTTCTGAAATAGAAATAGGTGAGAGGTGAGGAAAATTCAGCAGATTTCGTTTAGTGAAGTTTCTAATTTGGAGATAGTGGAAAAATTGGGTTGAAGGGAAGCTAAATTTGGATTGTAAATTGTTTGCAGGATGCAAAGACATTATTTATATTCAAATCTCTAAATGATTTAATGCCATACATTTTCCAAATATTAAAAACTGTGGAAGGGTGGAAAAAGGTGGTTATCATGTAGAGGTAACACAGATAAAGTATTCTCTTACTTGAAGTGCTTCCTACATTGGTTCCATATTCTGAGTGAATGAAGGACAAATGAGTTTGTTATTATATTGACAATACCTTGTATTTACGGGTGTACAAAGCAAGGAATATACATAGCTTGTATTTTTGCCACCCAGTAATAAAATTGAAAATTAGGTACACCCATGCCACCTTCTGATTTAGGTCATTGCAGGGTCGCCCTTTGGAAGTGTGGAAATTTTGAATTTCAAATAAAATAAGTTATGATTGAATGTAATTACTTTAAAAATTATTTGTTAATGTATATGGGGATGTTTTGAAATAGAAACAGAATCCTAGGGAGGATATTCATCTTGATAGCGATAATTCTTTCTGCTAAAGTAAGATGGAGAGGTAGACCATCTATGCACATCTTATTGAAAAAGTAGTTTATATTTACTTGTGATGTTTACCCCTTGCTATTTAAACTGATCTGCAATGATAAAAGGGAAGGTGCCCAATCTAATGTTGTTTGTTAGGGATTTCACTTTAAAAAGTGAATTCAACATTAATGAATCAATGGTGCGGAAGTGGAGGAAGCAAGAAGATGACATGCGCCAAGTAAAGAAGACCAAACAGAGTTTCCGAGGGAACAAAGCGAGATGGCCACAGTTAGAGGACAAACTTGAACAGTGGGTTATTAAACAGAGAACAGCAGGTAGAAGCGTCTCTATTCGACTCAAGGCAACAGCGGTAGCACGTGACATGAAGATCACTGACTTTCGAGGAGGCCCTTCTTGGTGCTTCTGTTTTACGAAAAGACATACCATCTCGCAGCAACTGCCAAAAGATTACGAAGAAAAGCTGGACATTTTCTGCACTTACTGCAAGAACAAGATCACTGAAAAGAAGATCCGGCCAGAACACATCAACATGGACAAGGTCCCTCTCACCTTTGACATCCCCGTGAACCGTACTGTCGACAAAACAGGAACCAGTACGGTATCTATATGCACCACAGGGAACGAGAAGTCATCCTTCACTGTAGTTCTTGGTTGCCAGGCTAATGGCAACCACCCATGGTCATTTTCAAGAGGAAGACTTTGCCAAAAGAAAAGTTTCCGGCCGGCGTCATCATCAAAGCTAACCCAAAGGGCTGGATGGACGAGGAGAAGATGAGTGAGTGGCTGAGAGAAGTTTACGTCAGGAGACTGGATGGCTTTTTCCACAAATCTCCGTCTCTATTGATCTGCGACTCCATTCTCGCCCATCTCACCGATACTGTCAAAATCCAAGTGAAGCAAACTAATTTGGAGCTTGCCATCATTCCGGGTGGATTAACCAAAGAACTCCAACCATTAGATATTGGTGTCAACAGGTCGTTCAAAGTTAAATTGCGAGCTGCGTGGGAGCATTGGATGACGGAAGGTGAACACACATTCACCAAGACAGGAAGGCAACGCCAGGCGAGTTACGCCACTATCTGCCAATGGATCGTGGATGCCTGGGCTAAGGTATCAGTCTCAAGTATCATCCGAGCTTTCACAAAGGGCAGAATCATCACTAAACAGTTAAGTAACAGCAATGAGACTGACTCGGATAATGACAATAGAGATCCGGGCATGCTTGATGCTGAAATCGCCCAACTGTTTACCTCAGACACTGAGGATGAAGAATTTGATGGATTTGTGGAAGAGGAATGAACTGAAAAAGTGAGTGCATTGTTTTGCATTTTATGTTACAACTGAACAATGTTGAGAGTTATTGTGAATGAGTTGAATAAAGTTTGACTTACCTGACTGTTTTGTTTCGCTGAATGCGCTTTATAATCCAATGCGCCTTATGTATGAAAGTAGACCCATTCATTGATATTGCGCTTTATAATCCGGTCCGCCTTATGGTCCGAAAAATACTGTAACTCCCTCTTTCCCTTCTTATTCTTCCGATTCTGCACCGGTTTTACTCCCTTTTTCCCTTCTCATTCCTCCAGTTCTACAGTAGAATATTACCAGAATACTGCCACATATCATTTCATCTCTTCATTTATATACATGTTTTCTCCTTTTTTCCTTTATCCGTCTTATTTAGGTTTAATTCTGGCAGAAATACTCTCAAACCCTTATTCGTGTTTACACATGTGCCAATTTTTGTATGATAACCTTGAACCAATACTTTATATTAAGCAGGATACGCCAAACCATTGCAAACACCTAGTCTTGCTGAAGCCAGGATGCATAAATTATATATCTGGAGACAACCATGAGTGAATTTTGCTAAATACTGGGTTGGAACATATTTAAAAATAAACATAACCTGATGCAAGAAAAAAGCTTTTTGGTAGCATCAGATTATACATTTGCATTCAATGGCATCAACAGATGAATGGTAAACTTGAATGATATGTTGTCACAGGTGCTGCATGTGCTCTCTGTTGCTCAGCATTACAACAATAGTGTTAAAGCTGAAGTAAGCTTGAAAGAACTGGCAGCTATATTCATGAAGATATGAACTAACTTCAAAATAGGCATTTGAAGTAAACAGTTTATCACACTCCATCAAAAGGGCTGCACAAAAAGAGAGGCACAGGAGATGCACATTTTAGTACTCAAAACACCAACACATCTGCCTAACAACTGTTAAGCACAGACAAAACTTCATAACACACACCTTCAACTGTATTTCTAAAATTAATAACGAACGAAATTTAACATTACTGTCTAACTGGAAATACATAGATGTTATGACAAAATAGCTGCAGTGTTTTAATGTGTTCTACATCCATAGGCCACAATGCTTATATAAACTCTATTTGCTGTTGGTATGTCATGTAGTGATGTAATAGTTAAAATGACAAAAACATACCATAGCAGACAGAGGTACTTCTCAAACGTGTGGAGTTCAGTAGCTGCAATGGTTGTGGTTTGTGTCTGTCTATCTGCACTGTCATATTACTCATTACAACATGCAAATTAATTATCAGTTATCAAGCAGTTACCTTGTGCTACTGAGCTCCTGAATGGATAACAACAATTTTAGCTTTCTATTTTCTCTCAGGATCAAAACTTTTGTTCAGTATCTTTTACTCTCTCCCTGAAATCTTGGAGGTGGATTAAAACGCTAAGACTGAGAAATTGGGGGCAAATGTTTTAGGAAGAAACCCTGTGGGTATAGCTTTTGCAGTGCAGGATTTTGCCACTATTCACTATACACTTTTAGACCTGAGAAGCAAATAACTAACTGTGTAGTGTTTAATGGTATTTTTTTAGAAATGTCTTTTGAATATCACTGTAGAAAACATCAAAAAATATGGCTTTGATCATTCTCAAGCTGAATCTTTTTCTCTATTCTTTAGTGCTGCACAATAAATTTCCTATGCTTTGAAGATTTTCACATTTAACAATGAAGGCCCAAAGAGAACAATTTACCAGGTTTGTGGCAAGCTCTTTCAATATCATCTCACAGAATTGTAGCAGAATTCTTGTGATGCTTGGTTGATCATTGCTGGCAAGTCACACATTTTTTATGTTTTCACTACCCTTCGTGAAATCAACAGTAGCACTGTCATTACTATGAGGAGAAATTTGGCAAGTTTTGCATACATTCAAGTTATTTTACTAGCATGATTTTTATTTTGAGCCAATGTAACTTCTGTGTTTTTTAATGTTGGGTAGATCGGCCCATTTAATAGTCACTTACATCTTATACAAAACATGGTCTATTTTTACAAACAAGACAGCATGTAAAGGCAGGACAGGCCGAAAGGTTTATATATTTAAAAAAAAAAAAAAAAAAAAAAAAATCAGAGTGTTACAAAGATGATATAGTGCTATAGTGACAGTAATATGTATGAAAAGGTTGGGGTTAATTTTTGAATCATGATTGTATGGGGCATCTTCCTCAATCTCTTCTTCCACTCACTAATTCCTTTCAATAATACAGCAATGATTATTATATGAGACTATGACGGTGCGGGTCCTGCTCCATGCTCTCACCACTCTTCTGGGAGCATCTCAACCCAAAATCAACAGTAATGTAACCGGATGAGCTGGTCTGATGGGGACAAATCAAACTGAGCAAGGGGATGGTGCAAAAGGTGCAAGTCCTTTTATTAACAACAATCAAAACCAAAATCAAAATCAAAACAGTGTCCAACTAAAGAGCAGTGCATCAAAGTTCCATGAATAAATAATCCATAAAAATAGGGTGAATAAAAGTGGAGGTTAAAAATTCAATAAATAATTCCCTTAAAACTAGCCTTCTTTAAAAACTCGGTGCTTTCTCCTTTTAACTGGCGGCTCCCCTGCTTCTCCCATATGGCCGTGCAACAGGGGAGTTGCCCTATCTGCGGGTGCAGCTGACTTTCCTTCTGGTCCGGTAGCCTTCCATCCCCTGGCTCCGTACAGCTGATCCGCCGGATCGAGGCTCAGGTTCCCCAAAAGCCAGGACGCTCATGCTGGGGCTCAACCTTCCCAAGCCTCCCTGACTCCTGCTGCCTTCCAAGGACTTACACGGCGAGTCGTCTACACTTCTGGTCACTCCAGCTCTCTCTAAATCGCTCAGCTGAAGCATTTATTATGTTTATTAGATAAGTTAATGTACCTGATTGTATATTACAGTACAGGAATGCAGAATACCGCCAGTTCAGCAGTTATCATATTGTTCACGGATCCTTCAAAAATATATCAAATAAATTGCTGTCTGCTTGCTTGCTCATCTGTTCATCTGAGTTATTGAAAGTTGCTATGAAATATATCCTTCATTTACTTATTGTGCAATAAGTATACATTTTTCCTGCAATCCATTTTATAATCGTGAATTCATTTAATGCAGTGCATAAGTAAAAGAAAATTCAACTGCTTAGAAAAATCCAAACTAGCAGAGTTTAGAATCAGTAAGGTTTCCCTTAACCCATCAAACTGAAAAATGTTTTCATATTTCTATCAGCGTTCAATTATCTTAAAAGCATAAAACCCCACATTACAACCCCATAAGTAATAGTATAGGGATTCCTTACAGGTTGCAACAAATAATCAAAAATTTAAATTTAAACACTGCGCAATGCTGTTTATTTTAAAAGATTCATTACACATATATACACACAATTTCTGCATAGGAAACATGTAACAATCCTCCAAATATTAAAAAAAAAAATATATATCTAACAAAATGAAACTGAATGATGTCAATTTAACTGACAAATTCTCTTTTGAGAAAAAGGAGCATTTCATGTTTATCACCTGTCATTCGCTTTCTTTTCTTGTTAAGTGAATGAAAAGCTATAATAGAGCTACACTCTTGCTTGAGACAGAAAAATATGCTCTTGTAGCTTCCTCAAAAGTGAGGCTATGTGCATTTGTGGCCTATCAGTACACACAGGAGGCTGTTCACCTGTAGGTGGCACTGATAGGGAGGTTTGAGTTTGTGATGTTACAGTACTGCTAAGTGCGGAACTCCCTAACCTCTGAATTAGAGTCTCAAAACTAATTGTAAACAGAGATCTTAGAGGCATTTACCAAAAGGTGTTTGTGTGTCTCTTCTCTGGCTGGTCATTTTTTGTTTTACGTCTTTTTTACTAAAATAGTTGGGGGAATTTCTGACTTGCTCCTTTCATTTTAATAAACTTTAATGCAGTGGTTCCCAATCTTTATTCCTTTAAAGCTCCCAAGTGTACCACAAGAATATGTGAAGGCCCCTCTACACAGGGCACGATCTGTATCTCTCTTGTGGGTTTGCTGCAGCCTTAAAAAGGTGAAATTAAATTTATTAAGAAAATCATATTCGGTGGCACGGTGGTGCAGTGGGTAGCGCTGCTGCCTCGCAGTTAAGAGACCCAGGATCGCTTCCCGGGTCCTCCCTGCATGAAGTTTGCATGTTCTCCCCGTGTCTGCATGGGTTTCCTCCAGGCACTCTGGTTTCCTCCCACACTCCAAAGACATGCAGGTTAGGTGCACTGGCGATTCTAAATTGTCCCTAGTGTGTGCTTGGTGTGTGGGTGGGCCCTGCGGTGGGCTGGCGCCCTGCCCGGGGTTTGTTTCCTGCCTTGAGCCCTGTGTTGACTGGGATTGGCTCCAGCAGACCCCCGTGACCCTGTATTTGGGATATAGCGGGTTGGATAATGGATGGATGGATGGGTGAAATCATATTTGTTGTAGTGTTATTACATTGTCTGTGTAACTACAGTGTCTACTTTCTGCATCTCTCTGACTATCCCACTTCTTCTTTGCCATCCTCTTCCTCTGTATACTCTCCTGTATTTCCTCATTCCACCACCAGATTTCCTTTTCCTCTTTCCAGATGTCACGCCACGCACCCTTCTTGCTGACACCCTTACTACATCTGCTGTAGTTTCCCAGCTGTCTGGTAACTCTTTACTGCCACCCAGTGCCTGTCTCACCTCCTCCCTAAACTCAACCTTGCAGTCTTCTTTTCTCAACTTCCACCATTTGATCCTTGGCTCTGCCCTCACTCTCTTTCTCTTCTTGATCTCCAACGTCATCCTACAGACCACCATCCTATGCTGCTTAACTACACTTTCCCCTGCCACCACTTTGTAGTCTTCAATCTCCTTCAGATTGACTCTTCTGCATAGGATGTAATCTACCTTTGTGCATCTTTTAAAATATCATGAAATACCTGCTGTTTGTCCTTCGTCCTACATGCTTTCCTATGAGAACGGATGGCATCATCAATCCAATTCGGCACTCTTAGCTTGGTGCTTTTTTATTTTAAGAGGAGCAACAGCATTCCAAATATCAAGACAATTTTAGTTAAACTGATTAACCAGATCCTTAGTATCAAGATGTGTAGAGGTTTCAATTATGCTAGTATACAGACTAGTCATTTGGGCATTACAGAATGATATACTGAAATACAGTTACAACAAAAGCACAAGCTGGCATCAAATACAATAGGACTATGATAAGAGAGGCAGGTATTATACATTTCCATATCACCAACTTAAAAAAAAAAAAAAAAACACAGGAAAGAACTAGGTATAAAAAGTATCTATGATCATAAGTTGGGTGTTTGACTGACAGTCAGGTTGAAAGACTAAATAAGACATAAAAATCCTCTGACTGGTAGTTTATTAGGGCAGTAAACATTATTAAAATACGGTCTAATGATAACAGACGAAGAGAATCCTTAGAATTCTCGAATAAAATCCTTACATAAACTTAGAAGTTTATATATTACAGCACAATGCACTGGATGAAGTAGATCCACCATGACCAGCTGTAACTCAAAAATTAAATAAAAATCCACAGGTAGTAAGCGGCACTTAAAATTCCTAAAAATCACTGCCAACCTGCTCTCCTGTCCTGACATGCTAAAAAAGCTGCAGTTCTGGGGAGTAAGTTCAGAACATTCTCAGATCATTTGCATTTAGCCTGGTCTCCACCAGAAATAAAAAAAATCCAGATGGCTTCTAATGAATGTGTCATCCAAAACAAATGAATGGGAGGTAATTCATTACCTCATAAATCGCAGATTGTAATATATGTACATGTGAACAGTGTAAATACATTTTAATATGATTTACATCATTTGTAATGGTTCTTAATTAAGTATTTGCATATATGTGCTTTTTCTGACTCTGGTCAGTTAGTCACAGAATAGAGCATAGAAAGTGGCAGCCTATCTAATTCTTTTATTGCCTTTTTTTCTAAACAAAGAAATCCAATTCTTCAGTCTTATGACATATACTTGTGTGAGTGGCCTAAAATAAATAATATAACAGACAGTTAAACTACACCACACTATAAATAAAATACAGTAGCTTTACAGTGCTTTTGACAGCTCAATTTACAAGAGTTTTTAAAAATTTTTCAGTCAATTCATGAAAAAGAATTACAGAAAGGTAATGTATAACTAAAGATAAACTTGATAAACATTGTATAGATATTAGGTAACCTTTTAGAATAGTTGTGCTTTTTTAAAAACTATATTTAATTATTGACGCACACAACTTGGGAAATGTTAAAAGTTACAAAATTCAATTCATTGTGGTTTTTAAAAGTGGCAAGGCACAAATTACGGTGAGTACACAAGGACTAACACTTAACCAGAACCTCAATGATCACAAATAATTATACATAAAACTTGTTTTTAAATCATCACCAGATCTATAAAATTCTCCCATTTATTATTAGATGGAAGGAAACACCTAACCAAAAATTAAATTCAGGCCCTGATTTACACTTCTCAATGCTTGTTATTTTAAGAGCTTATATTGATGTTAATAAATGGTAATTTTTCAAAGATTTGCCAATAAAAGTTTTACTTCGTGATTTAAGTAAAATAAATCTTTCTCCTACAAATCTAACATCCCTTTTTACACAGTTACTCTGTATACATTTATTCTTTAACAAAGCACTTGGCATCAGTATCAGCTGTTATAAAATGGTAATAGTGTACTCCACCCACAAAACTGCCCAGAAAGCATGAAACATCTCTGCAGTGAATAGAAATTCAACCCATCACCTCTCACATGTACACACACACACACACACAAACATAATCAATTTATGATAGCTGACTGCCCTAACATGCAAGCTTTTGTGCTGAGGCAGGAAAAATCAGAAGAAAACAAAAAAACAGAGTCAGGAAGAACGTGTAGACTTTACATGTTGTAGGCAGTAGTCAGGTGTGAAATTCTAAGAAGACTGGAACAGTAAGGCAGGAATTCTAACAACAATGCCAACTTAGTCTAGACATGTAAGTTAGAATTTCTATAGTCTGTAAATAGACTAGATCAATACTGATGGCAAATAAATAAACAAACAAATAAACAATAAAAAATGCTGAAGAAGCCTATTAAAAATGAAATTATTTTCATTATAAAACACAAATCATTCAGGCCCAGAATGAATCATGTTTTCTATAAGCCTTACAGAAAATTGACAAAAAGCATATGGAGCAGAAAAAGTGTGACATGAATGAGTTAATTGACAAGAATACAGCACACATTTGTTGTGCAAGAATACCACTACAATTTTGAATTGTCTATGTTATGACATATACAACTAACACACTTCAAGATGTATCATCTAGATATAAAAACTTATCTTTTCAAGTTTGACCATTTGAAACTTGTAGCTAAACTTTTTAAAATACCTTGAATCTAAAGCTGTACAACATAAACATTTTCCTCCAGCAGAAAAATTAAGCATGGTTTATTTTTAATTATTGTTTTCTTCTATATGTTCATGAAATTTTTGGCATTGTTAAAAAAAAAATGTTGACTGTAAATAAACACCTAATTTAAGCAAAATTACTTTATTACAAATTTAATGCAATACACTAAAATTCAGATAACTGGTGTAAAGCTTGAAAGTTACCTATAAGTGCAGTTAGTTTTGGCAGCAGTCCCACTTGCACCATCTTGTTCCTAAGGTTGGTATCAAAGGACAGATTGAGTAGAAGACGCAGAGTGATATTCAGCAGGTCTTCATGGTCACATGGAATCAGTTTAGCCAATTTCTCAATAATATCCATTTCAGCCTATGAATGGAAACATAAAGCAATAACAAAAGTACAATTTTCTTCCTTTTCCACATGACATATTAGCATTCTGGATCATGTTAAAAGACTCAATTACAAGGTTTATGACAAGAACATTCGAGGATTTATACCAAGAAAGCTGATGTGTAAATGTACAGTCTTTGTTTGTGAATAACATTCTTCCATTTATGAATAAAACATTGTACAACTGAACTTAGCACTTGAATAAGCAAAACATAATTATGATGCAGAACGCACAGTATGTATATTTTAAAATGTCAAACACATATTTGTCAAAGAAAAAATGAGCTAATCTTACAGATACAATATAAACTTAAGAATAGTATTCAATCATAGAAAAGCAAAGTCAGTTTTGATCTAAAATTGCATATATAAATTAACTAGCCAGAAGTATCACTTGAATATGTGCACCTAACAGTCATTGTGCTATAAGAATTCTAAAATCAAATATTAGATCACACAAAAAACTTAGTGAGATATCCTATTACATATGCATAAGTCTGCCAAAAGTATTTTCAAGGTGTTGAATAAAAAAGAAATTCTGAAATGCAGCTTGCACAGCCTCAGTTAATCTTTAATAAACTTCATCTGCCCGATAACATGAAACATCTGCCTATCTAAATCATTCTCTGTGTTTCTCATTTCAACACGCTTTAAGTTGTTAACACACTTCTTTATTTTGGTCCGAGGTCAAATTTAAATAATGAGTAAAATACTACATTGATCTGGTCTTCATTTAGGCATCACTATGCTGATTCCTCATTCACGTAAGGTGCTTACACATGAATAAAAGCTTTTCGATTACTATAAACAAACAAATTAACATAAATAAACATAATCAACATAACAATGATGTGTTAATATGTAATGTAAAAACAAAAAATATCAGTGTATTATTTTTTGTATAGATTATGTGTGCATACTGGTTTAAATCTAAACAGAACAAAAGAATGGAGACAAAATTAAGAACTGTACTTTTAGCAATTCAAGCCACTTTTCACCTAAATGTCCTATATCCCAAGAGCATTTTTTTACCTCTCAAATGGTTAAGACAACAGGCAAAAATATACAATATTAGCAATTACTCATTGCTAAACGTTTTCTTGCAAAAGAGAGCAAAAATAACTCTTCTGGATACTTTGTAGACTTGGGTCACAGGCATGACGTTTTCCTTTTGGGTCTTATAGCCCACTTCAATTTAGTCTACAAGACTTACAAAATCTGGCTGTACGTAAAACAAATATTCAACAGAACTGTTGAAAAGGGTTGGCTACTCAAAGCCTGTAAATATGGAATTCTCATTTTTTTATTTTCAAGAGGAAATGTTTGATTTGCCAACATAATTGTTAAAGGCAGATTTCAAATAAATTCTATAATCAAACCTATTCTTATAAGTACTAACATACAGTAGAAAATCTGAATGTATAGTACACCAATTTTACAATGTAAAATACAGTAATCCCTCGCTACTTCGCGGTTCACTTTTCGCGGATTCACGACTTTGCGGGTTTTTAAATATAGTAGTAGTATTTCCTAGTCTAAGAACAACAAAACAAATTCGGTGACTAAGTGCGTTGTAACACAGGCTGTGATTGGTACATGGGAGGGAGACGACAAATCACAGCTTCCCGCTTTCTAATCGGGCCCGTGATTGGTGCTTTGACTGTAAAACATTGAACAACACTGAGAAAACCATGAACAACAGAGAAAACTAACACTACAATAGTTTGCGCTATAGCGTTACCAACCGCTGGCTAAAAGCACCTTTTTTAATGAGTTTTAAGCACAGGGAAAAAAATGAACACTTGAAAAAATCCGTAATTTAATAAACCACCAAGAAAAATAATATTGCAACAACGCACGCTACGAACCAATCGCTGGAAACAAAAGTGAAAACAAAATCAAGTCCAGTGCATTCTTTAACTGCCTTCCTACTTTTATGCGTCCAGCTCTCTCTCATGCTGCCTCTGTGTGTGTGTGTCTGCGCGCTGCCTCTGTGTGTGTGTGTGTGTGTGTGTGTGTCTGCGCGCTGCCTCTGTGTGTGTGT
>JANRMT010062856.1:98090884-98114489 GCA_026402145.1 Polypterus bichir lapradei
ACAAACAATTACATTGACAATCATGTTACGTTATTTTCAAAATGTTTCCTTTTCTTTTTCATTGCTTCTTTAACACACTACTTCTCCGCTGCGAAGCGCGGGTATTTTGCTAGTATATGATATTTTGAAGAAATCATTTTATGACCTGAATAGTACCAATCAGAGAACATCATTGTACTAATGCAATATTATTTGAAAAGGAACAGCGTCAGACTGGCTGTAAATTTACGCTTATGCTGTTACTTATTGTCAGATTAGGAGAGGCGGCATAGGGGTTGATGAAGGTGTTAGAGTGTGATCGAGAGAATAAAACTAAAAAAAGCTAACTTTTACAAGTACCATAAATTTATACCCAATGTCCCATATATCTGTCTCTTTCTTTTTTTTCTCTCCGTGCTGCGTTGACATCATGCACCAGAAGGCGTGAGCTTATTCAGTGCAGCAGGATCAACGCACATGTACTGTGCAAGGCATGCGCGGGGGCCACTGTGAAAAGAAGAGTGCTCATGGCTATTATTGCAGAGGAACTTTGTCGTTGCATCTTACTAGAAAAGGCGATGCAAAAAGTAAAGGAGGATGCAACATCGACATCATAAACCGTAAGGTGCATACTAATTCTGCATGAGCAGGAACAATCAATAAAACTGAACAAAAAAAAATAAAGTGATGGTGAGAAACGAAGGTGGTAGATTGACCAGTGTTTGTGTGTCAGCTTTTATCCCTCCAGATCAGAGAATGTTCAGTTCCATTGCCTCAAAACACCACTCACATCTACAGTTATTCCCAGTTTCAAATAAAAACTAACAGCGTCAGATCCCTGGGTGGAGGGGCGGTAGTATGTATCGTGATCGTGAGTGAGAGAATAAAAGTGGAAAAAAAAAAAATAGTAACTTTTACAAGTACAGTACTATAAATGTAGGCTGTCTGTTACAGACGCAAACCAAATGTATGTGTGTACTGTATAATATTAACAATAACAGCAACTCACTACTTGGAAGGCAAACCTTCAGTCCAGTCGGAGGTCCTCACTACGGATAACTCTGTAATTTGCTGCATTCAACTTTCCCTCAACCCTGACTAGTCTTCCAGTCCCTACCACTGAAAAACAACCCCACAGCAGGATGCTGCCACCACCATGCTTTACCACTGGAATGGCATTGTGCAGGTGATCAGTAGTGCCTGGCTTCCTCTAGAAGTGACAGTTAGAATTGAAGCCGAACAGTCCAATTTTGGTTTCATCAAACCAGAGAATCTTGTTTCTTATAGTCTGACAGTCCATTTAAAAATATGGAGTACACTGTGTTCTTCGGAAACTTCAGTGCTGTGGAAGTGTTATGGTAGCCTTCTCCAGATCTGTGCCTCAATACCACCTTGTCTTTAATCTTTGCAGGAAATTCTTTCAACCTCATGGCTTTATTTTTGCTCCGATACACATTGTCAATTGTAAGACAGGTTTGTGTGTTTCCTAATCCTCTGCAATTATGCAAGTTTACCAAAGGTGGACTCAAAACAAGGTAAAGGAACATTTCAACGATGATCAATAGAATGAGATGCAGAAAAGTGTCTGAGTACTCAGATCATTATTATAGTTCAGTGTTTTTTTTTTAATAAATTTATAAAAATTCCTAAAATCCTGTTTTCGCATTGTCATTCTGGGGTATTTAGTGTTCGTTTCCGAAGAAAACAAGTATTTGAAATGATTTAAGTATAAGGCTGCAAAATAACAAAATGTGTAACAAGTGAAGGGGTCTGAATACTTCCTTTAATATTTTTCACCTCTGTCTCTGTTTGTCTATGTTTCAGCAAAAGGACCTACAACAAAAACTTCAAACACAGAATTACAATATGAACAGCTATACTTATCTCTCCAACAGATTTTACAAGAAGTACTGTTAAAATGTTTTTCATAATTTGGTTTCATTTGACAACTACTTATTAAATTTCCTTCAGCAGTCAAGAGAGATGTCCAATGAGTTCTGCCCATCCCGCGTTATTTGACTCCTTGTTAAACTAAGTGGTGAATATAGAAAAATACTGGCAACTTTGAAAACAGCTGAAAGGCAGAAAATAAATGCCAATTACCAGGAGGGTAGGTTTGTCCTTAATATATTTCAAAAGTACTGTTCCTTTGGGATCAGCTTTAAATCACATACCACTACTTATTTTCTTAAACAAATTAGTAAAGAACATGGACATGATATAGTAACATTTTTATAGCAGAAGCCTGAAAGAACTTTATATTACGGGACAGGTAGATAACGTTTAGCATAAGATGGAATAAACAAATTGTTATGGTGCAAAAGAATATATGATTTTCATATAACTTGAAGGGAAGCTGCTTGAGACAGTCTTTAAAGAAGCAAACCTAGGAGTACTGGTGGATAACAGTTTATATTTAGGGATTGTGGGAAGGGTAGGTACTTAGATAGTGACTGTCTACAGAAGAATGGAACTGCTAACTATAGATGGTTAGTGCTTTGTGGTGCTCAGATGGAATTTATACTTTTTAATTTTTAAATAAATGCAATATTATCCAAGTTATTTTAAGTCCTGCAAAATACAAACTCCATTAACAATTCAGGCCACAAAGGGTTCAATGAGATTATTAATGAGTAAAATTTAAGATGGAAAGGCAACAGAGCATTTTCATATAAACATTTCAAATGTGATTGGCTATTTAAAAGTGGAGACTGAATTTACAGTACTTGTCCAAACCATAGGAGTGATAATCTGTGAGCCAGGAACATAGAAAGTTTTTTTCATTGCAACTAATTTAGTAAATATTTTTTCTTGAGATGTGGAACAAAACTAATCAAAGGTGGGCAAGGTACTCTGCCTTTTATTTCTTTTTGATAAAAAAAACTAACAAATAACAATTTAAAAGAAAGACTAAAAAAGCTAGCATTAAAATCAATCTTGTCTTTTGTGAATGACAAAAAAGAAAATACTACATCATAACATTAAAAATAAGCAATAAAACTAAACACATTAGAAGCTTACTGTAATACATGGAATGTTTGTCATTAAAAAATATTACCATATCATTTTTGTTTTCCATGAAGATGCTGAGCTTCTTTAAGAATGACACCACAAGAATAAGGAGTTCAAAATTATTTCTGTCCAGCGTTTTAACCAACATGTGAACAATGTTTTTATTCCTCATTTTCAGTTCTGTTCGAGTATCTTCAGCCAAGTTCAAAAGCAAGTACAGGGCAACTACAAACAACATGAAAACATAAAATTACTTAAACACATTTAATTAAATTAAAATTAAGCAAAGGCAAAAGTAATGAACATATTAACTTAAAGAACAACATGGTTTTTATACCTCTTAATAACTGTTCTTGCTTCACGACAAGCCCTTGATATTTCTTGTATGTTTTCTCATAGTCTTTCTTTATACTTTGATTATCTGGATCATCTTCAATTAAACTTATGTTAAGAGATTGATTAGCATAAAAATTCAGTAATACACTACTTTGTGGTGATTCAGTCTATTACTATTAAGAGGAAAATAATAATTTCATCACAAAATTGACCTATCACAGGAATCTGTTAGATACTGAATGTTGAAATTAATACTATGGTGTATTCTGGCAAACAGTGACCATATGCTTAGATATTTATCAAGATATTCTAATAAAATGAATAAACAAATCTGCATGTAAGAATGTGCAGGACCTATTGTGACTGATTTTACAGTGTAACAACTGTTAAGTTTTAAGAGCAAAATTAAAAAAAAACAGCAATGTGTCATTGCAAACAAAATTAATGATGTTCATTTCTCAAAAAAGGATATTAGCCTTCTTTTTCTTGAGCAATTCATCCTGCCACAAGTCATGCCTCTTAAGTTCATGATCAATGATGTTCATGCACAGGGCACCAATTTTGTAATGAGTGATCAATCCATGGAATTGTGAAAAGCTTGGGAAAAGAAGAAAAAAAATTAAACTACTACTTCAAACACAATAGGTTCATTTTTTTCAGTAATGCCATTGGGATTTTTTTTTATTTTTTTTTTTTTTTTACACACAGTCTCAGTTGAGTAAATGCCTTAGAATTGCTCTTTTATTTTTACTGTATATCAGCTATGATTTTCAAAGTTAACTAACATTTTCAAATATGAAATGCATATGATTTGTGGTAAATAAAATATCATAAGACAAATTAATTAATAGTTGTAAGGTTTGAATTTTATATCTTAAATTAATTACGCACATTTGGCAAAGTTCAATATATAATGTAAAAGCGTTTCCAGGTAACTTAGAGCATCTGAGGTGGGATGCAAGCAGATTACATTGGGCTATCAGCAGGAAACTATATGTTTATTTACTGTATGTGAAAGTAAGTTGCCTTCAGGTTCAGTGCTAATAAAGAAAGGAGCTGAAAATGGCAAAGCAAACATGTGATGCTTGACATTAATGATCCACGTGTTTTCGCTGACTGTATTTACTTATAATTTAGCACGGTTCATTTTGCCCTGTGTCTGGTTAGCAACTGGAAGCAGCCAATGATAAGAAACTTGGTATGATGCAAGTAATCTAATTCTGTACCTTTTACTTGTGTATAAGAAAGACCTCATCTAGCAGAAAAGGTGTCCACCTTGTTGCAGAATGCTGTGTGCGTCTAGTTACACCATCCTGCAATAGGAGTGCTCCCTCTTCAAAGAAGATAAATGGTTAGGATTTAAAATTAATCCTGCCTTTTTTCTCTTATAGGTTTTAGGTCACCCAGTGGGTAACGGTCATTTCTTCCACAGTTTATAAAATGATAATAAAAACTAGCAAGCACAGATACAGCTACTGAACTTACCACTACATTTGAAAGTTTCAGGAAGCTTCACAAAATATCTATAAATATTAAAAGTACAGTAAAAAGTACAGTAAGGTCCCAAGAATGCAAGTAATATGTAAGAATTATATATAGTTATTAAACTCCTACAAAAGTGTCCTCATATGTATAACCTGTGCTATACCAAATGAGATACAACATGTAAGATAATTCACAAGTGTTTTGGAAAAATGTTACTATTGTTTTTCGCTTTTTTATTAGAAATTAAATAGCCCATCTTAAACTTTGCCACATTTATATAGACTAAGATGACAGCAAAAGACTGCATATTTTTTAAACAATGTCATTATTGACTTTAATAAATTTTAAATTAAGGAAGCATAATTATTGCAATACCATGTTAATGTACATATTTGTGTACCAAATGAAATATTATGTCACTGGTGTTTTGTAAAAATAATGTAGTGAAATGTAAAACTTTGCATTTTTTTCTTTTTTAAATGAAAGTATACTGTTCTGAATAAAATCTGGCCACATTTAAATTTAAATTTTAAAATGGAGAAGTTTCAGTTCATGTGCTATGGGACCTAAAGACAAAGCTTATAAACACAGAGATAAAGCTGTATACAAAAAATGAGTTAGAGAGGGCAGTTAAAAATGAATGCACCAACATATTAACAACTAAGAAAAAATTTTTACACAAATGAATATTCCTGTTGGGAAAGAGCAATAGATTATTATTGATTACACAACACAAGCCTGACTGTTTCAAAAGTATTCAAAAATTATGGCAGCGTCCAAAAAGCAAAACATTTCTGATAATAATAATTATAGACTAGTGGCAATAACCTCACTAATAACAGAGACATTTGACCATCTATTTTCTCTGTATGTCATGTCTTTCCCAGTTTCTTTTCTAAACTCTTTTCAGTTTAATTAGCGTACCAACAGATCAAATGATGATGCAGTTAACAAGACTTTTCCATGGTATTTGGCAGAATTTAGACTTTCTGGATGCTTAGAGTAGGATTATATTTGTGAATTTTGGTTTAGCATTGAACATATTAGAGCCTCTTCACAGAATACTCATCAATATTGGACTATGCCACATTCCTCTGTATCTTTGACTTTCTGAGAAACAGATGCCAGACCGTGAAACCTAGCAAACATCAGCCATAGTTCCTGACTAAAGCACAGGGTTATCTCATGGGTGTTTTCAGTCATCTCTCCGTTTCTTCTTCTATACCAATGACTGCACCTCCAGTGACATGTCTATAAAACTGCTTAAGTTTGACAAATGGCATTAACTAATGGAGATTGCATAAAATATCAGATGAAGTCAGAGTAGGAGGGTCATTGGTGTTCAGTCAACAATATGAACCTGAATATACTTAAAAGTGGAAATAGGAGTTTTAGGAGACATTCATGTTTGCCTACACCCCTAATTATAAAGGGTGTCACATTCAAAAATGTGGAGACATCTAAATTTCTTTTCTGTACTCTAATATCAAAAATCTTCAACAGGGTATGTTTTTTCTCTGCCAACTTAAAAAGAGTAATCTTTACTAATAAGTGTTGGTTCAGTTTTAAAGAGCAGTTATTGAAGAACATCACTGTCTGCTCATTCAATACAGAAATTGCAGCAAGTTGTGCAGAAAATAGAAATGACTGTCTGAGATTGCATTCTGTTCAGGACTTACATACATCTTGAGTCGGCAAGCTAGTATACAATAAAATTAAAGAAAACACTTACCCAGGTAACCATCTATTTAAAACACTATTGTCATGAAACCTTTAGCAGTCATTTAGGGCAAGAAACATATTGCACAAAAACAGCTTCTTCCCAACTGCAGTCACTCTGATCAATCACAGTTTCTGACTCACCTATGTATCTCCAGACCTCCAAAATACTCTGTTCAACATGAATGAAGTGTACTATTAAAATACTATAATTGAATGGGCTAAGACTGCAGTTCTATACATTGTAAGAATGATTTGTGCATTTATTGTAGGTTTGTGCAATAGTATTGTTTAAGGCTGCTACAGTGTGATGATGTCACATACAATATCGAGTATTGTACTTGTGTTTGATGTTTTTTGTTTTTACCTGTAGCTGCAACACCAAAACTAATTTACAAAAGATATGTTGCCTGGCAATAAAGTTCAATTAAGCCAGACATTTACTATATATTTTATCATATATTTTGATTACAAACTGATATTTGGGTGGTCACCTACCAGGTAACGCTTGTGTTTGGTCAGCCAGTCGGCAGACATCCACCACACCCTCAATGTTGCTCTATATATTGAATATGATTAAATTATCAGATGTAGATGTAAACTGAAGAGGAGGGAAAATAAAAAATGAAAAAAAAGCACAAAACGGTTTTTATCAAACCTATTGCAATCCAGTTCAGAGTTGTTGGGGCCACATCCTATCTTGGAATTGCTGGCTGCAAAGCAGGTAGCAATCCTAGACAAAACAAGACTACACCTCAGGGCACAATCAAACACATCCCCAAAACACATTATACCAAGCCAAAAGTCAATAGTTTCTGGGCAGACAAGTGTAAAGTGGAACTGCTAGGCATATGTAAGCCCTGAAAAGCTATAGTAACACTGTGCTACCCCATAAGAGTGTTAATAAATAGTCAAGATAAAGCTGATGTGATATTTGGGGGAAGATTTGCTAGTTGAGGCTCTGCCATCCAGTGTCTGTGATAGCTTAAGGAATCTTTGCTAGGGTCATTCAGCAAGACAAGGTTTCAGAATTCACACACAAGTCTTTACCAAAATGGATGAAGAAGAAAAAAAACAGCTGATATGCTATTGATACAATCCACACATTTCACTAAGGTGAAGGAGTTCTCTAAAGGATGCATTCCTCCATGACAAGACTACCCAAGATCTACAAGAAACTTGTAGTTACAAATGATGCTGTTGGAGGCCAGTTATCTATAAAGAAGCAGTATGTATTGTTTACCATTCCTTAATACACATCATAATTTAGTGTTATTGTTTGCAAATCTTTCATTATCTAACAACATCTATATATATAATTCACTAAGGGCACGCAAGACAGTGAGCGCAAGCAAGACAGAGAGCCACACCCACCAACTCACACAGCCCCGTCCGCCAACTCTAAGACCATGGGATACGCTCGACAGAGCCCCGCCCGCCAACTCTAACCCTCCTACTGCGTCATGGGATATACACGACAGAGCCACGCACGCCAACTGTAACTGTCCTCCCGCGTCCAGCGTCGCTCTCGAGGCATGTGCACTGCCTGCTCATGGGCCCGCATGCAACAACTCACCAAACACAGCCTCAGTCGCTTTCGTCTGTGCAAAAGTCCACATGCACCTCTGAGCCACGTTGACTTTTCACCGCACGCAAGACAGACAGCCACGACCGCCAACTCTAACCCTCCTCCCCCGTCATAGGGAAGGCACGACAGAGCCGCGCCTGCCATTCACTCAGGGCACGCAAGACAGAGAGCCCAGCCAGCCAACTCACAGAGCCCCACCCGCCAACTGTAAGACCATGGGATACGCATGACAGGGCTAGGCCCGCCAACTCCTCTGATGGCCAATGAAGAGCATTACAAGAAATACATACTACGGTAGGTAGGCCAATGTTATGTTTCTTGTACGGGAATGGCGGTATCTACTTGAAAAGCAGTGTAAAACTGAATGCGATGACTGTGCATTGGGTTTGAGAGATGACACTGAAAGGAATTGGAATGAGTTTGTAAGTGCTTCTTGAGACCACAAGTTGTTTTGAAGCATTGCTGGCAATATTCACATTGCAAAATCGTTCAGTGGAGTGTGATTTTAAATGTGCGTTGAGATATCTCTGCAGTCGGAACATTTTCGAACAAATAGTGCTTTGAAAGACCTGTGTGGAATGCGATTGTTCAGTGGAGTGTGTGTTTAAATGTGCTTTGAGATATTTCTGGAGCGTGAAGGTTTTTGAGCAAATGTTGCATTGAAATTCCGGTGTGAAATGCGTTTATAAATGTTTTTCAGTAAGAGGATAGTGGGAAGGTGACGTCACATCAGCGTGGTTGCAGACAAATGTTTGTGTTGCATGGATTTGCACATGGTTGAGGAGATCCGTCTCTGTAATGGCACTAGACTTTCTGTTACCAGCATTCACCGCAATGTACTGGAGTGTAAGGCTATCACATCTGCTACCTCACAAACTGTCCTTATTTTCTGGATTTCACTGACCCCATCAGATTCAAATTTGCCTTTTACTTTTACACGCAGACAATTTCCTGTTAGATTGGCATTTGCAATGACAATTAATAAGGCACAAGGCCAAACTTTCAAATAGATATGCCTGTATCTGCCAAAACCTGTTTTCAGTCACAGACAATTGTATGTTGCTCTCTCCAGAGTTCCATCTTTTTATTCACTGACAGTTATATTCTCAAACCCTCCCCATCTGGACAACTGTGTATTTCAGGAAGTGTTCACTCATCAATACTATAAATGTATACAAAAACAAAGATACAAGAAAGGGATCAAATATTTTTTATGGCACTGTTCTTGAGAATTAACTAAGAAAACACTGAGATTACATATAAAGTGTCATGATGTGTTTCCAGAAGACATGTAAAACATATTTTATACAACATTTCTAACAGAAAAATAAACAAAGAAGCAATTAAACAATTTAAAGTCAAGAGTCTGTGCTGCATAACAGAAGACAGAATTGAGGTGTAATATTTATAGAAACTGGTCCCAGCTGTGGGTGTTCACAAAATTCATAATTATTTGCTTGTCAATGATCAAGTAAAACTTCTCTGAGGAAACACAAAACATCTTTGGATCTATTTGACTTTGGCACAGATAAAAACATAGATGCTGTCTCTACCATATGACCAAATACATTATGTACTAAGGTTGGGCACAATTAGTATTAATTTTAAAAACCTTCTTACTCAAATTGTACCAAAATTAAAATAATGAAAAGTAGTAAGACTCAAATGTAAATAGTCTTATAAGTAACCATCTTCAGCTAAATGAAGATACAATTTCTAAATAAAGCAGCAGGTTTATTGACAGAACTCATCAGCCAAATAACAAAGCTTTTTTTTTTTCTGGAAAATAATGCAACAGGTTAAGTTACATTGGGTTGAGTAGCCACTGCAAATTCATGTTAGATAATTCAGTAAGTGCCAGAGGATACTTTTTAAAATCTAATTTAGGTGTTTATTTACATGGTTAATTACTTTACTAAACCTGATTTTCTTCCTAATAAGGAACAAATTAACTTTATTTTAATTAAAACAAATTTAGCAGTAGATAACTGCACTAAAATGTTTGATAATGCTTATACTGACTATAGACAATGAAATAAGGGCTCAGTAAGTTGTTATACACAAAATAATACTTCCCCAAATTTTTTATTACCAAATACCAAATATTCAAAATATCCATCTTTGGCACTGTAGTTAGTTATTCCCTTACCTTGAAAAGCAGAAAAAAATGTAGATAATATTGGTAGCAAGATCCACACTTTGTTTCCAATCCTCTCTAAGGACTCTTGCCAGGGCCCCTAAGGCAGTTTCTAAACAAGAACATTTAAATAAAAAGTAATACAAATAATAAAAATACATGTCATAGTATATATAGAACATCAAGTATATAAAAAATATTGAAGCATTTGCTAAATGATTTACAGTAGTTGCAGAAATATCAAAAATGCCAAATTATGTGCCAATAAAATGGCAAAATGGTAAAGTGAGCAGATTTAATAAATGAAATACAGGCCAAAGCTGTAAATGCTTCATTTACAAGAGTAAATGCATTAAAGAAGCTTAAACCATAGAGAACTTTAAGTTAAATAAGGTAGACAGAGTAGTGACAAAATGAAGGATATTCTTTGAACTGTAATGTGGCTCTATACTCCAGTATAAATGGCTACTACAACCAGAGATGGAACAAAGAATCAGTATTATGCAAAATATTTTAATTGTAAAATGTAACTGTGGCAAGAAATGGAGGTGAAAGAGTATCTAATCAGAAAGAAATACAGCAAAATTGCTTTATCTAAGCTGAAGAGTACTGTATTTAATACTGTTACATGCTGTAGATATATAATGTAAAATTGAACAATACTACCTTTAATGACCCTGCACTAGTATGCAAAATAAACTGTGTGGTTAAGCAGCATATAACATGTGGACACTTCAAATGAATAGCAACTTAGCCTTAATGTGACCTCCAGTCTAATACCTTGCAACTCCTTAAGTAATTAAGCAGGATATGAAAAAAGTTAAGAAATGTACCGTAGATCCCGGAATACAAGCCGAGAATTTCGTCCTAGATTTTTGGCTTGGAGTTTGGGGGTCGGTTTATACAACGAGTATCATTTCAGATTCAAGATTTCCAGCGCAATGCCGGTTTTGCCGATGAATACGGAAGTAAATAATGACGAAACCACAGAGCCATCTTTCAGATGAAGAAGTAACTTTGCATGCCGGTACTTTAAATTAAATAAAGAATTTATTCAAAAAAGTGTTTTAGTTGTTGATTTTATTAATAAAATTTATAACAAATTATCGGGAAGTTTAAAATAAAATTTTTTATTTTGATTTACGATCCACATCTTGTGTTACGAAACGGATGCGGTCACGTGTATCCGCTTGCGTGATTGTAAACAAACAACAGAGAGTATTAGTAGCGTCAGTCGGAGCCCAGATACATGTGTTTGTGGATATAATTTCCAAACGAAGATGGACATTGTGTGGAAATATCTCCTCCTTCTCCCTTCCTGCAGCCCAAAGATGTCAAATTAAATGGTGAGTACAGTATGAAATTGTTTCTAGAATAGAATGCCTTTTACTGTCACTATACGCATCTACAATGAGATTAAAAGCAGCTCCTTCAGTGCAGAAAAAAGTTCTGTATAGGGCTTGTATGGTTGTTTTTTAGCCTTAGCATAACGCCGTATCTGCGGCCCCGCTTCTGCTTTCTTTCCCTCCTCCGTCTGTCGTCTCCTAGACCCGACAACAAACCACAGAGAGCCCGCTGGTCTCGCTATGTTGTCTGGGATGTTGTGCGTGTGATGAAAAACACTCAAAACAGATGTCTGGCTCTGGACACCGATGTCTATAAGGTTCTGAATGGTGTAGCGGATGTTCGCCGAACCGATCGTGCACAAACAAGGACAAAAAAAAAAAAAAAAGTACAAAACAACAAAAAAGTGCACTGAAAAGGAGAGCCTTGATCCGCTGCGACCATGCGCACCGCCATGCTCCTAGCCTAATCGAAGTAGGCTAGGCACTTTTTATAACTTTTTGGTTAGTACATTAGAAAAATTATTGGTGTTTTTTATTATGAAAAGGTTAAGTAAGTGTTGCAATGGGAGGTTCGGAACGCATTATGGGTTAGCCTTTGCGAACGAATTAAGTTCGTAAGTCAAGGGTCCACTGTATTGCGTATTTAAGTTAATCAAATTTATAACAAGTCTCCGGAAATATCTTTTTCTTATTTCAAATTAAATATCCAGTATTTAATGGATTTATTTCGGCATTGGACTTGTGTCACTGCTAATACAGTTTGGAAGTGCGACTCTCCCAAATTACAGTTTTGAATTTTTTAAGTGAACCTGTAATAAGCTAAAAATGAATCTTCACTTACTTTGAGACTCAAAAATAATCTGATTTATCTTAGAACACTCACAAAATGTTAAACTAAATAAAGTGTAAGCAAGCTAACAGTAACTTTTGATGCGGTAACTTTACTTTGAATAATATGGGATTATGTCTTAGAATCAAATTCCAAGACTATTTGAGTGACGTTTCTCAGCCAGAGTAAATAATACTCGTAAAGTGAAGGAAAAAAAGGAAACATTAGCTTATTAAAATACTCTGTTTAATACAGAATCTTTTTAAATGCTATTGCTAATATTTAAAAAATACAGATGAACATCAATTTTATAATATAAAAGTAGAAAAGACATTTTATGAGCTTTGTCCTACCATTCTGCAGCAATTCCTCAAGGTTGTCAGGGTTTCGGGCAAGCTGAAGGATAAGAGCAGAACCTCTTACTTTATCTGCATTGTCCTCATATAGCAAATCTATGTAGTTGTCCATGTCATTTATATTGGCAATTTCATCAATCTGAAAATACCAAATAAAAAATGTTTCATTAAACTTGCAGAGGAAGACTCCATCAATATAAAGAAAATAATTAATCAAAGCAATTAGCATACCTCCATTCCTTCAAAAGGAGGTGGATCCTTTGGTTTACTCAATTTTTTTTCTTTCTTTTCTACAAAAAGTAAATGACAAAGCTCTGTCAATCAAGTTTATGTAGTAGTTTTGTCATATCAGGCAATAATATACTCACTTTTAACATTTTGTACACAGTTCATTCTGAGACTGTTTTTTCCATTAAAGGGTCATGGAGAGCTGCCTCAGCAGCAGCAATCACAAGGCAGGAGCCAACAATGGATCAGACACCTGTCTCACAGGACACACTCAGATTCCATGTCTCATATGTATTAAGATTTAGATTCACCAGTTAGCATCACATGAGCACATTTAAAAGTTACCTCTCCCATGAATCATATCTCTTCTGTTCTGTAGGTAGAATAACAGCTGTTCCACTTCAGGTAGTTTTGATGGATGGATTAGCTTGCATTCTTCCACAACTTTTCTTGCTAGAGATGCAATATCAGTATTGGCATTTAAACTCTTAAGACGGATACTAGGAAACAACAGAAGATAAAAATAAATTTGAAATCTGTTGATAATACCTTGACTCTGTTTTAAGCAAAACAACATTTTTGTTTTCACTAGTTTAGATTAGATTAGACTAAAAAAATGTTAAATGTGACTGAAGTACAGAAATAACCAAGCAGGTGCAGATTAAAGTTAAAAGGGATATAAATCTAAAATATTAACATACATTTTCTGACTTTCTTTGCGTTCACCAAGCATTGGGTCCCCAGTCTCCCCTAGAATGGTGGCTTCCACTTCATAATGAACAACAAGTGCCTTCTCAGTTGGATGAACATCAACATTTCCTCCTTTCACTTTTCTGTGTGATAAGTAAAAGAAGAAAACAGTTTAAACAGAAGTATTAACTTTCTTAATGCAGTTTTTGTATTAAAACAATATTTCTGTTGAAAATATTGCATGAGATCATTCAATGAGCATGAATGGATCTTTATCTAAATTTATCTAAACCTATAAGCCTATTTAAGATGAACAAAAAAATAATAATAAACCACATAATGCACCAGGTATGCAATAAAACCTTGGTTAATATTTTACAATAACATAATATACCTAAACATTACTTGTGTAAAAACATATTAACAGTTTAAAATGAAAAGGACACAGTAAGACTCCATTGAAGTACTACAGAAGAAAACAAGCAATCCGAAAGGATTGGAGGCTAATTTTTAATTTTTCAGTTAAAAAAATGTATTATTCATATGTAACTTTAAGCATGTTATAAACTCTGAAAAAGATTTAAAAAAATTAATAATTCTATAACAGCATATAGATGCTGGTGATGAGATACAAAAATATGAGTCACAAAGCACAGGTCAAGTATAGCCCATTGTATCATTCTGTTCTTAGTACAATTATAGATTCAAAAACAACAGTAAGGTAGTAAAAAAATCTTTCCTAAAACACTTTGACAGTAAGTTCACAGGGTCAAATTGTTACATGTACAGATATAGAGTACAGTGAAACTCTTACTAGAATGCGCTAATCAACATGCACAGAAGGCTGATCATAGTACAGAATGAGATCTATAAAATATGGCAAAATACCACAGCTTGTCTGGGATAGCACAATGTGGAAATTAATAGAAGGCAAAGCAGCCCCTGCTGTGGGGCATCCAGTAAATTTAGTCTTGATGCAAACCTTAAATTACTTGATAACCAAAAAATAAGGTGTATAATTAGACCAAGGGGTAAGACCAGACCCTCCACCAGAGGCATTTGTAATAGAAATTTACTTCAAATTAAAACAAAAAATATATCACCAGTTCAGAAAGAAGCATGCAGTTTTAAATGCTGCTTATTGAACAATCACTCTCTTGGTAGTAAAGCTGTTTTGGTAAATGATATTATATTAAATACAAAATCTCATCTGTGACTTCTCACTGAAACCTGGCTTAGTAAATGTGACACTGTTCCCCTAGCTGAAGCGTCACCAGATGGATAGTCGTTCCTTCATAAGTCTAGAGATTCTGGTCGAGGAGGCGGCCTTGGAATAATTCACTTTTGTGACAAAATGCAAATCACGTCTAAAAAATTTAGGCGACTTTACATCCTTTGAGGCATTCATTTTAAATATTAAAACAGATTCCAGCACAATTATAGTGCTAGTCTACAGACCACCAGGGCCATATTCATTATTCATGACTGAATTTAGCAACCTTTTATCTGATTTGGCTATAAATTATGATCACATAGTACTGATGGGGGATTTTAATGTACACATTGATGTGGAAACTGACACTTTTAGCAAATGTTTTACTTATTTGTTAAATTCAGTAGGATTTTAAAATTCAGAATGTCAAAGGTCCAACTCATAATAATAACCACACATTAGATTTAATTATAACTTACAAAGTTGAAATTCAAAAATTAAATATTATTTATTTATATTATTTATATATAAATAACTTAAGTTATTTCCTATCACTACTTAATTACATTTGATTTAGTCCTGCCCTTGCCAACACACTCACAGATTAAAACAAAGACAGTGCGACATCTAGATTGTAATTCTGCTTCAAAATGTATAGATACTTTGAGTAAGTCGAGTGTAATTGTGAAAAACCATTTAGATCAGCTAACATCACATTATAATGTGACCTTGAGAGATGCTCTGGACACAGTGGCTCCCCTTAAAACAAAAGTGTTCAAAGCACATAGAAACTCTCCCTGGTTTAATGAAAACACTCGAGCTCTTAAATTAGTGTCGAAAACTGAAGCGCAGATGGAGAACAACAAAGCTACTTGTCTTTCAAATTTCATGAACAGAGAGTGTTAAATATAAAAAAGCTCTCTTTAAAGCTCGCTCAGAATACTATCCTACAATAATAGATAGCAATAATAAAAATCCTCGGGTACTGTTTAGAACAGTGGCTAAATTAACAAATGGAAATTCAGATCTACAGTGCAAAATACCAACAGATATTAGCAGTACAGACTTTATGAACTTCTTCATTGAGAAAATTAAAAATATAAGATCCCAGATCTCAGCATCACAGTACAAATCAAATACTAGCTTAGAAGACCCTGTCTCACATTTCATTCAGCAGTTTAGTAATTTTAATCCTGTAACTGAGCAGGAAGTCTTAACTTTAATTTCTAAAATGAAGCCTACTACATGTTCCCTAGATCCAGTGCCAACAAACTAGTAAAAAGTGCAATGGATGTTCCTGCAGCACCTATTCTAACCATTATCAATAGTTCATTATTGTATGGCACAGTACCTGATGGACTAAAAGTGTCAGTCATTAAACCATAACTTAAAGTCAGACCTAGACCCACACATACTAAATAATTATAGGCTTATTTCAAATTTACCCTTTCTAACCTAAAATACTAGAAAAAGTAGTCGCCAATCAGCTTCAGTCACACCTTACACATTACAATTTATTTGAGAAATTCCAGTCTGGTTTCCACACTGGTCATAGAAAAGAAACAGCACTAACATGGGTTGTAAATGACATTCTGATATCCTCTGATGAAGGAAACTCCACTGTAATTATGTTGTTAGACTTAAGTGCAGCATTTGACACCACTGACCATTCTATTTTACTGCACAGGCTATAAAATGATGTTGGGGTTACAGGCAATGTGCTCGCTTGGTTTAGTTCTTATTTATCAAATCGATTCCAATATGTACAGAAATGTGCTGAAAGTACTCTATCATTATACACAGAAGTGAGATATTTAATTAGTTGGGTTAGTGAATTAAAAGGAGTGGATGGATGAGAACTACTTGTCTTTAAACACTAATAAAACAGAGATATTAATTGTTGGAGAGAATGATACTGATCACAACAATATTCTGTCATCATTTAACTCAGTTGGAATCACCATTAATTTTACTGAATCAGCCCGCAATCTAGGAGTTATCCTTGACTCTAGCATGTCATTTAAAGTGCATACTACAAAGCTGTCCAAATCATGTTTCTTCCATCTTAAAAATGTTGGGAAATTAAGGCGCTTTCTAAATAAGCAGGATTCTAGTAGGATTGACTACTGCAATGCGGTGTTCACTGGATGTTCAAACTGTTCTTTATACAGCCTCCAGTTAATCCAAAATGCTGCTGCAAGAATTATTACAAGAATAAGAAAATACGAACACTTAACTCCATTTCTTAAATCCTTACACTAGCTCCCGGTTAAGTTTAGGTCAGATTTCAAAATCCTCCTTTTAACATATAAAGCATTAAATGGCCAAGGTCTGGCTTACTTGTCTGAACTTATCATGGCTTACAAACCAGAACGCACATTAAGATCTCAAGATGCCGGTCTGCTTATGATTCCAAGGATTAATAAAATAACAGTCGGAGGTTGAGCTTTTAGTTATAGGGCCCCTAAAATGTGGAATGGTCTACCTGTTACTATAAGAGAATCCCCTTCTGTCTCAGCTTTTAAATCCCGGCTGAAGACTCACTACTTCAGTTTAGCACATCCTGACTAGAGCTGCTGATTAACTGTACAGACTGCATCTCTGTTGTTAGTTATTAGCACTAAAACATAAGCAACATGATAGTTATAATTGGATACTAACCCTCACCTATTCTGTTTCTCTTCTCTGTACTCAAATGTGGCACTTGGTGCCATGGCCCACCTGCCAAGTTGTTCTGCCTGCATAAGGTAAAGTCATCCCTGATGGAGGATTGCAGGAATCGTGGGAAAGAGGAGTCTTTTCATCGGATTAGCACTATTTCAGCTGTGGGATGGCCGAATGGGGGAGGCAGCTTGATGGATGAGGTCTCCAGGACTCTAAACAAATCCAAATCATATCATCTACTATTAATCATATCATCTACTATTAAATTCTACTCTGTACTTCTAAAATTTTTATTTTTATACTGTATTGAGAATTTGTTCTGTTCTGTGTATTGTGCTGTATTGTATTGACCCCCTTCTTTTTGACACCCACTGCATGCCCAACCTACCTGGAAAGGGGTCTCTCTTTGTTTCTTGTTTGGATTACTCTGTATACCATTCACGATGTATTCTAATCAGAATTACAGCATATCCTGATAATTTAACACATTCTATAGATTAGTATTACTGTGGTTCCAATGAAGAAAGGCAATATATTAACGTTGACCAAAGCCGAAAAAGTATTTCATGCCATATAAATGTTTCATTACATTACACTTGGCAATTAGATAGAAACAATACAGAAGAATAATCCAACTATTACTTTGAATCTATTCTATTCTCTTCACAGTACATTTGTGTCTTGGCCAATAAATATCCAAAATTAGGCTTTAAATTCAAAATGCAACAAATATAAGAAATTTAAATACTATACAAAATACAATTGTATATTAATGTCTAACAAATGGATATTAAAAGATTGCATTTTGTTAAGTAACATTGTAAACAAGGGAATCATTAGTCAGACCATAAGATGCCATGGAACTTAAATGCACTGGCAATTGCCAGAGACATAGGCACTCCACTTATTGGGTGGCACTATACCCCAATGTAATGCAAAAAATCCAGCAAGTAAACACTCCACAGACATAACTTCATGAAGAAGGGGGGATTTAAGTGTCCCCGGGTCCCCCATTTAGACAAGTGACAGCAGAAATACAGTAGCATATCTGTGGCCTTCTGCTACTTTCTGTCGTGCATGGATGACATGGGATTTGCCTAACCTTTTAACAGCTTTAGGCTTTAATGCTTATTTGCATTTACACTCATTTTCAATATCTTTGCACTCCCTGTACTTTATTATTTCTGTTATAATAAACCATTTCTAATACTTATTTTTGGCTTCCTTGGCATTAGATAGATTGATAGATAGATACTTTACTAATCCCCAAGGGGAAATTCACATGGATTCAGTGTCTGCTTATAAGTGTCCGGACTGTTCACAATGCCTAATATTTAAGTGAGATGAACTATGGGTGTTGATCTGTGGAAGTAGTAATGTCTTATCTAAAAACGACTGTTAATTTTACACTATTTATTTATTTAGTCAACTTTTGGAAAGTAATAGACTGCAGATGTTCAAAGCAATACTTCAACAGAATCTAGAGAACTGCACGACTAATTTAAAGTTTTGATTTTGTATAGTAAAAATGTTTTTTTAATTTGACGTATGTATGGTATACAGCACAGAATGTAATATCAATAGTGTATACTGTGTAAATATTAGGAATTCCGTGTAATTTAAAATGCAGTCTTCAATAAACATTTTGTATTGATATTAGTGAGATGGAATTTTTCACTGCCTCTTCCAGTTTATTTGATGATGGCTGTAGACAGAATTATTTTTTTCTAATTTAAAAACAACTCTTTGGCAGCACTAGCTAAAGTACAATATAAAGTATTGTTACAGAACATCACCTCCACATATGAAGTTACTAAAAATGAAACATGGTTTCTTTTTTTTTCGGTCGAGTGGACCATGGTCTACATTTTGGTAATCATTAAATTTCCAACAAAGTATCATGCTGAAATTGATAAGAGCTGGGGTAAAACCATTTAAACAAGCCAAGTGTAAAGGTCTTAGCAAAAAATGCTAACTTTTCCCATGTCTACTTGCGCTTTCCTTTCGGTACTCCAATTCTGCTGCTACATAATCCTCACCTTAATCCTATAAAACCCTAAATTATCTTGTGCAACTGAGTGCGGGTATGTGCATGATTGGCCACTGTCTTTGCAGGTCTGATTCCTGCCTTCTCCCCAGTGCTGCACTTTGCACCCAGATGACCATGAATGTGATTAAGCAGATTTGAGAATGTTATGTTAATACACACAATAAATATGGAAACTTTTTTGGGAATTGAACCTTGGTCCCAAGATCAGTAAAGGCAGAAGACTAACCACTGTGCCAGAATGCTGTCCAAGAATAATATGTACAGATATTTATTTAAATGATGAAATGGTTTTCAGGATTTCCCTGTAATAATACTACCCTCAAGGTTTACATTGTAGCCAAAACCAACATTCACTTTGAGCTGAAACAGAATGTATATAACTGACTGTTATGCCACAAGAAAAGTTAAATAAAACACCAATTCTTTAAGTTTTTTGCTTGCTTGACTAGACTTAAATTAACAGATTACCTAGGTTAGTCTGAGATCTTCCACTTGTCCCCTGATGAACTCTTCTGGTTTCTACGGTTTATGTATTCTGCACTGTAATGTTGCTGTATAACAAGCAAGACATTTCTGCACATTTATGAGGTCCTTCTGCTGATACAATCACTGATATTATGACTTGGGAGTGCAAAAACCACAGGAAAACATGTTTTTGCTAGATCAGCATTTAACAAGCCAAACAACATATCACTTCTGCTTAACATTAGTAAATCAGAGCTGCAAAAAGAGTAGTACCCTATCATATCAATTTCCAATAACCAAATGATTTAATGTTAATGAGAAACAGAAGAACCCAGCCACAGGGGATGCACAAACCAGTGTGTCTTTGTGCCGGTCCCAAGCTCAGATAAATGGGGAGGGTTATGTCAGGAAAGGCATCCGGTGTAAAATTTTGCCAAATCAATATGCAGACAACCATACAAATTTCCATACCAGATCGGTCAAGCCCCGGGTTAACAACGACCGCCACCAGTACTGTTAGTCAACAGGGTGCTGGCGAAAATTGGGCTATGTTGGCCAAAGAAGAAGAAGGAGAAGAAGAGGGGGAGACGTGTCCAGAGGCAGAAGGAGAGGAGGAAGGTAAAGAGAGTAGAACTGAGGGTATGAACTTTGAATGTTGGCAGTATGACTGGTAAGGGGAGAGAGTTAGCAAATACGATGGAGAGAAGGAAGGTTGATATATTGTGCGTGCAAGAGACTAAATGGAAGGGGAGTAAGGCCAGGTGAATTGGAGGTGGATTCAAATTGTTCTATCATGGTGTGGATGGGAGGAGAAATGGAGTAGGGGTTATTCTGAAGGAATAGTATGTCAAGAGTGTTTTGGAGGTGCAAAGAGTGTCAGACAGAGTAATGGTTATGAAGCCGGAAATTGGAGGTGTGATGATGAGTCTTGTTAGTGCATATGCCCCACAAGTTGGGTATGGAATGGGTGAGAAAGAAGATTTTTGGAGTGAGTTGGATGAAGTGATGAACAGTGTACCCAAGAGACTGATAGTGGTGATTGGAGCGGATTTCTATGGACATGTTGGTGAAGGGAACAGAGGAGACGAGGAGGTGATGGGTAGGTATGGTGTCAATGAGCGGAATGAAGAAGGTCAGAGGATAGTGGATTTTGCCAAAAGGATGGACATGGCTGTGGTGAATATGTATTTTAAGAAGAGGGAGGAACATTGGATGATGTACAAGAGTTGAGGAAGATGCACACAGGTAGATTACATCCTATGCAGAAGAATCAATCTGAAGGAGTTTGAAGAATGCAAAGTGGTGGCAGGGGAAAGTGTAGTTAAGCCGCATAGGATGGTGGTCTGTAGGATGACGTTGGAGAGCAAGAAGAGGAAGAGAGTGAGGGCAGAGCCAAGGATCAAATGGTGGAATTTGAAAAAGGAAGACTGCAAAGTTGAGTTTAGGGAGTAGGTGAGACAGGCACTAGGTGGTAGGAAAGAATTACCAGACAGTTGGGAAACTACAGCAGATGTAGTAAGGGTGTCAGCAAGAAGGGTGCTTGGTGTGACATCTGGACAGAGCAAAGAGGAAAAGGAAACCTGGTGGTGGAATTGGGAAGTACAGGAGAGTATACAGAGGAACAGGATGGCAAAGAAGAAGTGGGATAGTCAGAGAGATGCAGAAAGTAGACAAGAGTACAAGGAGATAAGGCACAAGGAGAAGAGAGAGGTGGCGAAGGCTAAAGAAAAGGTGTATGATGAGTTGTATGAGAGGTTGGACACTAAGGAGGGAGAAAAGGACCTGTACCGATTGGCTAGACAGAGGTACCGAGCTGGGAAAGATGAGCAGCAGGCTAGGGTAATAAAGGATAAAGATGGAAACATACTCACAAGTGAGGAGTGTTGAGCAGATGGAAAGAGTACTTTGAGAGGTTTGGTAATGAAGAGAACGAGAGAGAGAAGAGGTTGGATGATGTGGAGATAGTGAATCAGGAAGTGCAACAGATTACCAAGGAGGAAGTTAGGACAGCTGTGAAGAGGATGAAGAATGGAAAAGCTGTTGGCCCAGATGACATATGACAGGGTGCCTCGACAGGAATTGTGGTATTGTATGAGGAAGTCGGGCAGAGAAGTATGTAAGAGTTGTAAAGGATATGTACGAGGGAAGTGTGACTGTGGCAAAGTCTGCGGTAGGAGTGACGGGTGCATTCAAGGTGGAGGTGGGATTACATCAGGGATCGGCTCCGAGCCCTTTCTTATTTGCAATGGTGATAGACAGGTTGACAGACGAGATTAGACAGGAGTCCCCGTGGACTATGATGTTTGCTGATGACACTGTGATCCGTAGCGATAGTAGGGAGCAAGTTGAGGAGACCCTGGAGAGGTGAAGATATGCTCTAGAGAGGAGAAGAATGAAGGTCAGTAGGAACAAGATAGAATACATGTCTGTAAATGAGAGGGAGGTCAGTGGAATGGTGAGGATGCAGGGAGTAGAGCTGGCGAAGGTGGATGAGTTTAAATACTTGGGATCAACAGTACAGAGTAATGGGGATTGTGGAAGAGAGGTGAAAAAGAGAGTGCAGACAGGGTGGAATGGGTGAAGAGTGTCAGGAGTGATCTGTGACAGAGGGATGTCAGCAAGAGTGAAAGGGAAGGTCTACAGGACGGTAGTGAGACCAGCTATGTTATATGGGTTGGAGACGTTGGCACTGACCAAAAAGCAGGAGACACAGCTGGAGGTAGCAGAGTTAAAGATGCTAAGATATGCATTGGGTATGACAAGGATGGATAGGATTAGAAATGAGTACATTAGAGGGTCAGCTCAAGTTGGACAGTTGGAAGGCAAAGTCAGAGAGGCGAGATTGTGTTGGTTTGGACATGTGCAGAGGAGAGATGCTGAGTATATTGGGAGAAGGATGCTAAGGATAGAAAATGGGAGGTAAGAGAAAAAGAGGAAGGCCTAAGAGAAGGTTTATGGATGTGGTGAGAGAGGACATGCAGGTGATGGGTGTAACAGAACGAGATGCAGAGGACAGAAAGATATGGTAGAAGATGATCCGCTATGGCGACCCCTAACAGGAGCAGCCGAAAGGAGAAGGAGAAGAGAAAAAGAAGAACCAGTACCAGTTCTCTCTGCAGAAAAATATGTGTTCATCATTTGGGAATGAATTAAAGCTGGTGAAAAGTCAATGCAAATAACATGAGCAATAGTCTATAACAGGGGTGCCCAAAACGTCGATCGCGATCGACCGGTAGATCGGAAAGGTAGTGCAGGTAGATTGCGTTGCATTCAAAAAACATTTTTTTTAGATGTTAGTCTATCATATCCTCTCTATGGCATTTGCCACTTGATTGACATACAGCCAGTCTGAGATCTCTTTTCTTCAAACACATGGCTCATCCCGCGTGCAAAATCAAATGCGCGAGTTACTGCAAAACTATCTAAGTGACTAAGTGATCTAGTTAGCCTTCCAATTTATATTGACTAAAAAAGGGGAATGATAAAAAAATTGGTGGGGGGGGGGGGG
>JANRMT010062856.1:98132508-98171325 GCA_026402145.1 Polypterus bichir lapradei
TACATGTACTAAGCACTGTAAGAAGAAAATTAATTATGGTTACTCACCAACAATGACACGATGACTTGTCCGATAACAATGAGTTTAATTTTACTGCACAACAAAGGAGAGCGTTACAGCCCTTGTAAAGGAGCCACTTCATGCGATTGTGTAGCACTGCCGTTGTTCTTCTTCTGGCAGTCTTCAATCCAAATCCCTAAAGCAGATTCCATCCAGACTACTGCCTTATTACATCCACTTACAACTCGTTTTGCACCCTGGTTAAAAGGACGCTGCAGCCGTAGATCTTATATTCCTTTCCTACTTTTTAAATAAAAAGAATCGTAGCCTTCAACAAATCCAAAACGTTTACCTTTTCGGCAATCGTTAACATCTTCTTCTTGCGCTTGGGCACGGCCCCTGAAGCAGTAGCAGATTGTTTTGGAGCCATAATGAAGGGCTTGACTATGCACAAAGATAAACACTAAAGAGCACAACTCTTTACACAGCGAAACACGTTGATGCTGAATGAGTGAGACGAGACTTCCTGGTTAACACTGCATTCAGCACGCAGGAGCTCAACTGCGTGCTCTGATTGGTTAGCTTCTCAGTCAGGAGAACTTAACTGCGTTCTCTGATTGGTTAGCTTCTCAGCCATCCGCCAATAGCATCCCTTGTATGAAATCAACTGGGCAAACCAACTGAGGAAGCATATACAGGAAGTAAAAAGACACATTGTCCGCAGAACCCGCGAAGCAGCGAAAAATCCGCGTTATATATTTAGTTATGCTTTCATATTAAAATCCGCGATAGAGTGAAGCCGCGAAAGTCGAAGCGCGATATAGCGAGGGATTACTGTATATATATATATATATATATATTATATATATATATATAGAGATAGATATAGATATGGGAACAACACTCATATCAATGACAAAACAATTACATTAACAATCATGTTACGTTATTTTTAAAATTTTTCCTTTTCTTTTTCATACCTTCTTTAACACACTACTTCTCCGCTGCGAAGCGCGGGTATTCTGCTAGTAAACTATAAAATGTTTGAAGCCTGAAGGCCAAAGATCAAATAAACACTTTCACAAAAGGTTCAAGAATGTCACAACAGCTTCCGTGGTGTACTGGTAAGACTTTGTCACTCAGAGCGCAGCAGACTTGCGGTACCTCAGAATCTTAATTCCCCGCTGGGGAGAAATTATTATTATTTTTTTTTTAACCTTCGCCGTTCTGCCTGCCTGAACTCCCTGACTATCTATATAGTAATAACAGTAATTTTTTTTATTATATTGCAGATTCCCTGTCTGCCTATCATATAGTGCCTTTCCTTCCTATCTATCTATATATCTATCCCTTTAGCTGTTTTTTTATATATCTATTTTTTTATATATCTATTATACAGTGCCCTATGGGGTGCCAAACAGGCAATTACAATGATTTTCGGAATATATAAAGTCATTCCTGAATATATAAAGTTAAAACTTGAATATAAAGTAATTCCTGAATATATAAAGTCGGCGTCAGAATATATAAAGTCATTACTAAATATATAAAGTCAGAGTTAGAATATATAAAGTCATTACCGAATATATAAAATTTCCGTGCTTGTGATTTCACTCCTACTAGTGAAAGGTAAACTTCGACAGAAGCCACTCAGAGTTGATCGGGCTTGTGAGGTTTGTCCAAAAATGCGCCCATACAAAAAGAATAAATAAATATAGTGTTCAAAATGCCGGGCACATGCATCATTTTGAATGAATTAACTGAACAGTGGGTTTTTTTTAAATACTTTTCTTTTTGTTAACTTAGTTCATTACGTTGTAGTAGGAACTCACTGAGTTTACTAAAAATGTGCCTGAGTCGTTTCAATCAATATCAATATAATCTGACTTTAAATGTAATCATTCTCTCTCATTCTTATCTCAGGATCAAACTGCAAAATATCACACACTATGGCATCAGAAGCTAGACTGTAATTGATTAAACATAATACAGCAATACATTGTACATAATTTTATAAAAAGTAATTTGTTGTATTGGAAACATCAAAACAAGATTCACTATAGTCTGAAAAACTAGACATGTGATAATTGCCAGTCTGAAAAATGCTGATTTTTTTGTATTGCCAACTAAATTTTTTACACATCCTTACTGAAATATTATCTTTTGTTGGTGTAACAGCTGACAAACCATTTCACTTTTAATATCATCTTGTAACTAACAACATTTCAGTTTTTTTTTATGTTATTTTTCAGGAAAAAATGTTTAAAGCCTTGGCACACCCTTTATAAAATGGGTTGTAATTGTGTTCAAATTTAACAATGGTCATGGGTGTCATCAATATTAGTGGGGTGACTGACAGGGAATACTAAAGAACAGGTTTATTGTCTTCCTGTGCAGCTGGAATGACCTTAACCCTAAAGAGCCCACCTTTGACTTGTCAATAACATCAGCACTTCATTCATGGGCCTCATGTATAAAACTGTGCATAAATTCCAGACTACAATTTTGCTTAAGCATAAAAGACAAAAACAGTGGATGCACAAACAAATTCAAATTTATAAAACCATATGTACACCACATACAGTATAGGCCAAAAGTTTGGACACACCTCCTCATTCAATGTGTTTTCTTTATTTTCATGACTGAAGGCATCAAAACTATGAATGAACACATGTGGAGTTATGTACTTAACAAAAAAAAGGTGAAATAACTGAAAACATGTTTTATATTCTAGTTTCTTCAAAATAGCCACCCTTTGCTCCGATTACTGCTCTGCACACTCTTGGCATTCTCTCGATGAGCTTCAACAGGTAGTCACCTGAAATGGTTTTCACTTCACAGGTGTGCCTTATCAGGGTTATTTAGTGGAATTTCTTGCTTTATCAATGGGGTTGGGACCAGCAGTTGTGTTGTGCAGAAGTCAGGTTAGTTGGACGATCATTTATTTTTCAACAGGACAATGACCCCAAACACACCTCCAGGCTGTGTAAGGGCTATTTGACGAAGAAGGAGATTGATGGAGTGCTGTAAATGGTTATGAAAATAAAGAAAACACATTGAATGAGGAGGTGTGTCCAAACTTTTGGCCTGTACTGTACTACACCCAGTTCTTTTTTAAATCCCAAATAAACTTAGATCTATGTGTGTGCATGGGCTTTTGTCGACTCCCATTCATCTCCCACCAGTAACCATGTATACTGTTTATGGCTTAAAAAATGCCTTTTTTGAATATTCATTTAGCTGTTTTCCTGATTGGCATTTTTACTACAAATCACGGGAGAGCAGAGAAAAAGAAACTGAAGTGAATGTGAACTTGATGCATTACTGACTGAAGTTGAGAACTTCAAAAATATCCTATTGCTAGTCCCTTTGCAGGAGTCACCAATAAAATAAAAAAGCAAGAGTGGAAGAAAGTAACAGCAGCTCAATGGAGAGAGCAACAGAAATGTGTCATTGTGCAGTGCCCAGGCTTGCACCAGAACCATGATATGTGTTGACTGACTAGGTGTTGCAAAAACAAAAGGAAACACAGTGTGAATGGATGCAGGCTGTACACACAGAACTGCAAGACACTAAGAACATTCTTATTGAATTAAAAAAAAAAATAATTTTGTCAAGTATAAATGTTGTAATACATACAAGTCTCTTTGCATTTGATGTACAACATCCAAATGTCTTTACAGTCTATTGCCATTGCTTTGCTGTCCTGAGGGACAGTGTTTGGATCTTCCATACTCTCATCTTGGCCTCTCTCAGGTGCACTACGTTTGGCTGCACAAGAGATCACAATGCAGCAAAACTTTGTAGGGTTGTACAGCAGTGTGCTACCCAAGGAACCCAGTGATATCTACACTGTAATGAACAAATGTTCTGTTCTATCACCAACCAAATGCGTGAATTTCTTTCAGCATTATTTCCTCTCTTCTGGTGTTTGCAGGTTGGTAAGTGGTGTAAGGAGCCAGGCTGTGGAGATGCTGACCATTATCTGAAAAATATTATACAGGTTGTGTGTTCCGTGTGTTGTATGACATAACTGGCAATAGCAGCTTTAGTTCTTCTGGTAGATATCGCTAATGACAGGCTATGCATGAAGTGAGTTTTTAGGGATCACAATGATTTTTGGGTCAATGAAGATGACTGGCTTATAAGCTAATTTCATCTTCCTGGAATCGTCCAACAGAAACAATCTCCGTGTTGAACTGAGCTTACATTATAGAGACCATTATTCAAAAACCATTGTTACGTTACAGGCTTTAACAAACATAGGGTATTTGGCCACAGGTACTTTTTACCTTGAACTGGCTGACCAGTCAAAAATCTTGCTGTCATGCCATCAATATGGGATGATAAAATTAAGATACTACACAATTATTTTCAGTTTCCTTACAGTCAGGGTGAGTAGGCTGAGGTAAAAAGGCAATTTGCAGTGATTTTTGATTTTCCTAATGTAATCTGGCCAACTAACTGCACACATATTGTGATAAATGCAACATCACAGAATGAATTTGCTTTTATATACAGAAAGCACTTTCATTTGATTAACATACAACTAACATATTAGGCTCAAATGTGCATGTATTATTGTCTTAGTATTTCATGAAATCAAGGCATAGAACAAATAAACAATGGCAAATAAAAAATAAGTCAAGGAATCATTAAGTGTACAATATTTTATTCAGGGCAGCACGGTGGCGCAGTGGAAGCGCTGCTGCCTCGCAGATCTGGGATTGCTTCCCAGGGCCTCCCTGCATGGAGTTTGCATGTTCTCCCTGTGTCTGCGTGGGTTTCCTCCGGGTGTCCGGTTTCCACCCAGAGTCTAAAGACATGCAGGTTAGGTGCATTGGCGATCCTAAATTGTCCCTGGTGTGTGTGTGTCCTGCGGTGGGTTGGCGCCCTGCCCAGGATTTGTTCCTGCCTTGCGCCCTGTGTTGGCTGGGATTGGCTCCAGCAGACCCCCCCCGTGACCCTGTGTTAGGATATAGCGGGTTGGACAATGATGATGATGATGATATTTTATTCAAATTTCTGATTCATCAAAGTAGCCACCATTTGCTGATAACAGCCAAGCTGTAGTAACCCTTTTGATTCAGAATGCTGGTCACGCTGTGTAAGTCACCAACTCTACCACCACCAAAAGTATCCCAGACCATCAACACTTCCTCCTCTATGTTTGACAGTTTGTGTCAAACACTGAGGAACCATCCTTTCACCAACTTGATGGCGTACAACACCCTGCGCGATGAACCAAAGATTTTACATTTTGATTCTTACGACTTTCTCACAGTCTGCGGTAGTCCACAGCTGGTATTTTAAGGCCCTATTTTGTCCTTTAAGGAATGTCTCTTCTTACCACCACTTGCCCTGTCAAACCCTTTTTCTTCAGTGTATCATCTAACACAGTCATAATTCTTTTTGTGTTCAACGTTTTATTAAGTAAAGATAAATTGACAGGATATATCAATAAACGGACAAAGCATAAAAAGTAACCCAAACCCACCTACACCTACCCAGCCTCAGCTCTTAAGGTATAATTACAAAATCTGGATTACCATTTTAATTATGTAGTACTTGTTTCTTATCAAAAATGCATGATGCTGTATGATACACAGCAACAAATAATTAACACTGTACAAATCTTTGTTTACTAAGAAATATTTCAATTTTTGTCTATTTTTTCTTTTTCCAATTAAAAGCATAAGCTTCTGCATTTTAACAAGCTTTCTGTCAAAACTCTTGCTGTGTCTGTTTTAATTTAAAGGACAAAATAAAGGTCTAAATTCCTTAAAGTAACTTTTCTTGCTGTTTGTCTATTGCACAGGACGGCTTCTCCAATTACATTAAAGAAAGTGGAATAATACACGGAAAAAAGTAAAAGCTAATATACCAATCACCTCTTAAAACAAGCCTCCACGCACTGCTGTTTGTTTATACTGCAGGAAGTTTGCTACAAATGGGGGGGGGGGAAAAAAAAAAAAAAAAAAAGGATGCATGCTGGCTCAACTAATCCTATTACATTGCATAAAGAAGCACTGAAACTAAATTACTGTAAAGCTTAGAAAAGCAGGGGCTGAAAATATTGGTTTTGGTTTTACCCATCACCGATTGAATCTTTTTTAAGTTAAAATCAGCCTATTCCGTTTGGTGGCCAATTGATTGGAGCATCCCTACTAAGGGTAAAAATGCTGTCTCGTTTCATTTGTTTACTGCCGTTTTCTTGCCATTATCACTGGAATTTAAACATTCTACAGTGTAATATTGTCTGTATTGCCTGTAATCTATTGTCTATAAAGAAAAAAAAACCTTAATAAAATGTTCCATACGGTACTTCCATGTAAATTATACTTTAGAGATGCTGCAGGAAAATCTCTCTCACTGGAAGATTTTACAATAAAACTGATAGACGTCAAACCATTTTTGAAGGATATGGGGATATGTCTGGACCAAAATAATAGTCCTGGAGCCTGTACCATAACAAACATGATACAACTTGGCAGATATCTCAGAAGCTGCTTATTCTAAGTTATTTTATTTTTGCCATGACGTAGTAACATAATAAAAAAAAAAAATGTAATTTTAAGATGTGAAAATCAAGTTTGATTTTCCACAGACACACATACACCTACAGACACCATGCAAAAAACAACTTTTCTTAATGTTTTGAACATCATAGAATCAGAATCTGAACTTTACTTGGCAGCAAACTATTGATCTCATCACCCAACTTTAGTTTATGTAGAACTAAAAGTATGATTTGAATACATATGGGAAAAGAAAATAATATAATTTTAGTATGCACGTACCAAGTTGATTATAAAGTTGCCATGGTCTTTTAGGTGACCCTTGGAGCTAGGGAAAAGTCTGCCAACTATACTGGACCAATTATTGTTGCCAAATATATAATCTTAGCTGTGAGGCAGCAGTGATAACCACTGTGCTGCTGTGCCTCAAAAAACAAGACACAGACAGAATGAATACCACAAACAAAATAAAACAAATGGCCACAAACCAGCAATAAGTAAATAAAATATAGATCACTGCACAAAAACGTATTCCATTCTTGGGACACACATCAACCTTGTCTATGAAGTGGCTTTGTGGAACTAGCTTGTTCCTTTGTTCAAAGTCACAGCTCTGAGCTCAGCAGGAGCATCTATTTTGTTCCCATGTATCTGTGCTGATGTTTCACACATTCTTCTTCAATCAAGAAGAAAAAAGTGCCTTGTAAACAGAAATCATTTTTTTTGTTTTTATTATTACACCGCAGGTCCTGTGTTTTCTGATACGGGGATCAGGAGGGGACCTTTAAGGCTTGTTTTGGGAATCATAGCTGAGCACAGTAGCACATTATCCAGGGGCAGTACACATATTTTCATTATAGTCAGCTAAAGTGCCCCTCAAATGACAATACTTAAAGTTTCTTCTTTATTTTTTTTAAACACATGTGGGATGGAAATCCAACAGTGTTTTTCAACCTTTGTGGCTTTGGGACCCATTTTTACCTTTTTCTGTTCACTGATGACACATATACAGCAACTGAAATCTAAAGGCATGTTTGGAAGGTTAAACAACTGCGAGTGGAAGAGTGAGGTTTCCCCTTGGTGAAACAAGTGTAGTTAGAGATATCGCTCAGCACCATCAAAAACGGTGCAGGGGGAGGTTTCAGCACATCTCAGCAGCTAAAACAGATTTTTTTTTTTTTCCCTTGTGTGCTTTCAACCTAGTGACGGCCACATCATCAACAAGATGATTTTCTTATGTCGCCATAAAATTTCATTGTGCATCAATCACAGTATACTGTACATCACGTATTGCTGTTGTCATGCATATTTTCACATTTTTGTTTTCAAAAATCCAAATATCATATTCCAACACACATGGAACTAAATAACTAATGACAAAAGCACCTTAGGAAAAATTTACTGGAAGAACCGGAAATAAACACATACAACGATAGATTGCATAGACTACAAAGCTTCAGTTCTCTCGGCAAAAGAGACAGACCATATTGTCTGCACCTTAACTGTCAGTGTGTCCAGTTAGTCTTTTTTTTCTTTTCTTTGTAAATTCAGAGCACTGCACAGCAATAGGCATGAGTGCACCTCTTTATTTTTTGTTACAATATAGGAAGCTTGAGGCTGTCATATTTTTTTGAACTAGTAAAACTGTCCATTGAGGCCATGAACACATATACTCTGAGCACCCACATTGTTGCATATCAATCAGAACGAACCTGCTTGCACAATTTGAGCACATACACAACTAACGACTCTATTATCATTATGCGTGAGTAGCTGCTTACCCACAATTTCTAAAGATTGCATGGTGTATGCCCAGCATTAGAATAAGCATGAAAGTTCTGCACATGGCTGCTACACCTCTGTGATATCATGCTGGCCTCACAAAGCATCATGGGGAGCTTGGAAAAAACTTACACCTAAGCTGGCTGCAAGGTGAATTTCCAGGAAAGTATTTGTTGAATAAGGTCACCTGCAAACACAGCATTGTCACTGCAAAAAACATTTTGGCAAATTTAGCAAATCATCAATATTTATATTTTTATTGTATTTCAGTTTTTCAATTATGGTATCCTGCTGTATATTTTTACTAATATTACATACAATATTTTAATGTGAGAGAAGACTATTTAGTGTGTCTGGCTTGTTGACACAACTTAACCAGGGCTGTGGAGTCAGAAGCAATTACCGAGTAACTGGAGTCAGCGTCAATAAAATTGCACCGACTTCGTCTCTGATTAGGTGTAAATTTTAATAAAACGTGTTAGAATTTCCAATTTCACATATACTGATTAAACTATTTTTCTTCTAGACTTTTGATTAAAATATAACTTCTTTTTTAATTGTATAAATTTAGTTTTATGTTTAATGTCACTCAGTGTTAGTAAGCCATAACCACATTGCTATAGCCTTTAAACCCAAACATTATCAGGTTAGAGTGCAAAAAAGTAATGAAATGCCTCGTATCTTACATGCTTGCTTTCAATCAACATAGTAAATACAGTACATCATTATAATTAGAAATAGAGGTCATTACGTCCCGGCTCGACTACTCAAATTCCTGCCTATATGGTATCAGTAAAGCCACTCTTTCTAGACTCCAACTGGCTCAAAATGCGGCTGCAAGGCTTCTAACTGGAAACAGCAGAAGCCAACACATTACACCGATTTTAAAAACCTTACATTGGCTGCCGGTTAGATTCAGAATCGATTTTAAGATACTCCTCTTAACCTATAAGGCGCTAAACGGTCTAGCCCCCGCCTATTTGAGTGTCTTGCTCCATCGTCACAATCCCCTCCGTGTTCTTAGATCCGCAGATCAGCTGCTCCTAACCGTTCCCAAGGCACGTTTTAAAGCTCGTGGTGAAAGGGCTTTCTCCATCTGTGCACCCAGGCTCTGGAACTCCCTACCTTTAGTGGTTAGGCAAGCCGCCTCATTCGCCACATTTAAATCATGCCTAAAAACACACCTCTTCACATTGGCTTTTAATTCTTAACCTGTCTCATTTCCACTTGCTTCTTGCTATTTCTTTATTTTATTGGGTCCCCTGACCTGTTTTTAGTACCTCTGTTTTAAATTCTCTCTTAATGTTTGTTTTTAATTTTTGTTATTAGTCCTGCTTCTTTTTAACTGTACAGCGCTTCGGTCAGTTGTAATGCTGTGTTTTTAAGTGCTCAACAAATAAAAATGGTATTGTATGGTATGGTACACATGAATACACAAGCAATTCAGAGTGTCCATCTAAGTAAATCTACACATAAACACAAGAACAACATACTACTCTACACATTGGAATAGACTGGACTGTTAGTAATTGAAGCTCTTAACACTTTTTGTTGTGTTTCAAAAAAAATCAGACACTAGGACTGCACAAAGTAATACAACTGAGGCCTCAGTAGCACATTAGATGTTTAGAGCATAGTATTCCTTTATTTGCATTCAACATGTTCTTTAGTTATACCAATTTTATTAGTTTTTTTAATGTTTCTGAGTGAACATCATTCCCTGTTGTTTTAAATATACATACATTCTTCAAATCTACTTATTCCAAATGCCAAAAAACAAAACATCATACAGGTTTATTAAAATACAACTGCCTCCGTGTTCTTTATGTCCTAAATAGCAAATCACATAGCTGGACACTAATAGGAACTGATTTAAGCAAGAAAGTGCTTCTTCACACAAAGATTTGTGTGATTATGAAAATAATTATCGAATCACGTCGTTGAAGTATGTCTTTAAAAAGAATCTGGACAAGATACTGTAACAATGTACCTATTAGCTCACTAAATGAACTGAACTGTCTCCTGTTGTTTGTCAAACACCTTATCATTGTCTCATTTTCAGTACCCCTTCCTTATTCCTCACTGAGATTGGGTTACATGCGACTTCACTTCTCATAAAACAACTCTACCCATTTACAGGTCTACAATTCTTTGACAAACAAATCTGTAACACAGGCATACAATTGTAAACACTTCCTCCATCCGTTATCAAACCTGCTTCACCCAGTTTAGGCTTTTAGGGGTCAATGTCTGTTCTTCCAGCACTGGATATAAGGCAGGAATCAAACTCGGACAGGCACATATGAAATGTATGGCAAATTCACGTAATTCGGGTCACCAATTAACTTAAGTCTTTCCCTTGTAGGAGAAAAGGGTTTACAAATTCAAAGAAAACGTCTAATCTCCACACAAACAGTGGCACAAGTATGATTCAAAGCCAGGACACCAGAGTTGTGAACTAGTAGGGCTAAAAACTGCTCCATAATGCCACCCCTGTAAAGAACAGGTAAAATTCGATTTTTTAACGTTATTTCCAAAGCCGGGGTACTAAGGGTGTACAAACCCATCCCCATCAGAAATCAGTGTTATTCATACCATCATATGCTTAAAAACTGAAACCTCTGCGACCTTCTAAGTTATTATAAGTCTAAGTCGATTATTCACAATACAGCGTTACTCTTCCTTTCATTTAATGATTCATCCATCCGTCCGTCCACCTTCAATTCACTGCACTTGGTGATGCCCCAATGACAGTTATGCTAATTATTTTTGGGAGGGGGCCCTGCAGCACATATTGGTTGAAGTGAACCACAAAAGCGCCAGATTGTGGTTTCATAATTAAACTATTTACCATTTAAGTGATGTTTCATTTTTACACACAGAAAAATAAAAATAGCCTTGCGCACACGAGGACGATTTGCTAGGAGGGAGGTGCAACGCACTTGTTTGTTTTCTTACTGTCTTGATGAGATCACAGCGTAGCAGCCTCCGCCCGACCACACATAAACGAAAAACAGCGTCACGGTGTCTGTTTCGAGACTCTGCCAGTGAAATGAGTGATTCCATGCACATAAAAATAGCGAAATACTCTTTAACCGAAAGCAGCACGCCTGTCACAACATTTACAAGCAGTTTCTTTTTTTCCTTTGAAGCGGCATTTAAAGATGATTTGATGAAAACTATTAATTATTACCTCTTTAAATAGCGGGCGTCCTCCACCTGCATGATTTGCCTGAATGTTAAACAGCACCGTTGTAAATGAAGCTTGTAGTACTATCTAGTAAATAAGGTTTTTACAGGTTTTTTTTTTTCTTCATAAATATTTTTCATTCGCCAAGAAGCGACAGCGTTACTATGGAAGAATCTCCACATATCCCATAATGCAACGCGTTAGGGAACCTTCACGCCTCTTTGTAACGAACCTTTAACCTTCCCGGCCAACTGATGTGTTGTCGCCATCTAGAGCTGCGGATGATGCCTTGCTGTTGGCTTTCATGCGCAATTCCTAACGCCTCTATCAAATTGTACATTTCGGCACCTTTAAAAAAATCCTATTTAATGAATAGTTATTTTTGGAAATAATTCCATATTTAAAATAGTACACATGTGTTTTTAAATTAATTTACTTTATACATTTTAAATGGATAATATCAAATTGAATACAATTTCTGTTCATATCATTGATTATTATAAAAACTGTATAGTACCATAGGCTTTGGCTACACCACTCTGAATTAAACAAACAGATGCTTGATTGGTTTTACTCAAAATAAGGAATTTCCTCTTTAAAATCAGTGTCTGTGGTCTCATTCCCCAGGCCTTTCAATACTATACATTGATATTTGTTACATTTTTCTGAAACTTTTTCTGAACCTGTTCTTAAACTGGGATGTGAGTGGAAAATCGGTGGAACCTCTCTCTTAAACTGAGATGTGAGAGGAAAATCAATGAACCCTGAAAAACAAATTAATACTGAAAGAATTTGTATACTTAACTTAGACAGTGACAGGACATAAATCCAGTCTGCTGGTGGTTTGAGGAAGCAGTGCTAGCCACAGTGACCTTGTCATTATTCATCTAAAATAATACAGTATCATAAAATGAAACATACTTAAAATTTTCTGCACCCAACAAAAGGAGAACATGCTTTTAAATGGCAACACAATAAAAGAAATAATCTTGTTTCAAAAACGAAACAAATCATTTATTATTGATTTCTAAGTACAATGTGTGTGTGGGTACTAATAAACTAGACAAAATGGGAAAGCCTTATGAACTCCAAGCTCAATATCCTGAAATTCTTAAAAGTTCTTCTGTCTTCTGTCAAAATATATATTGACAGTTTTGGTATTTATTATAGTATTACTAATTAATTAGTTATTTCTCTGATTCAACATTAAGCCATGCATCTGTAAATCAGTCAATATTTGTTATATATAGCTCCTTTTACAGCACACATTACAAAGTAAAGATAACAAAAGAAAAAACACATGATAACAAGGTTGACTTTAGTAATATTTAGGTAAATAATAAAAATGAATCCTTAAAGTTTCTGTCTGTTTCTTAGCAGTAAGAATACAAATTGATCTTAATTGAGAATACAATAACAGTATTAACAGAAAACAATGGCTAATATTTTAATTCCTATTTTTAAGTATTCCAGTAATGATGATAACAAACTTAATAGCATGCTAGCAGCTATGAGAAAATTCAGGTCATATTAAACAAATTGGTTTCTGCCACACTGGCCTGACAGTTGAGACATTTACTTTAAAAGGCAATGATTTTATGTCTGAGCATATGGGATGAATGGTTTTTCACTAGTGACTAGTGGTGCTGCCTTAATGTTCCAGCAGCCTGGTTTGAAAAGTCAGCCTGGTCCTGTTATGGAATTTGCATGTAAATCCCATGCCTGAATTTTCTCTGGTAATTACAGCTTTCCCCCTATATCACAGAAATGTGATGATTAAATGAATCTGTCAACAATGAATTGGGTAGATTGTGAGTAAACATGCACTTTACTGAACTTGCTCTCCATTCAGGCTTGATTCCTGTCTTTCATCCAATGCTACTGGGATAGACTATGGGCTTTCATGACATTTACTTGAATAAACAGTTTCATCAAAGGGTTAGACTCCTAAAAGGTAATCTGTTACAAAGAAATAATCATCCATCAACCTTCTATACCAGGTAAGTTAATTATAAGATTACATGAATATTTTGGGAATTAAAAAGACTTAAAGGAGATATAATATCAGGATTACACAGCTTTAATGTTAGTGCTCATAAAGTAATTAATCATCGTATACATATTTTCAGGTTGCAAGATGCCTTATTCTAGGGATGTGCAGTCTTATAGGAATTGTCTCGAAAGAAGTGGAGTCAATTGCCTTCAGTGGGCATTTTCTCTGAGCTGTGGAGGCAGACACAGGTGTCAAGGTTAGTGATAGCACCCCTTTTGCTTTGGGGTACTACATTAGAACATTTAGAACAATGTAGATGAGAACAGGCCATTCAACCCAATAAAGTTTGCCTTTCCTATCCACATAATTCTTCTAAATAACACCAAGTCTAACTTTGAAAGTCCCTACTGTCTACCACACTAGTTGGTAACTTATTCCATGTGTCCATGGTTTTCTGTGTAAAGGAAAATTTCCTAATGTTTGTGTGAAATTTACCCTTATCGATTTTCCAACTGTGTCTCGTTGTTCTCGTTGAACTCATTTTAAAATAACAGTCTCGATTCACTGTTTTAATTCCCTTCGTAATTTTAAACAATTCAAACATGTCACCTCTTAATCTTCTTTTATTTAAACTGAAAAGGATCAGCTGTTCTAATCTTTCCTTATAATTCATCCCTAGTAACATGGGAATCAGCCCTGTCACTCTTCTCTGGACTTTTTCCAGCATTACTATGTCCATTTTGAAGTCTGGAGACAATAATTGTACACAGTTCTCCAGATGAGACCTATATAAAGGCCTATAAAGCTTGCGCATCACCTCCTTGGGCTTGTACTTTACACATCGTCCTATATAACCTAACATTCTGTTAGCCTTCTTAATGACTTATATATAATATCTGACAGTTGATAGTGTCGAGTCCACTATGACACTCCAAAATCCTTCTCATAAGGTGTACTTTCGATTTTCAGACCTCTCATTGCGTATTTACACCTAACATTTTTATTTCCTACATGTAATATTGTACATATACTTACATTACATTTCATCTGCCAAACTCTATCCAAGTCCGTATCCGGTCTAAGTTCCTGTAAAATGTTGCTACAGATTCTAGATTATCTGCCAATCCACCTATTTTGGTATCATCTGCAACCTTAACCAGATTGTTACATATATTCCTATCCAAATCATTTACAGTATATATATTAAAAAAAATATCAGTGGCTCTAGCACTGACTCCTGTGGACCACCACTCTTAATGCCAACCAATTATGTTAAGGTTCCTTGCACCATAACCCTCTGCTTCCTGAGTTTGAGCCAATTTTGCACCCATCTACAAACAACACCCTGAACTCCCATTTATTTTAGTTTGATGCCCTACCTCTCATGTGGTATCTTATCAAATGCTTTCTGAAAGTCAAGATAAATAATATACTCGCTACCCTTCTAAAGAACTCAAGGGTAAATATTATCTGGTCCTGGGGGTTTGTACGATTTCAGCCTATTTAATCTGAGCAGTAGTCCTCCTTCTACTATTTCCAAATCACTCAGTATCTCCTTATTAGTCATTTTTATCACTGAGAGGTTATCCACTTCCTCACATGTAAAAACCTCAGAAAAGTGGGAGTTACAGCATCTGCTATTTCACTGTCTATAATTTTCATTTCCCCTTTACTATATCTGATGCACTTCACCTCCTCCTTGACTGTTCTTTTACTATTAAAATAGTAAAATAATCTCTTTGGGTCGTCTTTTGCCTTATCTACTATCTTCCTCTCTAACTGCATTTTAGCCTTCCTAATATGATTCTTAATGGTTTCCCTCATATTCTCATACACCCTATAATTCACAATGGAGTTATTAGTCTTATACACCTTATACAGTTCTTTTTTTTTCCTTTGCAGCTTGTTTTCTACTCTTTTATTAACCCATTGCAGAGTTTTTTTAAAAATTCCTACTAATTCCAAATTTAGGTATGTACCTGTTCTGCATTATATGCAAAACATTTTTAAACCTGTTCCACTGCTCCCCAACTGTCTCCTCACTTAAAAGCTTAGCTCAGTCTATCCACCTTAGACTTTGTTGTATCTGCTCAAAATTTTCCATACCAAAGGTAAACTTGACAGTTTTATTCTTAGCATCCACACTCTTGCAAAACACTAAGAACTATGTTATATTATGGTCATTTGACCCAAGTGGTTCTGTCACCTTAGCACCCTCAGTTCTATCCTGATTATTACAAAATACTAAATCCAGACAGGCCTCACTCTGCATTGGAGCTTTAACATACTGTGCTAAAAAAGTAGTCACTGATTACTTCTAAAAATATGTGCTCCTCCATCTGCAAGGTTATCCCAGTTAATATTTGAAAAGTTTAATTCCCCCTTGACTATAACATCACCAATAAACTTGCCTTTTTAATATTTCTAAAAGAGAAAGCATTGAAATTATTGTCTGCTTTGGGCAGTCTATAAAACAGTCCTAAAATTAGGCCTCTTTCAAAAATTCTTTCCAGAAAAAGCCGCTAGTCCTCACTAAGATGGGACTTATCATCCAACTGAAGTGCACCTGCATGTAAATTCTGTTCTGTTCTGTCTGTCCTTCCTAAAAATGTGTATCCCTCTATGTTATACCAATCTCCTTCTTTGTTATTTAGCCAGAGTTCTATTGCTATTATATCATAACTATGCTCCACTACTCTTTTTAGATTAAAACGTTATGCTAGAATTTAAAATACAGTGCAATTTTATTTTTACACTATTGTTTGTTCTTTAATGTACAGTTCTAAACCTGGCCTGTCCTAAACTTCTTGTCCCCCCATACCTTAGTTTAAACAAACCTTGACTAACCTTCTTATATTTCTCTCCAACACATTGGTACTCTCTGGTTCAGATGTAACGTGTTGTGGTGGAACAGGTCTCGTCTGTTCCAAAAGGAGTCCCGATTCCCTTTAAATTTGTATTGCAGAACTGACAGACTACCCTTATGTACAGTATGTCATTTGTTCCAACATGGACAGTGTATTACTGTCCATTACTGAGTCATCATAAGTTATACTTTCAATTTTCAAGCCTTTCATTTTATATTCAAATCTAACATTTTTATTTCATATGTGTAAGACATTTACTTACATTAAATGTGCAACAACTTTGAATTGTGAGTCACGTTAGCATTGTGATCGCCTTTTCAACATGATAGCGCTTATGATAACGATATTGATGAGAATATTTTCCAATAAAGTGTTCATAAGGATATTATATTTTAATCACATCTACTCAAATATAAATGTTATATTTAGAAAAGTAAGGTAAGTAATAAAGGTGAAATAGTGTTAGATCAGCCTACACATGTTGTTTTTTGATGGTTGCAAAGCGGTCCCCATAACAGTTCAATTTTCAGGGCCCCAAAAATGTAGGTCTACCACTGGAATAACCCTATCAAAAATTACACAAACAATATAGACGTAACTCATCTTGTAAATACAAATGGTACAGCCACCAAAGCAGCATATTAAAAGTGGTCTCAGTCTCAAAGATCAAAACTAGCATCAGCATAAGGCCAACCAAACCACAAGTGAATATTTCTCCAGTAAATGGTGTAATTCTAATACACAGCAATCAACACTTGAATCAGTCAATGAATATAACAACAATATCACTCATTAAATTCACTTTTTGAAGAGTAAGCTGCTATGTATAAATTGAAACAGCAGACCTAAAGTTTAGAATTGAATGACTTTGTAGTGAAGAAGGGCAAGCCTGAATAATGCAGAATAAACACATTAACTAAACACACCACACAGCTGGAACACAAAACTCTGGGGCCATCTGGTAGCATCGCTAACCAACTCATAACCAGATGCTGCCAGCAAACCACTGAATACCACCTACATAAATGTTATTTCTGTACCAGGACACTAGACATCTTTCTGAAACAGAGGCATCAAATGTGATCAACTTTTCTGGTTTGGTATTGTCATTTTTTAGCTTCTTATACATGAATTTTAAAGAGTGCACATACAGCTTCCTTATTGGCTATTTTAAATTTAGCACCGTCTAGCATAGATAGTAACCATTCATGGTATCAGCAGTGAGTGAAGATCAGAAAATGTTTTTCAGCCTGATTGTGCTCAAAACATTCCTGATTTTAATGTGTAATCCTTTTTCCAAATGAGTGAGAACAATCGATTAATAAAAAAGGTGGTGCTCAATTTAATGGGTAGAACAAGGGGCAAAACTAAATTGAAGATTTAGGTTGCATATGTACCTATACTCACAGGGATAAGCCTAGAACACTGCAGGTCCACAGGGTCACAGTAACATCAGCCCAAGTAGCTGGAAAAAGGCTTATGGCACCAGATGTAAAGACAATTTCATATACTGCAAAAAGTAATATTTCTCTGTATTTGAAATCATGTACAGCAGGGGTCCCCAACTCCGGTCCTGGAGGGCACCAGTGGCTGCAGGTTTTCATTCTAACCCTTTTCTTAATTAGTCACCTGTTTTTGTTGCTCCTAATTAACTTCTTTTGAATTAATTGTCTTTGACTTGCTCTTTGAAGACGCGGACCCCTTAATTGTTTCTTTTTCCTTAATTAGCAGCCAAACAACAATGAGATACAAAACATGACCAGCAAACTGCATCTGTGCATCATTCAATATCTGAAAATAAAGAAAGGTGAAAACTGAAATGATCTTAGAAGAGAGAAAATCGAGAATTTCAAAAAATGTCTGCAATTGCACAATGAGAACAGCAACAAGCCAAGGAATTAAAGAACAAGTTTAATTAACAACAAGACTCATCGCCTAATTAAGCAGCTGGTTGGAGTGAAATTGGTTGGAGTTTGAGGCCCTGACTTAGCTGGTCTTCTGTTGGCTCCCTCACTTTACATTCATTTCTGTTTGGGTGCCATTTAAGGAAAGAAATTAAGGAATTCAGGGGAACAAATCTTAAAAAGACAAGTCCAATAAAATAAATTCAAAAGAAGTTAATTAGCAGCAGAAACAGGCCACCAATTAAGAAAATGGTTAGAATGAAAACCTGCAGGCATTGGGGCCCTCCAGGACCGGAGTTGGGGACCCCTGATGTAGAGCGTATGATTGAAAGTTATAAAAAACAATGTGAAAAATGTAAGTGGTGTTATAGACATTTATTAATATTACTAAGGGAATCTTATTACTTACTTTGCAGAACAGCATCATTTGAGTAGTGTCTGGTAGGACCATACCCCACTTGACCTTAAAGCAGAAATGTAACTGTTGTTATGTACATAACAATAGCAATAGCAACAGGGTAAGGGTAAATGTCTCACAAAGTTTTTCTGTATACAGAGAACAATAGACACTTGGGATAAGCTACCAAGTAGTGTGGTAGACAGTAAGACTTTAGGGACTTTCAAAACTCGACTTGATGTTTTTTTGGAAGAAATAAGTGGATAGGACTGGCGAGCTTTGTTGGGCTGAGTGGCCTGTTCTTGTCTAGAGTGTTCTAATGTTCTAATAAAAATCATGGTGGCATCTGTAAGAAAAATCCACAAAGTAGTGGAAGAGAAGGAAAATATAAAAAAATGAAAATCCAATGTTTCATGGAATATTATGAAAAATATACATTCAAGTTTATAAAACAAATTATAACATCACTTCACTACTCCTCCTAATCTAGAGATGATGTGCTTCTCCCATACCTGTGGGTACCACAAAGTATATTAAATATTGAGTCTATTAACCTTGTGTAGGAACTCACAATCACATTTTTTCAGTTGTTACTCAGAGTTCATGATCATTGGTGAGCTTGAGTATGTGAATAAACCAATAAATGGAAAGCTACATCCAAAGACTTAGCTACAGCTTCACCACCACAGTCTGGTACAAACCTGTGAAACAGCAGCTGCTGCAGAAGGTAATCTTTTTTTCTTGTGATCACTTCCAAATTTAACTTTAAATAAGGATATAAAGTACTTGAATAAATTTAAGGCAGCCTTGCTAAAAACTGAAATACTTAAGTCCATTTTCGAAGCCAGGTCCAGGAATGCTGTTTGCAAGTGAATGACAAGTGACCGGGTCAGCTATGAAGTCCAATTGCTCTCAGCCTAAAAGAAACCTGCATGGAGCTGCCATGTGGGATCACCACCTGCAGGGATAATGGTGAGGGTCAGGTACAATGCCAGTTGAATGACAAGCAGCAGTGGTTGAACTGAGTAGACATGATGGGGACTTAAAACCACCTAAAATCTGAACGTTCATTAGTCTAGAGACAGGAGTTGGGAAAGAGCTTACTGGGGTGAGGAAAAGAGCTCATGATAGAGAAAGAGTGTGACAAGAACAGATGAAAGAAAGTGCTTGGTGTGGTACAGTCAGGTGAGCAAGTGGGTGAACCACCCCATATGGCAGATAGGGTCAACAAGCTATTACAGTACTCCAGAGGTTGTTGTTTGGCTTTGAAATACTTTTGTACTTTATGTTCACTATGCATTCATCACTCTCTTGGGTGTATATCCATGATATATTTGTTCTTGATGCATGTTGTGTCTCCTCAGTATCATCTGAGCCCTTCTCTTACACCCTCAACCTGGACCTTTAATATTTTATTTCTGCTTGATTTCAGATTTTATGTCTCTATCTAGTGGATTATTATTATTATTTTTCTTTTTTGCTACTACTATCAGTAGCAACGTAAAAACTTACAATTTGTCATCTTGTTTTGTATGTAAATATTATGTTGTGAAAGTTTCCATATAGAAAGTTTCCATATAGTTCACAAATAAAAAGGAATGTAATACAATAACAATAACTAGGGCCATTGTTGTTAATGTGGAATGTCTAGAATATAAACAGAGAACATGTGAAAATGTCAACGGGGAGTCAGGGCTAGTGACATATCACAAGCTTGCATGCTTTTTCTTGCTCCTTTGTAATTGGCAAAGCTCCAGAGCTCAGCACGAGTCATGTGTAGTGAAGCTCTAAGTGTCCAAGCAGCACAGCTGCAAAATCAATTCATCTTCCGTCTGTCTGAATGACAGGGAACATGAATGTGCCTTTATGGGGCTTAGTTAGGCTTTATCTTAATATTGAAAGAAAAGACCAGCTTTCCATGGCACATGGCTCATTATAATGAAAGTTCATGCAAATCTTACCTCATGGAATGCTTACCATCTTGTTTTTGCTCTCTTCTTTTCTTTTACATTCAATGCTGTTCACAAAGTTTCAGTTTCTCTGCTGACATATGACATACTCCATTCAGATGTAAGACCATCAATACCTTCTGAATCCATCTACCCACACTCCCATCTCAAGCAGGCTGTGCTTAGAATAAGTGTTTCTAAATGAAAACCCTCATTTATACAGAAGTTGAGGAAATGGTCCTCATAGGTCATAATGCTAACAGCAAACAAATTAAAGAACAACAATCTACAGTATTGTGTAAATTACATTGCAATAGTGAAGATCGCTGAGGTAAACGATGTTTAAATGGAATTTTCAGAACTCTTTAAAGGTAAATGTTGTTTTTTGATCTATGTATTAAAATCTGTGGAAAATATGCAGTTATTCATCTATCCATCCATTTGTCAAGCCTGTTCTTTCCATTGAAGTACTACTGAGAGTATGTAATGAAGGCTTCAGGACTAAAGTTGATAAAATAACATGCACATTTTTGGGATATATGTTGAAGTACCCTAAGAAAACACGCATAGACATGGACAAACATGGAAACAGAGCTCAGGTCAAAACAACAACAACTGACAACATGCTTCCTTTCATAACAGGTGGGGAAGCCCGTGCATGGCAGTCAGGCTGCATTAGTGTCATTACTTTTACAGAGATTATTTAAGTAGGTGCATCCTGCCCAACCATTGTAACTGCCCAGTAAGTGATGTGATCAGTCAACACATTTAAAAATAGTTTACCTGTTTCTAGCACATTAACGATATCTGCTCAGTTTAAAAGGTAAATGGGAGAGAATAAAAGGTTAAGGCAGTGTTTCTCAACTTTTTTTAAGTATTTGTGAACCGAGTTTTCATAACAGTTTTAATCACGCTCCCCCTAAGATTTTTTTGAAATGTAGATGCATATTTTATTATACCTACTTAACTTTTATCAACATTTATCTAACTCTATATTTATTGTTCTAGTATCAGAATGTAGTTTAAGTTAATTTGCTTTGGTTTCAACAGATGTTTTTTTCATATTTTTGATTCTTATTTTCTTTTTTTCACATCTTCGTGCCCCCCCTTTTTGTTACTTCATGCCCCACTAGGGGGGCCCACCCCACAGATTGAGAACCACTGGGTTAAGGGAGTTTGAATAGGGTATGGTAAGAGGAACCAGATTTACCTTGTATGGAGGTATCTGAAACATCAACGTCATTAGATTTCACAGAAGACTTTGTTATCTGTGCAGCTATATTACATCACCAACTGAAAAGCAATAGTGAATCTGTGGTAGGAAGCAGACCATTAATGTAAAGGGTCATTGTAGCCTGATATGGGTTAAACAGAGTAGCATACAAATAGCTGAGTACAACTATAGTACTGAAAAAACACAATTGTCCTTAACTTGCCATGGACTGGGAAGTGCATGTAATGAAGCCACCAAATTCCACTCCTGTCAGTAAAACAAGAAGGTGTGGATGCAGAGGCAATGACAAATAAATATTGTCACTGAAGGATTGAGTAAAATCTCAGCTCCAGCTAATTCACACTGGTATATGGACCAAGAAAATGGCAAAAAAAGGAATCTATAGATCTATTATAAGCTCATGATGTGGTGATGATGTGTTTTTGTGGTAGGATTTTTTTCCTTAATATTCGTAGATATTTAAATACCATCATAGGTTATTCGAGCACCAGTGTTGATTGTAGACACTGTATCTGTCTGCAAACGGAGGTTTCCAACAGGATAAGCTTATTGCTACATAACTAAAAAGGACCTAAAATGATTTCAGGAACATGACAATGAATTCAGTTTTATACAATTGCCAGATCTCCGGTCAGTATCGGTAAGATGAAATGGAATGAAGACATTGGAAGAAGAGCAGGTCTCAAAAAATAACCATGTACAGAAAACATAACCAAAATATTAAATAAAAAAAAAGAATACTTGGGAAAATGTCTTAGAATAAGCTCCCTAACAACTTTACTGTTTTGATGGAAAATGGACAAATAGATAAGTGAGCGTTAATGAAGTGGCCACTCACTGTGTATATGAACACATTTAATTATACTGTTGCCAGCACTACACGATTGTTTCATCCCTGCCCTTTAAAGTATTTTCAATGTTTATGTCCTCATTTTATTTACCTTTTATTTTTATTTATTTGGCTGAGACCTTTATACAAGGTGACATGCAACATTTGAGACATACACTTGGTTAAACTTATTTTTTGGTTTTCTAATTGGAGCACAGGCAGGTGAGGTGACTTGCCTGTTTTGTTACAGCGTCAGCAACTGGAAACCCACAACCTCGGAGCTTGAATTACAAAGCCTTAATCATTAGACCACACTGTCTTTTGTGTTTGTTGTTGTACTGTGCTTTCTTTTGACTATATTACATTTGTAAAGATAATGTATTTATAATTAAATTTGTTTTTCTATTTGTTAATTTTTTTTTAAAATAATTCTGTATTGTGTTTGTTTTCTTGTATTTTAAAAATAGACCAAAGGGAGGTGGGACCCCAATTCCTCAAGGTAAAACTTTTCCCAACATACTAAACTAACTATAAAAAATTAAACAAAACTAGGTAATCCCAAAAATAGCATTAAATTGAGTAAAACACAGCAAAATAGAAGACAAAAAATATCACATAAACATGCACAACTTAAAGTAAATTAAATACAAAAGAAAGACAAAACAAAGTCAGAAGAGCACATGATAAATGTAGATAAGAGGGTCTGCATGTAAACAAGATCAAAAGCTTAAGTCACAAGCCTTTGCTCCCCTTTTTATTGTGGATTAGATCATTAGAAAAATCTAGATGAGAGCAGGCCATTCATCCCAACAAACCTCTCTGTTCCTATCCACTTAATTCTTCTAAAATAGCATTAAGTCTAGTTTTTAAAGTCATTTTAAAGCAACATTATTGATCCAGTGTATTAATTCCCTTCATAATTTTAAACAATTCAATCATGTCTCCTATTAATCTTCTATTGCTTAAACTGAAAAGGCTCAGCTCTTTGAAACTTTCCTCATAATTCATCCCCTGTAGCTCTGGACTTTTTTAAGCGCTGCTACGTACATTTTGTAACCTGGAGATCAAAACTGTACACTGTAACACAGATGATGCCTCACCAATGAGTTATAAAGCCTGAGGATAATCCCCTTGGACTTGTACTCTACACATTGTGCTATATGACCTAACATTCTGTTAGTCTTCTTAATTTCTTCTGGACACTTTCTGAAGGTTTATAGTGACAAGTCCACTACAACGTCTAACTCCTTCTCATAAGGTGTACTTTTGATCTTCAGACCCCAACCCCCATTGTTTATTTAAACCTAGCATTTTTACTTTCCACATATAATACTTTTCATTTACTTTCATCTGCCACAAATCTGCCTAACCCTGTATGCTGTCCAAGTACCTCTGTTATGATTCTACAGATCTTAGATTATATGCCAGTCCACCTAACTTGGTATCATTTGCAAATTTAGCCAGCTTGTTACTTATATTCCTATCCAAATCATTTACACATACTGTATTAAAAATAGCAGCGGCCCTAGCACTGACCCCTGTGGAAAACTACTCTTAATAATATCATATGCTCCACTTTGATCATATCCTTCCTCATACAATTCCAGCATGTTGGTAAAACATTACTTCCTTCTTCTGAACTTATGCTGACTGTTCAGTAAAACTCCTGTTCTTGCTATGTGTTGCTCAGTCTTATCCTTAATAATTCCTTCCATTACTGGAAATTTACTGGCATATAGTTGCTTGGATCTGCCCGGTCATCCTTTTTATATAACAGGATATTATTTGCCATTTTCCAGCCCTTCAGAATTTCCCCAGTGTGCAGTGACTTTCTAAAAATATGCATCAATGTATTGAGTCTAAGCAGTACTTCTTCCTCTACAATTTCCAACTCACTCAGTACCTCCTTAGTAGTCCCTGTTACTGCTGGGAGTTTATCTACTTCCTCACATGTGAAGACCATAGAAAAAGTTTAGAGCATCTGCTATTTCATTGTCAGTGTTTTTAAATTCTCCCTTACTACTCCTGATGCACCTTAACTCCTCTTTGACTGTTCTTTTATTATTAAAATACTGAAAGAATCTCTTTGGGTCATCTTTCACATTATCTGTTATATTCCTCTCTAACTGTCTTTTAGCATCCCTAATATCGTTCTTAATGTTTGCCCTCATATTCTCATATGCCCTATGATTCAGGCTGGAGTTATTAGTCTTATTCACCTTATACAGCTTCTTCTTCCTTCACAGCTTCTTTTTATTATTTTTTTAATTTCCTAATACCAAATTTAGGTATGTATCTGACTTGCATTATATGTAAAACTCATTTAAACCTGTTCCACTGCTCCTCGACTGTCTCCAGACATAAAAGCTTATCCCAGTCTATCCTCCTTAGACTTTGCCGCATCTGCTCAAAATTTGCTCTTCCATTGGTAAACTTAACAGTTTTAGTCTTGGCATCCACTCTTTTCCAAAACATCGAAAACTGTATTATATTATGGTCACTTGAACCCAGTGGTTCAATCATCTCTACACCATCAATTCTATCCTGATTATTACAAAATACTAAATATAGTAAATATAGTATTTAGTGCTTTAAAGTACTGTGTTAAAAAATTAGTCACCAATTACTTCTAAAAACTCCTGCTCTTCAGTATCTGCAAGATTATCCCAGTTAATATTCAGGTAGTTAAAGTACCCCATATATATAATATCCCTCTGTAATCTGGGCTTTTTAATATTACAAAAAGATGTGCATTGAAATTATTGTCTGGATTGGGCAGTCTATACACTCCGAAAATAAGGCCGTTTTCCCAAATACTTTCCAGGTGAAGGCACATATCACTAAAATGGGGATCATTGTCCAGCTAAACAGGACTTGTGTTTAAATTCTCTTTGACATAAATAGCAACCCCACCTCCTTTTCTGTTCTTTCTGTCCTTCCTAAAAATATCCATGCCTTTATGTTATACCCATGCTGATCTTTGTTACTTTGTCAGGTTTCTGCGATTTTTAGTGCAGACCCAATCCATGTAATTGCAATATCATCAATAAAGCAAAGGCCTATCTGGGAAAGGCTCACAGCAGGAGACCTAAGAATTATTAAAGAGCTCAGCATTATTGTTCTAACTGCCCAGTTATGAAAATAAATAAAAAATGGTATGAAGTGAAGAAAAACACTAAAATGTTCATAGCCATGCGGGGCACTCACATCAAACTATGAAAGATGCTTATCTATCACAGGGCACACTCATGCACATAGTCACATTCACTCAAAAAAGGTCAATTTTAAGTAATCTATTGAGTCATATCTTTGGGATGTGCAAGAAAACCAATGTATCCATGAATAAATAAAACACTTGTAAACCCTGGAGAATGTGCAAAGACAACACAGATAGTGATATCCCTGGGAAATCAAATTTAAGTTCCTGGAGCTTTGAGAGAGCAGTGCTAATGATTATCTTTCTCTGCCATACTCTCTTTTTCTTTCTTTATATAATTTGTCACCTTCTGGGCTCTGTGTTGCACAAATAATCTGGGCACTCAGTTTCTTTTCACACCATACTTTATGTTATTTCAGGATCATAAATAGACTTGTCTATTTTCTAAAACAACTTAAAAACATGAAAGATAGCTTGCATCAAGGTTTCTTCTCACTTATTTTGTCAGGTTCAATAAAATTCAAAGATGTTTTTATCAGAGTTACTTTCCAGCAGTGAGGTGGCTGTGATGACCTGTGAGGATCTGAACGACAGAAAAACAACAGCTAGGAAAATACTTCTTGTTTTAAAGAACCAGGCACTTATAAAGATTTATTATATTAAGATATGAGACTTGAATACTGCTACATCCAGTCTGGCATTACTTTACTTTTATTTTATGAGAAAGTGGGTTTTCTTGCAGCAGAAACATCCCATAAAGGTATAGGTTCTGCCTCTCCCATTAAAATACAACATATGAAATATATTTTCCTTTATATTATATCTTTAAAGCACATGATATCAGTTATCTAATGACTTATATGGTGAAGTTTCCCAAACAGTCAATAAAAAGCAACTGACTACATATGTTATACATTCTGTGCTAAGAAAGTTTACTGGTCCAGCTAGGATATATGTTTGATAATTTAGTATTTGTGCTAGCACAACTGTTTCAACATGAGTATCTGTGGGCAGTCACAGTTATCCACTGGTAACTTTAAAGACAAAAAAAATGAATGACTATGGTATGATTTTATGAGCTCTGTGGGTTCCCTGGTGAACCACTGGGTGCTGCATTAGAAACAATGAAATTGCTTTATGGTACTGATCACACCACTGGCGTCAGGCTTGACTACACTTTAGGTATAAAGTGTTCTGCTTTAATGGCCTGGCCGCCGGTGACCATTTTCACAGCCAACATTTGGCTATTGATCTATAAATATTCTGAAGCTGCTTAATCCAGTTCAAGATCAATCAATATGTGAACAGTTCTGGATAACATGCACTCATCTATTGTCAAATGTGCTCATGTAGTCTCCCACACTCACTCCTACTGGGCTAATTTATAGTCACCATTGCACCAAACACACACATTTTATGGATGTGGATGAAAAACAGGAGAACCCCCAAGATAAAAAAGACTCTGTAGATACAAGGAGGACATGTAAATAGATGTACTAATATACATATAGAGACCAGGCTCAGGATTTAAACAAAGCGCTGTGGTGCTGTTTGGGAGAAATGTTATCCTTATCTAAGCCCACTTTATCCAATTGCAGTGCCACGGTGGGCCAGAAGCTATCCAACAACATTAAGGGAAAATCAGGATGTCTATCCACCTCAGGACCCATTTTGAAAGACATTAGGGTCTTGGCCACTAATTATGAAGAAAATGCTCTACTCCCCCTAGTGGCATTCCCTCTTCTCCACACCAGCTTCTGTTTTTACTTTTTTTTTCCACCTTTATTATCTTCCAAACCCTTGATAGTCTAGGTTTCTATCTACAAGAGTGACCAGGTTCCCAAAGGGTCTCATGTGTTTCTCATTTTACAGTGTCTTGTTAGAACGTTGCTTTTTTCCTTCCATATTATAGTTCATCCTTTCTCTGTCACTTTCTCTCTCTGTTTCTCTTTTTCTCCTGTGCACAACTTTCTGTAGCCCACCCAGGGCCTTTCCTATATTTACATTGCTGGCCAGCCAGAGTGGTGCTCTTCCTTTGGCGTGGAAATTAAGGTGCACGTTGTCACTGTCATCATATTTCTCTTTCTGTCCCCTAAGGCCTTGCTGGGCTTTACCCTGACTCTGCCACCCTTTCCTGTCTGACAATTTGCAGTTCAAAAAGCTACTCTTCACTTGTTATTTCTACTGAATTATATAACTCGATTAGTTTAGACTAGATAAAATTGCATGATATTAGATTAGATTAGTAGTTAGAGGTAAAGGGCTGCTTCTTTAAATGAATCTCAAACTTCCTTTTTCAGTAAATCTAATTTTTGGTGAAGCATTGTATTTAAGAATAGAAGGAAAAGTTTTACCAGTTATTTTCTGCAATAATGGAATGAATGATCACATAAAACATTTTATTAAGAATCTAACTAATTATATTTTAACTTTGTTGTGTTTTTTTATACTCACATTCTTAAGCCATATTTGTTAAGTTTTTAGTCTCCTGAGGGAGAAGTTTAGTCACAGATGATATTCCTTCTCACTAAGCACTCAGTCCACTTGGTTCATTAGCTGTCAACACGCGCTTGCTAGGGGATCAGGGCTGATCAGTTTCAATGTCAACGCCAGGGCCCAGAACATACATAGAAGTAATTGGGAGCTGTAGAGACATACTTACTGTGAGACACCACATTTCCTTGCTGGAACCGGAGCAAAAATGGATTTCATGGGAGCGCACCTAGCTTTTATATCCCGCTGGAAAGAAACTGACAATGATCTCTGCAGACACAGCATGTCATTCATTCTGCACAAGGCCATTAGGACTGATTTCTTTGAGAGCTATCTCTATCTGCTAGAACAGATCCCTCTGGGTAAGTGTGCTGTTAAGATTGCCCAGCATGGTGTGTTTCATAAGGAAAGTGAGGCTAGACCCTCCATATGGTGGAAGGCCATGATTTGTGTTACGAGTAGATAGTATTAAGTTGCCGGATATTTATGGAACAAAATTAACCACATGTAGCACGTATACTGGAAGAAAAAAGCTTAGACTTGGAAAAAAACAGACTTTTATATTACACTGATGGAATTCAGATTTGAGTTTAGCAGCTGAAATCCTTGAGAAGAAGGGTTATTGTAACCAATGGTGAAAAATTGCTGCTTTTTAAATTTTATTTGTTGCAGACACGTATTCCATGGAAAATAACTCATTTTAATTCACTTTGATTTTTCTAAGGATTATTTTCATGTAACGTTTAATATTTTTCTTCAGGCAGGTAAGTCTTCTCATCATGCTGAGTGTGCTTGAGGTCAGTTCCCCCTAAGGGTATATTCAGTCATAGTCATTTGACAGAATTACCTGTTTTTATCTGGTTTTGATTTTTGGATTGTAGTTTCTAACACCATTTTAGTGAAGCATGGAGGCTGAAAGCTCTTTCCTAGAGATTACTATAAAAGTTAAAGGAAACAAACAAACAAATAAATATCTTTAAAGGCCCCACTTGACACATTAAGTGCTGCATGAGTGCAAACACATAATAGCAAATGGCCACACAGAGTCACCCAGTACATTCTGTATATTTGAGCTGGAATAGTTTGTTTTGCAAGGAGTACTCATCTTTATTGTTTTCTTATCCTTCAACTATGTAGGCATTTGAAACCAGCAGTACTTTAGGTGCCGCCACTTTAAAGAAAAATAGACTTGCTAATTGTGCTGCTCGGGTCATGCATGCCAAATTGTTCTTCATTTTGCAATAAAAATGCCCACAAAACCAATGTCTGCCAGTATTGTGTAAAAAGAGTTATTGTTGCCCGAAATAACCTTAACTTGACAGAAATAAAAATGTAAAATGCAAATTAATCTTGAGTACAATTTAGTGAGCTTGTTTTTCACTGTAAACCAATGCAAACTACATCTTATGGTTTACATTATAAATAATAAACAGCATTAAAAAGACAGTGCATGTATATGTGGACTTTCTGAATAAAATGTATTCCAATCCAGGGTTGGTTACCACCTCTGCACTAAACTGAATTGAGAAGGTTTCAGAATGTTGTATTATACTTATTATTTTCACGTACTAAATAATAAGCTATATAATTGCTTAATAAGACAACAAATCACTTCTTCTGTCATAGAAAAGGCGCTATAAATAATAATAATAATTATTATTATTATTAATAAAACTGACATTGTTCTGCTTCTTCAATAAATATGTTATGTCAAAAGCATGCCTTCTGTTTTGTACAGCCTAAAAGCCTAAAATTGCAGTTAAATACTCTGACCTTGTGGGATCTATCAAAGTAAAACAAATTAAGGAACAGAAGAGAATATACAACATGGCCTTCTCCATGCAAAGCTGGCCACCCAGGGAGCCTAAAAGTCAAATGGATTAAGAGAAATTAATATACAGTATAAAATTATAACCATTTAACCATTAGTCAGTGTTTTTATCTCATGGAAAACTGAAACACAGAACTTAAACAAGATACTTCTTTCTCCTTTACTTAGGTGTCAAATGAGACTTGTGTGCTCTTGCTCAGAATAGATTTATCTTTATAACTCAACAAGACTATAATCTATTTATGTGGTGGATATAAATATATACACACACATAGACACACGAACTAAGGACTCCTATTTGTAAATAGTCTAATATTAACTAATATATTTTGCATATGTTACATGCAATCGGATAGCTAGTGCTGTCTGTTGGGCATTTTCACATCATAAGACAGGCAGCATCTAAGTTTAACCACTCATTGGCTGAAGTTTGGGGACTGACCCATTTCTGGGTTGCAGCTTCCCCGGGTGCTCTGCATGGACTTGATCCAGAAATAAAGTAAATAAACAAAAGCAAACTACTCATGCAGAAAGAAACCTGCCAGACATGGTCACATGGTGTGCTCCAGCACAAGCTGGCAAGCCCACCCTGTCATCTTTATCATCTCCACTAATGACCATGGTTTTCATCTCGCACCTTTTTCATTAACAAGCATGACTACAAAAATGTGAACCAAATTGGGAGGACGGTATTCCTGTTTTGTAACCTTATAATGTTGCAAGGATGTTATAAAATATTGCCAAAAAATTAAATAGATAAGTAAGTAAATGAGTTTTGGAAATGTACTGTAATTTTAACCCAGTGAAGTTTGCATAGAAAAGCTGCCCTTCAGTATGACTTCAACATCTTAAATGCCTGTGGCGCACTTGAGATCTGATTACATTGTAATACTTGTGGTGTGGAAGACATGCTTCATAAATTATCTCATAATCCTGAGTGACTGCATATTTTGAAAATAGTAAAAAAAGCAAATTTTTTTTTTAAAAAGCTAATAATATTATAATGTGTAATTTACATTTTTAAAAATGTGCATTGTTATCAAACCTCCTTAATCTATTTTAGAATAAGGGCCTGCAGCCTATCCAGGCAGCCTTGGGTACAAGGCAAGAATCAACCCTGGAGCATCAGGCTTTCAGAGTTACACTAATATACACACTCCAATACTCACTCACACGAGACCACATTCAGCTTCACCATACGTCACCTAAACGATTTTCACATCTTTCACATTTAAACCAGCCAGTCTGGTTCATACATATTGCACATTTGACACTTACTGCTGATACATTCAAAATTTTCATTCTCCTTATTAATTAAGCCACACTCTGACAAAACACTGTCTCCAGGGGATTGAGATAAGGTGTAACCCATACCTGGATTTAATCTGGTATCATCACACTCTCTGATTATTCTACTGAGCTAAAGGAACATTCCCTTAAACACATAGACAAAGGTCTTCATTATTGCTATTAGTAAATCGAGAGATTGTCTAACTAGATTATTGCTGAATAAGGAATAACTTCTACAACCCTACATCTGACACAAATATATATATATATATATATATAGTGACAGATTAGGGTTTGCTTGCACCCTTGTACCCTCAGACCACACGTCAGACACCAGATAAAAGTCCAAATAATTGATTTATTATAATAATAAGTGCACAAAGCACCTTCCACTCCCAAATACTCAATAAACAAAACAATACAATAATCCAATCCTCCAATCTCCCAGACGCTTAGCCACCCTGCCTCCCAACTCAGCTCGTCCGTCTGGGATTTCCCACAGTCCTTTATAGTCCTTGACCCGAAAGTGTTTGTCCCTCAGTCCATGTGACTTTATCACTTCCGGGTCATGTAAAACTTCTCTTTTTCTTCAACCTGGAAGTACGTCATTCCTCCCGTTCACGTGACCAGGACGCACTTCCAGGTTATAGGGCACATATGAGTCTACGAGCCTCGCTACAGCGACTCCTTGTGGTCCCCAAGGTATCCAGCAGGGCTATGTATAAAAACTACAAAGTCCATGAGGCCCTGCTGGAACTCGGGGCACGTCCATGCTGTCAGGAGAGCTCCTCCTGGCGGCCTGGGGGTGAGGGCCGGCAACTCTTGCCGGAGATCCATCACAATATATATATATATATATATATCACTGCATAATTGTGACAGGCATTACTGGTTCAATGCAATTACAAAGTGATAAGCTGAGTTAGATCTTTTTGCTTAAATGTAACTCATATCCTGTACATTAATAACCTGCTTAATGTGAATGAAAACATTTGCCATTGAAAATACAGAGAGGTTTATAACATTTTCAAACCCACAATACAGGAAGATTGCAAAGCAGGAATTAGTGCTGGGTAGGACAGTGGTCCATCATGAGGCCAGTTCAGAGTCATCAATTAAAACTGGAGAACTTGGAGGAAAGCTTATGCAGCCACAGGGTAAAATCCACATGAACAATGATCTGGTGGGCAGTTTGAAGCCAGGACACCGGCTCTCTTAGGCAGCAGCACTAGCTACATTGCCACCCTGCATATGTCAATGTTGTTTTTAATTGCAATGGCAAAAGGCCAATAAAGTAATACAATCTTCTTTTTTGTCTTCTTGTCTAACTTTAAAATTAACAAAAAGAATCAATGGCCAAAAGATTTGTAGCCACAAATGTTTTAAAATTTTCCTCAGATAAATATGTATGGTGAAATTACTGATGTAAGCACCAAGAATAAAATATTACATTGTTTCTTATTTCTTTAGATAAATCTCTAGTAGAGAATAATAGAGGCCTTCCTTAGTTTCTCAAACAATAATTGAATTCAGTTCAGCTTTTCCTAAGATGTACATATTAAATTGGCTTTGACTCATTGCCATTTATCAGTAAGTATTGTTTGTTTGTTTGAAAGCAAATAAATGCTATTTTCTCTCCATCAGCTGATAAGGATGCAACTTTTTTCATTTATCAAGGATGTTTCATTTCTGAAAAACAGCAGTGAAGTATTTTATTTCACAATGGTTTTATGCATGACAAAGTCAATAACCTGCAAGTCTGGAAACAATCTGCAAAGCTTCAGAGTATTTCATAGAACTTTGCTGTATAAGTAACAGAATTGCGGAGAAGAGGTTAGCTCCAGGAGACTGGGTTCAGATTCCAGCCCAGTTGCTGTCTGTACAGTTTACATGTTGTAATTCGTCCATGTCTGTTTGTTTGGGTTTTTCTCTGGATACTACGGTTTTCCATCACAAAGACATGCATATTGTGAGCGTGCCCTGCAGTGATCTGGCTTTCCCTGCAGGATTAGGTCCTTTATCTTAGCTCAGTGCTGCCAGGGGGTGCTTCAGTTCCCCTTAGATTTAATTAACTGGGTCTCATAAATGAACAAATATACGAGAATCATAAAGCCTGGAACCAAACAGGTGATAAAAAACCATTGTTATGTATACATTATGAAAGTTTCTAGAAATAGCACTCTTTCTGAATTGTAAAATACATTATTAATGCTAATTTATATTTTTATTAACAGTCAAACTATATACTCTAACGAGTGAAGTCATTAATGGGGAAAAACAGTTCTATGCCAGAGCTAAGGACTTCTACAAAGATGTTTCTGCCTCTGAAGAGGGTATGATGGGCGACTTTATAGAGCTCTCTGAAATTGACATAGAAGGCTCCAGAGAATTCCTCAAAAAGTTTGTTGGAGTATGTTCTTCTTTTTATACTGTATATACTTATATAATTATACTGTATTTACATATATCTATAATTTTGAAGAGATGCTTATTTAAATAAAAATATAACCTTCTTCAAGCTTTCTGTTTTCATAATTCAAGATTATATACAATATAATTTTATATAATATAAAATTATATATAATAAAATAGTATACACTTCTAGATAATAAGACATGGTAAGAGGAGATATTCTGTTTCTAAGATCTTGGGTGTAAATGTGCTTTTAACAAAGAAGCACAAACAGTCTGTTAATAATATGTAGTATAGCCAAAAACAGCCATTTAAATTAATCTCAGAGGCCAGCTTGAAGACAGGTTGATTATAACAGTGTTAAAAGATGAGAATTTCTGCTTGTTATTCTGATTCATTATTTAATCCAGTGTACTAAGAAACTGACTTCTTTGGCAAGAGCACAGCTTTAGTAATATAGCCAAGATAAATTCTTTCTTGCACCCTCAGACCCTTTTGATTAAAATGCATAGTGCTCATGTTACCAGACTTTAATCCTCCAGCCAGGATATGAAGGGCATTGGGTGGCGTATGTAATGACATATGTGAATGTGCAAGTAAGTAATCATGGTTATTTATAGAATCTTTCAAGATCGTAAGATCCTTTGCCAATGTTGGGAAATGTTGTATGTGTGTCACATCATAACTTCATTGTGTCTTTAAAAACTCATAATGTCAATGCCATATGCATACTGCAGCTAAAAATGAGTACAGGCTGTGGATACTTTCAAGCCTTGTAAAATGTCAAAAACCACTAGGGATTCAGCCTTACAGGTTATAAAGACAAACATCCATACAACTGGCATGTATCGCCTTTATCTTAAATTTTCTTCTGAAAAGTTTCACTCTGTACATTCTGAAATGGTTTTCATTTCCCCTCGGGGATCAACAAAGTGCGTATATATAAAAAAGATATAATGGGAACACAAGCAACATCTTTCATATTCTCAATCCATCCATTCATCCATCTGACTTTAAATGGAAGATAACCTTTTCAGAAAAGGACAATAGAGAATGGACAATAAACTGCACCCCAGAAAATGTAGTGAGTCCATAAGAACTTTAAATTTGAATGCTCCATAGCACTAACAGAAGACTTCACTGCTCTCTACTCCTTTGAGATTAACATTAACCATGAGGACTGATTTAGATACTTTATGTTAGGTAGTATGCCCAGTAGGGGCTGGGCGGTCTTGTGGCCTTGGAACCCCTGCAGATTTTTTTTTTTTTTCTCCAGCTCCCTGGAGTTTTTTTGTCCTTCTGGCCATCAGACCTTACTTCATTCTTTGTTAATTAGTATTGCCTAATTTCATTTTTATATTTTTCTTTTTTCTCTTTCTTCATCTTGTAAAGCACTTTGAGCTACATAATTTGTATGAAAATTTGCTATATAAATAAATGTTGTTGTTGCTATTATTAGGTAAGACAAAAATAAAAAATTAACAGCACAGGCAGAAGCGGGGGGAAATCTTCAAACTGAAAACTGGAGTAACAGAGGGAAACCTACAAAAAATGACTATGCAGTCTCTACACAGACAAACGCCAAGCTTTGAACCTAGGACACTAAATTGGTGAATCAGCCCACTGAAAAAAGAAAAAAATTACTATAAAATAAAAAATCATGAAATAAAATGCATCCCAGCTCTTTTTGAAAATGGAATGTCTGGCACTATGTAAATATTAAGAATATAGTTGAATAATAAATGTTTGCTGGCACTAAAAGTTTGCAGTACATCAGTAATCAATAACAAGAGTCTGAGGAATTGAGACATAAAGAAATGATAAAGCGTGACACTATCCCACTCTACACTACTCAATTAATCCAGTATAAGTCAGAGTGGCATATCAAACACCAGTCCATTGTAGTGTTTGTTACAAAATGAGACACAAACAGATAAAGAGCTGGGCAATGGAGAGTGAGCTCATATATTGTAGATGGCAAAATAAATGAAAATACTAAAAAAACACAGGCAACAGGCAAACTTGCACTGAGACTGGAGAAAACGTCTTCTCAGTTGTGAATCAATCCATTGATTTGATTCATAAGGCTCAGGATTTTAAAGATGTCTTGACAGGAAGAGGCGGGGTTGTTGGCAGAAGCAGAAACGGGGTGCTGGTGTCGATGGTATTCCGTCCTGAGGACAGGAAAGAGACAGGGATGAGTCTGACAGTGCCCTCTCCTGGTTCAACCTGGTATAGCAGCTATTAGATGAGCCAGTAGCAGAGATTTCATGACATTCTATGTCACTTAAAGCTATTAAGCTGGATCATTACAGTTGTGCATGAAACAGTATACATTATATATAAAATTAATTCCAATAAAAATTATCAAATATATTTAACATACAGAAAAGTATAAGAAAATATTCTTTCATAAGTAAAAACAGCAGATGATTATACATTGATTAGTTGTACAGTTAAACAAAAAATTGCTTTGATGGACTTTCTCACAGATAAATAATTAAATTTCTATTGCACTTGATTGTTAGTATATACACAGTGCATACTGTTTTACCCTTATACGAGGCATATTGAAAAATGTGCAATCAATTGCAAATTAGCTCTTGTAAATTATACTGTAAATACTGGATCTTAGCCTGTAATTATAAATAATGATTATTCAGTCTAGGCTCCTTGTGTTTCCTTAGATAGCTGATTAGTCTGGCTTTCCACAACACTGCACTGAAAAAGTGAATTTAGAAAATGAATGAATGAGTGAAAAGCACATACTGTATACTTTGTATACTCACATTCCTAAATTCTACACATATAACTCCAAATTGGGGCATAGGGCTTCAACAAGTTGCCTCCATCGGATTTTGCTTAGGGCAAGGTGTTTAGTTTTTGGCCTTGACTTGCTGGCTTAATTATACAATTAATAATAACACATTTTATTTATGTAGCACCTTTGCCATGTTCAAAGCACTTGTCTCTACACATATATAATAAATAATATGGTTCTTTCACATGAAGTTACTTGTAATTCTTTCGGAAATTATGAAATAACCTCTAATGTGAGCATGTAAAATGGAAAATTGTAAAGATATGATTTAGAGTCTCAGCTATATTATTACTGTAATACTACATTTTTCTTTATGTCACTATATCTGGACAATACTGTTATGAGTTTTATTCACATGTGCATGTTAACTGTGGCACACAGGGGCTCAGCAGTTAGAATTGCTAGCCAAGCATTGGATTAGATAGCCAAAGACACCTGGAGGCTTGTATAGTCAGCTTAAACACAGGTTAGGGTATTTCTGTCCTCTATCAGCACAATCTTCTTTCCTTATTGGGAGAATGAGAATCGGCATGTAAGCACTATGATATTTCTGTATTTTGTGGAGGAGGAATTCAGCCCTTGTTTGGAGACAGAGAAGACCAGCAAATGAAGCAAGACATTATAAAAGCTTGGACAACAGCCAGACCTTTAGAGGCGGAATCGACAAAGCTCGAAGAAAAACCTCCCAGCGTGGGGACGAGAAAATGGCTGACTATGTTGATCCAGATTCCCACCTGGATTTTAGTCTGTACCTGCGCCTCTCCGTCTAAAACTGCGTTAATCGTCAGTAAATGTAAGCTAAAAGATATTGTTTCTCATGTGATTCTTGTACCGCCGTAATCACGATGGGAGGGATATCGACGTTTCTGGTATATTATGATATTGTTTAATTATTTAATATGCCACAATTTTAAAAGAACACATTTCCAAGAGAGCAAATGCCTCTTCAGGAAACAATTACATATCCATGTCTCATTTCTGAATTACCCCATGGAATTAATAAAGGATATCTAATCTAATCTAATCTAATCTAATCTACTCTAATCTAATCTAATCTAATCTAATGTCAAATATTGTAAATTGTTTGTAAAAGAAAGTTACAATATAAGGTAAATCTCACTACTATTAAACATTTAAAACTTTGAAATCATGAAAAAGTATACAAATGCTGTTATCGATATTTAAATGAAAAAACATTTACTTTTTAAAGCTTGTCTGTCTGCTTGTTGTAATTGTGACAAAATAAGTACTTTCTTATTTTAACAAGTTAGAAAATGTATATATGGCACAACATTCTGTTAACATTTTGAGGCTCACTTAACTAGATGTTACATTTTTAAAAATATTTTGTAACAGGCGTGATTGTGATGTGTAATGACGATTTACTCAGACTCCCATTCTGCTGTTTATTCAGGTTGGCATAAGCGCCTGGCATGCACACACTGCCATTTGATTGCTCATGCTGAGTACTGAGAATCTGTTTTGCCAACACAAGTGACTATAGCACAATGGGAGCCTGCCCATCACAAGATAACGACACACACAAACAGATGCCAGTTAAGCATCACCAACTCTCCTAACCTGTGGGTAAACCAATGGAGGGTGTTTGAAACCTCAGACTCCTTATACTGTGTTAGTGGCTTCATGCCACCCTTTAATCTCCATTTATGAATAAAAGGAAATTGTACAGTATAAACACAGTTATACAGCTGAAAGTAAGTGTACCTTTTCTAGTTTATTATTATATTAAACACAAAGACAAACACAAAAAACCTCCAGAAAAATTAATAATGAGATACAGCCAAAGCTGGACACTCTGAACCTGTATTTCATTTATTTCTCCTCAACACAGGAAATCATTTTGTCTAACCTGGTCAATTTAGGCTCATATTTCAGCAACTTTTGAGTTATAAATTTACATTAGGAGAACCAATGCACATTTGATTGCACATTTTTCAAGATGTGTTGCAGGGACAGAAAAAAATACTGGCAATAAAAAAATATGCTCTAATAAATCAAAATTATATAAAATATTACTGGATGTTGTCAGAAAAAAAACCTTTTGCCTCTGTGTGCAATGTAATCATTGCATGAAAAGCATGTTCTATCTATCTATCTATCTATCTATCTATCTATCTATCTATCTATCT
>JANRMT010062856.1:98176711-98272591 GCA_026402145.1 Polypterus bichir lapradei
AGATAGATAGATAGATAGATAGATAGATAGATAGATAGATAGATAGATAGATAGATACTTTATTAATCCCCAAGGGGAAATTCACATAATCCAGTAGCAGCATACTGATACAAAAAACAATATTAAATTAATGAGTAATAAAAATGCAGGTAAAAACAGACAATAACTTTGAATAATGTTAACGTTTAACAAACCCCAAAGCCCCCCGCCCACCCCCCAACAGGTTGGAACGGAAGAGTCGCATAGTGTGAGGGAGGAACGATCTCCTCAGTCTGTCAGTGGAGCAGGGCAGTGACAGAAGTCTGTCGCTGAAGTTCCTGCTCTGCCTGGAGATGATCCTGTTCAGTGGATGCAATGGATTCTCCATGATTGACAGGAGCCTGCTCAGCGCCCGTCGCTCTGCCATGGATGTTAAACTGTCCAGCTTCATTCCTACAATAGAGCCTGCCTTCTTAACAAGTTTGTCCAGGTGTGAGGCGTCCTTCTTCTTTATGCTGCCTCCCCAGCACACCACCGTGTAGAAGAGGGCACTTGCCACAACCGTCTGGTAGAACATCTGCTGCATCTTATTGCAGATGTTGAAGGACGCCAACCTTCTAAGGAAGTATAGTTGGCTCTGACCTTTCTTACACAGAGCATCTGTATTGGCAGTTCAGTCAATTTATCATCCAGCTGCACTCCCAGGTATTTATAGGTCTGTACCCTCTGCACACAGTCTCCTCTGATGATCACAGGGTCCATGAGGGGCCTGGGGTCCTAAACTCCACCACCAGTTCCTTGGTCTTGCTGGTGTTCAGGTGTAAGTGGTTTGAGTTGCACCATTTAACAAAGTCCTTGATTAGCTTCCTATACTCCTTCTCCTGTCCACTCCTGATTCAGCCCACGATAGCAGTGTCGTCAGCGAACTATTGCACGTGGCAGGACTCCAAATCGTATTGGAAGTCTGATGTATATAGGCTGAACAGGACCGGAGAAAGTACAGTCCCCTGCGACGCTACCGTGTTGCTGACCACAATGTCAGACCTGCAGTTCCCGAGACGCACATACTGAGGTCTGTCTGTAAGATAGTCCACGATCCATGCCACCAGGTATGAATCTACTCCCATCTCTGTCAGCTTGTCCGTAAGGAGCAGAGGTTGGATGGTGTTAAATGTAAAATGCAACAAAATATCGGCCATGATAGTTGGGAGTTTAGCTTGCTTACAATGCTCAAAAAATGCAACTCGAGGATGTGTTCAATATGTTGGCTTCTATAAAACATGATTTTGCTTGTTTAAATTTATTATTAATAACAATCACACCGTTCCTTCTAGATAGACAGATAGATATTATAAACTTTATTTGTCCCCAATGGGGAAATTTGGCTTTTTACAGCAGCTCATGCACACACACACACATGCACACACACCCCCACACCCCCACAAACACTATGGTGTGAACACACACTATTATGACTAAAAAGAAAGAAAACGTCTGACTTGGCTGTCACAGTCACACTAAGGTTGGTATGATGGAGCCCCAGTAGCGTATCTGGACTCACTTCTCCTGAAAATTTTGTTGGCTGAAAGCCCTCAGTGTTAATTTGTCAGAAAGATTTTAAATTAGCTTGTTGACTTAGTGGGCTTCTCTTAAAGTGAAGTTGCCGACCCAGCCTGCCACAAACTAGAAAATTACATTGGCCATTACAGAATTGTAGAATAAGTGAAGGATGTCAGTACCTACATTAAAGGAACACAGTCTCATTAGAAAAAAAGAGTCAGCTCTGTCATTTCTAATATAGTTTCTCTGTGTTACCCTGTTTATATGTACTTCAACTTGACTTTTTTTAATCGCCATTTTTTTCTATTTCAGTACTGTTACTTGCTGGATTTTTGCAAAGGTGTAAATGGGTCTGACATCATTAGCCTTGATTTAGAGTTTACATCATCCAAAGCTAACATTTTAATATGCAGATGTAGAAATTTCATATATATTCATACAAGTCCCCTCACGTCTATCAGTGTGACTCTATATTTTCTAAAGTGGCCATGAAAATACATTTGTGCCCTTGTTTTCTATTTAGATGCTTTCCTTGCAGTATATACATATCTACAACTGACAAAATGTGAAGACTTGTGTATAGGAATGTTTAAGCCATTAGGTGATAGTGTGATGGGTTAGTGTCTTTGAGGAGAAACATGCAAGGAACACAAGCCAGGCAGAGGGCACATGGTCTCAAAAGGGTACACATGGAACTGTGCTGTCTCTCATACAGTACATACAGCCAGGGAACTCCTAATGGGAGTTCAAACCTGGTGTCCATGTAGCATATGATCAATCACCTTTGAGGTGATCTCAGAATTTGGCTGGAAGTGACACCAGGTTGTTGTATAAAAACTGCCTTTCAACCAAATGGCAGTAAAGTTGGAAGAATACTCAGCATACTAAGCATTTGCTCAACTCAAAGGAGACAAAGAGAGTGCTCATGTAGTACTTTAATTAAAGTTCAGATATAAAAATATCATATAACTACAATCTACATTGTCCAAAATCCTAAATAGTCCCTATAAGAGGTAAAATAAACTAAGTAGATTCAATCAAATATTAAAAACAATATGTGGCCTTTTTCAACCATTCTTTGTTTGAATAACATCAAGAACACAATTTTTATGTTTATTCTGACTGTTTCCATTTTTGACTGCATTTGGTTGGGTTGTTTTCAAGCATTATTTTTGTTGTTTGATGATTATTTCTTCTAAATAAAATTCAATACAGAGGTCTGCAATACTGTTGTGTAATGCTACTGTTTGTATGGAGCTTACGAGTATTCATTTTCTTTGCTATATAAACCTGCTTGACTTTTTTAAACATGGGTTTACATCTACATCTCAAAGATGTGCATGTTAAGCTAATTTGTAAATGTCTTTTGTCATCATACAAGGATGCGCAACTGTAAACGTGAGTGTGCCCTCACACCCCGCATTATGTCCTAAACTACTGAAATTGACCGTAGGTCTCTACTGATCTGAATGGATTGGCAGGAACGTGATTTTAAAATACTGGGCAACACAGTACAAACTATCAAATTACATAATTTAGTTAATTGTTGCTTTTTACATTATTGCAGTTTAATCCAGTTTAAGATGGAACTTAGTAAGTTGCATTGTTTTCCATGAATCATACAAAATCAAATCAGCATATGAAACTGAAAAGGGCGAAAAGAAAAACCTTGACTGTATCTTTTCTTCTCTTTTGCTAGGTCATCTTACTGACAAAGACTTATTGGAGTTCCTCATCAAATGCAAAGCAAGTCTGAAACTGAATGGAGTTATAATAATTAAGGACAACATGGCCAGGAAAGGCTGCAGGTTGGACCCCGGTGACAGCAGTTTGATAAGACACATTGATATTCTAAAGAATATCATTTACAGAAGTGACCTGGAAATAATCAGCATTGAGAAACAGAAAGGATTTCCAGAGCAGATGGTTCCAGTGTGGATGATTGCTCTGAAGTAACTTTCAAGGATGCTTTTAGCATTAGTAAGTAAGACGAAAATTATGGAATGGAAAGGGATGGCTGAATGGTCCATGTGACCTTTGTTTAGATTGAATGTAGCACCCAAATACTCAAGATATACCCAAATTCATAAGAATCACATACATTTCTTGGTAGTCATTTCTCATCTGTGTTTACACTCCTTAACATAACACCCAAGTTTTCCAGCCCACAAATAGTTAAGTACAATAAATATACTTCACAACCACACAATTTGAGATAACCTAAATAGCAAAAAAGTGTTTTCTATGTATATAGCAATCATTTAATTGATAAAGTTAGCCATTTCGAAGATGCCTCTACAACAAGATAAAGCATAACCATAACCACTTTATTTGATTTCATAATGAAATTTTAACATTTGATCTTATGGATTTTTAGGCACAGGATCATGGGTACAAAATACCTTGGAATATCATGCAAAAGGTGCAAAGGTGTTGTTGCTTTCTAGTCAAACCAACATGTTAGTTGGACTTCATAAGGCACTGTAGTCTATTGGCCAAAGAGGCATACTGCAAACCATAAGTCTATAAATTGACTATGTACACTAATCAAGTTTTAGCTCTATGCTCTCATAAAAAATTCCTTTGTATTACACGCTGTAATGCACAGTTAATTATACAGGACTTTAGACAGCTGCTTAATTTAAAAGGCACTTTATAATAAGAATGATTTGCTCATTACAGAGGAAGCCTCTCAGAAACAGTTTGTAAAAGTTTGTTGTCCAGATGTCATATTTTTATTATTTATTACAAGACTTAAAGGATAAGTTCTCTATTTTTCAAGTTAAATTTTTTTCTTCAACCATGGTATATGTTAAATTTGACCTTAAATTGCATTCTAAAGTGAAGCATTTTTTAATGAATTTTGAAAAATACTTAGCCTGCACTTATAATGGAGGTTAATGCTACTGATTTTCAAGACAAGAGTATTATGAAAAATTGATCTTTGCCTTGAGTTTGCACACATATTGTTGATCAGTGTACCCATGTCATTTTAGAATGGAAAAAGGCAAAAAGTAAAACAATTTTGTGAGATTCAGACATTCTACAAAGAGACTGGCTGTGTGCTTCACCTCATTCTTCTTCTTCCATCTGCACCTTTCAGCTCCAGAGGCTGTTTCCTGTAGTGTTTGCTTTATTTCTTGTAGAGTCATCTCCAAGCGCTGTTATTGACATTTTTGAATGGAGATGTCCAGATGTAAACTGCTACCTATGTTTTGTAGACAACTTGACACTAATCACTGAAAAAAGTCAATTAATTACAACCTTTCACTTAAAGAAAGCTAATTCTTGCCATTCAAAAAAATTGCAGAGACATTGCCTACTGTCACAAGTATCATCATGCATGTGTATGCTTCGTCAGTCTAGCGAGAGAAAGGCTGAGCACACATTTAGTGTGCAATGAAGTAAGAAAAAGTGAACAGACATTTCAGGTATACAGTTCTATTCAGGTTCAAGCTTAGTAAGTTTAGTACAGAAGTGTTCACACAGGTGAAATTGTAGTACAGAGCTATCATTCCTACCTCACAGCACTTGAGTCTGCATGGAGCTTACATGTTCACCCCATTTATTTATGGACTGATTAGTATCAGTAAGTTTACACATTCAGAAATGCTGTCCTAAATTCTTTTATTACCCTTTCCTTAGCAAGAGCAACTCAACAAACCCTATCATATTTAATAATTGGTTTGAGGCACTTTAAATCCGTTTAATTGTGGTTTAGCTCTATTCTATACTCCACATTTTTCATTTTGTCAGTATTTATTGAGCATGAACAAGTCACCATAAAAAGTATGTAATGCTGAGTATTGATTGGCTCTGTGAAATTAGTATTTTATCAATGTGCAGGTGGTTTGGCTTTTTCAAAAATCTAAGTCTTTTATAAAAATAGCCAGTAGAGTATAATCAGGACAGTTTAGATTTATTGTTATATGTACAAGGTACAATAAAACTCTTATGAGAGGTCTTCATTATGACTGTACCACTTGGTGTGGATCTTGCTCCATAGACTATATGAAATAATAACACAGAATGTAATAAGTTAAAAGGTGTTTAGGAAAAAATAATTATATAATTTAAGCATGCATCTGTCTGTTATTACAAGCCATGGCAGAACCATTAAAGAAATTGAACTGCAAAGACATGCAAGCATGAAGCTTTTGGAGTTTGGCGAAGGGGGTTTGGGGTGTCAAAAGTCCACCCAAGGCAATTCCCAGGAGCAAGAATGAATCCTTACCTCAAGAAAATAGTACCAAAAACCTGTGATAAAATATATTACTTCCATTTAATTATTTTTTTTTTTGTTACAAGCTTCACTCAGAAACAAAGAAGGCATCTTTTCTTAAATCAAAAACTGTGCTGCTTCCAAGTGGATGTATTTGGTAAGTTTTAAGGTTTTTGTTTTTACGCTGAGAAACTGGTTCCCTTAATTTTTTAAAATATATAAAAAATGCTTCAATTTTGGAAACAATTTTACTTGACAAATTATATATAGCATGATTGTAAGAAATTACTTTGACTTGAAAAATATCAAACTTGTTTAAACTTTCTTATAATGTGAAGAAAACAAAGCAAACTGTGGATGCTACACAGAAGACAACTGTGACAATGTGCATAGTTGCAGAATATTGGTAGTCATGTTGAGACTTACTTATAGCATAGCAGTCAGTGTATCTCCCGTGAATAAGATGCTCAGCTTCATTTTTAAGACAGCTGCCTTGGCATCCTCCTGGGTAATAGAAATGACACATCATTAAGATAGATGATTAACAAGAAAAGCAATCATTCTCATAAATTGTATTTGTTCCTTTTCTGTGAATCATGAAACCCTTGTTCTTCTACAGCCTTCTTATTCTCTTGTCCATGATCTTGTTGATCAATCCATTCTTCATGATCCCTATAAATTAACTTGTTGCATCCTATTTCACTTCTGTTGATTCAAGACTATGACAATTTCAATAATGATTTCATTTTCTTGAAGAACTGAACATCGGCTGAGGTGAACTCAAGAGGAAATTGAGATTATCAGGATGGACTGATGCACATCAGCATTATTATCTTCACTATTGATGTGCTGTGTTGTCACTTTTGGTGGTCAGCATGCAATTTTATATAGTTGATTTATTCATTTACTATTAGTGATATGGTATACGTGTAGCACCAATATAAATCTCACTACTTTCTGATTCCTGCCTTTTCCATTATGCAGAGCTTGCAAATTCCTTTCATATTATAATAAGTTTTAGTTCAATTTATATGTGTGACATGCCAGTTACTCTGCATAGTACTGGCAGTTATTTTTTCTGCTTTATGTGCTGTGTTGCCAGGAAATTTTGTGTCTCGCCTATGAGATAATAATGAAGTAGATTGCCTATAAGACACAACTTTCTTTTTCGAGCTGATATTTCATAAGTGGTTCTTATATGAATTGAATGTCTAATACTCACTCTGCTGGGCTTCCTATTGACTCTTCATGTTAGTCAGCTGTTACAGATTTGCATCATAGTCAGTTAGAAATGGAATTTAGCCATTGATTTTTAAGGACCGACTTAGGGCTTTTCCACTGACTCATAAGACAAACCACTCAATCTACATGTAATCAATGGACACCAATAAATCAAATGAATATGTGTTTCATGGAAGTATCAATAATATATTATATATTACGTTTAATTAAGGGATTCCTGTGCATTAGATGTTTGCCAGCTACAGGAAAATCTCAATATCCAAAGCCAGTGGTGTTTTTGTCAAGAGAATTCTGATGTGTCATAACTTTATGTATGCGGACTTCACTACTGTTAACATTAATTATAAACAATAATTAATTATCTAAGTGATAATATCTGTCTCTTTTTTGCTAAAGATATACAAGTTCATACATCATTTGCATCACAAAAAATCAAACAGACAATAGAATGCTGCTGCCTGGTCTGTCTCAATTGGCATTTTATCATTGTGATACCTTCAGAAATTAGCATCAACTAACAAAAAACATCAGCATAGATTTAAACATTAACTAAACTGAAAGCGTCACAACCACCCATTTTCCAGGAAAATATAGTGGCTATAAACTGCCTAAATTGAAATGGAAACACCTCAGGTTTAGAACTGAACTTGTCTGAGGTGAAAATAGACAAGCCACTATAACTCAAAAAGAACATGTAGACTACACACACACACCGGACAACTCAAACAGACAACTGGGACTGTCTAGTAGGAGTGCTAGCCACTGTATGCTGGACACTACAAAGCTGGCAAACTATTGGAAAAATGATTTTTCATGTACCTGTTCTTTCTGTACCACGGCTCCGTTCTTGTTTGAAATAGGGGCTTCATATTGCTGGACTTTCTGTCCACAAAGTGGAAGGAACACACGTAGGGCTTTCATGTCCGTTTTTCAAATTTAGCATCGTCAGGCAGTTCTCCTTAGTGGTAAGTGAAAATCAGGGTGCTAATAAGCTCCGTTCTGATCAGCCTACTGTCTTGTGCACATTGCATTCCAGATATTGATCTGCTTTCTTTAATTCAAATTACTGCCTATGGAGCAAATGGTATTGGATTATTCATTGGCTTGCACTTCATAGCATTGACTGTGAAAAGCTCAAACCAGAAGTGCATATGTGCATTAAAATGGCAATACTCATTTTAATGCCAAAGGGCAGGCCCAGAATAAGAATGGCACAAGATGTTCACGATGCCATTACAGAGTATGTGGTATTAGAGATCCCTCATCTAATAAGGGGCAGAGATCTTGAAAAACCATGGTTAAAATTTAAAGTTAAGGGTACACATGTGCACACTAATCCAGCAGTAAACTGAGAACACTACAGGGCCAATAAAACTAGCCCTATGAATGAGAAACAAGTTTTCAGCACACAGGCATTGTCATATCCTACAAAATGCAATATTTTTTCTGGATAAGAAATTCCAATGTGTATACTATGGAAAACTGAAAGAAAAAATTGCTTCAGAAGACAAAGTCGAAGGTTATTATAAACATTTTAATAATAAGTTACATTATTGAGAGAAACGTATAAGTCATATTTCACAGACATCCGGTGAGGTTGTTGCTCACTGGTCATTAATGCAGAAATGCCACTGTCCAAAGCTCTGTTAGCAAAACAACTGCTGATCAAATCATACCATGACATTTTTATAGTTGTTAACAGACTAATGTATTAAGCAGAACAATTGAAAAATAAAATAAAAGTAAAGGGAGCAGAAGAATGCCTTTGTATGTCTGCACGGTGTGTTCTTACTACTATAATAAGATAGTATTTAATAAATGTAGAGTACTGTGAAACAAGGCACCTGATCCAGGATAATGTCCAAGCACTACAGAGAAAGGCCTGTATCTCCTTAATTCCAAACTCTGGTCTACTTAGATTTTCATTCATTGGCCAAAAAAATCACAGGACTTCTGTTCTTTAATGTTTCATGCATTATTTAAAACGTAATCACTTTATGTAGATTTGAAAATATTTTTTTTGCTTAGTGTTTCAATTTCTCAACAAATATTTGCTTAAAAAATGAGAATATTTTATATATATGGCAAGTTAAATTAGAAAATGAAGTCACAAATCAAATTATAAAAACATCATTAATAAAAAATTACATAATTTAAAATAATCCATCCCATTCTTTTTCTGACCTACCTAATACTGTTCAGGGTCATGGTGGCCAGAGTCTATCCCAGCGGTTCTCAAACTGTGGGGCATGGAAGCTGTATAAGGGGGTGCATCGAATAAATGAACATGACATCAAAATTAATTTTTTACATTTTTATTTCAAATTTAAATTTGCAAGCATATAATCACAACGAATGCATTAAAACTAAAATTAAAATGAAACATTTCTAAGGCATAGATCTAATGACTAATATGTGTCTGCTTTAAAGTACACAGCCTGTCCAGGTTTGGTTTGATATTCGAGATAGACACTCTGAGCTCCTTTTCTTTTTGAAGTTTGTTTCTATGATTAATGGTGCCGCTGCTGCTGCTTTTATATTCACGTATTTTCAATCCAGAAAGTTCGAGACATTCTAGTTATGGATGCCTTTAATGTAATGAGTATATTGGAAATTTTATACAGAAAGATAAAGGAGAGAGAGTAAAAGGAGGTGAGTTTTAGCTCCAGGGTTAAACTGGCATGCTTACTCAATCTGAATGAACAGAATGCTCGATGTAACATCCATCCATCCATCCTCTTCCGCTTATCCGAGATCGGGTCGCGGGGGCAGCAGCTTGAGCAAAGATGCCCAGACTTCCCTCTCCCCAGCCACTTCTTCTAGCTCTTTCGGGGGAATCCCGAGGCATTCCCAGGACAGCCGAGAGACATAGTCCATCCAGCGTGTTCTGGGTCTTCCCCGGGGCCTCTTCCTGGTTGGACGTGCCCGGAACACCTCACCAGGGTGTCCAGGAGGCATCCTGATCAGATGCCCAAGCCACCTCATCTGACTCCTCTCAATGCCTCTCACCCTATCTTTAAGGGAAAGCCCAGACACCCTGCGGAGGAAACTCATTTCAGCCGCTTGTATTCGCGATCTCATTCTTTCGGTCACTACCCATAGCTCATGACCATAGGTGAGGGTAGGAACATAGATCGACTGGTAAATTGAGAGCTTTGCCTTACAGCTCAGCTCCTTTTTTACCACGACAGACCGATGCAGAGCCCGCATCACTGCGGACGCCGCACCAATCCGCCTGTTTATTTCCCGCTCCATTCTTACCTTATTCGTGAACAGGACCCCGAGATACTTGAACTCCTTCACTTGGGGCAGGATCTCGCTCCCAACCCTGAGAGGGCACTCCACTCTTTTCCGGCTGAGGACCTTGGTCTCGGATTTGGAGGTGTCTGATTTCTCTCCCAGCCGCTTCACACTCAGCTGTGAACTGATCCAGAGAGAGCTGAAGGTCACGGCCTGATGAAGCAAACAGGACAACATCATCTGCAAAAAGCAGTGACCCAATCCTGAGTCCACCAAACCGGACCCCCTTAACACCCTGGTTGTGCCCAGAAATTCTGTCCATAAAAGTTATGAACAGAATCGGTGACAAAGGGCATCCCTGGTGGAGTCCAACTCTCTCTGGAATCAGGGGGTCCGGTACACCATACTCCCAGAACACCCCCCACAGGATTCCCCAATGCTTTATGCCCCTGGTAGGGACACCCAAGGAAAACTGGTCCTAGGTGAGGGATGAGACAAAGAGTGGTTCAACAAAACCTCCTATGAAGAACAAAAAATTTGGACGGCGTTTTCCCTTGCCCAGACATGGGTCACCGGGGCCCCCCTTCGGAGCCAAACCTGGAGATGGGGCTCGATGGCAAGTGCCTGGTGGCCGGGTCTGCACCCATGGGTCTCACCACCTATGGGAGGGGCCAAGGAGGTTGGGTGCAGTGTGAGTTGGGTGGTGGCCGAAGGCAGGGACCTTGGCGGTCCGATCCTCAGCTACAGAAGCTGGCTCGAAGTAACACTGCCTACTAATTTCAGTGGTCCAAAATATCATTATCTTCATAACAACCTAAGTGGAAACTTTGGCACAGCTTTGGACTAGTTTAAAACTGCCATTTCATCATTTACTTGTTACAGTTTGAGCAAATGTGAAAGAAATGAACACTTTACAAAAATCAATGTGAAAGAAAATTGTTTTAGCTGAGTGTTTTCTGGCAAGGACAATCACAGATTTATTGAGGTGGATTACCTTTGCTGACTAGCAAGGAAAAGTAAAATAAAATAATAAATGATGGCCTGAACAACTTACCTAGGACTTTGAGGCTTATTCTGCACACATGGAGCATACATTCATTACATGGATTAAAGAGAACACGTTTCTGACTCAGCCTCAACACTTGCTTTTAAATAAGAAAAGAGCCCTTGAATTTTTAAACTTTGAGGCCATATGCTGTTCATGCTGATAAGGTGCTCAAAAATATCACACAAAATTCATTTTTCTTAAGCTTACTCCTTAACAGGACATTACAAGTCTTTGAAAGATTGCCCACAGTTGATCTCAACTCCAGTCATTCTCTAATCTTTTTAAAATTTAATGACTCTGCCTAAGACAGCTTTGGCCAAACACTTTATATTTTCCAAAAAAAGAAAATTTAATTAGACTCAGCAACTTTCATTTTCCTATCGCCCGTAATTCTTAATGTTTATAGGCATATGCAGCTGGACTTCATTTGTCTAATGTTCAGATCAATTCAGTTTACTTTTGTATATTGCTCTTCATTGAATGCTTTAACAGATTTATACTTTTCATACGTTAAAATTAAAGTACAATTTGTTACAACATGTAATACATGATCACATATGTCAAGTTATACAAACACTAATCAATCTCATTGATTGAATATAAACACAATCATATCGATATTAATTCTTGTTAACAGAAGAAATAAGATATGACCAGTTGACAATGGAAGAGAAAAAAAGAAAAAGCTGGAATTAACAGCTTTAATGGAGAAAATAAACCTCTGGGGTCCACAGTCATTAATAGGCAAAGTTTCTTGAACTAGTAGGCAGATCATTCCACATTTTGGTAACTTTGTAGCTAAAGGCTTCTACTGTATATCCCACATTTCCTTCCATTTGCTTTCTTAACCTTCTCTAAAGGCCACTTTAAATTTGACCACTATTCCAGTTGTAGCATTCATTTTCATAACTTTAGGAATTTGGAGGCAGTCAGCAGTGTTTCTCCTGCAAAGTTCAGTTGCATAATGTAACATACCCAGCAACTCACTACGACTGGTCCACGACTCACTCTGACAAAATCCAACAGGTCTGGTTTTGTCTTTAGTCATAGAGACAGGTCCGTGTGCATGAGATCTGACAATCAAACCATACTTATCTAGAAGTACAATGCATATAATACAGTGACGGAAATTAGGGAATTTAGGTGTTTTGGACCTCACAAATAGAAGAGAAGCTCATCTGTGTAAAGTCTCATGATTAATGCACCACAACAGAATGAGGGGAAAAAGGGCAGAGAATGTAGCTGAACATTCCATATCTGTTAACCTTTTGTACAGCACTGGGCTCCATCATGAAGCACGCTATTGGCAGTAGGAAAAAGGCAGAGCAGAACTGAGCTGGAAAGTCGTCGCACTATTGCTTAATATAACAAGCCTAGTGATTGTTGATCATGTATTACACATATTAAGTAAAAATGTGAGGTATGAATACACAGTGGTAGGTCTGAAAATTGAAAGTACACCATATGAAAAGGATCTAGGAGTACTAGTGGACTTGTCACTGTCAACTTCCAGGCAGTGTTTAGAAGCCATTAAGAAGGCTAGCAGAATGTTAGGTTATATAGCACAATGTGTAGAGTACAAGTCAAAGGAGGTTGTGCTGAAGCTTCATAATGCACAGATTAGGCCTCATCTGAAGTACTGTGTTTTGGAGTTTTGAGTTTTGGTCTCCAGGTTACAAAAAATGACATAGAAGTGCAGAAAGAGTCCATAGAAGAGTGACTAGGACGATTCCTGGACTGCATGGAATTAGTTATGAGGAAAGATTAAAAGAGCTGAGCCTTTTCAGTTTAAGCAAAAGAAGATCAAGAGGAGACACGACTGAAGTGTTTAAAATTCTAAAAGGAATTAGTACAGAGGATTGAGACTGTTACTTTAAAATGAGTTCATCACAAGAACATGGGGACACAGTTGGAAACTTACTCTGGGTTAAATTCAGACAAACATTAGGAAGTTTTTTTTTTTTTTTTACACAGAGAACCATAGACACATGGAATAAGTTACCAAATAATGTGGTACACAGTAGAACTTTAGGGACTTTCAAAACTAGACTTGATGTTATTCTGAAAGACTTACGTGAGTGGGACTGGTGAGTTTTCTTGGGCGGAATGGCCTGTCCTTGTCTAGATTGTTCTAATGTAAACTGACCTAGTCCGGCAATGACATCAGCAACTTTAGTCATCAGATCTGAAACACCCCACAACTAGAAGTTGTGTAATCTGTTTATGACTGGATTTTCGAATATCTCAGTAATATTAGTTAAAAAAAAACTCTTCTGTTGGCTGACTGAGGATGCACTGTGAAGGCAGCATGGGATGTATTGCTTGCTAGTGAAGAGTATCATTCTTTCCCAAGACTGCATGTAAGACACAACTTTCTTTTTCAAGCTGATATTTCATAAGTGGTTCCTATATGAATTGAATGGCTAATACTCACTCTGCTGGGCTTCCTATTGACTCTTCATGTTAGTCAGCTGTTACAGATTTGCATCATAGTCAGTTAGAAATGGAATTTAGCCATTGATTTTTAAGGACCAACTTAGGGCTCTTCCACTGACTAATAAGATAAACCACTCGATCTACATGTGTGGAACGAGCCTCGGACACAGACAGGCAGACATGTTGTTAAGCACCACCACACGTTTATTTACAGTTTTTATTTACAAGTTTAATTGCACCACAAACCCCTAAGACTCCCCAAAGTCCAGGCCTCACACTGCCTCTTTTCTTCAGGCCGCCTCCACTCCTCGCCTTCCAGCTTTGTCCTTCTTCCACCCGACTCAATCCCTGAATGAAGGGAGGCGGCCCCTTTTAAAATCACCCAGATGTGCTCCAGGTGTTTCCTGGCAATCTTCCACCGACTCGCCCCAGTGTGGAGGAAGTGCCAGGTCCATCCCCGGAAGCACTCCGGGTGTCCCTGCTCTTCTTCCCCCCAGCACTTCCAGGTGTGGTGGAAGTGCTGAGGTCCAGGGTCCCCAAGGCTTTGGGGCGCCTCCTAGTGGTGACCACGGGCCCCTACAGGGTTGAGCTTCAAAGCCTTGTACCCGTGGCCACCAAAGGCACCAGGGTGGTCGCCCCCACATGGTCTGAGGGAGGCGCAAGCCCTCCTCCAGTCCTCTAAGGCATCCCGGCTGGGTCACCCCCCCCCCAGCAATCTGTGACACATGTAATCAATGGACACCAGTTTTCCCTAAATTGGACACTTTCATAAAATCCAAAATGGGTACGAATACACCCTCTTGTCAATCGATTTATAAGTTGAAGCCTATTGGGTGTGCTGTAAGGGTTCATCTCATAAATAGTAAAATTAACCTTAATAATAGTTTTGATCTTCTAAAATGACTACTGTGATGTGTACAAATTAAAAAGTCTTTGCTATTCAGAAAAAATTAAAAAATTATGCAATCCTTATTTGCTACCTTGGGACAAAATAGGTTTTCATAATCATATGGACTTCCATTTTTTTTTCCTAATCTTTATTAAACATTAGTGCATATTTGCTTTAAAAATAAGAGGATATGGGTATTTGACTTAAATAACATTTGCTATATTTATGACTGGCAACAATGAAGCTCAGCATCTCATGCTGCCCTCTCACAGATTCAGTGTCTTGGTTTTGAATTGTACACCTGGATGTTCTCCCAATTTCCATGTGGTGAGTTTTCCTCCTACATCACCCAATACATGTGAATAATTGGCAACTCCAAATTACCATTGTATGTATCAGACAATCAGGGCTGTTTCTTGCTTTGTGCCCATTGTTTAAAAGATAGAATCTGTTCCCCTTAAATCCCAGAATTGGATTAAACAGGTTTAAGGTGGTTAGCTGTCACAGAGACCCCTGACTTCTCAGTTTCTTTTATTTTTATTATCATCGTTACAGCATTATATTTGTGTTATTTTGTTCTGCTAGTGGTCACCTATTTTCCAATATCCTTTTTGTATTTTTGTCCTTACCATCTCCTCTGTCATGGGCCATGGCAAGAATGAAAGCAGATCAAAGCAATAAAGAAAAATACACCACTTGCAATTATGAAATTATTTGCTGCTGCATGTGCTGCTCTCCAGTCCTCTGTAAACAATTTGTTCCATATTTTTTTTTAATTCAAGAGATACTTGCAACCATTTATAAAACTAGTGCACTGTTAACAAAGAGGTTATAATGGACTAGTGACCCATCCAGGGATGGTTCCTACCTAACACATGGAGCTCGGATCGACTCCGACATCAGTGGCCTTGAACTGGACTAAGCTGAGCTGACAACCTACAGACGTAAAGGCAATGCATTAATTGCTAAGCCATATTGTCTGCAGGAAAAGTCCATCTCTTACAGTTTATTGCACAACTTGGAGAATTTGTTAGATTGTTTTACTTGCTCTTAATTTTCCAACCCACAAGTGCACTGGCATTCCTTTCTATTTGTTGCTTTTCTGAACAAAAATAGGCAAAGATCACAGTGTAGTGCACAGTCAAAACTCTACAGACTCAGGATTAGAAATGGATGTATTCATTTTTAATTTAGTGCACTTTCAATTTATATTCTCAGACATACTTAGAGGCAATGTTCCATTTGTATCTAGCTTTTAGTTAAGCAGGTTTGACAATGGATGAATTAACTCAGTAATAAAAGTCTCTACCAAGTCTGCATGCTTTATGGAGGTGATGCTCTTAAATTCTTTTTGGCACATTTGGCCCAGATCACTGAAATTCTTTGCCCATCGCTTTTGAACCAAACATTTTGGATTGCAAATAGGGTTGGAAAGCAAAGCATTTTTTTATATTTCTGAGCCACTCCTGAGTAACCTTTGTACTGTGCTTTGTGTGCTTTGGATTGTTACCCTGCTGAATTTTTATAAAGCTAAAGGAAAGGAGATTATTCAGTGTCTGCCTCTACTTTGCACTAGCCATTATTCCTTGGTTTCTAGTATATTTCTCTCCTCTGAAGAGAACAGTCACTACAATGTGACTTCAATGAAAGGACCAACAGAATAAGGTTTGCAACTCACAAAATTCTTTGTATTTTATCCAGAATGCTCTAATTTAGTTTCATCTAGCAGCACATCTTTTTCCACAACTTGATCCCATATGTGCTGTAAGCTAAACTCTAGCTCTTAAATTCTTTTCTTATTATAAATCATGGCTTTTTTGTTCCTTGTTCCCCTGACATAAAGGCCAATACTATGCAGTGTTTGTTGTTGTTGAATGACGTGTGAGTAAGACTGGGTATGTGTGTGTTCAGCCTGTGATGGACTGGTGTCCAATTTAGGCTTGTTCCCTGTGCTATTGAGATAAGCAGCAGCTTCCCATCACAATAATCCAGGCAGAAAATGAAGGGATAAGTGGATGGACTTGCAAGTTTACTGGAAGTTTAAGACTTTTTAAAGCAATTGTTGGCTTCACGTTGCCTCCCCTTGTTCCTCTCTCACTTTAGTGTTGTCATATTTGCAGGGAGGCCTTTTCTAAACTGGTGCCACCAGTGTTTACTGGGATATCAAGACCTTTAGTTATGCTTTAGGTACATACATTTATGCATATTTACTTTATATGTACAATATCCACATCTAAATGAATGTGCATGTATATATACATCTTAGTGTAATTCTGCATTTTACATCTTTAGAAGGAATGATGTAAATCAAGTTAGTTTAGTGGCCACTGCTCTTTGAATCTATGAGTTTCCATTATTATTTCTTCTAACGATTTACTTTTCAAATGTTCAAGGTCATGCTCATTTATGTATGTTTGCTTGTATTTGTTGTACTGTATATATTGGTTTAACTTTGCATATGGCTGACTTAGATGTTAACATTTACTGTTAGAATTGACTTTTTCTTGTGTAGTCTATATTAGATGCACATCTGCTCTCATTCATAAAGCTTTGCTATACAATCTTGTGTTCATACTTTTATTAATTTTTTTCCACAAAATTACAAAGGGTGCTACCTAAAATAAACAATAACTTATTGAACTATTTGTCTCTGTGGCCTAATTTGTGATCTTGTTGAAAGGTAGACAGAGGGAATATGCAACTACAAATTTAAAACCAGCTAACCATATTACTTTTTGTTAAGCAATATTAATTATTCTTTAGTTTAGATAGAACATCATTTTAAAAAAGATGGTGCAGTGGTTAATGATGCTGCATCACTGCTCCAAAGTCCTTGATTCACATTCTAGCCCAGTAACAATCAATGTGGTGCCATTACTTTCTCTCTGTGTCTTTATATGTTTCCACCTGCATGTCAAAGATGTGTGAGTTGAATTCATTGGCAACTCTAAATTTAGTAAGTATAAGTGTGCACATGAGTGTGCCTTGTAGTGGACTGTAATCCTGTTTAGGAGCAACTCCTGAATTGTACTTAATACTACCAAGATAATCCCCAAATACCACAACCCTGAACTAAACTGGGTTATTAGGGGAATCATAGATAACTTAAGAGAGAATTTCTGATTACATAAATATTCACCCCCTTCAAGTAAGTATTTAGTAGAAGCAACTTTGGTAGTCATTCCAGCCTTAAGACTGTGTGAACAGGTCTCTTTCTACATCAGCTTTGCACATCAGGGCAATTACATTTTCCCCATTCTTCTTTGCAAAACTGTTCAAGTTCTGTCGGGTTGCATGGGTATTGTGAGTGAGCAGCCTTTTTCAAGTCCAGCCAGAAATTCTCAATTGGTTTGAGATTTGAACTCTAACTCGGCCACTCCCTGACATTAACAATGCTATTTTTAAGCAAATCCTGTGTAGCTTTGGCTTTATGGTAGGGGCCATTGTCTTGTTGGAAAACAAATCTCCCAAAGCACAGGTTTCTTGCAGACTGCAACAGGTTTTCTTCTGGGATGTCCTTATATTTTGCTGCATTTATTTTAACCCCAGCCCTCACAACCAGAGCCTGGTGTAGGAGAACATCTCCACACAGTGATACTGTCATTACCCCACTTAATGGAGGGGATGGTGAGTTTCTGATAATGTGCAGTGTCGGCATTTAGTCAGATGAGTATAAAGCTTATCAGATCACAGAACCTGCTTTCAGCTGACTTCAGCGTCTCCCACATGCCTTCTGGCAAACTCTAGTCGAGATATCATGTCTTTTAACAGTAAGTAGCTTTCCATTTGTCACTCTCCTAGAAATCTGCAACTAGTGAAGTACCTGGGCAGTAGTTGTTGTCTGCATAGTCCCTCCTGTCTCATCCATTGTAGCCTATACCTCCTTCAGAGTTCTCATTGGTCTCTTCTTGGCCTCCCTCATTAGTCTTCTTTCATGATCACTCTGGTTTTATGGATAGCCTGCTATGGACAGACTTACAGGTTCACATACATACCTTTTCCATTTATTAATGATTGATTTAATTGGACTCCAATGGATATTCGGTGATTAGAATTTTTTTTGGTCTAAATCCCTTGACTTGTGCTTTCATGGAGTTGCTCTTAATGTTCATTTTATCTTCATTGCGTATTAGGCCACAAAACTGGTTCACCATAAGTAGGACCTTCCAGATAAGGCACATTCATACTATAATCAATTGAAATCCCTTGACTGTAGACAGGTGGTCTCCAATAAACTATTTATGTGACTTCTAAAGGCAATTTACTGCACCAGTGAAGATTTAGTAGTGTTAAGTGTGAAGGGGGAGAATATTTATGTAATTTATTATTTTGTGTTTAATATATGTAATTAATTTAGACCACTTTGCACAGAATTGTTTTCACTGAGACATTCACTAATGGTCACTTTTGACACTGTTGATTCGTGTTTAAAAGGCCAAATAAAATCAACTATGATTCAATGTAGTAATATGTATGTAACTATAAAATGTGAAACCTTCCAAGGGATGAATACTTTTTATAGACACTGTATGTTTAAAAACTGATAATTTCAATGTGAAGAACTTGACATGACATACTTTCTATAAATATTTGCTTTGTCTCTGCAAGCAAAGTTATGATTACTATATAAAAAACATTTCAAAGAAGTAATAATTAGCATAATGTTTCTCCCACTAATATTTGATTTAAGGCTGATTGCTAGAAATTAATCTCCTATATGTGTTTACTTGAAAAGATCAAATAAAGAAGTAAAAGAGTTGATTAACAACAGGGGGCACCTGATGTCTCAAATCAACATAATATTTTATGATCTGTTGTTTTATTATAAATAGTATTTTTCTTTTTAAACTATGCATTCTTCCATTGTGTGGATGAATGAAAAAATCTATACTTTCAATTTTTGTATTGGATGCTTGATGCAGTGATAAGGACATCAAAGTAACACCCCGTGAAGACAAAAGGTAACAGTATTATAATGTTGTCAGGGGGTTCCATTTATCCAAGACAAAGTGAAAAGTGTAATTTTGCTTGGCTCTTCTCTACAAGACAAAGTGACAAAGACATCAAAGCCTGCCAAATGTCAAACTGTGAAACCTAATGATCATGGGAACATCCGTGGGGGGGTGTCCACCTCTCTTTAAGGTGTGATAAAGCATCAAAGACATCTTCTTCCTACTTACATAAACCTTTTTATTACTGACGCGAGTAAGCCGAATTTGGGTTGATAATTATTTAGAAAAAATTATAATTTCACTCATGCAGGTTATTCAAGGAATTTAACAGTTAATTTTCACTTTTGGTCTATGTGTGAACAAAACCAGTTCAAAAATCCCAGGGATGTCGACCTGACAATTTTCCAGGTCAAGAAATTTTCTGGATTGTGTACGAATAAAGCCTGAAAACTGCTGGGGAAAGTATGGAGAATCTGGTAGTGGAACTACTGTAGTGTAGAGTTTGAAAGTGATTTTTTTGTGGGTTGATGGCCTAGTGGATGAGTTACCCCACCTAGTATACACAGTGAACATCCTGTTAAATTAGGCCCAGAGAGGTAAACAGGATTTTTTTCATGTTTACTCATTACATGATATGTTACTATTTATTTCTATCCTCTGTTTATTTTGTATACAAAAACCTTTGTTCTGATAGAGAACCTCATTTTTGCACTTTTTCTTCCAGGTAAGGGTGCTACACAAAGGTGTCCACTATCCCAATACTCAGAATGGTATGGCATCATATTGTAGATGAATATACTGGAATAAGAAAATGGCATATGAATTGACTGGCTTCTTGATATTTTTTAAGTTGCAAAATGCCATCCCATAATAATTATCTTATTAAAAAATCTTTTTCTAACAGTTCTTACAGTGATTATAAAAGGATTAAAGCTCAACATGAAATTTGATTATTCAACAACTGTCTACAGGGAAAAGAGCAACTGAGGGGCAAATGTAGGTGAGATAATATAAGTATCTCTGGTTTTGCTGTATGGTGGGATCTCATTAATGAGATTAAAAGTTTAGCAGTAATTAGTGTGGAAAGAAGGGCACTTCAGTGGTGTTGCTGATTTTAGTTGTGACATGGGACAAATCTACAGAAAGGACCTTTGAATACAGGAGAGTAAGTCAGAGCACTGGACCAAAGCATTTCCTTAGGATACCATGAACTTTTCTTTGCTATGGCCACAGCAGAATAAATGAGATATGTGGTACAAGTAGTCACAGATTTATCTTCAACCACCAAGAGCATTTATGCTGGAAAAATTTCTGGTTAGGAAAAATATGTTTGATTTTTCTTTTAAATCAGTGTCTTTCATTTATAAATCATTCTAAAACCCTTCTAAGAAAATCATCAGTGAATAAAACATTACCATCTTAGATTCTGCAGATTTCAAAAAAGTTAACATTGTTTTTTGCATTAATGAGTTAATCATAGAGTTTCTATATTTTGCTTTAAATTTGAAATAACACTAATTTCTTGACTAATACTGTTGGAGTTTTATTAAGAGGCCACAGATTATTTAATTTTCCCATTTAGACATGCTTTAGTCGCCTCCGTCGGGTGGACTTCATTAAATCCAAGGACCCTAATTGTTTTCTAAATGTTATTTCTGTTGACATGTGATTTTAATCAGTGTCTAGCCTGATGAGCAGCCCAGCCTCACAAAGGAATGATGTCATTTTATGCTATAGATAACAGGAAATGGTTTTGGAAATACTGACAGAATTTCAAATTATGCTTTGAGCGAAGCCACTTACAAGTACACTGGTGCTGCCTGAAATCCTAGAAATGAAACGTTAACAATTTTTTCTAACATACCAGACATCTCCAAATGTCTTGACAAAACTGCCTGGCACCATGGAAAATACAACTTGAATGATTTTGGTCTTTGCTCTTTTCCACTATTGGCTAAGAGGCTTTCAAGGTCTTCAAAAATCCTTTGTCAGGGAATTTTACTTTTTAAGTAAACTATCATGCACATTTAAATAGTCAAATTTTGGGAGAATTTTCTTTCTTGATTTGATTGCCCAATAAATAAAAAAAATGTTCAAGAACAGTTAAATAAACTAACTTTTAAAGTCAGCCAGTCATTTTCTAACCCTCTTAGTCCTGAACAGAGTCACAGGGGGAGCTGGAGCCTATCCCAGCTAGCACAGGGCACATGCAGAAATAAACTCTGGACCGGGCGCCAGCCCATCACAAGGCAAACATACACACACACACACATACACACACGAGGGCCAATTCGTTATCGCCAATCCACCTAACCTGCATGTCTTTGGACTATGGGAGTAAAACCAGAGCACCCGTCTGAAATCCACGCAGACAAGAAAGGACAAGAAAACTTCACGCAGGGAGGACCTAACTGAGCGTCTCCTTACTGAGAGGCAGCAATGCTACTACTGACTTTTAAAGTAATTAGGTAATTTATCTACTAACTTCCTATAGAAACATGCATTTATGTAAGCAACAAAAAATGTAGTCAAAAATAAAATATATTTCTCATCCTGTATATCAAAAAAAAAAAAAAAAAAAAAAAAAAAAACCCACAATTTTGCAGAATTGGAGATGAAATGTTGGCATGGATATATGGAAATATTTACCAAGTAGCAGTTTACTTCATCTGTCATAAATAAAATGAATAATTTCATTTAGAAGAAGATGGTTAATGAGTAACAGAGAAGACTATTGAATGAACCTGGAGGGAAAATTGAAAGGTTTTGACATACCAACTGGGTCTCTCTTTTATGCAAACAACTGTGAGCCACCAGTGCATTTTCTCTTGCCATTTTTTTAATTAATACAAGCTTACTTTCATATCTCCTTGCCATTTTCTAGCAGAATCTGTCTCCTCTCCCTCCTGGCTTATCAATTTAGCATGATAACTTGTAAAGTTATACCACTGGACACAGTTAGAACATAAGAAATTTGACAAATGAAAGGAGATTGTTCAGTCCAGAAAGCTTGTTTGAATGGCTAATAGCTAAGCTGTCACAATTTCTCATCTGGATACTTCTTAAAGTTTGTCAAGATTTCTGCTTTAACTACATGTTTCCATAGTTTGTTCCAGATTCCCACATATCTTTGCCGAAAGAAGTGCTTTCTGGCTTCAGTACTAAATTTCCCTTTAATTTCCACTGCTGTCCTCAAATACGTAATTCACAGTTAAGCAGAAAGAATTCTGCAGGATCTATTTATGTCCTTGAGAATTTAAAAATCTGGATTAGGTCCCCATGCAGTCTTCCCTGCCTTGGGCTGAACAGGTTTGATTCTCTAAGCCTGTCACAGTATGACATGTCCTTAAGTCCTGGGATGTATTTAGTTGCTTTCTTCTGCACACATTGCTCTAGATGCAGTCTCACTAGTTTGTTATATAGTATGAGCATAAAGTCCCCTGATTTATATTCATTGGTTTAATAATATATAACCTAACATTTTGTTTGCTTTTTAAATCACTTCTACACATTTCTTAGATAATACAAATGTTTTGTCAACATAAACCTCTAAATCCATTTCAGAGGTTGCTTCCTGTAGGACATTGTCTCCCATATTGTATTTATAACTGATGTTGTTTTTGCTTATGTTTAGCACTTTCCAACTGTTCATCAATTTTTGAACGCTGTCTAAGTCTTTCTGAAATTGTTTTTACTGCTCCTTCAGTGTCTGCTATTACTCCAATTTTAGATCATCTGCAAATTTCTTAAGTTTACTTTCTACTCTTTTCTGTATGTTTTGTCACCTGCCAGTTAACCAACTTGAGATCCAGATTTGTAGGTTACTTAAAGGATGCTTAAAGCTTCATGTTTTAAAATTAATCAGAATTTTACATTTACACATATTTATGTCCTTTCTCTCTAAATGTCTATGGACGCTGAATTTAGTGAGTGGCTGCCCAGGAGATGGGGCCACCTCTCCATCACAGCTGAGCGACTGCTCCCATTTCTATAAAGGCTGGTGTGCAATGCACTCCTTTGTCATTCTTTGAATGTGCTTTGGTGAGTTCCCTTTTTGATTATAGCTACTCTTTGGTTTTTGACATTTTTTGCCTCTGTTTTAAGGATTTCATTTTATGTTTTTGTGTATTGGATAACATGTATGGGGTGGCATGGTGGCACAGTGGGTAGCGCTGCTGTCTCGCAGGTAGGAGACCCGGGTTCACTTCCCGGGTCCTCCCTGCGTGGAGTTTGCATGTTCTCCCCATGTCTGCGTGGGTTTCCTCCGGGCGCTCTGGTTTCCTCCCACAGTCCAAAGACATGCAGGTTAGGTGGATTGGCGATTCTAAATTGGCCCTAGTGTGTGTTTGTGTGTGTCCTGCGGTGGGTTGGCACCCTGCCTGGGATTGGTTCCTGCCTTGTGCCCTGTGTTGGCTTGGATTGGCTCCAGCAGACCCCCGTGACCCTGTGTTCGGATTCAGCGGGTTGGAAAATGGATGGATGGATGGATAAAATGTGCTGAGAATTCCTCCTTTTTGCCTTTTCAGCATTTTGGGTTTTTTTTTTCAATTTTATTTTGTGAATAAACCTTCAAGTTTATTAAGAATTCTTGTGGTCTTGTCTCCAACCCCAGTAAGTGTTTTTATATTTTTTCCCCTGGAGAGACTTACTTTAAGTGTTGAGACACTTTAAAAACCTGACCTCCATTTTGAGACAGTTAAGTCTTGAGCCTCCCATTGCCCTGGAGCCAGGCTGGCCTTGGAGTGAGATGAGTTTTTTGGCTATTTTTGAAGGCCTGGCCTTTTGGTATTGAGTGGAGCCAAAGAATTTAGAACAAGAATGGGACAAAAGGCTTTAAAATCAAAACACATACAAAGAGGGAGAAGGAAAACACTTAAACACTTGGGTGTACAGCTTGCACAGAGTGACACTAGCTTTGAGTGAAATAATGGAATCAGGAGAAAGCCAAGAAAGATCAGAATTCAAACAGGGGTCATATCAGGGGCATGTAGTCAGAATTGTGGTGAAAGAACAGAGCAGTAAGTTGTAGCCAAAAAAAAAACAAAAAACAAACCCACTGGCATAATTTGTGATTGACAAGGCAGATGAAGACCAGGAAGTGTAGCACAGTGACTTTTAAGACGTCGCAGTAATGATGTCATGCATTGCCCACTCCCAGTCATCAAGCCTAGCAACAGTATAGCAACTGTCAACAAAACTATCCCAGAATGCCACCACCCAAAAGAAAGACAAAACAGCACCGCGGGAGGAATTAAATCATATTTATCACCATTAAAGAAATATGGGAACAAAAATAAATGTTATTTCCTTGACTTAAAAAAAAACCAATTAAACACTAAGTAAATAGTTTTTAAAGGTCAAGCAAAAGTTGGAAAAAACAGTAAAAATTATAGCCTGATCATGACATCTGACCCACTAAAATCAAACAAAGATCTTTAATTTTTAAAAGTCTGTTATAAGAATTCAAAATCTTACAAAGAAATAATATAAAAGCAGGAGCAAAGAAAAAAGGAAACAAAAGGTGATACTGAAAATGAGGAAAGCTAATCTGAAATCCAACATCAGTATCTTAGCACGTAAAATCAAAAAACACGGAATCCAAGACCCAAATGTAAACACAAAACCAAAGAAAAGGAGAATTTCCTCAATGCTGAAGCAGTCATTACACGTCTTGCTTCTCCTTAAATAGTACTGGGGACAACTCCCCAGGTTCAATCTATAGCACATAAGAAACAACAATTAAAGGATCAGACACAAAATAATTAACAAAAATATCAATCATTACAATTGGCATAATAAAACAAAAACAACAATATTAACAAAAATAATATTTAAAAAACATTAAGCGATGCAATTAAAAAAGTATATGCTTAAGCCAGGGATAAGAACCATAAAAGTACTGTGAGATCATGAATTTCAGGAACATATCTTTAATTAATATATTGTATTTTCTTTTGTTCAGACATGTTATTCATTTTAACTTTCAGTTGTTTATGCTGTTTTCTTTATTTCTTGACAAAAATAGTATCCAAAAGGAACTGGTAAGAGAATAGTGAATACCCAAACTATTCTGTAACATTTCAGTAATTATTTAACACTCTGATGCTGAGCTTTCTGATCATAAAATAGGTAATTAACTAGAAGAATTCATAATTAATTGCAGAATTACGGTATTTGAGGATTCCTCTAGAGTGTCTCTTTCTCTTGCACGATTTGGCTCAAAACCTAATCAGCACATCATCATCTCATAACAGGCTTAACTTTTGAGTTGGTATTTTTCTGTCCAGCTGTTTTAGCTCTAGACTGTCCTCAAGAAACTGTGACACAAAGACACACACATAAAGACAGACATACGGCCTTCATTGAGATTTTGATGTTTTCAGTATTAGGGGACCCTAAAAAAATCAAGATCCATCAAAAACTGGAGATCAAATTTTTTGACAAATTTAAAGCTTTTGCTCCTCCCCCATAGACAATAGCTTATGCTGGAGGAGGGCGCAAAGCAAAAAGTTACATTTAAGTCTTTAATCAGGCAAGAGTCAGAATACTATTAGAGACAGAAAAAACAGTATATCTAAGGCAAAAGTACAAAACTAAAAATCAAAGTCAGAATAATGGTGCAAAGTTTTATTGGCCCCCTACTAACTCTAATCATAACGTTTGTCCTAGATGCTTTAATGATGTATGCCAAATTAATTTTTTTTTCTCTTTTGAATACATTTTTTCCAGAAGCTTCAGCATTACATTTGGAGGTTTGGAGCATCAGAGATCATTTTTATATATTTGTTGTCCTATTTAGGTTTAGCAATTATGCAATTATTATTATTATGTTATCATTTTACTGTGACACCATTTTGGTTTTCCATGTGCGCTATCATTTTGTGAAACCACTGCCATGACGCATCACTCGGTTGCTGGGGTGTTGTTATGGAGGTCATGCTCCTGGAGATCACAAAAAAGACACTTGAAATAGCTGGCACTGTGTACCTGGTGCATCTGTGATTGTGGATACTTCTAAACAAACTTTGGTGTGTGACTTAGTGCATTACTCATTTCAGGCAATCCTTCTTTGATTAGAAGGTAAGTTTCTCATATTGCATGTGACGAATGATACAGTTTGACTTTGCAACATTCAAATTTGACTTTTCATCTCTCGATTCTCCTTTTAAACTGACTGCCTTTGCTATCTAATCAGACAGTACAAATGCATGCTATTGTGAGTGTCCTAATCAAGGACTTTGTTAAATGGTGCGCCTCAAACCACCTACAACTGAACACCAGCAAAACCAAGGAGCTGGTGGTGGATTTTAGGAGGCCCAGGCCCCTTCCGGACCCTGTAATCATCAGAGGTGACTGTGTGCAGAGGGTGCAGACCTATAAATACTTGGGAGTGCAGCTGGATGGTAAATTGGACTGGACTGCCAATACTGATGCTCTGTGCAAGAGAGGACAGAGCCGACTATACTTCCTTAGAAGACTGGCGTCCGTCAACATCTGAAATAAGATGCTGCAGATGTTCTATCAGACGGTTTTGGCGAGCGCTCTCTTCTACGCAGTGGTATGCTGGGGAGGCAGCATAAAGAAGAGGGATGTCTCACGACTGGACAAACTGGTGAGGAAGGCAGGCTCTATTGTAGGCACTGAGCTGGACAGTTTGACAACCGTGGCACAGCGACGGGTGCTAAGCAGGCTCCTGTCAACCATGTAGAATCCACTGCATCCACTGAACAGGATCATCTCCAGACAGAGGAGCAGCTTCAGCGATAGACTGCTGTCACTGTACTGCTCCACTGACAGACTGAGGAGATCGTTCCTCCCCCACACTATGCAACTCTTCAATTCCACCCGGGGGGGGTAAACGTTACCATTATACAAAGTTATTGTCTGTCTGTTATACCTTCATTGTTATCACTCTTTAATTTAATATTGTTTTTTATCAGTATGCTGCTGCTGGAGTATATGAATTTCCCCTTGGGATTAATAAAGTATCTATCTATCTCTATCTATCTATTGTGGTGAATGGCCGGCCATTTATCCCGGCCAATACCCCCAAGCCGCCAGGTGGAGCCCTCCCTGCAGTATGGAGGTCCCCCGAAGACCAGCAGGGCATCATGGACATTGTAGTTTTTATACGCAGCCCTGCTGGATGCCATGGGGGCCATGAGGAGATGCTGCAGGGAGGAACAACGGGTATTTTCCCTATGCCCCGGAAGCACACATGGACAAGGGGAATGACGTGCTTCCGGGGTGAAGAAAAGAACATTTTACCTGACCCGGAAGTGATACAGGATCACATGGACTGGGGATTGGAAACACTTCCAGGTCAGGATATATAAAAGGACTGTGGGAGCTCCCAGACAGCGAGCTGAGCTGAGTGGAAGGGTGGCAACGCGTCTGGGAGCTGGAGGATTGGTTTATTGTTTCTTAGTGATTATAATTGTTATTATATGAGTATAGTGGAGGAAAGGGTGCTTTGTGCACTGTGGCAATTTAATAAAGTCAATTATTGGACTTTTACCTGGTGTCTGGAGTCGTGGACAGGGGTTCAAGGGAGCGAGAGCGCACCCTATTTGTCACACTATCTTATATAGGCAGGGCTTGTTTACAGAGTTTGCCAAGTGAATGGCACTGGGCTTAGGGAATGCAAACAATAAGGGCACAGCTATTCAAAGACTATAGCAAAATGTCAATGATCTTACAAAAAACAAAACAGAAATCTGAAACACAATAAAATGAAAGGACCAGGTGGATTTTAAAACACTTTTAAAATGCTTTCATAAAGAAGTCTATAAAGGGGTTGAGGAGTGTGACCAAAGACAACAAAGTAATAAGCTATTGTGGTCAACAAGCTTTAAATTTGTCTCTGTAGAAAGCTGCTGTTTGGTAACTTCAATCAATCAAACACAAAATGGGAAAAATGTGCTGGCACAGCTGTTAATGAAATATCTAGGATATTGTATGAGTTACCTGCCTTCATAAGGTATTATAAAGTACGTGATCTGTAGTTTAAAATGGCCAGTAAAAACAGCCTGTTACTCAAACAGATGGACACTTCTACAATGTGAGTGAAATGCATGCTGTAAAATGTTTTAAACTTAACTCTCTGTATAGATTGCTGGATCAAAAAGATTTTCACTGAGTCCTTTATGGGTATATGTGCATGTTTTTACAATCCTTCTGCTATGTTGGCATAGTATGTCTATCTTAATTGTCATTAAACAGCCAACTTTTAAGCTAAAATAAAAACTAACCTGAAAAGTAAAAACTAACAAAAGTTAAAAACATTAACTCTAAAATAGAAATGGTCAAAAGTTCATAAAACGAAAGTGCAAACTAAATGACAGGTGAAAATTGTATAAAAATAAAAACAAATTAAAAATGTAAATAAACTAACTTTGTTATATATACTGAGCTAATTAGAATTTCGGACCTTACACAGTGTCATACATGTGTGCTTAGGAGGCAGTCAACAAGCCCAGAAGTGAGTGAAATATCGTGAGACAAGGGGTTGATATACGGTACTAATGCCTCTGTCTTTTTCTCGCCAGACAAAAAGAAGAAATATAACTTACCTTCCATACTTTCGGGTTCCCAAGATGGCTTCCAATTGTCAATTCCGTTTTCCTGACTCCTGATGATGACATCACTTCCGGTATCCTCATCATGACATCACATCCAGCGTCTGCGACATGGTATCACTTCTGGCTCCACCTCGATGATGTCACTTCTGGCATCACATTACTTCCGGCTCCCAATGATGATGTCACTTCTGTCTGACAGCTATGACATCATCTCCTGCCAACTCATTTCCGTCAGCCATTTTTTCCACTGTATAAAACACCATCTTTTCTCATGTACCTTTGTCAGCTACGGTAAAAGTATTTTGATCAAAAATATTGCTTTTTTACAATTATTGTCCATTGGATGTTATACGGGGATGGTCCCCAACTCTTTTTCTTTGTTGTGTAGTTCTTTTTGTATCATAACAGCTACTTGTAGATGCATACAAAGGCAAATCCCAAAAGGTGCCATCTCATCTGTAACAGAAAAGAAAGCAAATAATCTGCTTACTTTAATGCAAGTAGAAGCATCTTCCAAAGTAGGCTGCTCCACAAGACTCAAACATTGTAATAAAGTGAGTATTTACAATCATGCTTTTCTCCATTTTTAAAGCAGAAGATGTTTTAAGGTAAATCTTTCTTCATAACAAAGTAATGACAAGTTCTGTGCCCATATTTATCAAGCATCTCAGAATGACTCGTAGAAATTGCACTAAAAGTTTGACTAGAACAAGAATGTTATTCTACCTCAGAATACAGCATGAGAAGCAGTTACTCACTCCCACTCCCAGGAAGGTGCAGCACAATTTTATGCCATCCTGAGATACAAATTGCCAATCATGATGACATTTTGTAGTTTTCTGATACTAACGCTAAGGAGGAGGAGGAGAAGAGGAAGGAAAACATAATAAGGTAACATACTGCACTAAACTACACATGATTGTGCAGCTTCACAACAAACATTGAGATGGAAAGACTGAAACACACACAATGAATGAGAGTTAAGCCCAATAACAGACACATATACAGTATTTAACAATAAATGACCAACAGCCATATTTTCAGAAGAATCACCTTCTAGCTGTTATGCTCATGGGATATGATTTGTAAAGTAACAGTTAGTGAAACTAGCCACCAGTATTGTTGTATGGTTTCTGGAGTGGAATTCACTCTTTCAGTGTTCCTGATTGTCTTACGGAGCTGCACGATGTGACATTTTGCTGTCAATCACCCATTCAGCCTCACTTATCTTCAGGGTTATATGCTAGCTACTACAATACAGTTTGTATCATTAAGCACCTGTGTGTTGATAGTGTGATATTGTTTGCAGTTCACAGACTGTATGTAGGCCTATCCAAAAGTGGGGCAATGATCTTTAAGTACATGCTGATTTAATGAATGCAGCTAGCTTTAACATTACCTCCCATGGAGTCGTGAGGAAAAGTATATATCTTATTACCTCACGCGTTGTAAGGGTGTTCAAAGTTTAGTATAAAATGAAGGAAAAGGTTGTTTATGATATATCCAAATCATCGTTATTCCAGAGCTGCAGTTTCCCTTGGGTCAAAAAGTTTAATGTTACCACCACTTTCATTTCAGATGACACACCTGGCTTCTCTGCGTAGATGGATTTATCACGTAACGTACAAGATTTGTTGTGAATATTATTCTGTCAAAGTGATATCTTTTTAAATGTTCATTATTGACCAACATTTCCAAAACTTTCAGCCTTTCCCTTGATAGGCATGCCAATCTCTGCATCTCTGCCTGAACGCCATCTTCTGGTAGCTCTTAGGAACTTAAGATAGCTTGTGAGTTCTTCTAAATTTGGGTTAAGTCAGGAGTAGTTTCCTAAATTAGGTAAACCGATTAAACGTTTTTACTCCTGCTCCCAAGAGTAGGAACAAATTTACATCATTTTGACATTTTTGTGCCACTTAGGACTGTTTTCCTACTCTGAGATGTTTGATAAATACAGACGCTGTAGTCTTAGCTACCAAAGAAACAGGAAGGATGAATAAACGGCAGGTGCTGTCTGTAGTATTCTTTTCTTTTTCATTGAAATGAAAGAGTGCACTGTCTTATGTTGATACACTTCCACTTATAAAGTGCATGCCCTAAAAAACACGGGTGTTTCTGTTGTGATTTTTGCATCCCGATATGGGATAGTTGCCTCATTTTAATAGTTATCTTCAGTGTATTTCAGTTCGGTACATTTTCCTAATCTGTTTAATCCTATGCTATTAGAAACCAGAGGCCAAAGTGGCTACATTAGGACAACACAGGAAGCAATTCTGCAATGACGGACCACTGTGCTGTCATGTCTCCCAAAACATACATAATTAAGGTTATTAAGTATTGTTACATGTACAAAATGAGGCAGAGAATATATTGCTGTTGGCAAACTATGGTCTTATAGGGACTTACTGTACTAGACTCTTCATTTGTTCATGACCTTTGATTTTTCTCTTATTTGAATTACTTATGTTAATTCTCAGTCACAATGTACTGCCCCTGAGCACTGTGTTTATAATGCTTTTTGGCCTAAGTGGTAACGCTGTCAGTGTTTCAAGTCAAACACACCATGTAGTGAAATAATTCCTAGCAGTTAAAGTGCCATGTTCCTCAATGAGAGCTCCACCTTCTGTAACCGTATCAGCACATTAGTCATACATTACTTAATTTGATTTTCCTGGATCTCATTAAGTGGGACATAAGTACAAGGCATTTAAAAATGGTTAAATTAATTTACAGAGACTGGGGGTAGGGAGAGAATTTTCTGTTTTTAAACTTTATGCGTTATTGAAATCATTTAACAGCGAACAAAACTGTGTAATGCTTCTTTTTATGCCTCTGTTTCAAGTACACATTCCTGTACACTTGCACTGTTGTTGTGTATTACACAATATTTGACCAAAACTGCCACATTCTCAATGTGAACACATTTGCTCATTTTGAGTGAAACATGATAGAGCTTTTGGAAACAGTCGTCTGGCAAAAACTGCTTTTGAAATTACCTTTCACAAGTATGTTTGTTAAATGCTTGTCAAGTTATTGCAAGCTAAAGGAAAAAACAGACATTTATGACCTTCTTTTAGAAAATCATGTTTTTATAGGAAAATGGATCATTGCGATCTTCTAAAATAGTTATAAAATGTTCATAAGTATTTTTCAACTACCAATTAGAAACCACATTGTACTTATAAATTACTTTCAGATGGGGTTTAAGATAGGAGAATACAATTGTTCCCAGTTTAGCAGACAATGTTCTCTTTTTATCTGTGTTGGCTGAAATTCAAGCTTGTCAAAAATGATCTACATAAAAGCATTATGTAGTTTCCTCAAAAATTCAGTCTGAATGCCCCAGTGTAATGTTTGAAGTTGCATAAATAGAACTGACTGCTGTTTCTGAATGCCTTACTAATAGCCAGATTAGGAACCATAACGTACTTACTGGAAAGTCAGCATTTATATATATAAATATATCTGTGCATAAAGAAAAATCCCAACAGATATCAAAAATTTAAAGCTGTGATTCAAAGTCCCAAATACACACTTTCTCATCATGTTCTCACTCTTTCTAGTCTGTATTACCAAAGCTTCATGAATATACTGTAAATCTCCGGTGAATTCCCTGGAATAGATCTAATTTCACATCATTTAAAAAGGTCGAATTGTGCTGAATTTAACATATGCATTCCCAGTGTAGGCTAATCTCCAAGCTGCCCTATTCTGGGTCAGTTAGTGAACAAGAACATCAGTGTCACCAGTTCCCTTTGGCTTCTGCTGAAAAGAAAACTGGTTTTGTTTTTGTAAATTATGTAATATTGCGATATGAAGAGTATTGGATTTGACAGTTGAGCAGAAACCCAAGCAGTCGCCTAGCAAACAGGGTAAACTAGAGAAAACTACAGAGACTTGTGATAATGAGAACATTTCACATTTATAATAATAAGCACATAAATTCATTTAATCCAGAATTTAAAGAACAGTGTATATTGTGGGCATTATATATATAATTTCATAATGGAAGTGATCCTTACTAACCTTACTTGACACATTTTCTACACCTTAAAACAATATCTGTGATTTATTACTTTATAATGCATAATAAGAAAAGCATCTTGCAATATTCACATGTAAGGGGTACAATTTTATACAAATGAAATCTGCTATAAAATCCTGCTTCAGGATAGAAATATTGAGACCATTTAAAATCCTAATCAAACATTGCTGAATCAAAAAAACTTGTTTTCACAATGTAACCTATCTTCATCAGTTCTGAAGAATTCTGCGTATGCATTGTTGAATATAGATTGCAGGATTTTGACTGCAAAATCTAGGAATTAGTTGTTACAAAATTAAAGCTGATCCAGATCAACCCTCCTGAAATGCTATCTGACTTGACCTCATTTGATCTACTAATGAGAAAGCCACCTCAACTTGAACCAAGCATTCAGAAACTACAAGCGTCATGCATGAGCATCAGAATGCCACCTTCTTGGCTCATCAGAGATAAGCACTACTATTCCGAGGACACAAGGGGGCACTGTCACTGATGGTATGTCTCTTTTGTCACCCACAGCACAGAGAAACCACCCTATAAGGGCAACTGACTCCACCACTTCTGGTCCAGCAACAATAAAACCAAGATGCTCATGGCAGGAGTTGACTGTTTTTGAGAAGAGCAGACCACAGGATGGAGGTCCTACCTGATACTTTGATCTCTCTATAGAGCCTTGATTCATCTACCAGCCCTACCTGGTGATATTACCTTTTTCTATTCTTCTTATTTGCGTCATTGAGCGTCTGTTTATTTTTGGGACTTGTCACTTATTAAAAGGAGCAACCTGGTTGGTGCCCCAATATTTCTTTAGTGTGTTCCCTTGGTTGACGACAAAGTTAATTAATAAAAAAAAATCTACTGTGTCTGCCTTTATACTAGTGTATATGTGAAGTTTACACCTTAATTTGCTGTCCTCCATTATCTGAATGCACACATGATACAGGTGGGATGAACAAAAGGAGTGTCAAAAATATAAAATAAGCAAAAGGAAACTCAATTCTGCCAAAGCAGGTTGTTCATACTCTCCGCCAGGTGGAATAGCTGGCAATTTCCCACCACAGCACTGCACAAAACACATCCATCTCTCACTTTCCTTACATTTGACTCTTAATTCTGGCCTCTCTTTCACCTTCTGACTCTTCAATCAATAGGATATTATAGGAGTAACACATAGGACTAAAGACTTTAGGTAGCCCTGAGATTGCATACTCTAGGATTTAATCATTTATGCACTGCTATGACTTTTAAGAATTATTTACATTTATATATTGTCACATACGCGTGCATGGGAGGCAGCTAAAGGGCTCAAAAGAGGGTAATTCCATTCCAGACAAGGGGATAGCAGAATGCACTGACCCTTTCTCTTTTTTCCCTGAAGACCAAGCATGGGAAATTCCACGTTGGCCCAATTACGTCACTTCCAGGCCGGATGTCAGCACCTTTCCCGGTGACATCACTTCCACTGCCGGCTTTAAAACCACCATGTTTCTTCTACTGAGTCAGTTCCATCTTGAATTAAACCTGTAAAGACCACTGTTATGCCATTTTTCCAGCCAATTTTTAAGTATACGGGTGGCTGCCCCAAACCTTTTTCTGGTGTCATTACTTATCTGTATATACAGTATATGTATGTATACCAGATGTTGTGCAAAATAATAAAATCAGGTATTTAACTTATTATTTAAATATTTCTAAAAACCCTACTGTTGTCTTCTTAAGCCATTTATTTTCCATTTTTCTATCATATATTTAATGTAATCACCAATCTGGAAAAATATTAATTATTGTACTATGAACAATTGTAGAATAAGGAGCTGGACCCAACTGACCCTGCAGTGTTCTCTATACTCTTGAGTCTGTGTGTGCATATCCAACCTGAACTTATTAGTTTGGCAATGGGGCTTGAAGGTGATTGCCCATATTAAAATTGGGACTCACTGACTTCTATTTTTAATATGTGCATTTATAATTGTGAGGAGTGCAGTGCATATAGTGTTTTCTATGTTATTGTGGCTTATACATTTTCACTTGTCACAAGAATGACAAAAAGGTTTGGTGCAGCCACCCATATAATGTGCCCTGGTTGCAAAAGGTAAAATATTTGTGAGATGTTCACAAGTCAGAATTCAAAACAGAATTGATGGCATGGAGGCTAGATGGCGGCCTTAAAGGCCAGTACAGAAAGTTATGTCATTGGGAGCGGAAGTGACATCATCATTAGCACCAGACCTGGAAGTGACATCTTTGGGACCGGAAGTGATATCTTCAATGGTGCTAGTATCGGAAGTGATGTCATCAATGGCTCCGGTACTGGAAGTGACATCATCAACGGCGTTGGAACCTAGCAGGATTTTCCGTGGATGGTCTGCAGAGGATTGAGTGAGAGAGTTAGTGCAGCTTGCCACCCCCTGGTCTGGTGTGTTACTACTATTATTCAGGCCCTTTAGCTGCCTCCCAATCGCACGTGTGGTGAGGTGTTGCTGTTTTAATTTAGGCAGTTCCCTAAATTAAGTGGGTCATTACGTGGCTATCATTTTACTTGTTTTTGTGTAATGTGGAAGGTGCATGACCTTGCATGTTTTGCTAGTCACATTATTAGTAACTAGCAAAATACCCGCGTTTCGCAGCGGCGAAGTACTGCCTTAAAATTTTTATTAAGAAGAAAATTAAATCTTTTTAAACTCAGGGAAAATATACCAATAATTATTTGTTAAGGATCTCTTTGTATAGCACATTGTCATTTCGGACCTCCAGTTGTAATATAACCAAGCTGTCCGCTGAGCTTATTCTTGAGCATGCAACGTACAGTTGGCCATGTGAAAAGTAATCTTGTTTCATATCTCACAGCTTGGATTGCTGCTGTCATAATCGGTTTGAATTTTATGGTTTGTTTCAATTACGACAGTATTTGCAGGACTTGTGTTGAAGTGACATTTGGCATCTGTCAAGCGTTGTAAGCATACAACCGGTTTAATCGATAACTTCACATCCAGCTTTTGAGAGTTTAAACATTCATAAACATCAAAGTGTCCACTACTGAAATCGTCACCTGTGAATCTAAGATGTGTAAGAGGCATTGGCGGTTGTCGAAAGGTGTAAAATATTTGGCCATTTCGGTACACTTGAAAGTGACAACCGAACAATTCAGCGGCAGCCATCAACGCACATGCAGAACCATAGGTGAAGGGCTTAAGCATTTCACTCTTCTAGTGCTCCTGTGTAGTATAATTATCTCCTGTACCGTCATCAGTCCACACCTTGAACCTGTCCCAGTCATTCAATACATAAGACACAATGTTCCTCCGGATATCAAGAGTGAGCCTGATATGGCCGTGCAATATGTAACAAAGAGAATGGAAAAGGCAGGTGCCATCTCCGGGCATGGAAACCACTCGGTAAGTGACAGTTCTTTGATCGATGGTGATCACCTCGATAGACATGTTAATAGGGGTATGGTTGGAACGATAAAGGAAAAATGGGTACCTGAACAATGTAAAGTAAGTCTAAAATACCTACACAATAACTATAATCTTAATAAACGAACAATAAAACAGCGGAGAAGCCGTGGATTAAATAAAAAGGCTGTAGTTATCAGCAGGGAGACGTGAATTCCGTAGTGAAGCAAGGAAGGGAATGTAGAGACCGGAGCGACGGACGGCCTTATATAGGCAGGCAGCCAACAACGTGGGAGGCGTTGGGATGGGGGACCCAACACTGCCTCACACGGTGACCGAGCTGCAGGCTATGGACGTATATATGTACGTAAGTAGGATTCAGTTAGCGTTGGGAACGCGTGTACGAAATTTCTTGAAGATGGGCCCATAAGTAACAAAGACCGTTGGAAAGTTCAATATGGCAGCCGACAGTGGCCTCATACCACCGAAATAAGTACGTACACTGGTTTCGGTTAGCGCAGGCAAGCCGCCTACCAAATTTCGTGAAGATGGGGCCATAAATAAGAAAGTTCAACATGGCGGACGTTGTTGACCATTATGACCGTTACGTGTAGAATTTCGAAATGAAACCTGCTTAACTTTTGTAAGTAAGCTGTAAGGAATGAGCCTGCCAAATTTCAGCCTTCTACCTACACGGGAAGTTGGAGAATTAGTGACGTTGGAAAGTTCAATATGGCGGCCGACAGTGGCGACATACCACCGAAATAAGTACGTACATCAGTTTTGGTTAGCGCAGGGAAGCCTCCTACCAAATTTCGTGAAGATGGGGTCAGCCTTCTACCTACACGGGAAGTTGGAGAATTAGTGACGTTGGAAAGTTCAATATGGCGGCTGACAGTGGCGTCATACCACTGAAATAAGTACGTACATCGATTTCGGTTAGTGCAGGGAAGCCGCTACCAAATTTCATGAAGATGGGGCCATAAATAAGAAAGTTCAACATGACGGACGTTGTCGACCGTTATGACCGTTACAAGTAGAATTTCGAAATGAAACCTGCTTAACGTTTGTAAGTAATCTGTAAGGAATAATGCTGCCAAATTTCAGCCTTCTACCTACACGAGAAGTTGGAGAATTAGTGATGAGTCAGTGAGTGAGTGAGTGAATGAGTGAGTCAGTGAGGGCTTTGCCTTTTATTAGTATAGATGTAGGTTAAGGTTTATGATAGAGAAGTCTGCATACTGGACTTACAGGAATATTCTAATATCCCACAGCAGAATTTTCTTGCCAAAAACACCACTAAAATGAATAGTTTTAGTAGAAATGTAAACACTTTGTAGGCTTAAGGCTTATAAACAGATTAATCTCTATCAAGCTGAAGCACATTTGCTGTTTCTAGCCACCTCTGTTGAATTCTAGAAGGCTATAGAAGAACAATTCTATATCGTTAGGCAGTGTATAGTTAAAATGTCTCTTTACTTGATTAGTTGGTTGTGGCAGGAAGACCTTGGAAAACAAAACTATAAAAACGGAAAGTAAACCTTGAGAGAAGTTGGAAGTCTGTCAATGGATGAATAAATGAGGACAGCTACTGGCTGAAGTGAATACAGCATATTATTGTTTCTCCATGGGCTTCATTCATCTGTACTGATGTAACAGCAACATTAACACAAGTGCATTTTACTCTCCTTCATCCTCATTACTTGCCATCTATTTCGAAGACCAGAATTCCAAAGTAGCTATTTCTGTCAGCTGGATACAACCTCCAAAACAACACTATCTAAAGGGCTATACAGAGGGTGCTGTCTTTTCAAAATTTTTCATCAAAGTTTGTCAAGAGAGTGAAGGTAAAGGAATCACCAATGTTAGGTTGCCTGCACTCTAACATCAACTTGGAGTATTGACCTCTCCTTACTCCTCTGCCAGTTTGTCATTTCATTGTTGGTATCTCTGCCTGACATACTGTACATCTGGACCACTAAGTAGGAGTGAAGAAAGCACTAACCCTAGTGTTGTCTGCTCACTGCAGAATTTCCTTCTTCATCCTCCAACTGGATGATATATTTTAATTTTATAAAAAGAGTGAAATCTTAAGGAAATTCCTTAGAATCAATCCATTATTGTGCATAAAATGTACACATCAATGATAAAATAACAGAACATTAAAAAGAAAAGTGAAAAGTATTTTTCTGTAATGAACAAAGTTGAAACCTTGAATTTAATTAGTTGCCTTGAAGAAGTAGCCCAGTGGCACAGCAGTAACCATTATATCCTTAAAGCTCTTGTAAGATAGATTTGAATTCCACTCCAGTCACTGTCCATGTAAGGTTTTCACATTCTCATCATGTTTATGTAGACTATTCTCTGAGTACAGCAAATAAATATTAGAATAATGGGTGACATCAAATTGAAAAGGTGTTGTGAGTTATTGTTGGTATCTTCATACTGTATATCTTGTGATGGACTCTGTCATGGATGTTTCATGACTTGCCCCTGATGTTGCTGGGATAGTCAACTGCCACTGTAACTGTAAACTGGATTAAGTGGGTCCTTTAAAGGATTGAGGAAGTAATCAGTAGTTGTTTGAAGAAAAAAATGGATATCTAGACAAAGGTTGGCATGAAAACAAACAGTCACATAGCTATTTTAGGGTCAGGATTTGCAATCCATACTTAATTAATGAAAAAAATAAAATCCTGATTCATTCTGATTTCTAAAGTCTTTAAATGTCCTAAAACATCAGAAGAAGGCAAGTTGTGTTGAATTGTTCTCTCTCAGCAATCGTATTTAATCTGTGAGTGTCCTAGTCAGCCCCATTCAAATCAGTCTTTGACACATTGATTCTGGCTGCCAAAACAGAGTTGCAGGGGAAAACGTCTATCCTAGCAACACTTGCCATAAGGTAGGAGACACCCCAGTCCAACTTATTCACAATAGTTGATTTGGCAATCAAACTTAACAGACTTGTTGTAGAGATGTACTGTATGTAGAAATGGGAGTATCTTGAGACAAGATATATGGACAAGGGAGGAACTTGGAAACTGACAGGAGTACAAACTAAACAAAGTACTGTAAGGTTGTGAGACAAAAGCACTGCTCAGAAATAAAAATGGTTGAAATCATCGTAGCAAAACAAGAGAGAAAAAAACACAAAGTTATGTAATCCATTAAAGGACTGTTCCACTAAAGATATCAATCATTTATGAAAGGGATAAGTAGTGAAGAGAAACTATTTGCAATGAGTAGTATTGAAATTTCTGATAATAATGAAAACAACAATAAGTAAATCATTTCATCTTTACTTCAAGTTACACATTAGGCAATGCTCAAAAAAGTCTCTGTAGCTGAGTTGGTTGTACAATATACACTTGTGCTAAAAAAAAGTGCATATTATTTGTGGAAATGATTAAGCTGAAAATTTGACACATGCTCTTTTAAATCTGAAAGCACAGTATTTGAAAACCTTCCTATTGCTTGACCTGCTGTGAAGTGGTTGGTGTTGCTAAACACAGGAAATCAACTCTCTCACTCTTGAGGATTCATCAGACGGAAATCCTTTAGTAACTTTTCTTTTTTCTTTAATTCACTTCTCCAACATGGTCTGAATCAGAATGGTTTAAATGTCATGTCTGCCTGCTAGGAAAATTCCCAAGAAAATAAATACTTTGTATTGTATTGTACACCATTGCCTATTCATGTTGTTCCATATGCCTTGTGATTACTAGTCTGTGAAATATAGTGAAACATACATGCTGGTTCTGAGAAATCACCAGACTAACAGCAAGGACGTGGAATAAAACACTAAACTTCAGTCTCACTTCATTCAGTATTGGGTCATGAATGCCAGAGCCAATTATGGTATAGGTACATTGTAGAAACCTGGGGCCAGTTTCTTGATAATGAACTGTCAGTGTTTCATTCATGCTCTTCTCAATAGTTTCTCACCAAGCTGTTATGATAATTTCTATTGAAGGCTTGCTAGAAGATCTGTGAAAAGCTGTAGGACCACTTGTTTTTTTCAGAGGACAAGTGCCTACCCTGGTGTAGAGCCAATCTGTAGATACTTTATTTAAAGGGTCAGGTACCATATTCCTGATCTGCCTGCTATTTCATTCCCATGGCAGGACCATAGTAAGCTTTGACTTTTTAAGAGAAAGGATGCTTGGTGGTACTTTTTTCCACCTTTTCCCAACAGACAGATGCAGGAAACAGGTTAACAGCACTAAGAAGACTTTTAATTATTTTCTTCCTGCATAGTAGTGCCTCCAAAGCACCACAGCCACAATAAACACAACAATAAATGAGTAATAACTCCTAATTTCTCCTCCACACCTCCCAGCAAGCTGTGTCCTCTACCTCCCAACTCCAGGTCGCTTGCTGGGTTTCCAACAGTCCTTTATATAGTCGTTGACCCGGAATTGCTTTTGTCCTTCTGTCCACGTGACTTATCAGCACTTCCAGGTCAGATGGAGAACTTGCAATTTCTTCAGCCCAGAAGTAGTTCTGTGCTTCTGTCCCTGTGACTTTGAAGTATTTATGTAACCAGTACGGAATCCCCAGTCGCCCTGTACCATCTCCTGGCGGCACTCTCTGTACCCAGCAGGGCTGTGTTGCTGAACTCCAAGTCTCATAGTGCCCTGCTGGCATCCAGGGCACCACTACAGTCCAGTGAAGCTGCCATCTATCATCTTGGGGGAGGCAGTGTTCTTGATCAGTTGCCTTCCCCCATCTTTCCATTCCAGGGGTGGCCCGGCTGGGTTGAACTGCTGGCCGTCTCCCACAACTGATTCTAGAAAATATATATTCCTAACCCATAGAAGTAGTTCCTCTTTGAACCAGTATCCCCTGACAGTGTGTCCAAAAATGGGCCTTCATTTAGGAGCAGAGTGTCGTGTGATTGAGAGTGTTTTGGGTTCATAAAGCTAAGTCTAGTTTCCCATACAGTCTACAGTTCAATAAAGGTTTGGTAAAATCTTGATCTGACAGCTGGTGGTTATTGTCTTCTTGGTCTTTTATTGGGGATAACTCATTTCTGAGACATTGGTTGTGTAGCTTTAAGGTCATTACTCAGGGGTATCTCATCCTTGACCTGACTCCACTCTCTTGAGACTTCAATTTCGACCATCCATCCATCATCGAATATGCTTAATCTCGTTCAGGATCATGGGAGGGGAAGCATGTTGCAACAGCACTGGGGATAAGGCTACAACAAATCCAGGATGGGGTGCCATTTCCTGTTGCACCCATGCTGTGCAAATACGTTTTTATAACCATAATTGATGGTAGGCTGACATTAATTCATATCTACAACAAAGTATGATTTCTTCTTGCACATTCAAAGTATTTATCACATTGGAATTAAGCAATAAGTTTTGATAATGGATAGAAGAAATTTAAAATAGCCTGCGAGTGTGCTGTTTTAATGAGATTTCTGAAATATCGTAAAATGTAGGCTGTCAGTTTCTATATCACAATGCAGACTGACAAAAGGGACTACTGAGGATCGGATGAGGTGTTCTAATGCTGCAGTGATTGTGGCATGAACACCGTCCACTGCAGTGGTCCCCATCACTGATGACAAAAATGGGCTACATAAAACTGTTCATTTTTCTGTGACTTACATTTCATTGTAATTTCATAAACTTAAAAAAATATTTTAAAAAGGGGTGTGTGTTATGGAAACAGCAAAATATAACATGAGACAAAATATGTCATGCCTTAAGTTGTGTACAAAAGTAAATGCTTCTGCAGAGTCTGCCCATTTTTGCTGACCTCTGCAGCCCACAATTTATGAAATAAAACTTTTAAAAAACTTTGGAGATATGTCACATTTCTCAGCGTGGGAGAGATCTGACTTGCAGATGGAAATAAAATGCCTTCTCACAGGGAAATTCTCAGGGGCTGATTGTCGAAACAGAAGGTTTTATTTAGGACGAATTCCATGGTGCTGAATCTGTTTTAGTCAACTGACTTTTGAAAAGGTTACTTTTTTGTCAAGAATTGTAAAAGGATAAAGCTCTTTTAGGTAGAATCTCAAATCATAAAATTTCAAGTAACCAGTTTAATGTGTATGTGATTTGTGTATATATGTTAAACATGGAACCTCTAAAAAACAACTGGCAGTACTTGACATCGCCAAAGTGTATGCTTTGATTTATGGACATGGGTTTTGTGACATGGAAAGGAAATGTTACGTTTTTTGGGCAAAGGCTATAAATCTGAAAGGGTGCATCATTACATGGATTGCCAAAACATGGGATTGCAGCCTACTGCATAAAGCAACATAAATGCTAGTTGAATTTCCATCTTGATAGCCATCTCAAAATTCAAAGACTATCTGTAAAACTGAGTTAAGGTAAAATCGGAGACTTCTGTAAAATTAAAGTTCATAGTAAAGCCTAGCACTGACTTTTTGTATGACTGTGTTTACCAGTACTCCACATTGTTTGGTCTATGAATGAGTTATTTGTAAGTCCATCCATCCATCCATCCATCCATCATCCAACCCGCTATATCCTAACTACAGGGTCATGGGGGTCTTCTGGAGCCAAACCCAGCCAACACAGGGCGTAAGGCAGGAAACAAACCCCGGGCAGGGCGCCAGCCCACTGCAGTATTTGTAAATCAATTTCAATAAAAGGGTGAGGTAAATAACTTAAAAAATGTAAATACATTCATTAAATGATTGAAAAGGATTACTGCAATAACAGCCTGCATAAATGGTGGAGTTAACCTACCATATATTATTCATATTTCATTCTCATGTGTGCATATCATTCTTATAAATATATAGCAATTACATTACTTTATCATTACAATTAAGGGATGATTTTGTTCCTGTTTTGTGGAGAAGGGTATCACTACATCCAGGAGCCAAATGTCAAACAGGAAGGTCAATGTCAAGTGGGCAGGACTGCAGTGTTGAGTAGGAGGGGTTTATGGCCTGCTAATATCTGATTGGTCATTACATCAAGTGCATAGGAAATTTCTGGTCATTGTGCATGCTGCCTGACACTCAGGACTCGCCTGTTCAAAGAGTATTTTAAAATAAGCAAACACATTTATTATAGGGTTTTTTTTTGTCATTATTCTCGTATGATCTATTGATTCATATTTAGAATGTAGAATGATACACCAGGTTTTTTGGCCACCTGGCAGCTAAAGCTGACGTTGTGAATCATTCAAGTAATTCAAACACAGTTCCCCTTTAATGGGAAACATGACCTGCATTTCACCTGTCAGCTTATGAATCTGATGAACTGTCTGCTAAGTGTATTTTATCTTCAAGCTTAAAACCAAAGCAGTAGTTTACTAGGATGTTGTTTGTTCACTCGCTGTTTGCTGCAGCATGCAATGGAGTTTGAAAAAACTCTCAGAATGAAGTGAAATTTAAAAAATGACAGCTTGAAATCAACATGCCCTTAGTTTGTTCTTGGTCTAGGTCTGTGTTTTGGGAACAAGGCTTAACTCTTCTTGCAGTGTATCCTGTCAATTCTGTTTAAATTGAATATTTAAAGTGTATATTTTCACTAGTATATGTAACATAAGCTTTGAAAACTTCAGAGTATTCATAAAAAACCTTTATTTTGACAACTTCATGTGTGACAAACTTATTTTGAAAGCGTCATCCTAGCTGTCAAGCATGTCCCCTCCCACTCGACATTACCCTTCCTACTCGACATTTGGCTCCAGGCTGCAGAGATACACACTTGTGTCCTAAGCTGGCTGGGAAAGGCTCCTGCCGAGGACCTCAAAGGTCCCCAAGTCTTGATTAAGCAAGTAACAATATGAGAGGACAGAAAGACACAACCAGGATAAATTAATGCATCCTGGTTTTTTCATGAAATGAAACAAAATTGTAGTCCAAGTAGTTAAAGACCAAAAACATTCAAGAAAAAAGTACTAGACACACAGGATGTTTAAATATTTGACTCAGCAAACTTATTATTATGTCCGAAACAGTGTCAGAGGACTACAGTCTTGTAATGCAAGTGGTCTGTTATTTGGACATGCACTTGCAGCACATGCCACTTGTTGAATCTTAAGAATATTTGGGATTTACCTATCTACTCCAACCTGATGAATTTCTGTTGATAAAAAGTACTTTATATTTTGTAAGGTTAAAGATAAAACTTTAAAGTAAGGCAATGAAGAACTCCAAAGAGATGGTTCCATATGTATATTATGTTTGAAATTTCCTTTAGTCCAGTTTTAAGTGGGTAAATGTATATACAGCAGTGTTTTTTTTCCATGGTTTTCTGTTCACGCTCCATGCTTGCACGTGCACATCATTATTTTAAATTTATATAGCAAGTGCAGCACTCCTTCTGGTGTTTTGTTTTATGACGTCAGGAGAAGTGACTGTTCTTCCAAAAGCAAAGCGAAATAAGAAACAAACTAAAAGAGGCCTTTCCTATTTCGTTTTTTAAGCATGATAATCATCATTTAGTGCTTGTTGAAACTCACTGCAGACATGACGTGAGGTTGTACTGAATTGCTGTTTTTACCGTTATTAATCATTTAGTACTTGGCATGGTACCTTTCAAAGTATTCATCCTCTTAGACACATTACAAAATAAGTAAGAATATGATCCAAAGGAATATATGATATCATTGTTGAATACGTAATAATTCAATTCATGAGGAGATATCTGACAAAAAATAAGGTGCATGAAACACCTTCAACACACCCACTGTCACATCTTTACCTTTACCTCACAAGCACATTGTCTCTGGCCACCTCCCAGTTTCATTTGCTTAGCAACCACAATTTATATAGAAACTGTAAGAAAAGCATTTGACCTCAGCTGGCCTTGTTGATTCAGGGCTTTACTCTTGGCACATACTCAGTGCTCCTTCAATGAGTCTGTCATGTTTGCTTTTGTTAGCCCTTTTTTCAGGGCTATTCAAACAGTGGACTGCAGAGTGGCCAGTAACAGTTGGGTTTCGGAAAAGACACTGAATCCTATACAACCTTGTACAAAGGCAAGCACCCAAACCCTCACAATAAACTAAACAAATGTCAATGGCTGTAAATCACCATGCATTTTTTGTCCTTAACACTTACCCATAATAGCATCTGAACGATGCAAAGACACAAAAAGTGATCGTGATACACATACACCACTTTGATTTTTCCTAATGACATTTTCAAGGGGGCTCTACCAACAAAAATTGAATAAACAGAACATTGATTCATTAAGTTATACAATGCCTTCATAAAATGGAATAGCCATCCTCTAGTTTTTATATTTTTCACCTCAGCTTCAATTTAATACTTTGTTGCCTAATCATTTTTGCATCTATTTATTATAATTATTATTTCCTTTAAAAACAATTTCAAATTTGTTAATATTATTAGTATTTGATTATGTGTGCTATTAGTTTATATTTTTTATTGTTGTTTTTAGTTAGGCCACTATGTCAACAATTTTTGCATCTAATATTCTACAGTCTACATTACCATATGTAAAGAGAGGAGGAACTTGAATGAGAAAAGAGCAGAAGACAAAACATGTGTGAAAAATCATACCAAGCTTGTTAATGAGACTAAACTGATTTGCCCAAAACAAAACTGAAAAATCAAAGTTTATCAAAGCACTAAGGTCATTGCCAGAGGAAATTGTGTCCTAAATACAGTTGCTAAAGTGTGAAGTCAGAAAACCAGCAGGTTCACTTTGCTGACTTTTAAACCGTTGCATCTGTGACTAAAACGCTACACATTTCCAGTTACCCCTGCATTATCAACACTATGACATCAATAAAGAAACATGAAGGTGCCCATATAAAACATTGATAGTGGCATGGAAAGATGTGAAATCATTTTTATTTTAAGAAAGGAACTCTTTAGGTGAGAACAAACAATAACAGAATGTGACAGCATATATTTAATGAACAGGAACAGCCAAGGTCAAAGCCAGACATCACACTAAGCAGAAGAACTAAATTGAAATCCCAAACTAATAATAACAATAACAGGAAAGTAGAATCTAAATACTAGCAGGACAAAGGAAGGATTTTTCATGCACACATTTAAGATTTTTAACTGTCAATCTCAGATAAGAAAGAAATACCCATACTGACCTAAGTACAGTCCCAATGATGGCACATGCCTTGCCACTCTCTGAGAACTCTGGGAGGTGATTGACATGGTGACACCAGAAACTAAAGCTCCATAATTACGGCAGTAATATTTTTAGAATTGTTGACCCTAAAAACCACTAGATAGATGTATACTATATCTGTACTGTATATGTTCAAGCAAACTCACAACAAATTAATAAAAAAATCACACATCATAAAACATTGTACTCTCCAATATTCACAACCTTAAATAAGAAACAAATATTATCAGAAAAGATCAAGGAAATGCCCAAAAATATTAAAACCAGTCTCTACTATTTTAGCCTGGACTCTGCCAGGATAACAGCTTTAGTAGACTATAATGCTGCCTGATTGTTAGGCATGAGCTGCATTTGCCATGTGATCTGTGACATGATGGCTACAAAGATATATAAAATGGCTGCCCACATTAAGGCAACATCCATATTTTACCTCTTAATCACTGTTTGCCTAGACTAAAAAAATTAAACGCCTTTAATTTTTGTCTAAGCTTATACTTCCCAATCAGAGAATCAGCTTGGTTGGTCTTCTATGGATGGCATTCCTTAAACACTGCATCATTCAAACAATGTGAGATTACCAGCCAAGCAATACAGAATAAAAAAGAGCATAAAACAATTTGAAACAAGCACGACTGGTTGAAGAACCTGACATAGTGATCACATGTAGGGGAGTTCACGTGAACATTTGCATATCTTTAACAGACTTTTAACACAACAAAAGTCCTATACTACTCCAGAATTAGAGTATTTAAATGTAACATCGAGAAATATTCAAAGTAGAATAAAATGAAAGATGAGTTCCGGTTATGAAGAACACTAACATTTTATTTGAACATTGGCACATATTATAATCCAAATATATTTTTTCAGCATATTGTTTGAATGCTTTAGGGTAGGGTGAAGTGATCTAGTGGTATGGGTCTGCTCAAGCCAAGAGCTCTGAGGCTTCAAGTTTTTTCTACAAGATTCTCATACCACTGTCATTTTTGTTTACCTCTTTGTCATTACCACCGAGTCACTGGCCTTTGTTTTATATCCTGCTAGTTTTGTGTACATTTGACTTTCTGCATTTGTGACAAATTTAGACAGCACTTTAGTTCACTTTATAAATGATTGTTTTTCTTCTTATTACCATGCAATAGAAGTAGAAACAGGTTTAATACTTTGTTCATGGTCCTATAATCAAACCAGATGGGGGGTTTTGAACCTGTGACTTCCAAGTTCATCTGCTTAGCCACTAGACCACAGCACCACAGTGGATTTGGTAAAATTCACTACTAACTTTTTGACATGCTGAACTACATTCAACCTCTTGGAACCCTGGATGACCAAACTGTTAGCACACCACTGTTGGACATGTGGTAATTATAAGTCATATTTATGCCATGTGTTGGGAATATATCTGAATACAAAAACAATGGCTCGCAGAGGGGTGACTGGAAATGTCTTGTCTGAGGTTGCTGTTCAGCAGAAAGGCTGGTATTTGAGGAGGTCTGAGCTGTGTTTTGCGTGTAGGAGGAATGATGATCAAAACCAACTGGAAATCCAATGCAAATGGTAAACATTGCCCTTGGAATTCTACGTTCTCTCCCAGCCTCATTTAAAACTTTTTAATTGCTCAGCTGACTAAGCACAAGCGCCCTGGTGTCTCTAGGAGCAGTTAAGCTAAGTGCGCATTTCCATTCAGTCTACATTCGCAGCTGGAAATTAATAACAGTGGCAACAATGGAAGAAAAATTCCATGTGCTAGTAGAGATATTAATTCTTTCTAATTTGGTATATCAAACACCTAATTCTGTGACATGTGCCTGATTTACCAGTAAGCCACCCAATCTGTCCTGTAAAAACATTGGGGAAAAAAAACTAGAAGAACAAGAAATAGAGAGAGAGAGAGAGAGAGAGAGAGACAGAAGGCAAGAGAGAGAGAGAGAAAAAAAGAAAATATTCTTGGTTTCAGCTCTCTGAAAACATGTGGAACTATGTTAACCGAGGCAATTTCTATCCTTGGAAAAGCAGTCCGTCATGCTGGTTTCAATTCCATAACCTTTCCGAACACAAAATAATGAGTCAAAATGGCTCACACATGCACGTTATGCCCAGTGAATCATTTTCCACAGGACCAATTTACTTGCATGATTAAATATTTTTTTCCAAGTGAGTCACAAAGCCAAACGCTGGACAGGCACTGGGTACCTTGCCGTGTTTGTTCTGGTGTTAAATGAATGCAAAGGGGAAAGCCGTTCCATTAAATCAACTAAGACTTAAAAAACGAAGAGTTTTAATAGCAGGTATTTCCTGTCTCTTGATCTAGGCAGGCATAACACATTTCACTCCGCAGGGGTTTGGCATAAAATAAGTTGCCGTTCTATGCCAGCAGTTTATTATTTGGTTTTTATAGTAGCGTAGAGAGAAAACAAAGCTCTTCGACACTGGGCTGTGGCACATGGGGGTGTCTGATTAAAAGCCAGGTTGACGCCCCAAAAGTTTCTGTAGTGCTCAGTAATGCTTTCTCCCACGCACAGTACAGCACATCAAGTGACTGCAGGCATGCTTGATCTTCTAAGCTCATTTTTCAATCATGCACTTTATGTATTTTATGAAGGAGAAAAACAGGATGTGAAATTTAAGACCACAGGTTAGGAGTTTAGATATTTAAAAAAAGAGAGGAAAAGTTAAAAATGGTGCAACAAAATATCAGTAAATTCCAGAACTAGTTCTCAGAAAAGGTCTCTGCATTCATAGGTAAGGGATTGTGGGGGCATTGGCAATCATTGTGGTCTCTGCAACCTTCCATCCAATGGAAAACATGTCTATGATTTAAAACTCAGTTCAGTACACCAATTTACTGTACTGGTAAACATATATCATACTGGCACTATCCTGAATTCTAAACATTAATTTTCCAGACCACTAAAACATAACAAGTAGAGAGCAATCAAGACAAAATACTAAGAACCTGTGTGATCTATTTGGATATTATGAAATGTGTATTTCACAATTCTAATAAGGGACCGTGTGGTGACATAGAAGATAATACTGTCATCTTGTAGATCTAGGACATGGATTCGATTCCTGTTCTTTGCAGTGTTTACACATTTTCATAATGTCTCAACTAGTGTTGTTTAGGTACAGCACTGTTCCACTGTGTCCAAAAGACTAAGTTAAATTTGTAAGTTTAACTCTTTCAGGGCTGATGTCGACTTTTGTCAAAAGAAGGAGTTGACAATGGAAATCAACTGTAAACTGTGCTAGAACAAACCGTTATGTTTTAGTTGGACTCTTGTTGCTAGAAGGAAAGTTAGCTTCATCGGTCTGACTGAGATTTTCTGCGCTTGTGTGACTAGTAAGGTGCAAGCAAGAGCAAAAATGGCACTGACATAATGGCAAGAGATCAAAGCGAATGCGTAAAGCAAAACACGCCGTGGAGAACGTTTTACCTATTATCTCTGAACTGGACTATGACTTGCCAGACTCTGATTTTGATACAAGTGATCGAAAATGAATGTGAGGTTCCAGCTTGAGCTAACTGGTCCCCAGCTAATCGTGTAGTTGACACACCTACGGCAATGTTCGCCAGGAGGACTGCCACTTAACAATGGTAAGAGGTAGAAACCAGATTGCAATGCGCAGCAGACCGTGATCACTGCTGCAGCTGCTGTCCCAGCCACGCGAAGACAGCCTGGCAACAAGTCTGCCGCACATTCTTGGCAAACTGGCAGCCGGAGCATGCAGCAACAGACATTTTATGTTGATTTCTGTGTGAAACCATTGCTTTTCAGAAACTATGTTTTTTGGAAAAAATATTCAGCCCTCAAAGAGTTAAATTGGCCTGGCAGGAGTGTGCTTGAGGGGGCCTTGCAATGGCTTAGTGTCCCATCAGGGTTGCACTAAAAGTTATAGGAGAATACTTTGTCTCCCATGACTCTGCAATGGGGCAGAAATTGAATGGATGGAGTGATAAAGTATGAACTGGGAATAATGTAACAGTGCAGCACCACAGTGATGTGTCTCTATACCTAGCAAAACTACTGACCACCTACAACACCCCTGAGCTAGAGCGCACTGTTTTTAACAAAATACCTGCACACTGTCACGGACCTCTAACATGCAGCGTCAAACACAGAGCTAATGAATGTACAAATAATAATTTCACTTACAACTAACAAAAATGACTTTTTACTGTTTAAAAATTAAAATTAGACTTTCCTATTAATTAGATCGTTGTGTGATGTATGTGTAGTCTATATTTACATTTGCAATTATTTGCTTAGAAGACACTTCTATCCAAAATGACTTATGAAAGAGTCAACATAATCAAGCAATGTCAGTCTTGAGACTGCTGGGAAACAAGTGATACAGGATATGGGAAGGCTACTATAAATTTTACGGTGGTGGATTGTTCAGTCTGTTTGAATGAAGTTAAGAAGGAACTTCATGTGAAAATGCATTTGGCCACAGGGATGAATAGACCTAAACAAGAAAACAACATTACCAAAGTAACTGTTTTCAGGCAATTCATTTTTCTTGAAAGCAAAGTCTAACACGTAAAAATGCACCAGCACCTTCCTGAGTTGCCTAACTGAATGTTCACAGCTTCCAAAATTTAGTTTTTCAAAGCACAATTCAAAGTCAATTACCTGCATTTCAAAGTGTAGCTTTACATTTTGCTTCCATTTCATAATTACATTTTAACGTAAGACTGGTTTATTGTTCATATCTGGAGATTTCTTGTTTAACTGATATTGGCCTCTCAGATGAGTTGGTTATTCATTTTGAAATATGGCCATTTGATGAGGACTGGCATTCTGAACACACTACACACTCATGGGTCACAGTTTTTTTCTGTTGGATCAACCTCTTTGACATTCACAAACATCTAAACTCAACTGTTTGTATACTTATGCACACCAAGCTAGAGCAGCTTGTTCCACACTTGATGAGGTACCACAGAACCACAATATCCCTGCTAGCACCAAAAATATGATAGGAAGATAATAGACACAGAATATTTGCACAAACAGACCTATGTTTATATTGGTAGGCAAGCAGAAATATTATCATGCAATAATAAAGTCAGAATGGAACTAACGATCACCCAAGTCTTCTGATGATGTTGTTAGGATCTCAGTCTGGTATCCTCCTTGTCTTCCTTTTTTGATGGTTTTGTTATTTTCTCCTAATCTGGTGCCTGTGCTTTGTTTTTAATTTTGTTCTGAAGTTTGAATTTATTTTTGATCCTTAATCCACATTTATTTCTCTTATGCTTAATATGGAGACCCTTTAGTTACTGCCAGGTATTGCTGTAGTTGGTACTGCAATCTTCTGAGAGGAATATAAAAGTAACTTTTTGTCCACTGCTAGTTGTAGTAGTTGTAGTAGTAGGAGCTTTCTTTTGGCTTGTGTACTTGATGCTTGATGCTTGATACTGTTCAAATATTATATTATTATATTAAATTATAAATATTATTTTCCTTTAAGGTTTTGACATTTGCTCAGTCCTGTACACCTGTTTTGAGTCTTTTGTTTACTTTTTATTGCTTCTCCTGTTTTTAAACTTTGGATTGTTTTAGGATAAACAGGATTGGATTTAAAAAAAATTGGATTCTCCCTATATTATTAGAAGTTTAGGTTATCTATACTAATAAAAGGCAAAGCCCTCACTCACTCACTCACTCACTCACTCACTCACTCACTCACTCACTCACTCACTCAATGACTCATCACTAATTCTCCAACTTCCCGTGTAGGTAGAAGGCTGAAATTTGGCAGGCTCATTCCTTACAGCTTACTTACAAAAGTTAAGCAGGTTTCATTTCGAAATTCTACACGTAACGGTCATAACGGTCGATAACGGTCGACAACATCCGCCATGTTGAACTTTCTTATTTATGGCCCCATCTTCACGAAATTTGGTAGGCGGCTTCCCTGAGCTAACCAAAACCGATGTATGTACTTATTTCAATGGTATGACGCCACTGTCGGCCGCCATATTGAACTTTCCATCGTCATCAATTTTCCAACTTCCCTTGTAGGTAGAAGAATGACCCCGTCTTCACGAAATTTGGTAGGTGGCTTCCCTGCGCTAACCAAAACCGATGTACGTACTTATTTCGGTGGTATGACGCCACTGTCGGCCGCCATATTGAATTTTCCAAACGTCACAAATTCTCCAACTTCCCGTGTAGGTAGAAGGCTGAAATTTGGCAGGCCCATTCCTTACAGCTTACTTACAAAAGTTAAGCAGGTTTCATTTCAAAATTCTACGCGTAATGGTCATAACGGTCAACGACGTCCGCCATATTGAACTTTCTTATTCATGGCCCCATCTTCACGAAATTTGGTAGGCGGCTTCCCTGCGCTAACCGAAACCAATGTACATACTTATTTCGGTGGTATGACGCCACTGTCAGCCGCCATATTGAACTTTCCAACGTCACTAATTCTCCAACTTCCCGTGTAGGTAGAAGGCTAAAATTTGGTACTTATTTCGGTGGTATGATGCCACTGTCGGCCGCCATATTAAACTTTTAACGGAAACCGATGTACGTACTTATTTCGTTGGTATGACACCACTGTTGGCCGCCATATTGAACTTTCCAACGTCACTAATTCTCAAACTTCCCGTGCAGGTAGAAGGCTGAAATTTGGCAGGCTCATTCCTTACAGCTTACTTACAAAAGTTTAGCAGGTTTCATTTAGAAATTCTACGCGTAACGGTCATAACGGTCAACAACGTCCGCCATGTTGAACTTTCTTATTTACGGCCCCATCTTCACGCAATTTGGTAGGTGGCTTCCCTGAGCTAACCGAAACCAATGTACGTACTTATTTCGGTGGTATGACGCCACTGTCAGCCGCCATATTGAACTTTCCAACGTCACTAATTCTCCAACTTCCCGTGTAGGTAGAAGGCTGAAATTTGGTACTTATTTCGGTGGTATGATGCCACTGTCGGCCGCCATATTAAACTTTTAACGGAAACCGATGTACGCACTTATTTCGGTGGTATGATGCCACTGTCGGCCACCATATTGAACTTTTCAACAGTCTTTGTTACTTATGGGCCCATCTTCAAGAAATTTGGTACATGGGTTCCCAACGCTAACTGAATCCTACTTACGTACATATATACGTCCATAGCCTGCAGCTCAGTCACTGTGTGAGGTGGCGTTGGGTCCCCCATCCCAACGCCTCCCACGTTGTTGGCTGCCTGCCTATATAAGACCGTCCGTCGCTCCGGTCTCTACATTCCCTTCCTTGCTTCGCCACGGGATTCACGTCTCCCTACTGATAACTACAGCCTTTTTGTTTAATCCACGGCTTCTCCGCTGTTTTATTGTTTGTTTATTACAATTATAGTTATTGTGTAGGTATTTTAGACTTACTTTACATTGCTCAGGTACCCATTTCCTTTATCATTCCAACCCCCATTACCATGTCTATCGAGGTGATCACTATCGATCAAAGAACTGTCACTTACTGAGTGGTTTCCATGCCCGGAGATGGCACCTACCTTTTCCATTCTCTTTGTTACATATTGCACGGCCATATCAGGCTCACTCTTGATATCCGGAGGAACATTGTGTCTTATGTATTGAATGACTGGGACAGGTTCAAGGTGTGGACTGATGACGGTACAGGAGATAATTATACTACACAGGAGCACTATAAGAGTGAAATGCTTAAGCCCTTCACCTATGGTTCTGCATGTGAGTTGATGGCTGCCGCTGAATTGTTCGGTTGTCGCTTTCAAGTGTACTGAAATGGCCAAATATTTTACACCTTTCGACAACCGCCAATGCCTTTTAAACATCTTAGATTCACAGGTGACGATTTCAGTAGTGGACACTTTGATGTTTATGAATGTTTAAACTCTCAAAAGCTGGATGTGATTTTATTGATGAAACCGGTTGTGTGCTTACAATGCTTCACAGATGCCGAATGTCACTTCAACACAACAAATCCTGCAAATACTATCGTAATTGAAACAAACCATGAAACTCAAACCAATTATGACAGCAGCAATCCAAGCTGTGAGATTTGAGACAAGATTACTGTTCACATGGCCAACTGTAAGTTACATGCTCAAGAGTAAGCTCAGCGCACAGCTTGGTCATGTTACAACCGGAGGGCCGAACTGACAACATGGTATACAAAGAGATCCTTAAATAATTATTGGCATATTTTCCCTCAGTTTAAAAAGGTTAAATTTTCTTCTTAATAAAAATTTTAAGGCAGTAGTTCGCCGCTGCGAAGAGCGGGTATTTTGCTAGTGATTTTATAAAATAGAAAGTTAATTTTCTTTTGGTGAGTTTCTGGTTTTATTTAATTATGATATACTTTTGGATTAATAATTATGTATTGCAGATCTTGTATTTCTTTTCTTAATTTATTTTTTTTTTTGTTTTATTTGGCATTTTTGAAATCATTATTTGATCATAAATTGAAAAATGTAAGTTTAAATTAAGCAAGATTTTTTAGACAGTTTTAACCATAACGTTTGGTTGAATCATAAGATATCTATGTTCTATAATTGGTAATTAGAGTTTTAAAAGTGGCGACTGGATTTATAAAACTGACTCGATGTATTAATGTCTTTATTGTTATGATTGGTAAGATTTCAACTAATGTATGTCTGTTCTAAATGTTTCATAGCAGATTAAATGGCATTTTGGGGGTTATGGATAATGGAGAAACGAACCATTAGATGTCTGGTAAACTTTCTCGAAAATAGCAATACTCTGCATTATTTTTTGCCATTTTGTTTTTTTTTTGTATGGGTATCACAATTCTGCAGTGACATTCAGTCATGTCACATGAAGTCAACAGCATAATCATATAAAAATTAGCAGAACAATACAACAAATTGCCCAAGACTGTGGGTATTTTCTTATAAAACTTTAGTGTACATTAGTGAGGGTTTTCTTGTGTTTTGACCTTTTGAAAAGATTTACTTCACTACAATTTTTGATTAGTGTTTTGGTTTTAATGAACACATTAAAGTCCTTTTGGTTTTGACTTTTTCTTGCCTGGCTATAATTAATATTTTTAATATTATTTCTTTGCCTTGTGTGGCCTCTAATCATTTTGTATCTTGACAGAGCATATCATTTGTTATCCCCCCTGTCAGCTATGTCTGATAAAACTATCTTTTTCTGCCAATCTTAGCATAAGCACTGGAATTTACTAACCTCTGTTATTGAATTAACTGAGAAGATTGTAGCAGAGCAAAATTTCTGAATAGTATTAGCAGAGAGATTTCTAGTTACTCAGGAGTCTGGAGTCAGCAGAGTGAGTTCAGCAGTAGCAGTATACAAAAAAGGTCAGGGTTAGGTTTTCTTGCATATAATAGAAGGAGCTGTAATTAAGATAATTACATGGTCTCTGGCCCAAGTTTACTAGATTTATGTTCCACAATTTCCTCTTTCCAAATTTGAGCATGTGCAGTGAATTGTGTCTTAACAATTTATGTTTTATATTATGTTTTCCACTTTTTTCCATGTTATACGAAATGGCTCTTGATTCTTAAAGTACTTTGAAACACAGATAAATTCCAAAAAAATTAAATGCAAATGTGATTATTAAATACAGTAAACAGGTATTAAAAATGTATTGTTTTCGTCCTCTTTTCTTCTCTTATTATGTTTATGGCTATTGTAAGGAGAAACTGGAAGACAGAGAGAAATGTATGGCAGTATACACACTGCCAGAAATGCTGGAGGCAAGCTCTAGACATGCTATACATACTCCCCTGACTGTTAGTAGGAAAGAACATTTCCATACTGCAAGATTTAAGGTTGCTGCAGAAAGTTGTGAGAAGTGTAGTGTTTGCTCGAATTTCTGTGGCAAATGCTTTCCGATGGGCTGGAGTGACACCAGAAGTGCGCTGAGAAGTAATCTTAAAAGGGCCTCCAAATCCTTATTAAGATGAGCTTGGAGTCCGGAACAAAAACAAGGGCTCGCCTGGTAAGGAGGAAGAGGAAGCCAGTATTTTTCAGAAGATACATATAGGGAGGCAGGAATGAGAGTGTTCATTAGATTTTGATTTCAAGGTGTCTTTCAGATTCACATGCTGAGAAATATTAAGAGATTATGATTCATTATGCTGTACGTTTTTGATAATTACTTATTAGCAAAAACTTCTTTCATTTTACATCAAACACACAGGAAACACTTGGCCAGTAAGGTCCTTAAGTCTAACTTGCATTACAGATAAATTAATGGAAAGATCCATTAAGGAAAAGACTGAGCAACACATGGTAAGTACAGGAGTTTTACTGAACAGTCTGCATAGGTTCTGACAAGGGGGGTCGTATTTTACTAACTTGCTAGAATTCTAAGAAGAATCATCAAAAGAATATGCCCAGAGTGGTGCATATGATATGATTTTCAGAAAGCATTTGATAAGGTCCCACATGAGAGGTTGAACATCAAACTATAACAAGTGGGAGTTCAGGGTATAGCCGGTGGGTGTAAAAACATAGGAAGCAGAGGGTTATGGTGAGAGAAACCTTATCAGAATTGGGTGATGATAAGAGTGGTTTCCCTTATGGGTTAGTGCTAGGACTGCTGCTATTTTTAATATGCATAAATTATCTAAAAAGGAATATAAACAACAACCTGGTTAAATCTGAAGATTATACCATGCTAGGCGGATTGGCAGATAATCTAGAATCCATGGAATTGTTACAGAGACACTTGGACAGCATACAGACTTGGGCAGATGTGTGACAGATGAAATCTGATGTATGCAAATGCATACAGTATTACACATAGGAACTAAAAATGTTAGGTTTGAATAGGCAATGGGAGACCTAAAAATTGAAAGTATTTCTCATGAGAAGAATTTAGGAGTCAGAGTAGACACATCACTACCCACTTCCAGACAGTGCTCAAAAGCCAGTAAGGCAAAAAGAATGGCGGGTTACAAAGAATGATGTGTAGAGTACAAGTTAAAAAAAGTTTTTGCAAGGATTTATAATGCACTGGTAAGGCCTCACCTGGATAACTGTGTGCAGTTTGGGTCTCCGGGGTACAAAATTACTGTATATACTCACGTATAAGTTGGGTCTTGAAACCCGCAAAATCGATCACAAAATCAGACTCCGACTTGTATGCCCATTCAAAAATGAGACACCCTCTTGCATCAGTTTCTCAGACACATCAAATTTTGTTGCAGCAGTGCAGTCACTAATTTCATTCGCCACTTCAACGACTTTAAATATAAAACCAGCTTCATATTTTCTTCTGATTGAACGCTCCATCGTAGATAACGGATGTTCTTACAATAAAGGTGTATGAGGGTATGAGAGACAAAAAAACACAAAACAGTGCAAACGTCACTTCGGAAGAGTTTGGATATTACCGTGTAGTCACATAGGCACAATACATTGAAAAAAACGGCAGTGTGCTCCATGGTTACTCTCTCAGGTGGGCATTAGCATATCAGCGTGAGTTTTCCAAATTCGCCTTATACGACCGACATTATAAAATACCAGAAATTATATGGTAAAATCAAGCCCCGACTTGATTTTCTCCACCGGGAGAACTTAAACGCGAGTATATACAGTAAGGGGAATTAAATGGATAGAACTGACAGGCTTTTTTGGGCTGAATGCCCTTTTCTCGTGTAAATTTTTCTAATGGTCTAATGTACTTGGAGCACAAGTCTGCAGATGGAACACTATCAGTATTAAAATGGCCATCTCCGAACCCAACCTCAACATAAGTGAAGCTGTGTGGGATCACTTGGATGGGGAAAATAACAAAAAGCAACTTAGTCAACAGAAAAGGTATGAAAAATCCTGCAAGAAAAATATATCACAGGACTTGAAAAAAACAATGCAGTTTGCCAAAGTGAATTGGTACAGTTTTGCATTCTATGGAAGGTCACACAAAATACTGTTCTGTTTTAAAAACAGAAGACAATAATGTTGCCTTTATTGTGTAGATGTCTGTGTTTATTTTAAAATATTATTTTTCACAAGTGAATGAACTCTTACTGTCCAGAAAACTGTCTAAAAATAATTTTCTTTTCGGTATAATTCATAACAGCATATATTTTTCTCACTTCTTTGTAAACAATTTATTGTGCATTCATTCCAGACTACACTGGGACTGAGGCTTTTTGGTCCTAACCCACAATCTACCCACAGATGATTCTTCTATAATGAAAGTTGAATATGTAAAAAATTGTATTTTACACTACTTAAAATGAAATGTCTATACAATAAATGATGTGTTTTTCTAGAGTGAAGTTTCCACTATGAATATGAGACCCATCTGATAGTGGAAAAATTATGGACACATCACGACCATCTGAAAAATAGTCGCGCTGATTTTAATACACATATTTAAACAACCACTTAAATTGAATGAGTTCAAAGATTCAGATATTTGGGTTAATGAAAGGGTGTATAGTCACCTCAAAAAATCTGTGTGTTTCATTTCAATTCACAGGAATTAGACGACTGCTTTAGAACTATTCCTCTAATGATGTTAATGAGTAAAGACTGTGTTTTTGCATGAAGATTTCTGGCATAAGGCAGAGGAAAAAGTCCCAGATTTAAAAACAGTTACTGGATTTCACTCCATACCTTCATACACACAGGAAACTTTTAATAATGTTCCTTGGGATGATTCATTCTTTCCAGATATTTAATGAAATCTTCTGTTTGTCTGTAATGGTTGTTTTGAAAGGGTGCATTTTAGCCTAGGACACTGCAAGTACTTTTTTCTTTGATCTATCATTTGAGCTGAGTCAGTAAGAGAACAGCTTTGTAAGTTTATTAAAGGGCCATGCACTAAAAATGAAGAATCCTTTTGGGATTATATTTTTGCTGCCTTTTTTGTTTTTCTTTTCAATTTTGTTAAGGCCTTTTGAGCTGCTGTATTCAGTGTTTCCAGTTATGCAGTATACATTACGAAAATTTTGTTGAAAAATGTTTGGAGTGACATCCTATCCTTATATCAATTAAAGATGATGCTAGTCTTCCATACAGTAGTTCCTACATGCAGTGTTAGCTTGGCAATTCACGTTTCCTGTTACCTGTTGTGGTAAACGGCCACAGCCCTTGCCCAGCCGGAACGCCCCTATGATGGTAGGACTGGGGGAGAGGACATATTCACGGCAATACCTCCCCAGGAAGACAAGAGGGCAATCCTCCTGTATTACAACAAGGAAAGCTCAACCCTGCTAGGGCCCATGGCCACCACCAGGGGGCGCCAGGACAAAACCGGAGTCCTGGACTGCAGCACTTCCACCACAACTGGAAATGCTGTCAGAAGAAGATCAGAGAGCACCTGGAGCACTATAAAAGAGGCTGCCTCACTCTGTTCAAAGAGCCAGAGTCGGGAGGTGGAGGACAAAGCTTGCTGGGAGAGGAGTGGAGGTTGCAGAGAAGAGAAAGAGAGAGAGAAAGTAAGAAGAAAAAGAGAAGGGACTGAGCAGTGTTGTGCTGAATAATTGTGTACTGTGCTCTGAAGTGGGGAGCAGAAAGTAGAGCTGCCCCAGGAAGAAATAAACTGTATGGTGTTTTGCACTTGTGTGTCTCTGTGCCTGTCTGTGTCTGGGTTCAGGGAGCTGTACGTCCCTGTGGCTTTCACACTGTGTAAAAGGGTTATGTTATGAAATAAGTGTGTCTTCATTTTTTTCTGATCTTACTGATATGTTTTTTTTCAATTTCTTTCAGAACCAGTTTATTTTTTATCTAGCAGACTTTATTTTGTTTTTTGCCACAAACAGAGTCCATAGGAAAGGCTATGCTTATTACCTTTCTGGTAGATTAGACACATTGCTGATAAGTAGGAGACTCCATAGTAGTTACAGCCTGAAGAATCTAACAACTTGAACAAAGAAACTATCATAGTCATCTCCATTCAATTGGAATTTTCTTCCTGTCTCATCATTTAGGATAGCTTAGTCATTTAGCCTACTAACTTTGTTACTCCTTTCTTAATCATTTCCTGCACTACATCATTCCATCCTCACGCCTTTCCCATCCTTATCAATTTTTGCTTGTTATACTTCAGCTTGTTTGAGGACTCCATATAATTGTTATTCCACTGTACTTTCTCTTAATATTCTATGTTTGCTACATTTCCGGTTGTTTTAAATTTCTTTAACAAATATCTACTCCATGCCTCTGAAACACTTTCAGTGTCTGTCACTAGCTTGTTCTTGTTAACCTTGATTACTTTACATTGTTTTTAATACTTTTTCCTCAGTCCAAAATTTTCTTCTATTGTGGCTACAAACAGCTCTCAAAATTGTTCTTGTGTTTCTTCTACGGTTTTCCTAGTTTAATATACTAATCTCGATTTTCTTGACTTTTGTTTTCTATTTATGACTTTTTAACATTTATCTTGTTACTAAGAATATATTTCATTCTGTCTGTCCACCATTATGTTCTTGTCCACTTTATGTTCACTCTCTGTGCCCTTCATATCTGTCTAGCTGTGCGCAGTATGCTTTCCTTTATGATATTCCAATACACATCTATGCTTCATTTGCTATTCTCCATACTTCCTAGACTTTCTTCTAGCATTTCAGTGCTTTCTATGGTCCCAATGCAATGCTACCTATTCTTCTACTATTACTTTATTCTCCGATTGTCTTATTTAACCTTTTCACATCTCTTTGTTTTCTGTCTCTGTTGTCTTCTAAACCAATTATTGGTTACAAGCAATATATTATCTGTGACAAGTTCAGTGCCTTGTACCACTGTTACATTCTTCACTGAAAAATTAAGCGCTCTGGTGTTGATTATGTAATCAATGATAATTTCTGCTTCTCTGTCTCCAGCTCTGTAGGGGATTTGATGAATACTTTTAAGTAGGGATATTATGAGCTGAATATTTTGTGGTTGTTAATCCTTTTTCAGCCCATCCTATACTAGATTGGAATACTTCAATGTAGAGAACTGTATAGTCCTGCTCTTGACCACTCCTGGAATTTTATCAAACTTCCAGCAGGTAGCATCAAAATTCCATTCTGTTCCATGTGCTCCCACCCACTTTATCCCATGGTCACCTAAAGTTCCATTCTGTTCCGAACAGCATTCCCACTTTCCCCATGAAATGGAACTTAAATCAGGCTCATAACCTAAGTGGAGTCTTAATACAGCAGAATCTATAGAAATAAAAATCAAAGGTATGATAACTCTGTTTATGATTTTTTTTCTTTTTTACAATACAATCTATTAATGTTGTTTTCAAAAAATAAAAAAATAGAATAACAGATACAGAGAGTGACCAGACATCTTCTTTTTCCTGACAATGTCCTGCTTTAGTGACTTAAATTAGCAGTCTGGTTGATATGTTTAATATCTAAAAAAAAGTCACGTATTTTGTCTTAATTGTTACTTTGACTCTGTAAACAAACGGCAGACCTACATATTTTTTCCAATCCATGTGTGACACGTATGCACTTTCTGTTCAGTGCAACTTGGAATTGGCATTGGGATTGTTTAAGGAAATGCACACATGGCAGCTTAACTCAAGTGACAGCTAGGAGAAATGCAAAGAACCACTTATTATTCAAATCCAACCTATAAATACAATGGTGTCCACAAAGAAATTGAACATCTACAGACAAGTAAAATAAATACATAAATGTACGACTTGAAATTCACGTTTGCACTGAAGAGCGTCATTTAAGAAGAGATTCTTAGTGACACTTGTTTTTTTGTTATTATGGAAGAGAAATAGTAAACGTTCTAATGACTTGTGGGACTTCAAAGTAGTGAATATAAACTAGATGTTTAAAATTATCAAATTGTTTGATTAGAAAAACTAATATAGATCCATTGTATATAAAGGCATGTCTCAAGTTTTGATTATATTTGTGCCCCTAGTCCGCTTGTATGACAAACAAACTCTTATTACTGAAATAGACAGACAGATATGCCAGCTTTGGCTTGCATGCTGGTAACTCAAATATTTAAAATACACGATATTTATGCCCATGCCCCATAGCACAGCAGAATACATTGTTAACCTTGAACACATGGAAAGGGAAATGGAAGAAACCGAACTACAACTACTAATCCTATTGTGCACCTGCCTTACAAACTGCTATGCATATGCACCATAGTAAATTCAATTATGCATTAGAAAACTCTATTGAAAAAAATAAAAACCAGGCACCACTGCATCATGGACAACTTTTACAGTGAAGCCATTTTGATTTTAACATCAACAATAAATGATAACAGCAAAATAACTTACATAGAATTTATGGTTTTTAAGAATTTTTTCAGACGTTCACCAATGCTCTCAGCTTTCCAGGAATAAGTTTGAGTTCGCCACATCAGCTCACTACTATTACATTTTAATCCTACACTACAAAAAATTAAGTTGAGTCTCCCAGGATTTCCACAGGAATGCGATCCTCTGCCTTAGAGCATATGCTTTTCCGTGATAAAATGCCCCAATACATTTTTCATAGTTTCAGACAGGCCTAAAAGTTCCAATTTTCATCTCTCCAATTCTTGCGCCACTTACACTTCTTTACATGTTAACATCTTTATATTTCATTTACCAAATCTCATATTCTTAATTCTTGATGGTCTTTGTTTCTTAATCCATCCTGTTCCAAAGAGATCTCTTCACTAAATCTTTTTAAACCAGCTGTATGAACTTTTAACTCAATGGCAGAGGTCCCAGTGGTTTCCATAACTGCCTCTGGGTCTCCTTGTCTGTTTTTTTTTCCATTTGCTAAGGGCACCAGTCATGCTGCTGATCAACTGCCATCACACCTCTTGATTAGCTACATCAAGACTCTTACCATTAGTGCTTTGCATGGCTACTGTAGCAAAAATATTCAGAAGACAGTTGTTGGCAGAATTCTCCGATATTCTGGAGAGATGAAGCTCACCAGTACTTACGAAGAAGGTCTATTATCCACAGCCTCCTTCCTGGTTTTTCACAACCTAACTGTCAAATTACCTAGAAGATTATTCAATCAGGTAGCAAAAGAATCAAAACAGGTTTAAAGAGCATGAAAGCAGACAAGATCAAGTTATGATTTATATCATTTTAAGGAAGCAGTGTGAAGGCTGAGCTTTCATTGTTACATTTTGGTCAAATGCAAAATTATGGACAGACTTACCTTGAGGAATCTATATAAATAAAATGTATTATTATTATTACTATTATTTATTATCTATTGATAATACTTAAAGATGTGTTTATACCACCAACTGAAGAAGAGGAGAATTCAAGAAAGTCTCATTTACCAAAAAAAAAAATGTCCACAAAGGAAAAGAAATGTGAGATGAAGGAAAAGGTTATATAAATGAACCATTAAAAGAGTTACGTGAAGTAAAACATGGAACGTGGGACAAGTATAAATGATTAACTAAGATAACATAACATTCCCAATTCAGGGTCCTTGGGGAGATAATTAACTACTCTTTATAATTAAGGCTATGACAAGCAAATTATTCTGCTTTGCTGGATATCAGTTTCCTTTTAATGGAGGCCAGCTAAAACCTTCATAGTAATGTCAGTGCACATTCAATGTAAAGGTCTGCATCTGTTTGCTTCTTACTGTATAAAATCTGTTGCCACCTATGAAAGAATGGCAGGAAAAGAGAAATACAGATTGACCAGTAAATATGTTAAATTAAGACTTAAGATCCATAACAAAGTCAAAAGACAAGCAAGAGTCAAAAGACTGAGAAAGCTGGACAGAACCAATTGTCAAAAATAGAATTGCTAGACAGAAACAGACAAAAAATAGTGAAGCTAAAATGTCTACATTAGTTTTGAATTGCCCCTAACTAAACTTAAGAAAGGACTGTTATTTAACTCAAATAAACCAATGTTAGTTTGACAAACGTTTGCATGATGATGCAACTTGAATAAAAATGATTGTCCTATTTATAAATAATATGGCTGGTGCTACAATGATATGACAGGTGATATCAGCATCATAATGATAAAAAAAAATCTATACTAATAAAAGGCAATGCCCTCACTGACTGACTGACTGACTGACTGACTGACTCATCACTAATTCTCCAACTTCCCGTGTAGGTAGAAGGCTGAAATTTGGCAGGCTTATTCCTTACAGCTTCCTTACAAAAGTTGGGCAGGTTTCATTTCGAAATTCTACGCGTAATGGTCATAACTGGAAGCTGTTTTTCTCCATTTACTGTAATGGAGACGAGCTTGAAACCCGTGGGGGCGGAGTTTCGTCTGACATCATCACGCCTCCCACGTAATCACGCAGTACGTAGAAAACCAGGAAGAGGCCCAAAAAGCGCTGAAGAAAACATGCATTATATAATTGAGAAGGCAGCGAAACAATAAGAAGCGAGCGAGTGACATATACAACCATATTCATGAGTTCTGCTACTTCGGAAACAAAGCACAGTGTAAACCTACACTTTAAATTAAGTTCATAGACAGGCTGCTGCTGCCGTTTGTAATTTAGTGCCTGCCCATATAAGGCCGTCTGTCAGCGGCAATCCAATAGCAAACTGCCACGGGTAAATATTCACGGGTGAAGGACTATGCTTATGCAGAGGAAGATGAGATGGTCAGGGTGGTGTTTGGCACAAACTCAGCGAAACTGCGAGAGAAAGTTTTAAGTACCGGGACTTCGGTGGCATTAGATACAGCCATGGACATAGCACGACATGGCAGCAGCACAGCTGGGAACCTTCGATGCATGTACACCGAGCGGCTCACGTGAACTGACGCAGTGCACAGACAAAAAGCAACAGTTCCGAAGAGCGCTGAACAAAAACCGAATTACACAATTGAAAAGGCAGCAAAAAAATATGAAGCGTCTGATACATACAAACATATTATTCATAACTGCAGCTACTGCAGAAACAAAGCACACGGTGGAAAAAGTGAATGTCCCGCTAAAGGAAGACAGTGTTAAAAAAAAAAAAAACCCGTGCATGCAGTGTGTCAGGTCTCAGATAAAGAAGAAGACGAGCTGTTTATTGATGCAGTAAGAAACAAATCTTTTTCATAGCTTCTTTAACACACTACGTCTCCGCTGCGATACGCGGGTATATATATATGTATATATATATATATACATATATACCCCGACATACCCCGATCTACATACTCGAATAATGAATACTTTATTCGCAATCAATGATTGTTTTGGTAAAGCCATACTCAGTGTATTCATTAGATGAACGGTAAAAAAGTAAGAGCGAGGGGAGGGTCACTTATTGAGGCATGCAGGCAAAACCACATTAGCACGCGGGCTCGATGCATGAAAAAATATATCTTTTCAAGTTCTATTTAGTCCATATGTGTCAAACTCAAGGGCCACGGGCCACATCCGGCCCGGCGTGTAATTATATCCGGCCCGCAAGATCATTTTATATACTGTATTATTGTTATTAATGGCCCGGGTATATGAAGCGCTGGTAACACAATAAACTACAGATCCCATAATGCAGCGCTTCAGCTGCCTTGCCGAACACTTACCGCGTTAATCAAGTCTAGCTTGCAAGTTATTGCGAAGCTAGCCCACACGATGCTTAAGAGAAAAGTTGATTCTGAAAATAGAGCCTTTAAAAACCGATGGGAGGCTGAGTATATGTTTACTGACATTGCCGTTAAACCCGTGTGTCTCATTTGTGGAGCTAATGTGGCTGTAATTACAGAATTTAATCTAAGACGGCACTATGAGACAAAACATCAGGGTAACCTGAAAGACCTGAATGCAATGCAGAAGATACAGAAAGCAGAAGAATTAAATAAGAATCTGACACTTCAGCGGACGTTTTTACCCGTGCACAATCACAAAGTGATTTCAAGTGAAGCTGCTTTTATGGGAGACACAAATGCACCAGTGCAACTTGCCCCACTTTCCCTGTTGCCAAGTAATGTTGAACCAAGTCGTCACTACGGTGTTCCCAAATACGCACTTTGCTGATAAACTGAGCGCACGGCGCTTTGGTGACTTTGAAGAACAAAAAAAGTCCGTCTACATGCGGCTCGAACCTTGTGCATGTTTGGTAGCACATATCTGTGTGAGAAGCTCTTCTCAGTGATAAAGACTAACAAAACAGCACACAGGAGTCGCCTCACTGATGAGCACCTGCAGTCCATCCTGAGAATCTCCACAACACAGAACCTCACACCAAACATAAACGAACTTGTTGCCAAAAAAAGATGCCAGGCGTCCAGCTCTAAAATGACATATGAGCAAAGACAACTGAATGATTTGATTTGTTATTGCTGAAAGGAACACATTTTATTTATATTTCCAGGTTTTGTTATGCAGCATGTTCATATTTGAATTTGTATAATTTTGACAGGATATATTTTTATGGAGAGCAAAATCTTTTGGGATATTTAAAATCTAAGTTTATTTTTTATATAAAATTACATAAGAGTAAAGAAATTTGAATGTTTGTTCTTTTAACGTTTACTTTATTTCTAACTTGTATAATTTAGACAGGATATATTTTTATGGAGAGCAAAATATTATAAGTTGTTTAAGGTTTGAGTTGATTTATTCAGGAATAATATTCCTGTCTGTTTTTACCATTCCTACCAAAGATATTTCTGTCGACTAAATAAAAATTCCTTCTATTTAAAATTTAAATAGAACTTGAACAAATACGATAGTTCATAATATCCACGCAGACTTGCACGTAAGAGCGGGAGTTATCCGTTTTACAAAGCAGCGTCTTGCACTGATACGAAATAGCTGTGTGTGTATATATGTAGATATGTATGTATATGTATATATATGTTTATATATGTGTGTGTGTATGTATATATATATGTATTTGTGTGTATATATGTGTGTGTATGTATGTATGTGTGTATGTATATGTATGTGTATATATGTAGATATATATATATATGTATGTATATATGTGTGTGTGTATATATATGTGTATATGTATAGATATGTATATATATATGTTTATGTGTGTGTGTGTAAATATATATATATATATATATATATATATATATATATATATATATATATGACAGCAACACTCATCACTCACAACAGTGACAAAACAATTACATTGACAATCATGTTACGTTATTTTCAAAATGTTTCCTTTTCTTTTTCATTGCTTCTTTAACACACTACTTCTCCGCTGCGAAGCGCGGGTATTTTGCTAGTAAGCAATAACTACAAAAATGGAATAAATTATCTTAAATGCAAAATACATTCTTATAATCAAAGCCAGGAGTCATAACACTATTATCAATGAAGCAGAATCAGTGATACATTAAAAAAACTATTAGTACAAGCATAGAACAACAGCTGACACCACCAATGACCTCACCACGTGTGGTGCATTCTCCTCTTCTCTGTATTCTTTGCCTTCAGCCAACTAACAAAGTTGAAATCTAATTTTATAAGTTATCTCTGATTCCAATGGCTACTAATTTCAAAATTAATCATGGGTGCAGAATCTTATCAATAGCCTAATGAAAAATCTAAATAAATTATGTTGTGTGCTTTGCTTTTCTCCTGTTTGCCTGTTCCGATTGTTTTGACAGGATAACAGATCAGTTTGGAGGGATATAAATTATCTTCTTGTTTATTTTAGAGTATTGCTCCCATAATTTTAAACTGGACAGAAGTCAGTTTTATTGGGCTATAATTATTGGGATCTGTTCTATCTTATCTTTATGGGCTGAAGCAACACCTGCAACTTTCCAGTCATGAAACACTTCTCCCATTTCATGTAACTTCCTAAATATACTCAAAAATAGATTACAAATAAAGTGGTACCTTAGTATATGTCCGCTTTGGAATAAGTCCAACTTGGTATACGTCTTGTTTGGACGTGAAAAATTTTGCTTGGTATACAACCTTTGTTTGGAATACGACTCACGTGCTAGAACACTGCGCGCTACTCTTGTTTACCTCTCTCGAGAAAAAGCCTCGACTGCCCATGAGCATCAGTATGCGCTATAACTCTCTGTGAATTTTCAGGTGATTTTGTGTTTTTTCACGTAAATTTGAATTGATTGTTGAAAAGTATGAAGGTGGCATGCGTATCCGGGACTTGGCTGCTGCATACCGTATGCCGAGAACGACGGTATCTACGATTGTGAAAAACAAAGACATTATTAAAAAGTAAAGTGAGGTTAAATTTTAATTTATTTCATCTAATTGCTTTTATATTTATGTATTTTAGTATTAAGCAGTGTTTAACTTATTTTGTACAACCCCATCAACATATAATATGCCAATAAAAATAGGATTTTTTTTCATGGGAACGGATTAATCGTTTTCCCTTTATTTCTTATGGGAAAAATTTGTTTGGTATACGTCCTGTTTGGTATAAGTCAAAGGATCTGGAACGGGTTAAGGACGTATACTGAGGTACCACAGTAATGTCTTTTATTTCATTCAACTCTAACAGTAAAAGTCTAAGGATTTATCTATTTTCTAAGGAAAAATAAAGAGCATAACATCTGACTCCTTTATATAAAATAAAAATCTCAAAATTGTTTTTACTTCTGCTGGAGTCGTTTTGCTGATTTCTTTTTAATAAATATGTGTTTGAAGCACAGTATGTATAAAATGCAGCATCACAGGCCAACACAATGTTATATTTTAGCCAGGGTTACTCCGTTGGCTGGTATTCAAATTTCTTTTTCATGTTTTTTGCTTTGCTCCCTCCCACACCATAACCTATTATCTATGGGGGAGGAGTGAAAGCTTTAGTTTCATCAAAAATTTCAATCTATGGTTTTCAATGAATTTTGATGTTTTAGGGTCCCCTGATGCCAAAAACACCAATATCTCAACGATGTGTGTGTGTGTGTGTATTTATGTCACAGTTTCTTGAGGACGGTCTAGAGCTAAAATGGCTAGACAGAAAAATACCAAACTCAAAAGTTAAGCCTGTTATGAGATGATGATGTGCTGATTAGTTTTTGAGCCAAATCGTGCAAGAGAAATAGACACTCTAGAGGAACTCTCAAATACCGTAATTCTGCAATTAATTATGAATTCTTCTCATCGATTGCTATTGTAATGACCTATTTTATGATCAGAAAGGTCAGCATCAGAACGTTAAATAATTACTGAAATGTTATAAAATAGTTTGGGTAACCTGGTCCCTAGGGCGCAAAGCCTACTGACACTCATGTCTGAATTTGTTTGCTTGTGTTTGATTAATTTGTTTGTGTTAGTATTGTTATTTATGTTGATTATTTGAATTATTCTTTGTTTTTATTAGTTTTTTTTTTTATGTATCCGTGCTTTTACTATGTTTCATATATTTCTGGGCAGTTCCTGGAGAGGTGGAGCCACATGTCCATCTCCATCAAGGGATTGCCCTCCACTTTGTAAAGGATGAGAGAACATACTATCCCTTGCGGTACATTGTTATTGTATTCTGTTGAGTTCTCTTTCAATTACAGCTTTGTACTGGATTTTTGTCTTACTTGCTCTATTTTATGACTTCTTTCTAGGAACTGTGTATTTCAGAATTGTTTGCCATTGGATTGCTTATTTTTGAAAGCAACTTCTGTGCCTTTTGTGCTCCTCAGAGCTTTTTTTGCTACAGTCCATTTCTGTGTAACAAAGTTTTCTTTTTATAAAAATCCTTGGTTGAGGGATCTTTCCACTTGTGGTCCTTTTTGCAAATGTTTTTGGGACTTTCTTTGGAAGAAATCCAAATCATGACACTTACTATTCATCCCCTTCAACCACACTCTGGAATTGCTCATTTGGCTTTGTCACTCAGCATTTCTCTGTTTATTTTGTAGCCCCATCAGTGTGGACATTCATATACAGACTTTTGAGCCCTCATCGATCCCTCCAGTTCACTGCAATAGACATGTCCATACTGCACGCTGACCTGGACTGCTGGCTGTGAAAACTCTGAATCATAATAATTAGTTTATCTTTTACTTTCACTCCTTCTAATCACGTGCATTTTTAGTCTTATATTGTAGCTGCCTGTGTTTGCTTTCTAACAGTTCTTTAAACAGTTGCTTTTAAAATTTTCAAGTATACTTTTTTTGCCAGTACTGTAATTTTTAGAAAATTAGGATTCATTGATTGAGTGATGGTGTGGCACAGTGGTAGTGTTGCTGCCTCGCAGTAAGGAGACCTGGGTTCGCTTCCCAGGTCCTCTGTGTGTGGAGTTTGCATGTTCTCCCCGTGTCTGCATGGGTTTCCTCCCACAGTCCAAAGCCATGCAGGTTAGGTGCATTGGCGATCCTAAATTGTGTGTGTGTCCTGTGGTGGGCTGGCACCCTGCCCAGGGTTTGTTCCTGCCTTGCATGCTGGGATTGGCTCCTGTGTTAGGATATAGCAGGTTGACTAAGCAACAAATCAAAAGTCAACTGTCTTTTTTATCAAGTATAAAAATGCAATACATGCACAATTGAGACAAAAATTACACCAAAAAGTATTCTGCAACATTATTTTAAAAAGTGTGTTTCATTTCCCTTTGTAAAATGAACAATGGGGCACATTTTATTTTACTGCATGTTTTTGGAGCTGCTACAGGAAAGTGGGTTACAATCACCTTCCACAATAACAGATTCTTAGAACAGTGTCCTTTTGTTTAGTAATTGCTAAGCTATGTACTAAACATAGCACTGCGTTGTGGAGAATGACTCTGGCCCAAGGTTGACTGTGAGAATCTTGTTTCTTTTGTTTGCTCACACAAATTGCTTAACTTTAATTAATCACTTTGCCTGAAGTGATTTCATATTAATTACAATTACACAGTTAAAGCTAAAGTGCAGATTATATGGGTTTGGGAAATTGTTCTTCCTGCTGGGATCTTTAGGGAATTAATTATTTTTTTATATGGAACAAAATTAAAAAAAACACTAATTATTAGTTTTGAAAAAAAAGGAGTTGGAGTAGAAATGCCAAAACAGTTTGATGGCACAGATTAGATTATACTTTTTTTGTCCCCAAGGGGATATTTATTCATTTGGTGGCATCCCTGAAGGCTGAACAGTCAGGGTTTATGGTAGGATTGGAGGCAATTTAAGTCTGCAAAGTTTCATTCTTCACTCTGGTGCTTGTCATAGTTAAATGCAGAACAACCATATAACATAAAAAGCATTTTGGTTAAAAAAAAAAGAACTTTGATGCCTTTGAAGAGAAAGACATTTTTCACAATCATGGCTTATATTCATTTGCCCTGAAAACTTGCATATTTAAGTGAACACGTATTTATAAATAAAACAAAATGCATTACCTCCTGCAGATTCCAATGACAACCAATGAGGCACCAAAAGAAATGTAAAACAAAAGCCTTAAAATTTGCTTAATATGTCCATTTCGAAGTGTTAAAGATTCACAGTTATTGTTTGCTATTCTTATGCTAACCAAAGTTGAAAATAATTATTTTCTATTACACATTCTTGGCACTTTTTTGGGTAATGTAAGTGTTCTCTCCTCTGTTCACAACAAGTAGTATGTATGATTTTTATGTAGACAACAGGCAATATATAAAGGACAGTTCTACAGTGACATGGGGAAGAATATCACAAACAATCTGAGTAAGGAAATCAAACAGGTTTGATTTTGTCTTTACTTATTAGAGCAGGCTCTGTGTGCATGAGAGCTGACAACCAATGAATGTTCAATGAGAAGTACAATTTTAAAAAATGTAGCATTGACGAATAAGGAAAGTTGGCGTCTTGGATCTCACAAACAGAACAGAAGGTTGTCTATTTGATGTCTCATGTTTTATGTACCACAACAGAATGGAAAAAGAGAAAAAAGAGCAGTGATTATGGCTGAACCTGCTGAACCTGAACGTCTGGCAGCACCTTACTAGCTGCCACCAAAAGGGGTGAGCACTCAGTCAGTAAAGACATGCCCTGCAGATTTCAGTCATTTAAATTGACATGGTCCAACAATGAGATAAGCAACTGCTATTGGCAATTCTGTCATACCTCACTAGAAGTCATGTACTGTGACATCAGCTTTATGTGACTACCACACAGTAAGTCTAATCCTGCATTTAACATATAGCATTTGTTGTTTAGCGATTTAGAGGAACAAAGTATTTGTGGTAAAGAGCAGATGTATCTAATATAATAACCACTGAGTGTATATTTACATACAGATATACATACTGTACATTGTAATAAGTGGAGACCAGAGGCATGGAAAGGTTTGGGGCAGCCACCCGTTTAATTCGGTTTCCTGGCTGCAAATGTCTTTGAGGCATCGTATACATGTTAAACAACAGAGTCCAAAACAGAACTGCCTGCCAGAGCAAAGGCAGTGTGCTTTATAGTACAGAGGGCGGAAGTGATGTCGTCCTCTGGGCCGGAACTGGAAGTGACCTCATCCTGGGGGCCGGAACCGGAAGTGACCTCATCTTGGGGGCCGGAACCGGAAGTGATGAGTCCTTCCTGGAAATGGCGGCTCCTGGTGAGATTTCCCGGGTAAGACCTGTAGAGAACTCAGAAAGAGCGTCAGCGTACCCCGCCCCCCCCGGGCAGATGTATAAGCAGTATGTTCTAAGCCCTTCAGCTGCCTCCCATGCACACGTGTGTGACAACATACTATCACAGAAATGGACAGGAGACATAAAAAGGTTTGGGGCAGCCACCAGTATGCTATGCCCTGGCTGCAAAAGGGTTGGATTTTGTGGAGTTGTGTCTGGTTCAAAGTGCAAAACAGAACTGTTGACATGTGGCAAAGATGGCGGCTTTAAAGGGGTGGACATTGATGTCATCCTGGAAGGTGGAACCTGAAGTGGTGTTGTGACTAGTGCCGAAAAATGGAAGTGACGTTATCTGGGCAGGAAGTGGTGTCATCACGGGTACTGGAACCCTGAGGAATATCCCGTGAATGGCCTGCATTGAGGATTGAGAGAAAAAGTCACTGCACCTCGCCATCCCCTGGTGAGACATGGAATTGTCACTATTCGAGCACTTTAGTTGCCTTCCATGCTCATGTGTGTGACAATACTTATCATAAAAATGTCTGATGATATCTTAAAATAAAATAAATATTATTATTCCGACCCCAATTAATCCCATTCAGGATAAAAAAGGGACCAGAACATAATAAGGTAGCACTGAAATAAGACAGGACTCAAGTGTTAATGGATCAATTTTGAATCAACCAACCAAATGCATGTAATAATGCAAATTATTATTATTATTATTATTATTATTATTATTATTATTATTATTATTATTATTAATTTTATTATTATTATTAATAATATTCCATTTTCTGTCTTTTCTTCTGAAAACCAGCATTTAGGTGCACCATCATTAAATGAAGGCAGTATCTTGCTTGGGTTAAAAAATGAACCTTGGTGAATATGTCTTCATTTTAGGAAATGAGGCATGAATACCAGCTAAACTGGTGAACATAACAAATAATGTTAAATTCTAAAGCCTTAGAAACATGCAGGAGTAAACTAGCAGAGTATCCCATGCAGTTGAAAAGACAGTCCCATTGTGGCTTGTGTCACATATATTTTGCATTTGGCAAAGGAACAAGTGACACCACTTGCAAAACAAATGACCTAAATAAAGAAAGGTCATGTTCCATACAGCAATGACTGAGCTAATATGCATTTTCTGAAGCTCAAGGGGCAGCTGTGAAGTTTTAAGGGACTTTTCCCAAGCTTACTGAGGCCATACACCAAATGGGTGTAACACATAAAATGCATTTGTAACAGGAAGGGAAGAAATATTGCAGAAATTCAAAGGCATCCCTGAATGTCTGACAGAGCAATCCTACAAATAAATTTTAAACAAACAAGCTCTTTTTAGCAAATTATGGGTTTCCTGCTATGCTTTCTGCACAGTGTAAAAGCTTATGAGGAAAAGACAGATTGTTTGATTTTCATCAGTTTTCATATGTTGTGGAAGATCATATTTAGAACATAACTTGTTTTTGCCAACATAAGAAGGCCCTCCTAATGTAATTAGAGCACTTTACTTCACTTGTCTTGCACTAAGGATACCAAGCTAGAATGGAGATGCTTTTGTTAACTGTAAGCAGTTACATTTGATTAGCACACAAACCATCTGTGAAGCCAAGATGAGACTGACAAACATTGTGGCTTGGTGGCCTGGGTCAACCTATGATTCATTTAATTTGAGACAAATTAAATTTGGCAGACATGGTGGTACGGTACTTCATGGCTGGCTTACTAGTAAAGTAGCTGACTGAACCCTCAGCTCTTCATAAGTCATGTAGTTTTCATTGTAACAGTAATCATGTCATTAGGTGTGCCAAGTGATAGTGCCTACCCACTCAGATGTTGGCACCTTACACCATTCCCTAAACCCCAGAATGTAGAAGAAAGGTGCTACAGTGCCATGCATCCTCTTGTGCACTTTGTTGCAGACTCGATGCGTCAGGAGGATGGTTGCTCTACCAACCAATAAATTTCTGCAGCATTGTGATTGCTTATATATGAGGTTGATTAGCAAAGTCCTTATATAGCTGTTTGAGGGTGGTTGCCGGACAGGTTTCAAGGCACATTCATGTACACACATTTACAAGATGATTGTGATTTATAAAGGTAAATTGTTTAGAAATGTGCATATGTCGGTATTTATAATTTGGATTTTTTTTTTTGTCATTTGCATTTTCTTGTTTTTTTTTTTTGCACACGCATATACTCATGCTTAAAATTCACTCAATTTTATAAATGAGACCTCTGGTGTCTTTTCATTTTTTAGGAATAAAAAAACAAACAAACTTATAAGCATAGATTGTATATAAAGCATTAATTCTTCAGAAAAATAGACTGTGCCTGGTTTGTGATCATAAATCTGACATTGTGATCTGTTTTACTTTCCTCAGGATATTTTCCTCCATAAAATCTTATTTTATATGAACTTGACTTTGTATTTTGTGAAACAGCTTCCCTAGAACCATCATATTCAAATTCATTAAATGCAACATTAAGCAGGATTGTACAAATACAGTATCAAATTCCCATAAACCACTACTGGTTGATAAACTGTAAAATAAAAGGCCTTTTAAACTCCCCATTAAAACAACCATAGTACAAACAAATCAAAAATTTAGTGTGCCCTTGGGTCCTTACTAAATAATGAAACAGTAAGTTCAGTGTTAAAGGTGAACTTTACTGAAAATTTGGGGAATTCTAATGTATTTACGAAGACAGACAGAGAGCTTCTTGGAAGGAAAGGAGATATAGCAGCTGCCTTAAGAACAATTGTTTATATTAATTAACAAAGTTTCAATATTGCACAATGGTAATGAACAAATATCCAGACATTTTAAAACCATTAAGAGTTTATATTAACTCTAAAACCAATTTTCATAATACTTCAAGCAGGTTAAAATTAAAGGATTTACTATATTCATGGCTAAAACTGTGCTCAATTTATGCTTTCACTGGCAACACACTCTAATTCACATGCTTTATCATCCAAAAGAGGCAAAATAAACAAGAACATTACATTTACAGATGTAGTTTAAATTGAGTAGTTTACTTTAATAATTATAGATAACACTGTCACTGCATCATCTTGAATAAACATGGATGAGATTTTCATACATGCGAGTATTAGCAGGTGAGGGCCACATTTTATTTGCAGCATCCTGTTATTAATAATAAAGCCAAAATGTACTGGGCTGTGACGGGCTGATGTCCTGTACAGGTACTGATTCTGTCTCTGACTACTGGGATAGGCAAAATATTCCCATCATCCATCCCTGAATAAGTGGGTTAGGAAAATGAATGGACGGATGTACTAGTGTAAAAAATATTCACTCTGGAAAGAGGACAAAAACACAAGAATAACAAAAATGTTACAATTATAAGAAAGTTGAATGGGGACCTGTGCATTGATTAAAGAACAGTAGGCAAGGGGAAACAGAAGCAAGCTGATGCATGGTAGCTTCACACATACAGTACTCTCCAACCATCCATTTTCTAACCACTTGTTCAGGTCAGAGCTATATGAAGCTGGACTGGATGTAAAGCACAAGACAATGGATGGAGTGTCAGGTCATCAAAGGCCCCACTCACATTAGAGCTATATGAACTCACACTGGGCCAGTGCATAACCCCCAATTAGTCTAAGCCAGGTGCCTTTCAGGAAGAACAGGCAGACTCCATACACAATGACTGGAAACAGCTAAGTGCTAAGCACTGCACCACCATGCTTCTCTACTAGAAATATCAGACTTACAATATTCAAACATGTTATTGCTAATCACTCTTTCTACTCCATGCCACCCTATAAGAAATGTCAGTCTTGCAAAATACAAGCATATAATCATACAGTTATTATATTCTATGTATCTATGCATTTTATAGTATGAAAATACTATTAAAGCATTTTTTTTTATCTTGGTTCACCTGAAACAGTTTTTTTTTATTAAATGTTCCACAGTTTGATGCCAAACCTAAAATATTCATTAAGGATTAGACATGATGAGTTTCTGTTCTTGTAAAACTTGATTTATTTTTTATGATGACATTTTTTATTGGGATGAAAAAATACACAGCAGAAATAAACAATTACAATTCTGAAAGGAATATAAGTTAAAAAGAAATGCATTTCCTAGAAATACCCCCAATGTGTGAAGAACTCATTGAAGACCTAAATTAGCTAAGGAGGCAAAACACCTTAAAAGAATGCAGGTGTTGGTTTGCCTAATGGACTTGATGAAAAGGAAGTTGGCCACTTCACCCTGAGGAGGGAGAGATGTCAAGTTTCAGACATTCAAGGAGTGACATTAAGAGATGATTTTTAATCTTTTCCACACATTTATAGCATAGTGTGCAAATCTACATTCAACTAAAATTGAATGTTTCAAATGCAGTAAGTTGTTTCAAATGCTCATTAAAGACATATCTTGTATGATTATAAGGCAAATGAAGATTACATAGTTTGCAATACTTTATGTAGAGCAATTTTCTGAAACTAAAACAATAGGCAGGTAAACAGTGTCATGCTTAGGTGGACTTTATAATAGAGAGATAAATGGTTGTACAAATGAGTTCACTAATCTGACCAATAATAATGTAAATAAGTATAATACAACAATTTGAAGAGCTTGACAGATGTCCAAGGTTTGCAAAGATGAACCGTATGTGCAGAAGGAGAGAGAGAGAGACAGAGAGCAATCACAATTTCCACGTAGAGCTCTCATCTACTTGGTCACCCTGGAGAGGCCCTGAAGTCAGAGAAAAGATAAAGGGCTATGCTGCTTGATGTACCTGGCTGCCTCTATCTATTTTATGCGTAGACACTTAAATGCTTTGCAAAATGCTATTAAGCTAATGCAACAGTTTATAGTTATGGTGTTTACTGATGGGTTGAATTCTTGTATATTGTGTAGAGTCGATGCCTCATAAGGGGAAGCCAGTAGGGCAGCATCCTAATGAGAAACTGTCAGGAGTTGACCATTGCTTTGGTTATGTTATATCCAAAAGGAATCAAGAAAGAAATCAAGACAATACAAAGGGAAACAATAAACAAAAAGACTGCAAGTATCAGTGAGGCACCACATCAAGACCAGGCCAGACATAAAAAGTTAGAGGTTAAGAGCCAACAATGAAATCAAGCCCTCACTGTCAACAACCCTCACCTACCTAGAAACCCAGTAGCCAAGTGTCAGACATCCATATCTTAATATTGTTGTGTGAAGTCTCACAAATCCTTGATGTTGGGAACTCAAGAAAAATCAAGTTACACAAGGAAGACTTCCAGGAATTAACAAAAAGAGAATTAGGAACATTGCAGTGAGAGGCCAGTAACAGGTTTCAGCAATGGTGTCCAGTAATATGGTGCTCTGCTGAATACAAATAACAGAAAAAGTAATAACAGATACAGTAGGTCTGTTACAAGAAATATATGGGGTGAAAAGAGGAATATCAATATAGAGGATCAAGGAAAATGAGGCATAAATACAGGAGTGAAAGAAAGAGCCAGAGAGACATTTCAAAACATTTGGCATCAGTTAAATCCTGCTTAGTAATTTAAATGAGTTTGTTAAAAAGATCGATGGAGCAAGAAGAGATTGCTGACAGAGGCAATTTATAGGAAGGAGAACAGATTTGAACTTATTGGTTTTATAACTTGATGCAGCATAATAGAAACTAAACAAATTAAGGATGTGAGAAAGATCAGAGTGGATATTATACAGAAAAAGCAGGTATGGCATGGGCATTTAGATAATCTTTTCATAATATGAATGTTGAGGGGGAAGTATAAAGGGTCTTCAAATTGTTAATAAACTCAACCCGCAATCCCACCAAAAAATTACCTGGTTCATATGGTCAAATTCCCTCTGTAAGAAAAGGTCAGCTGGAAATGTTGCTACATCAAAACTTGAAAAATAGGTGCAGGGCTCAAAACCAGCAAAAAACATAATTGCCTTCTTTATAGGTCTGGAAACACAAGTAGGCTTCACTGCTAGCAGCCTTACCCCAAACTCAAATGGTGTTGAGGTTTTTTTAATGTCTCTCAAAATTTGAGAATGCAGGAGAGGAAATTGTGAAAGAAAATTGAACTGCTTGCATGCTACTAAGGGTTAAAAGCTGTTTTGTTATACCTGCAGGCTAGTCATACAGGTGTCTGTCATAAGACAGGGTGCAGTAAGTTGACCTAGGACAACTCCTTTATTTAGAATGCGTCCTTTAGACACAGGAAAGATGACTTTTCCTTCTTTAGGGCCCCATCTGCAACGTACCAAAACCGCAATTTAAAATGAAATGCATAGGTAAACAATATTATGCTTTTTATAAGTAAGGGGAAGGGGGACGGAGAAAATATAAAAAGCCACTGAAAAAGCGGAACTTTGCTCTTCTGCCTTGCAACATGGAATCCATGTACTCATCTGTGACTGAATGAAGACTGATTGATTAAACTATTCCTGTCTTCCTTGGGGGTTACTTCCACAGAATCCATAAACCTCCGGTCCAAAGAACAACAGAAAAAAATGTTTAATATTAAATACATTTAATAAGAATAATAGACTAAAAAATTCTGATCTGACTGTGTAAATTTGCAGAGAATGATTTGTAAGCATTGTTAGCAGCTTGGCATCAGTTAATCAAAGGTACTTGGCAGTAATTTTAACAGTCAGAGGGTTCATATCCCTGTTTTTTATTGAAAGAATAATCATAGTCATATGTATAGAGGGGCTCATTTTTGTGGTGGATATGGCTGAATTTAACTTTTGGAAAAGTAAGGTGAGTCACCATCTGCATTAGGTGAATGGAAGCTCAACAGAAAGACTGTGAGGACCTGGCAATTGTCATTAAGGCCTTCTTCATTTTTTTACCACTGAGGGAGGGGAGTCTAGTTGGTGTGGTAGAAACCAACATTTTAATTAAAGAAAGAAACTTATCCTCTAACAGGACAAGTCTGATAAAACCTTTTAGTCAATAATCAGGCAAAAGAAAAACTTGTCCAGCTGCGTCATTTATTTTACCTGCTGCAACCAAGTTAAAAAGGGAGCATCTTTCACAGTTGCCTATTATAGCATGATGAGAATGGTCCCATATTAAATGTATATATCTATTTTACATACTGAATTTGCATAACAGTGTCAATCAATGCATATATTTACTCTGGTTGGCTTGTTGCTTTATATCCAAATGACATATATAAAATTAAAGTCGATTTTATTATATTCTTATTTTTTTATACCCTTTTGGTTGAACCACCACCCTTGAAATTTCTGTGTATATAACAACTCTCCAATCTTGTTGAATACAGTACATCTGATCTATTTTTCACCTTTCAGTACATTTTGTGTATTACATTTTTGTCTCTGTTGTTATGCGATTCCTTTAAGATGAATGCTATATTTTAATATGGAAAGCATATCAAAACACTTTATCCTAAATGACCACGTGACACCTTAAGTCTACTTGTTCTGCCACATTGGGAAGGTGCTTAGTAAACTTAAGGAGGCTCAGACCTTCTTGAGAGAAACTCATTTTGAAGAGAGAAAGGTTTGTGTTTTCAAGAAATAATTCTGCATAGGATTCGTAATAGTGTGTATGAATCTCAGTGGGTTGTGTTACAATACCCCCAAAATATAGTGAGTAAACCACAATAGCTTCAGTAGATGAAGAAGAAAAAAACAAGAAAGGCCATCCCCATTAACAACAATGGAACAGCATGATGTTGAATCTAAACAAAGAAGTTTGAAAAAGTCTAACAATATGTTGTAGCTGGATACAAGGATACTTGAAACATCACACACACTGAAATTGGTGGAGAGATCAAAAAGCCTTCTGGGAGAAATGAGATGGAAGCACTCATTAGTAAAGTATTAGTCAGTGGCATGAAATTTGTGAAAAGCTTCAAGGACTTCTTTTCTGTCACTGTAGATCCATTTCAATATGAGTGAGAACACCTGTGATGCACCAAATACAAAAGAAACAGCTTCAGACCCTCTTCATGATCTCTTTTCATTACAAGTATCTTTACATACCTGGCTTGGGATATTTCAAGAATGAAGAGAACAGAGTGGAAGTTTATCAGGCCTCATTAAGGTTTCTCTGATCATCAGAATAGTTAAGATAACATGTCATCAGGTTTATTGTGTTCAAAAAAATCCCCACTGGGTGGCATGGAATAATAGCTGGCTATAGCTTAAAAACAAAATCCATGAGATTTTTACAGTTTTTTTTTGTAAAGGCTATCATTAGACTATATAGCACAATATTCAGTTGTAAAAGTATCAGTAATTCTGATGTAATTTATTTTTATGCAAAACATAAAAAAAGATTTTTTCTAGAAATTGTGTAGGATCTCTCAGTTCAAATTTAACATTAATTAGACATATTTTCCCAGTTAATTACCTGAATAAAACAGGATCTGTTTTACTCAATTGTCTTGTAACAGTTAAAATATCCAAGAGTAAGAGTTACAAGAAACCTTATCTTATGTTTACTACATTAACAGAGAGTGGTCCATCCATCCATTCATCTATCATCCAACCCGCTATATCCTAACTACAGGGTCACGGGGTCTGGTGGAACCAATCCCAGCCAACACTGGGCACAAGGCAGGAAACAAACCCCGGGCAGGGCGCCAGCCCACCGCAGCAGAGAGTGGTCATAGATATTAAATTACTCACGAAATAATAGTAAAAGGCAAGAAATGGAGGAAGTCAAAAGGGGCAGTCAGGAGCATGGCCTGGAAAACCGGCAATAGATTGATTTGCTTAGTTTATCCGTACAATTACTAGTTTCTTCTTTTGTGTGTCATTGATCTTATAAGCAGATGACAAGCTAATTGGTATCACCATCTTACTGTATATAGATGAAGTGCAATGACACATAACCAGCAACAGCATAGCAAACTCGAATATGGCTTTCCCCATGAATCTATCACCATATGGGGGAGCGCTAACCTGAATATACTTGCTAAATTTCAGCATGTTATGGTCACACTCATAACAATAAAAAGAATAAACATAATAACATTTAAAAAATGAGAAAAATAATTGTGTATGTAAGTAAAAAAAACTTTTTAACTTAATTATAATGTTCACATCAACAACATCAATGCAACCCCCAGAGAACCATCCTAGCAAAATCATTCATCCATCCAATCATTCATCTTCTCTGGTGACGGTCTCCCTGGGGTCTCCGCGCTCTGGGGTGACCACTGGATTTCTGGGCTTGGAACTCCCTCCATCTTCCGCACGTTTTTGGGGGCAGGTCTGTGGCCCTTCACACTCACTATTGGATGCTCCTATAGAGAAACCTTACACATACAAGCGTGCGTACGCACACAGGTGCTCACATGGTGCTTTCATAGGTATGACTTGGACATCTTCAGCACATGACCTAAGGCTGTGGTTGGCCCTAAATGCCTTAGTAATTATTACTGTGTGATTGTTAGCAAACATTTTTAATTTTATATATCTTCATGTAGCTGATGCAGCAATGTTTTTGTCTTGTGGTTTTTTTTGGGTTTTTTTTCCCTCTTTTTCTGCAGGTCTAGAAGCGGATTCTGGTTCATTTATTGTTTATTCTATACGAAAATCCCCCCTTCCCCCTTTACCTCCATCTCCTCCTTTTCTCTCTTCTTTTTCTTTCATTTTTGTCTCCGTGTCCGGTTCAAATCTAAAGAACATCTGAAAATATTTCTAATAACGTTTTGGTATCAGGCGTGGCGTCAGCAGAAGCTGTAACGCTCCACCTGAGAGAAAAACTGTAAGGCTAGTCGCCAGCATTCAGACATCAATTCTGATTGCTTCACAGCCGAACAGGACACGGTAAAAAAAAAAAAAAAAATCATTCATCCAAGGATCCCATGGTATCCATGATACCCAGTATAGCACAATTTATAAAAATATGAACACATCTGTTCCAGAACTATTTTCACTCTGAGAAATCTAACTTACTATTAGGAAAACAAAAAAGTAGATTATAAAGTTTAGGAGGACAAACACCCAACTATTTATATAAATGAGAATTAGTTTAGTAAATCACATCACACTCATTTGTGGGAATCCAGGTTGATGATTCAGTTTATCATTTGATATTTTCTGACTGTGCTGAAGACTGAGGCTATTTTTACAAATGTTCAATATATCTGTTGCAGAGGGTTCTGTATGATGTGCAATTTTGGAAATGTGTTCACAAGATATATCTAAACATTAACACATGTTAATGTAGTGAGCGAAATCACTGAGGAATAGTTGTATGGGGACAATATTCTTAAAATGCAGAAACAAAATCCTAATGATCTCATGCATCTTCTGTGACACAAATTATGTTGTAACAGTTACAGAAACATTAGATCCCTAGATTAGGAAATAAAAACAACTGAGTATAGGAGAGCATGTGAATCTTCAGCTGTTAGGCTCTTTAATGACAAAGATGAACTCAACAACATGACAAACATGACCTTGACTGTAATGGATTGCACACAAGTTGTACATATCTGTTTTCTCCTTTGGGAGATCAATAAGCAGCCACCACTAGATTTAGGTGACTAATTCTTTTCTTCACTCTGCACAGCTGTCTTCCCACTACCCTCAGTAGTCTGACCACCTCAGATGAAGGAGGAATGGACTAAGAGAGAGGCCAAAATCATAAAAGAGAGATAGAGACAGAGAAAGAGGGAGAATAACCACCAAACAGATGTGATTCTTCCTCTCAGTGCCTACTCTTAACTACTGCTGATTTCTGTCATAATCTGGCTTTTGTTTTGAATTTTTCACAGTTGCTCCTTGGTCTCTAAAATATTTTAAGCACCATTTTGGAGGTTTTAAAGACTATGGAGTACAATGATTGCATTTTTTTTTTGTTTTAATATTTTGCTACTTATGTTCAAAATGAGCTACATTCTCTGTGACGGCATTTTAATTTTGAATGGCTACCACCATTTTGAAATGCTTTCTAACATTTGTTTTCAAGCAAGTTGCTAGATTGGATGGCTTGGAGTGTACAATGTGTCACATCATTACTACAATGGTATGAAGGTCAAAATCATGCATTTCCTGGTTGTCTAAGGTTGTGGATACAACCTAAAAATCCAATTGTTTTTTTACTGTTAGACATCTGGTTACAAATTATTTTATGCTCTTTAAGTATGAGTTATATTTAATCTTTTGGCTTTGATTTTCTGAACTACTTTGGTTAATGACTTACTCTTTACATTTCTTGAACTACAATTTTTATTTTGTGTCCTTTGTGTACAGAATTTTTGTTTAGCTGTGTATGACCTTGGAATGTTATTATGATTACAATACATCTTCAGACTCCGTTTCTATCCAAAATGGCAGCCACCCTGCATAGTCAGTACAACTACGACTATTGATTTTCCCCTTCTTCCTACCTTCTGGTACACAGGAAACACTGGAGATATCCTAAAATCTTTTTTTTTTGGTCTCAGACACGTTATTCTACTTCGCAGCAGAATGTTCTAATCTTAAAAGGTAGACTATGGTGTTTTACAGAAAATTCTAAGCATGTGGCACCAAAAGCAATTTACACATAATGAGCTTACTATGAACCAACGAATGACAGATTTTTGGTAGTTGACATTTCTACGGCATTTGCTGCCATTTGTTTATCCTCTATGACTTTCCAAAACATAATGACCTTTCCATGACAAATATGTAACAGCACATTTACCAAGAACATGCACGCTGGCCATGTCACATTGCTTACAGCCACATAAGAAACCACTTTATTGCCAGACAGTATTACCCAATTTGTGGATCCCTCTGATTCATCCAATAGCTCTGGATAGTTGAGCATGCAGGCATCCCTTTTCAGCAGCCACATATTGTTTTGGAGCTGTGGAAATGCACTCCATTGTAATTAACATGAGTTTAATTAGGTAGTAAATAACATAAGCCATGGGAATGTAGTCTCCTGCCTCAGCAAACAAGAATGACTATTAAGTACTTTTAAATCAAAGAACGTAACAAGTCATTGAAACATACAGAAAAAGAGAACTACTCTGCTTCTTTATTTCTTTTTAAAAATATGGTGGAAACATTTTGAATGGCAGTAAATCAGTTAGGTTGCATTTGAAGTTAACCAAACCTGATGCTTTCAACAGATGGATTCGAAAAAAAAATGTGTTTAATGTGGCACTGGACTGAACATTTCACTGTGCCAGCTATGGCTGTCAAAGCAGAGAAAATAAATACAATGCATTTTAAATTTATACTTTCCATATCTATTATTAACCAAGCTGTGAAATATGACTTTAATAACAGTTACAAATGTTAGGACCGCTGTCTGGTAAATAAATACTTTACTACAGTTTATATAAAGGCCAGCGATCGTGGCCAGCCCTTTATAATCAATGCAATGTGCAAATAGTTGTGGCTGGGCCCGTTATAAGTATTGCAAACTCATTCCATAAACCCTTGATTAAATCACTGTCCTGTGGTTTCACATAATTAAATAAAAGACACTTTTATATTTGCAGAGTCTAAGTGTCAGACAGACAGGGAAGCAGTGCCAGCAGCCACATGTCTGAGATTTACTCTGGGTGTTACATGTTTACATGTCTGCTTGTTTTCTTGACCCTCATTCTGTATTTTTTTAACATTGGATTTTACTTAAAAATTTTATTTTGGACTAATAACCTGTGGTTGAAACAGCTGATGGTTAAGAAATATTAGGGAATTCTCTTGCATTTACTTTGCAATCTGAAGCATTATGGTTTACAGTTTTAGACACTATGTCAACTGCAGTTCAACAACTCTGGAAAGTAGTAGTCTGCTATTACACACTATTTTTTCCTTTTATAACATGTCTGGGTTCACACACACACACAAACAGACTCTGTGTGTGTGTGTGTATGTATGTACACAGTGGATTCAGAAAGTATTCAGACCCATTCATTTTCTGCAAAATTTGTTGTGTTTAAGATTTAATTTTAAATAGAAACATTGGCCATTTTTCCCATCAATCTACATGCAATAATCAATAATGAGTTTGCAAGTTTATTAAAAATCAAAAATGGATATCTTTGGACTGGGATAGTCCTTTGGCCTTGGAACCCCTGCAGATTTTGTTTTTTATACAGCTTATCTGTAGTTTTTTTTTGGTCCTCCCTATCCATCTGACCATTGGTCTTATCTTTAGAGACTTAGAAAATTAACACTATATATAAGGAATCTACCACTGTACTACTTACATAGCTTTTTTACGTAAGTCCATATTGATGTTTTTTTGTTATTTATTCTCTCTTATTCTTACCTTATTTTAATTTGTTTTTCTTTTTCTGAATCTATTTCTTTGACATTCTATAAATTGGGTGGCATGGTGGCACAGTGGTAGAGCTGCTGTCTCACAGTTAGAAGACCCAGGTTTGCTTCCTGGGTCCTCCCTGCATGGAGTTTGCATGTTCTCCCCGTGTCTGCGTGGGTTTACGAAGTATAGGGAAAGTATTGGAATCCTCCAAAAATTCCATTTCGAGATTTTAATAAATCTCAACATTTTAGACCTCCCTGAGTCCAAAAATAACATTTTTGGGATTATGTTTGTGTGCGTGTGTGTCTGTCTGTCAGTGAACATGATAACTTGAGTATGTATTAGGTGCAAAATGTAGATTTCTGTCAATTTTAGGATGTTTCTGCTTACCGCTTTACTTGTATTCATGCAGCTGTAGAGTCTGATGTATTCAACTTTACTTTTATAATAATTGTTCAATATACTATTAATTTGATTTTATTTCTTGTTGGTAGTTCTTTATTTTCAAAATATAAAAATATAATCATTGTCTTGCGGTTTACTCCTCAAATATCCATCCCCATATCTGAGTATACAAGAAAGTCTAGGGGAGACTACTCCCGATTTTTCTTTTTTAAATAAGTATATACACAGTACACTCAGCTAATTGTGTGTATCAGTAGCACTACGTAGCTAAGTACGTTTCTGTATACATTTATAGTTTTTTTTTTTTTTTTTAACAAAGAGCTAATATTATTGCCAGGCAGTGTGGTGTTGTGGTAAAGGCTTTAAATACCTAGGACTTCAAAGCCTGAGGTTATGGGTTCAAATCCTGCTACTGATGCTGTGTGACCATAAACAATCACTTCAGCTGCCTGTGCTTTAAATTGAAAAACAAAAGAATCCAGTTGTATCTCAGATGTCAAAAGTCAGCTTGGATAAAGGCAACACTCAAATAACAAGTAATAATAGTATTACGTCACTAGAGCTGCTTATTTTTGAATGTGTTATGTATAATTGTCCTTGAGTAAAACATTATTGCATTTGATCAATTTCTGGTTTTCCTAGGGACTTTTCTTGAAGGTCAGTAAATACAGAAAACAATTTTACAAGAAAGTGCATTCTTCTGAAATGGAGAATCAGTAGGGAAAATGTGTAAATTTAATTGTACAGTATATTATCATTATTTGATGTTTTTGTTTTTCTTTTTGTGTTTTCTGTCATTTATATGGAATCCCACTTTAAAGTTTTGGAGAGAGGAGTGGGGCATCCCCGTTAAGAAAATGTAATTGTAAATGATTTCGGAGGTCAGTTCCCTTTCAGAATCAATGGATGCAAATGTACTGTATATTACAGTGGTGTAGCTGGTGGGAAACCTGTTAAGTTTAAACTGACACCGTTGGTACATAGGTGCTTCTAGGATTTGCAGGTGTCAGGTTCTTAGCCCCTTCTGGTCTTATATGTATATAAAATTGAACATTTGTTTATATAGCACATTTTCATACAAACCGTGTAGCTGAAAAGGCTTTACTAGATGTCAAAGAGAAAGTTACAAGAAAAGAAAAAGCAAATAAGATTAGGGAAGAATATTAATGAATAAATGACCAAGAAAAAATAAATAAATCTATATGAATTTCTAAAACATTGATATATAATTAGTAGAAGAGTAACATCCTTATATACAGTATCACATTGTAAGCCTCTAAAGATGAGTCCAGTGATAAGGTCAGAAGGCTGGGAGGACAGAAAAAAGCAAAATCTGCAGGGGTTCCAAGGCCAAAAGGCCACCCAGCCACCTCTGGGCATTCTACCGAAAATAAATGCTCTCAAGTCATTTCTCATTGTTTGCAGGCTTCGTCTGAGAGGATTTGATGCCTAGTGGGTGGTGGGGCGGGGTCCCTTTGGGCTTTCACACACATTCATGTAATGGTGTAACCAGAGGTAGCCTTTGGAGTGTGCGGGGCCTAGGGCTGACCAACCCTACGTGGGGCCGGTTATGTCAAACGCTGTTACCGGTATGTGTGGACTGTATAAACTTGTGCGGGAATTTAATTAAAATAATGTTAACATACTCATTTTCTCATTACAGTATTCAGCTAAATTTTTGCAAGATAACACTAGGAATTTATCAAAATATAACAATATAATATATTAAAAAAAAGTGCAATTCATAATTCATGACAATCCCACGACAGTGCAAAATGCGATGTGGTGTCATGAGGAAATTAGAAGGGCCTCTTCTAGAAAAGTACCTAAATTGCAAGTATACCCTGAGTCTCGATATGCAGGATGTCATAGTCATAACTTACGTTGATGTAATGTCAGCTGGTTATCATTAGCAATACATGTTTTTGTGCATTAATATTCGGACTATGAAATGTTTTCAAAGATGTACATGTACGGAATTTGACCTTGAAGAGGTATTTTAAAAGGGTTATTCTTAGAAGCATCTCAAATATATATATACTGGAGAATATAACTCGAACGAACGGCTCACGCGGACCTCAAAAGCGGGGCGCCCCTTAGGCATGGGGCCTGGGGTGGTTGCCCCACTTGCCACCCCCAAACGCCGCTGTTGGGTGTAACATTGATATAGGGCTACATTGTTTATGATGGAAGATTGGGGCTTCACATCTGAAGCCCTTATGCCCTACCTGACACCACTGCCTTAGTCCAGGCTTGTCTTGGACTCAAAGACACCTCTTCCACTTCAACTTCTCTCTTTCTCTCTTTTTACTTTAGCAAAGCAACACCTACGTTCACAGGCACAATGCCTGGCACCCACAATTGATATTTATAGTGCACGTGCTAACCACTGAATGTTGCATCTCCCTTGAGCTTTGCTGAACCTTCTCTTTCCATTTCATACCTGACTGAACACTCCAAACATGTTCACATCTCTTTTTCTCTGTCCAGTAGCCCATTGCTTCTTCAATCATCCGTCCACTGTATTGGTTAGTGGTGCTGTTCAGAACGTCAATCACTTCTGCTCTGTCATTCATTTGCATAAAGCACACTCTCAGCACAGTGCAGAGCATGTAGATTAGTGTAACACTAATAAACAATCGACAAATAAAAAATTTATTGCCAAATAAAAATACATTCTTTCTTCTATAACATCAATAAATTTCAACAAGTCAGTCAAAGCATTTTTGAGATTTCATTTTTTTATTGGGGATTGTTGAGTGAGTGAGTAAGTCAGCCAGTCAGTCAACTTTGCATTATATTTATAGTTTGTATATGACATGACTTAAGAAAATGAATCAAGGATGATGTTCCATCCTTCTCTTTTGATCTTTGAACGCATCACCATCCACACAATGAATATTCTTTTCAGTTTTTGTTATTTTACAAATCAGAGCAAACACTAAAACAAGACTCTAAATGAAGAATTAATTATTGAATTCTAGCAAGGTGGTTCTCTTCATGGTTCCCTCTTGTAGTAGTAGAGTGATGTACAGTTTTATCCATTTATGAATGCAATGAAAAGTGAAGGAAAATGACACTCTACAGGGAGATAGTAAGTAGCTTTTCTGTTTACATCAGGAACTATGTAAGCAGTTTAATTCCCGAACAAGGAAGAGCAGGAAGGTCTCTAATCTCAGGGATTGGTTCAGTAATTATAGAATGCACTCCAACACACAATTTACTCTCATTTGCCCATCTACTTTCAACAAATGAGGAATGCAATGGGAAGTTGGTTCTCACTTCAATAAGTGAACCTATTCATGACAAAATTGGAGGAGGATTTTCAACTTGCATCATAAAATCAATCTTGTACCTCCACTACATAAATGACATCTTTATAATGTGGAATGTGAGTGAGAAGGACTTCCTCCAGTTCCATCAGAAATACAATTCATTCCACTCCAACATAAAGCTGAAACTAAATTACTCAAAAAAAAAAAAGTTTCCTCGACACCACCATTCGCCTGAAAAACAACACACTTGTGAGTTCTATTTTCCACAAACCAACTGACAGGCGGACTTACCTGAGAAGTGATAGCTTCCACTCAAAATATATAAGGAGCTTCTTAATTTTCAGCCAAGCAATACATTAAAATTGTATTTGCTTACACCTGGCAGACTGGGATAAATAATTGCAGGAGCTCAGGAGAGATTTCACTAGACAAGACAAGGATATACTTCAAAACCAATGAACATTTAAACCAAAAGAGCTACTGCCATACCCAGAGACAACCTTCTGGTATATTATAACAAAGACAACAAGAACCGCATCCCCCTTGTTGTCACCTATAGCCCACATCTGGAAGTACTTCGCAAAATTATAAAAGAACTTAAGCCCATTCTAAATAAGGATGACAAGCTGAGAGATGTATTCCCAGAACCTCCCCTCCTGGAATAAAGACAAACCACCCAGCCTGCACCAACTAACTGTCTGAAGCTCCCTGAGTGAACCAACATAAAAACGGTACATCTCACTGCCTACAAAACTGATGTAAAATCTGTGTTCACGTGTATACTATAGATCAGGTAGTTATAGCACACTGCCAACAAGAACATCAGGCAAATGGATCATTTTCCTACAGATCGCCTAATGTGGTTCACCTAATTCTATGCATGAAAAGTCCCAACACTGCACTCTGTGTGTACTGGGCAAACACTGCACCAAAGAATGAATTTACACAGATTTTATAATAAGCATGGCAATAAAGATGTTCCTATAAGAGCTCACTTCAGCAGCAACAGACACTGCAAGACTGATTTTAAAGTCATAGTACTTATGGGCAACTTTAAGACACAACAGGAGAAAAAGCAATAGAAAGTTAAACTGATGCCAAAATGTTACTTTCTACAATATGAATTGAAAAAAAAATGGTTTTCTGACCAGATATGAGTACTAGTTACATCACTCTGAATGAGTCAGTAGATAGAAGTACAAATTCACATTATTAGGAAAACTAATCAAAAATTTCAAAAGGAACAAACAAGGGAACAGGGGAAAATTATAAAATTAACAACAAAACAAAAACACTCAGCAAAACAAAGACATATTGCTAACAAAAGGCAGTATTCACATTCCATTCATTTTTTGACTTTTATGATTAATTTTACTCAAAAAAGACTTCCAAAATCAAAAATGAATCAGGGACCATGATCAAAAATTATTGTTCTATGAAATCAATGAAAACAATAAAGTTTTGTAATTAATGGAATAATACTCTTTTTATATGTTACCTTAAGTAGTTTAGAGTAAAAAAAAATGTTCATGTATTGACATGAATGTCATGTTTTCATGCAGAATGGAAATAATGTTTCTAATAGAATACGGGTATATGGTAACCAATGCTGAACAACAGCAAAAAATATCAAAAATGCTTATGAGATATTTAATTTTACTAAAGTTGCATAATTCAAATATCAAGTCATCCAGTCATATGCTTACAGTACATGTCCCACATGTATTTTTACTAAAATATAGTTAAATAAACCACTTCCAGAAAACTCTATCATGAACAGCTCTTGTTAATTGATTACAAGTCCAGAGCAATAACAGGTTATTTATAGGCTAATATTGTGCTTTACATGATATCAACATTGCAAAATACACTGAGAGATGAGAATTAAGATTAAAAACAACTGAAAACATTATCATTAAGAGACTATTCTTCACACTTGGCTGGTCAAGAAGCAGAATGTCAGTTCATCCATGGAGTTTCACAGACCGCTGCCAAATACACTTCTCAAAAAAAATTGAGGGGACACAATCATCACATTTTAGCACCAAGTCAATTAAGCTTCAGGGATACCTATCTGTCCAAGAATCATAAGCGATTGTGAATCAACTTCTCCTGTTTTGGTGCAAATGAAAGTGACAATAGAAAGGGAATGGTTTTGTGGGTGGTGGCCATAGAGAATTGCTCTCTCCTTATCCTTCCTGGCTGGATTTTTCTCTAGTTTTGCATTTTGCTAGTGTTATTGTCACTACTGGTAGGTGAGGCGGTACCTGCAGCCGATTCAGGTTGCAAAGGTAGTCCAGCTCCTCCAGGATGGCACATCCATATTTGCCATTGCAAGAAGGTTTGCTGTGACTCTCAGCACAGTTTCAAGAGCATGTTGGTAAAAATGACACAAAAAAGTCATACATGAAGACCCAGTACAGCTCTGACCTTATCAACCAAGAAAAGACTAGATTTGTAGATCTAAAGACTGAGTAATACTTCTTTTCTGCAGGCAGAATGCCTTTTTTAATGGTGAAAGATAATTTAGTTAATCCATTACCAATAGGACCATCATCTATGGATTCTGACTCTTAGCTCATGTAAAAGTGCTGAACTAAAGAAATGAGTCAATCATTTTTCCTGGAATCAATCAAGTTAGAAAATGTATATGGTGGATAACATTCAAGTGCATTTTATGACTTAGTTAAATGATTTGATAGTTGGAAGGCAATCACAGTTATCACAGTTTAGTCACAAAAGTGAGTCATATACAAAAACTAGCTGTGTTACATGGCTTTACCTGGGAAATTTCCTAAGAGAATGGACCTAAGTTATAGTGCCATGAAACTGCTAAAAACCCATTATTTTAACATGGTTTTCATATAGCTTCATTTTAGTGTTACCCTGTGTCGTGGATGCCTGGGGTGATGACCCGGCCGGGATGCCTTGGAAGACCGGAAGTGGGCGTGCGCCAATCTGGGACCACGTGGGGGCTACCTTCCTGGTTGCTTTGGGGGCCACGGGTACAGGACATGGAAGCTCCACCCTGTAGGAGCCCGTGGTCACTGCCAGGAGGTGCCCCAATGCTTTGGGTACCTGTTGCCCCAGCACTTCCGCCACACCAGGAAGTGGGGGGGGGGGAGACTTTGGGAGACACCCGGGGAGCTGCCGGGAGGACAGCCGGCACTTCCGCCACGCTGGGGCGTGGCCAAGGGAGGAATGCCGGGAACACCTGGTGGTCATCCGGGAACCATATAAAAGGGGCCGTCTCCATTCATTCAGGGCTGGAGTCGGGAGGAGGAAGGACGAAGCACAGAGGAGGTGTGGAGGCGGCCCTAAGAAAGGCATTTGTGGCCAGGACTTTGGGGTGTTGTGCACTGAACTGGGTCTTAGTGACCATTAGCTTAACGGGTCTGTGTGACCAATTGAACTGTAAATATTGTAAATAAACGTGTGGTGGATGGAAAACAACATGTCCGCCTGTCTGTGTCCGGGTTGGCTCCACACCTGATATTCTGCATGTGCAATTAATTATCATTTTTTTCATGGCTCCACAATCTGTACTAACCACTACTTTCTCTGCTGTTCTTTTTCCATTTTTTCTGTGGTGGTGATCTGCACCACCACCACCTGATCAAGGAACCATGCAGTCCCTACATTGATGGATCGAAGGCCAGATGTCCACATGACCATCATCATCTAATTCTTCCATGTGAAGCCTGAAAACCACGAGGACTGATTTAGATCATTGATGTTAGGTAGAATGCCCAGTAGGGGCTGGGCGGGGCCGTCTCATGGCCTTGGAACCCTTGCAGATTTTGTTTTTTTTCTCCTTTTTTTGTTTTTTCTGTCCACCTGGCCATCGGACCTTACTTTATTCCTTGTTACTTAGTATTGCCCAATCTTATTTTTATATCTCTTTTTTCTTTCTTCATCTTGTAAAGCACTTTGAGCTTTGAGCATAATTTGTATGAAAATGTGTTATACTGTATAAGTAAATGCTGTTGTTGTTGTTGTTGGATAATCAATGGATCAGAAGTACTATAATTACCTGAGAACTTTTCTGTATAAAATATTTGTTATTTTTTTATTATCAGGGACTAATAGTATTAGTTCACTAGAGCTCCTTACTCTTGAATATGATACATACAATTGGTCATGAGTAAAACAGTCATGCTGTAGTCATGCTTTTTCTGCTTTTGCCACCGACTGACTGACTTTGGCTTATTGGAAAATATAATTTTACAGAAAACTGTATTCTTTTGAATTTAAAGAGGTAATTAGGAATTAAAAGAAGAATAATGGGAATTTTGGGTGTAAATATTATTCTGTCTTCCATTTAAATATGTTCTTTGGACCCTCTAATGGTCAAATGAAGTATTGCTTTACATTGTTATTAAGACTTCATTTTGAAAGAAGTGGCACATAAAGAAGCAGGTGGCAAACATTTGTTTTCATTTGCTCTTTATTTGCCTTTGTAAAAGCATAATATGCAAGCATTTTGTATGTTATATCAGTATATGTATTGTCTGAGGTTTAATTGCTCATATTACAGTTTTACAAATGTTTAGTTTATATTGGATATGTATGAATATATACATATTGTGAATGAACTCATGGCATCAGCGAGCCTCAACCCCCCTAACATGATCACAAAGAGAGTCCTGGGTTCAAATAAAGGATGGTTTATTCACCAATTCCTCCACAAAGTAACACAAGCACAAAGACAGGTTGTCTCTCTCTCCATAAAACACAATACCTCTTCCCAATTCCTCTCACCACTGCAATGCCCTCCTCCAGTTGAGTGTTGCTCTGTGTCCTCCCAGCTCCAACTTGCCTGGACAAAAGAGTGTGGTCCCTTTTATTAAGGACCCAGAAGTACTTATGCTGCCAGGGCTACTGCCTGATGGAAGTACTTCTGGGTCATACAGAAGCCCCACTTACTAGGGAGCTCATCTCCCTGCAGCACTTCCTTGCAGCACCCATGGTCCCCAGCAGGGCTGTATTGCTGGATTACATCTCCCAGCATTCTCTGCTGGTTCTCAAATGGGCACCCATATGGAGGGCTACTACCATTTAGCGTTCTGGGGGAATAACACATCTCCTACAGCATCTGTTGGTGGACTGTCCACTCCAACCATCACTCTGGGCCTGGCTCCTTCCTATCAATGTTTGAGGCCTAATATTTTGCATTTGTATATAAAATAGTAGGATGTCTTTGCACTAAGGAAGAACAACATATTTTTTGTAATCATCTTTAATGTAAACAGTAATGAGGAAGTGATGAAAAGGTATTTTGCTCTAATTGTAAAGTATGTTTAAGAAAGAATGTATACTAAGCTGGCACACTGATAGACATTGTTTGTGTTTTTACAGTTTCACACCACTTTCATTAAAATTCTTGAATTCAACTGTTGTCTTAGGTGTTTGTCGATCAAGTGCTTAGCTCCCTGCATAGCTACATATATAAACGCTACTAAGAGAAGAATATAATATAATATAATTTCACAACCTGTAAAAATGTTAGCTTCAATTGAATGCAATGCTTTCCTCTGTAATCTTGCACCATCAGAAAGTTTTAAAAGGTTAACATCAAAAGCAATTCTGTATACATTGTATCATGGTTTACTTTAACTTTTCATATATTATTGACATTTAGAGGCTGCACATTTATATGGCCGTTGGAACGAATTGAAAAATTTAAGCATTATACAGAAAAGAACATGTAAAAGAAATAACTTGATGAATTATGTAGAATGTCTACCATCTCAGTCTTCTCTCTTAGCAGATACCAATAACCCTAGATGTACCATCAGCTTTTTAATTAAACGGGAAATAGTCTTTTTGTTATATATTGTATATAT
>JANRMT010062856.1:98292591-98307667 GCA_026402145.1 Polypterus bichir lapradei
TAAGAAAGTTCAACATGGCGGACATTGTTGACCGTTATGACCGTTACGCGTAGAATTTCGAAATGAAACCTGCTTAACTTTTGTAAGTAAGGTGTAAGGAATGAGCCTGCCAAATTTCAGCCTTCTACCTACACGGGAAGTTGGAGAATTAGTGATGTTTGGAAAATTCAATATGGCGGCCGACAGTGGCGTCATACCACCGAAATAAGTACGTACATCGATTTTGGTTAGCGCAGGGAAGCCACCTACCAAATTTCGTGAAGATGGGGTCAGCCTTCTACCTACACGGGAAGTTGGAAAATTAATGACGTTGGAAAGTTCAATATGGCGGCCGACAATGGCGTCATACCATCGAAATAAGTACATACATCGGTTTTGGTTAACGCAGGGAAGCCGCCTACCAAATTTCGTGAAGATGGTGCCATAAATAAGAAAGTTCAACATGGCGGACGTTGTCAACCGTTATCGACCGTTATGACCGTTACGTGTAGAATTTCGAAATGAAACCTGCTTAACTTTTGTAAGTAAGCTGTAAAGAATAAGCCTGCCAAATTTCAGCCTTCTATCTACACGGGAAGTTGGAGAATTAGTGATGAGTGAGTGAGTGAGTGAGTGAGTGAGTGAGTGAGTGAGGGCTTTGCCTTTTATTAGTATAGATGTTTCCTACATACAGTATTCCCGAGTAATGTAATTGCTATTACAGAATATTAGAGAGATTTTAGATTAATTTTAATTTTTAATAATGTAATCTTTGTACGTTTACAAAAATCTTAGCTTTTAAGTCAAATTGGTCTTCTGCCAGCAGAGGGTGGCCATTTGGCCTAGCTCTTTACAACTGTAAATGTATGACATAACTGATCGTGTACCCCCAGAAGTTTTATTTTTTCATGAATGTTGTTAACTGAAGTGTTTGTTTTCCTCATCTACTTTGTCAACTGGCCATATCTCATTTAAAATGGACTTTATTTTTGTTTTTTAATCATTAGTGTCCATTCTGTTTTATTGTGGGTTTAGGGAATGCTGTGTGTTTAAGTTTTAAATGTTTATGCAGACTTATGTGAAATATACACATTCAGAGAGAAATTATTGTAAGTCACAAAATTCTGGTTACAGTGGAAAACAGGGAGTATCGATTGTATCAGCTATTGTGCAAATGTTGTAAATAATATTTCAGTTAGAGGATACACTGTTGTTGCTACCTGTTGTATGTTGCATGGTTTAACATCTAAGTGCTGTCTTTTTGGAGGCCATTAAGTCATTTGACATTTTGACCTTTTTCTGAATATAGCCACTCAAGCACAACTGAAATCTTGACAATAGACAAAAAATTCCCTTGCTCCTGTTGAAACAGATTCTCTTACAATATTTAGTGATGTTCAGGTGGTGCTTTCAAATCTCTTTTTCCCAGCCATCACCATTAAAGTCTTAGCTAAGTGCTATTTGTTTCTCTAATGTTTAAGGGTTTTGTCATCCTTAATATGCTTTGAGTTGTGAATGTGAGTTTGACTGTTTTTTTTTTGTATAATATTAGGCTTGAGACAAAAACAAACCAAAATCTGTTTTTATGGTAGTGTGTGAGTCTGGGTAATGTATATATACATATGTTTGATTTATGTAGTTATTGTTAATGCATTATGGTTGTAAATATGTGGAAAAGTTCTGAGCATGTACTAATCTAAAAGTGCTACTCAGAAATATATTGACTTGAGTTGCATAATGTGCATTTAAGATGACATGGTGGGTGCAGTGGTCAATGCAACTGCCACACAGCTGGAGAGTTGTGGCTTCGGCTTCTGCGTCTGATCACTGTCATTGTGAAGTCTGCACATTCCACCTGTGTCTGTGTGATTTTTTATACTGGGTAGTTTGGTTTTCCCATAGCAATTGTGCATGTCATATTTATAAGTGAAAGGAAATTGGCCCGTTGTAAATAAGTGTTAGTGTGTGTGCTAGTGTGGCTTGTGATGGACTGGTACCTCATCCAGCTTTGGATCCTGACTTAAACCTCATACCACCAGGATGAGCACCAGTGCCTTGTGAATTGGCAAAACTGATTAGAAAATAAATGAACTGATATCATGATATTAAATACTTATGGAACATTAAAATATTTTCTTGAAAGTAAAAACTTTAAAAATATCTCCTGTTATTAAATGAACAGTGGAGAATAAAATTAAATTCTAAGTCAAACATGGCCAGTTTTGAACTGAAGAGATCCAAGAACAAAACGGAGTGTCAGTAAATAACACCACTGTGTTTAATCAGGGTGTGTATTCCATTTCTGCTCAGAACGCCCTGTCGCTGAGCGCACAGTCAAATGCTGGCAAAGGATCTCATATGGAATTTCATATTCCATATTTTAATATTTGCCTGATGTGCAGTCTCTTCAATAATCTGGCAGAGTATGTACTCATTTCTGGCAAAGCACCAAGGGTGTATGTCTTGCAGTTTTAATTTGTAAAGTTCCTTTCTTTGTATGGTAATTTTGGATTGTATGAATAAAAAAGTGGCTTTGTTTTTTTATGCTGTTTGGTTTTCATTATGAGGGTTTCTATTGTACGGGAAAAATTGTTCTTGTGCTGTCCATCCATATATTTTCCAGAATATAAAAAATTTCCCTTTTTATGTATTTATTTTATCTCATGGGAGGCACGGTGGTTCAGTGGTAGCGCTGCTGCCTCACAGTTAGAGACCTGGGCTCGCTTCTCGGGTCCTCCCTGCGTGGAGTCTTGCATGTTCTCCGCGTGTCTGCGTGGGTTTCCTCCGGGTGCTCCGGTTTATTCCCACAGTCCAAAGACATGCAGGTTAGGTGCATTGGTGGTCCTAAATTGTCCCATGTGTGTGTGTGCGCGCGCCCTGTGGTAGGCTGGCGCCCTGCCCAGGGTTTGTTTCATGCCTTGCACCCTGTGTTGGTTGGGTTTGGCTCCTGCAGACCCCCGTGACCCTGTAGTTAGGATATAGCGGGTTATGGATGGATGGATGGATTTTATCTCATCTAAATGTTAAGCCAATATCTGTTGCTGGTCAAGAGCATTTGCTAGCATTACACAACTCGGAGGATTTCCCCTTCATGTATTCCATTTGATTGATTCCTATTAGCCAGTTTAAAATTTCAAAATGTTTGACATAAAAAGCAGGTGGATTTCCATTAAAAAATAATATTTTAAATTAATTAAATTAACATACATTCTACATTATTGAGTTGAAGGAATCTGAAATAAATCTACAGAAGCATAAAGTTGAAGTAGATTCACCTGCAATGCTTCAGACAGTTTTGAAAAAAAATATTTGGACAACTTATGTATTAGCTAACTGAAAATGTTGATTGACTGAATGACTTCTAACAGAACATTATGTTCGTAAACATGATTAATCTCTTTCAAGGTCCCAAGTCTATCTCAGCATCTTCAGGCATAAAGCAGGAGCTGAACTTGGATGGAATATCAGTTTGTCACAGGACATATGCACACAAGGCAACATGAAGTGGACAGTAAACTTAAAATCAGAAAACTCAACATAAACTTGCACAATCAGAGGGAGAATGTGAAAACTCTACACACACAACAGCTGGGAAAAATAGAACCCAGATCCATGGAGCTGTAAGGCAGCAGTGTTATTTGCTGTGCAGAAGTGCTACACAGATCTCTTGTTGTGAAAATTTTCTTGTATTTTTCTTCTAGAACAAGCCCCAAATTGACTGAGTAGAGAGTAGAAGACTGAGTGATGGATGAGTATTTTTAAATGTGGTTTTAGCCAGAAGAATTTGTTACAAAAATACTACATTCTCAGTTAAAATTACAGAAAAGATTTAATACTTAAAAAATTGTATAAAAGTACAAATGACTTTAGCTGAACTTTTTAAATTCAAACACAAATTGTATATGTAAAATCTATAAAGCAAAATTTTGACAATAAAATGTTTTTTTCTTAAGATATTTACAGTAATTGTAGTTGTTAAGTAAGGTGGGATTTAGAAGAAGTTCAGAAATAGTTTTAGCAAATATAAGCGACGGGTATTTCATTCAAAATGTCATCAATATTGAAGAAACGTATGTTAGTTAATGCTTTACAAATAGGACTGTGTACATTGTCATTGTTACACCATTATTAAATAAATTTCTTCACTACATATTTAAAGTTGAAGCAGGGTAAGCTATTTGTTATATATTATCATGCGCATGTGCATAGTGATGCTAATTCTCCACCGCTCCAGGGGTTGGCAATGTGTGGTAATGCCTTTTCTCTTTCTCCTGCTGTAGACCACCTGGACCCGACTCCATCTGCCAGAAGGACTTAAAAACAGAATATCTGCCACCTTGAGCCAGTTCTGTTACAAACTCACATCTTTGAAGATTTTCTATAATTGTTGTGTGTTTTCCTTTCCTTACAATCATTCATTTGTAAATCTTTATTGCAGTTTTGTCTTTCTCTTACAGTATGTACTATAGACATTTCAAAATTATATGCATTTTGTGTCTTATTTCAATCTGTAGCTCTGGGGGTGCGGAGCCAATTCAAAAGCAAAGTAAGAAACAACTCTGGATTGGTCAGCAGTCTATATTGTAGGTCACACAGTTTAAAGTCAGTGTATCCTCCCTGTTTGTGTGATATTAGACGAAACTGAAGTTCAGGTGAATAAAGAGAAAGTATGGAATTTAACATAACTAGTTATATATGGCTTAAAGCCCAGGACTTTGGAGAACTGGGGTGGTGGATCTAACCACTGCATTAACATGTTACCTCCCAGAAAAATATTTTTTAACTAATTTAATGTTTTCAAACACCTTAAGCTTGTATTTTAAGTTTAAAATTTGAGATAGTGTAGTGTGTGTGTATATATGTATTTGCAGCTGGAGATCCACAAAGGGAGAAAATGAAACACGTATCATAAAGTAGTTTTTATTCCTGAGCTTTCAACCCCTACCAGGGGTCTTCATCAGAGGATAATGCTTGTATACATTGGACAAACTTCAAAAAGAATCGCAACACGTATACAGGAACACCGCAACGCCGTCAGAAGAAAGGACTCACTATCATTGATCTATACGCATACTAAATTAACAGGACATACATTTAATTGGGACGATGTACAAGTAAAATTTAAAGCCAATAATAAAAGTGCCAGAGAACTGGCTGAATCCCGGGTTATCAAATGAGAACACCATCAACAGACACTTGGACATAAATCCAGCATATGCAAACTTAAGAAGAACTTATTCTTAATAAACAAGACTTTACACCCAATAACCCCCCCCCCCTCCCCCCGACCACACGGACCTAACCACCCCTCCCCACCTCTTCCCCCCACCGTAAGTTATTGCTATATATTGCCTTTGATTCTTGTAAGTCTAAGCATTATCCTCTGATGAAGACCCCTGGTAGGGGTTGAAAGCTCAGGAATAAAAACTACTTTATGATACGTGATTCATTTTCTCCCTTTGTGGATCTCCAGCTGCAAATATGCAAACCGTATCACAGACCTTCTCTTCCATTCGTATATATGTATCTATGCCATATGAATTTGGAATTAGTTCTTGCCTTGGACGTGATGCTGCTGGAATAGGCCCCAGTCCCCACAACTCTAGACAGGATTAACTGGGTGGGTAACAAATAAATGGAATACCATATGAAGAGATCCTTTCCTTAAGTGAACAAATTAGGGACAAATTAGAAAATGAAGAATTTAATGAAAATTTATATATATTATCATTCTCTAAAACTGTTTGTTCCACATTAATGGCTCCTGAAGCTGGGGCTTGGGCCTTTCCTAATAGTGATGAACCCAAGCCAGAAACCAAGCATGGACAAGGTACCAGTGCATCACGAGACCCACTCAAACACATGGTGCCAATTTAGAGTCACCAGTTAACCTCACATGAAAATCTTAGGGATATTTGAGGAAAACTGGAGTACCCTGAGAAAATCCCACAAATACACGGTGAGCACATGTAAACTCTACATTCTCCATATATACAGCAACCAGGCGTACAGTTTCAAACATGGGATGTGGAATCTGTGAAATGTTGTGAAATTAAGTCACCCTTCAGAATTTATATATTTAGGGTGAATTCACACTAGGCACATTTCGGACACGCTTTCATCATCACCATGAGACTTTGTGTAAATCCAAAACAAGATCAGAACATGGAGTGATAGTATGCATGTCAAAATGATTTTCCTTATTTTGTGTTTTTTTTGGAGTCATGTAGGGTTGGATAATGCTCTACCCTCTTACGGATTTATTGAGTGTGTAGTGCAGCGTTTTGCTGTTAATCGTGCTGCATGTGCGAGAAGATTTTTACGAAGACAAATGATGTTAATGGAGGAATTTGCAGCTTGTGTGCCAACTACAATTCTCATTCATCTGTTGGTGAGAGTAAAAACCTGTGTTTAACTCAAATGGTAACAAATGAATGGTATTAAATGAAACGACGTTGCATCATTGACGTCATGTCTGTGTCCCGTGATCGAGCATGTTTAGCGATCGCAGTGTTTCCGAATACTATTGAACTGTGACCGAGCCCACCTTTTCCAAGCAGGTCAGGGCACAGTATGGAGCAATCACACTAGTCAAATGAAGTAGACCTTTGGAGATTACATGTGGACAAACATACTCGGGCATGGTATAAATTGCAAGTCTGAGTACATCCTTAAAACATACTGAATACATACTGTTAAAGTGAGCAGCACATTAGTGAAGCATGTAACATAGTGCTTCACAACAGTGTGAGTTAGCCCAGTCCCTCTGTGAGTTTTCTGCAGGTAGTTTAGTTTCCTGCATTGGGATAGACAATACCACAGCTGAAGGTTCACAGGAAGGGGCACAAACCAGAGTGTTGTGTTTTGTTGTATGCAAAATGATAACAAAGGGAGCACTCCAATAGACTGAGGAAGGAGCTGACGGTGTTTGAACACACTTTCATGCCGTTTTTACATCATGTTTTGCTTTATCTGTTATGAACACAGGTACAACTGGTTGTTAAAATTGTTTATACAGCAAGGAGACTAAAAGGGATGACCAGAAATTGGAAAAATCCAAAGAGCAGGCAAAAACATTGTCAGAAAACAGGCTGAGGTCATAAAATATAAAAAGCAAATCAAAACCAATCATCAGAACACAAAACACTAAACACAAGTCAAATTAAACAAAGTAAAAGGTTGTCATGCTAACTTGGAATATTTCTTCCTAACTATCACTGCTGTTTATTTTCACAGTTTATCCAATGCGTGGATAACAAACTGTTGGACACCATCGTCTTGTGATGGCACAGTGCCCCACATGATCTCTGCATCATTTGACTGCCAACAATAATAGCACTAATAAATAACATGGCTATAGACATCAGAAAATGGCAACAAACAACTGACTAAATTGGTGCTGTACTGACATCACCAAGAAAATGACAAAATAAACATTCAAAAAATGTTCCAAAATGTTCAAAAATAAATTGAACAGATGCCAGAAGTGCCCAAAAATATTAGCAATGTTCCATTTTTGCCTTTTTCCTGGTTTGAGTTTTATTTTTGTGTGTTTTAAGGTTCACACAATTTTGCCATCATTGCTGAAAAACACTATTGCTATACTTTGGGCATCATAGCTATGTGAGTGCACATGTTTGTGTGAGTTATGTCACAAATGCAGTTTTCTTTAAACTTTTCCATTGTTGCCCTGTCAAAATTTTGCACTCCACAATGAAGGAAACGGAGAATGTTCTTGTTGAAGAATTAAAGAAGAAAATCAAATGCAGTATTTTTTGTCTCCATGATCCTTTGGCTACAGCTTTATATATGTATTTATTTTATGAATTGGGTAATCAATTGGTGATCTTATTTTTTTCATAAATCTCAAGATTATTGTGACCACTCTGAATTTCAAAAAACAATAACACATACCGAATTGTCAGATGAGCCTTAAAACCTCCAAAATGGAACCTTGGGTTTTCCAATCTGCAGACCCCGAACTCAAAAATGTCAAAATGAGGCCTTGCCTCCAAAATCTAGCTCCAGGCTGGACCTAGGCCTTTTGATCAAAATGGGCCTTTCCTCCAAACAATAAAATACACAAAAGGGGAAGTTCAGAATCATCCATCCATTTATTATCCAACCCACTAAATCCTAACTACAGAGTCACGAGGTTCTGCTGGAGCCAATCCCAGCCAACACAGGGCGCAAGGCAGGAAACAAACCCCGGGCAGGGCGGCAGCCCACCGCAGAGTTCAGAATCAACACAACATTTAATAACATTCAAGGAATAGTCTTAAAAGGAGAGGAAACCATAAAAATCTCTGCTCCAAAAATATTCCAACAAAGAAATTTGAAAATCTTTAATAAGATTGTTTTAATAACAAAATATAAAAATTAAAGGCAAACAAAGGTATGCCTAAAACGGCAACCCACAGAAAACCAAACCAATTCCAGATCCAATGAACAAATCCACAAAAAAGAGCAGAAATAGAGTAAAAAAGCAAACAGTCAGAATACTTACGAAGATGATGATCACCAAACAACTCTTAGTATCGTTCTGGAAACAGGGCTGTTTTTTTTTTTAAATAGCAGGTGCAGGTGAAATGTGGTGCTCCTCTGCTAATCAAGGTAGTGCAGGTAGAAACACGGACTGATACAGTGTGGCTAGCAGTGGGACAAACTGTTAATGGGGCACATGCAACTTGGATCAATATGGCCGCTGGTAGTTGCACTGGGAGTTATTTGAGCCATTACCTGCATCTCCTGGGATAAATAGAAAAGGGAAACAAAAGGAGGGAGTCAGTTTTTTTGAGTTTTTAGGACATCGTTTACAAATGTAGTTGGAGACAGGGTTATTATAGTTTTGCCTTTTTCTATTAGTTTTTATTTCTATATTTTTTCTGACCTTACTTGGAAATTCAGTTTAGGTTTAGTTTTCCTTAATTGTGTATTTTTAGTTTTAGTTTAGTTTTTATTTTACAAAGACATTTCAATTTTATTTTTATATATTAGTTTCAGTTTTAGTTTTAGTAATTATAGTTTGGTTAAAGAGCTACAGTACTATGGAATTTAGTTTTTGTGTCACAATAAGACAGAACTGTACACTTAACGGGCTTGGATATGAGTTTAATATTAGTGGAAGCTTACTTCGCTACATGACACAGTTTACTATTTGGTTTTGATTTTGTCTGATAAAAAGAATAATCAAAATCAGGTACTGAATATAAACAATTTTATACAATTTTATAATTTTTAAAATATTTTCTATGTTATTTGTGCTGAACAAATCTGTGCTGACTGTTGGCCCCCTTTTTCTTTTCCTTTTATTGCCCAAAATGGGCCAATTTGTAATAAACTTTAGGTGAATTTTAAGGTGTGAGTGTTTTTTACTCTAAATGTCTACAGCACATCACATATCCTGCTCCAATGACAATGTGCTTATGATGAAAGCCTTCAATATTTCATTCAAAAATCTCAAACACTGGGCTTTGTTATTTTCTACCAGCCTTATTGGTCTCTGATTCCATTTCAGGCACACACAATTTATAGACAAAACTTTGCACCTGCAGGCCTGGAAAGATATAAAAAATAAGAAAAGAGATTCTACTGTGTTCTGACAGGCGTGACCATGAAAATCACGGGGGTTAAGGAAGAACAAGGCTTTTAGGCTTGAATGAGTGTGCAGACCCCACTTAGCTGTTTTGAGGGAAACAAAGAAAAACAAGCATGTAGTGTGAAGGTTAGGGGAAGTGAAACTTGAATAGCCCACCATAAGAACAGTAAACCCTTAATGAACAGAGCAAGAGTAGGTGATAGGTGTACGGAGGGGCACAAAATGACAGAGACAGCATCTGAGATTAAGAACAATATATACGTTATCTAAACCTGTTTATCCAGAGAAAGATCACAGGAACCTGGAGCCTACCCAAGCAGTTTTGGATGCAAGGCAGAAAAAATCCCTGGTATGCAATATGTATGATATAGATGATGTTAAGAACAAAAAGAACAGGATATTTCAACGATCTGATTCGAGAGAGAGAAACATTGAAAAAATGGGGACAGGTATTTTAAAACATAATTCTGCTACTGGATTATTTTCACAATATCAGGTATTTTGAGCTGTGAATATGAACTAAAAAAGATAAATTAATAAATATAGAATAAATACAAAAACACATTAGTATGTTTAGCTTTCATCACTTGGCAGACTCTCTTCACCTACCTACCTGTAGTTCAGTAGAGACGTTGGCAACTCAGGAATTTTACAAGGTTTGTATCGCTTCGTTGTTAAACGACGTTTTTAAAACAAAAGTGATTGGTCAGCAGCAATATGCTGATCTTGTATGTTGACATTGTCAGTCTCTCGATCAGTACCTTTTATTTTCAAAAATCGGGAGTAGTCTCCCCTCGACTTTCTCGTGCACTCAGATATGGGGATGGATATTTGAGGAGTAAACCACAAGATGAGGATTATATTATGTACATTAAAGAACCATCAACAACAAATCAAATGAAATTAATAATATATTGAACAATTATTATAAAAGTAAACTTGAATAAATCGGACTCTGCAGCTGCATGAATAAAAAAAAATCGAGTATGTGTTCAGGTAAAGTCCCGGTTAATGGATTTGGCCCAAAAGTTAATACACATCTACAATTCTGGTGTAACAACCACATGCCGAATTTCATCCATTTATCTACATGCGTTATTGAGATATCGTGTTTATACACACACACACACACATAATTCCAAATAATGGTATTTTCGGACTCTGGGAGTTCTAAAACGTCAAGATTCATCAAAAAAAAAACTTTCTCTATACTTTGTATACTTTGAGTGCAAAGAGGCAGGTGAATTACTGTCATCAAAAAGCAGGCACCTGAGAAATAAACTGAAACGTTACTCACTCGTGATTTTTCTGTCCATACTGTAAAGTTTTTATTAAACAGCACATTCCAATTTCAGGCATTTGAATTACATCTTGATATACAACAAGTTCAAAGAAAGGCGGCGCATAAATCGATTTCTACTCCACAGGCTTTAAACGCGTATTTAGCTCGCTCTGTCACTGCAAATGCTGTGTGAACAACCGGCCTCCTTCACCAGCCGCCATTCACTGGATGAATACATGCGGGCGGCTTGTGAGGGATGACTTTCAGTTTTAGAGTTAAATGTTATTAGGGTTAAAAACTAACAGCAAGAAAATTAATTCAAAACTAAAATTATGTTTACTAAATTATTATTTTATTTCAGTTAGTCTTTCCGGCTACTTTAATAGTTTCGTTTAGTTTTAGTTTTTCATTTCAGTTTTGTTAATTATTTTATTTTAGTTTATGAAAATGTTTTTTAAATAATAGTTTCAGTTTTGATTTTAGTTTTCGTAAACTATAATAACCTTGGTTGGAGAGGCAGGAGATAGTTCTCTTAGGTAAGATGAAATTTTCAAACCTGCTAACGGATCTTGGAGGCAGGAGAGACGGCAGATCCAGATTGTCTTCTGCAGAGGTGGCAGAGGCTGCAGTGAAGAAGCAAGTAGGCGCTAAGTACCAGGGCTGCTGAATCAGAGCAGCAGAGGTGGGAGAAGTTGCTGGGAAATTAACTGTGGTCAGCGTGGCCATGGAAGACATGGCACTTGAAGTGACCAGCAAACAAAGAATCACTTGAATTTTCTTTTTAATGCTTATTTGGATCCTGGGTTGCACCTCCTTGACATGGTCCTCCAGATGATATGTCATGATGGTAGAGCTTCACTATAAAGGGTACAGGGCATATAACTAAATACTCTGCTTCAAAAATAAACACATATGTATTGTCACACACGTGTGCATGGCAGGCAGCTAAAGGATGAAATTAAATGAGAGTAATTCCATGCCAGACCAGGGGGCGGCGGAGTGCACTGACCTTTTTTCTCACTTTCCTGCCAATTGTTAACGGGAAATTCCACCTGGCCCTAAAGACGCCGCTCTCGGTTCCGGGCCCTTGGATGACGTTACTTCCGGTGAAGAACCCATGACTGAAGAGACTTCCTGTTCCGGCCCTTTTGATGATGTCACATCCGGGTCCAAATCTATGGAAAAGGACCCTTCCACTTCCACCCTCAATGACTTCACTTCCTTTTCTGACCTTTAAAGCCACCATATTTGACTAACCTAATCAGTTCTGTTTTGGATTTCGTTTTGAGCACATCAGTACTAGCAATTTACTCATTTGCAGCCAGGGAATATTTTATGGGTGGCTACCCCAAACCTTTTTATGACTCTTGTGTCTGCTTTTTGTGACAGTATACAATCTAATATATAAAGCTCAAAGTGTGTGTGTGTTTATTCTTTAAACAATTCTACATCCTTGGTCCAGTCTCAACACACTTTGGCACACATACAGTATTCCACTTTGTCTGGAAGTAATACTAGACTACATTGGAAACCAACATTTTAACCCCATGGGTATCTTGGGGTTTCATTTTTATTTCAGTGAATTTTAAGGTCAATGCCTTTTCTCAGTTTTGGAGCTGTGAAATAAATTAAATGAATTTGTTTCTGTGAGGATACACATTAAGAAAACCTTTTTGTAGAAATTTGATAGCTGCTGCTAGTAATAAACAAAACAATATTCAAAATGTAACAAGAGAATCCAAAACATGATTTGCACCTAAAAATATGTAAATGCAACAAAAAGGTCAAAAAAGAAATAAACAATACTTAAGCCAGGGTTGAAAGCCGGGCTTAAACATAACGATGGCATATTGAATAATCAGGTCTTTGTTTTTTTTTTAAATAAATAATGGCCTTTTCTTTTGGATTGATTAGTTAGGCCCTTAATAGAGAAAGAGAGAACTTGGCGAGACTAAATGTGATACACTAGGTGACTGAACCTAATATGCACTAGTATAGTCTGTCTTGATGTGATGGCTCATTAAAAACACCTGGATTAATCCATTAAGCTATTCAGTGATTTCATTAATGTTTAGGTCTGCTGTCCTTCGATTTACTTTTCTGTTATTCTGCATTATTCTGGTGATGCCATTTTGCTCACTGTAGTGGAAGGGTCATTTCCATTTGGTGTTGATCTTTGCATGGCTGAGGTAATATTGTTTGCTGTTTCTACATCGGTTGTTGATCATGTGAAATGGAAGTCATCACTATTCCATTATATAATGGGAGCACACAGCTTATGTCACCAGGGCATTGGATTTGTTTACTTTCTCCACAGTTTTCTCTTTAATGTTAGAGCAAACTAAAAGGCAATTCTAAGATTTTAATGTTATGCCTTTTGTCAGTGTTTCTTTGGGGCTTCAAATTTTTGTTTGTTTCTCTGTTTTTGCTTTATTTTGGCTCTCATTTGTTTAAACCCTTATTATTCTGCCACAGGGAGGTAAAACTGGCAAGTGTACAGTAGACCAGAAAATGAAAAATATCAATAAATAAAGTTAGGGTTTAACTCTAGTGAACGCTGGCCTGGACACAGACAGGCAGACACGTTTGCATCACCCCACACACATTTACTGTATATTTACAACAGTGCTCAACAACCCCAAAAGTCTCCAAAGTCCTGGCCACAAAACACAATGCCTTCACTCTTCAGGCCGTCTCCTTACCTCCTCCAGAGACCTCGTCCTCTGCACTCCCGACTCCAGCCATTGTATGAAGGGAGGCGGCCCCTTTTATACAACCCCGGATGTGCTCCATGTGTGTTCTGGCAATCTTACACCGTCACGCCCCAGTGTGGCGGAAGTACCGGCTGCATCCCCGGAAGCACTCTGGGTGTCCCTGCTCCTCTTCCCCCCCAGCACTTCTGGGTGTGGCGGAAGTGCTGAGGTCCAGGGCTCTGCAGGCATTGGGGCACCCCCTGGTGGTGACCACGGGCCCCTACAGGGTTGAGCTTCAAAGTTCTGTACCCGTGGCCCCCAAAGGAACCAGGGTGGTCACCCACACATGGTCTGGAGAAGGCGTGAGACCTCCTCCGGTCCTCCGGAGTGTCCTGGCCGGGTTGCCACCCCAGCCATCTCCGACACTCTATAAAGACAACAACAGTATGTCAAAGCAAAAATATTTATCCAAGGTAAAGTCTAAAAATACAAGGAAAAATGTTCATAACTAGGTGATATAAATTTTAGAAGTATCCTGAAACATGGCTAAGGAAGGACATCTGCCACCACCTCGAGTATCGGGGTCACGCATCTTAAAAATAGATTGTTACATCACACCAACCTTCAACAAAATAATCAGTTTTATGTGGCACCTAAGGAAATACAATTACAACAAAAGGGTTTGCTATTTCAGTCCTAAACTTTATACTGTATGTCAGCTTGAGCAAGTCGTTTAAAGGCCATGTCAGAGGCACTTGGCAACGTGCTGCCATGAAGATCAATAGCTTAGTCTGATATACCCAATGACTTAGTCCAATTAGTCCACAGCTTGCCATGCAAAAATCAAGCAGGTCTGATTTTGTTTTTAGTTGTGAGGGTGAACTCTGTGCTACAAGTAGTTGGGGGTCCACATCAATGACTGGCTGAGCTGATCTTGTAACACAGAGGAACTATATAAGAAATGGCAGAGCAGGGTCTTTTTTACTTAGAATACTGCATTCCTTTAGTTTGGCTAGTGACATCATTTACATGTTCTACAATTCTGTGATGGCCAGTGTGATTTTTTGTGCTGTGGTGTGCTGGGCTGCTAACATCTTTTCAAAAGATGCCCACCAAATCAACAAGCTAATTACAAGGTCAAGCTCAATTTAAGGGATGCATTATGCATCCCCTGGAGGTAGTAGCAAAGGAGGGAATGAAATCAAAACTGAGTTCCATTATGAGCAATGCTGCTCATTCTCTCTCTAACACACTGACACTGAGGACTTTCAGCCAACGAATCATTCAGCAGAAGTGAGGCTCCTTTATACCAACAGCAATATGTCTGCATAATGCCTCACACTGTCAGAAATTCTCTTTCTTTTTAGTCATTTAGACTAATGTGTTCAGACCATTGTGTGTTTTTGTGTGTACAAGTGCATATTTATTTATTGGGCTTCTGTAAAAACTCACATTTTCCCTAGAGACAAATAAGGTGCTATCTATCTATCTATCTATCTATCTATCTATCTATCTATCTATCTA
>JANRMT010062856.1:98316008-98364068 GCA_026402145.1 Polypterus bichir lapradei
ATTTTCCTTCTGTGCAACAAAATTGCCTATTTATTGTTGAACAATGTTAATATTCCTAGCATAACTGAAAAAAACCTCTTGACTTTCCTACCTAGATAGTAAATAAAAGGGGCTGTATGGTTACTGAAATGTCAGAATGAGTGGAGTGCCACTAACATACAAGCAAGTCACTCACTTGCATTACAGTCTCAACTCCAGCTCTTGCACTAGCAAAATTTTCTAGCCTGGTACCCTGCTCTTTCAGTAGCAGGGCAAGAGATAATTTATTCCAAATTGTGAAAAATATTTTACTCGTCCTTATATAGTGGGCACCCCAATATCAAAGCATTTTCTGGTAAAAACATGTGATATTATCTGTAGAAAATTAGGGACTGCCAGTTATTCCAGTTTATTCCTACGTCTTGTGGAGTTTTGCTAAATTGGTGACTCTAAATTTGCCAGAGTATCGATGTTAGTGTGTGCATGAGTGGACCCTGTGACGGACGTGCACCCAGTGCTGCTGTGATAGACCCCAGTTCTACATGACCCTGAACTACATTATGCAGGTTTACAGTTACTTCATTGAAAGACACAAGAAGAAAATTTTCAGGAAAGACAAAGATGTCAGTGAATGCCAGCCATCACACAATTATAATATAATAATATACTTTCCTTCTGAGATTATCAAGTAATTGAAGACCTGCAGTTAGTATAGTCAGACATTATCCAAAGTATGATTTGATTCAGCAGACATGAGGAATGCAGATGTCTAAATAGCTTCCTTTGTTGTATTTGCATCAGATCATTTTTTAGATAGACAGATCTTTTTGCTCTCTAAACTGTGATTATTCGGGCAGGAAAAGTCTTCTTACACTGGTGACATTCATTATGAAAATTATGAAAACTGTCAGTGAGTGTTACAGCAACCTATTGACATTTTGTTCTTGTAGATTTTTTTCTTATTGGGCCAAAATTGCGGTGTTAAAAAGAGACCTGGGAAAGCTAAAACAGGCAGTTTTTGCATTCACTTGAGATTTGACAGTTTAATTGAAGAAAGTTTCTCTTCCTGAAACTTGCTCAAGTTCTTGGGAATTGAAGAAAATGAGCATATTTTATGATAACCTCAATTCAACACTTTGGCCAAATAATGTGCAGCATTTACTGTTATTAGAAGCAGCTGAAGTAATTTTCCAACTGTGACATTTGGACAATTTTATAAACATCTCTTAAATAATGTGCAAAACATTTAAGAGCCATTATTTTATTATTGTTTGAAAATCATTTGGTTTTATTAAACTAACCAGCAGGAATATGCCCTCAGAACACACTAGCATTGCAGCTGCTAACTTTATTTCTCATGCAGCATTACTATGGTCTTTGCAATGTACCAGAGAGTGCTTGCATATGGCTAATACATGATATACAAAAGACCAACACAACTGCGCAAAAGAGCGCGCTCCGTAATTTAGTATTTGTTAATGAGTACTTTAAAAAGATCAAACACTTTCAGTACAAAATTCTATCTCGAGTTTCATTTTTAAAAATGGAAGTTTGTTTTATCCTTCCCAGACTAACTTAAGAAATGATACCTGCATTCACTATGCCATTCCCAATAGCATCCATGTTTGAACCGTTGTGATTAGGGTTTTAATCAGATATTCTTAAATGGAGGTGACCAGACTTCCAAGTCAAAAGCTGAAGTAAATCCCAATGTGTGGTTTGAAAAAGGATTGCAACTCCTGAAAGGATATCATTAAAGAAAGTTCCCTGTTCTTGTGTTCCCCTCTGATCATTTTAAGTTGCCCACTTGAATGTTGCTGCTGTGTAATAGAAACAGGCCTGTATTTGATGTATACCTTTCTAAAAAAATCACCAACTCATCACAACAGGGTGATGAAATTAGGGTGGGAAATTAGATTAAACATAACATGATATTGTCTCAAGAATAACAAGAAGACATCAAAAGGTTTTTTGGGCAGCCTCCCGTATATTGTGCCCTGGCTGCAAAGGGGTTGTTTAGATGAGTTGTATTCAGGTCTAGAAAAGAACTGATTTGAGAGTGAGAATATGGCAGCTTTAAAGGCTGGGACAGTAAGTGACATCATCTGGACCAGAACCAGAAGTGACATCAATTGTGCTGGAACCTGAAGTGATGTTATCAATTGCACTGGAAACAGAACTGATGTAATCATTGGTGCTGGAACCTAGCAGGATTTCCCGTGGATTGTCTGCAGAGAACTGAGAGAGAAAGTCAGTACAGGTCGCCACCCTCTGGTCTGGAGTGGTACTACTATTATTCAGGCCCTTTAGCTGCCTCCCAATCACACGTGTGTGACAATATATATTTCACAACAGGAGCCTGACATTTTAGTACCAACCTTGAGCATCTCATTATTTCTTTGCCCCTTCTTTCATCTAAATAAATACACCATTTGTTTAGCAAATTAACCATTTGAAATAGTACTATGCATAGAGTATATCATCACAAGTCAGTTTACAAAGTAGACAACTAAATATTCCAAAATAAAGACGAAATATAAGTCAAAAGAAGTTAAAGACAGATACACTTTCTGATGTGATGTCCATTTGCACAAAAATCATAGCTGTATTCATGTTTCCAAAACTAATACTCTTTGTGAGACTAATGACAATCATTTGTTCATACCTCTTCAGAATGATATCTAGTTGAGGGCAAAGATAACCTGTTGAAGATGTTACTTTTACAAAGACATATTAAAACCTAGTTATATATAATACTTAGCAGCAATTTAGACTCTTTCATATGTGTAATTGTTAAAATATATGAAAACTGCTGTACAGATATGTCCTTTATAGGTTGTGCTAAATGAACAATGACTGGTACAATCATTTAGACTTGAGAACTGCAGTTCTAAATAATAAATTGACAGCTGAATGACAATTTCCATTTTTTCTTTTTCCTTCCCATCCAGAATGTAAGTTAAAATGGACTGGCAATTGTTCAAAAGACTAGAACCATTCTGAACAATAGATATATACGCCTGACTACAGCTCGCTTGTTATTTGAGGCTATGACAAAAATATACAGCAGCATATGTATGGTAAGTCTAGAGAGGGGGTTACTAGGGTTGAAGAATTTCAGTTCTAGAACATTTTGCTCAGTAGACACAGCAGAGACCCTGAACCCAACAGGTCTTTATTAGACTTGTTTATGATATCAGTTGAAGAAATGTCTCTACTTTTTCACATTCAAACACAATAGTTCAAGACTTCCTCTTTCCTGCACTTGTTTATCATGACACCAGAGAGTCTGGTTATGATGAATGTTGGTTAGACATGCAAGTAAGAATTGTACTGAATTCTGTACACATGACAACATTACTACTACTACTACTACTATTTTATATAGTGGCCTCCTATCACACAATCATAGCAAAAATATTTAACACTGTTCATATTTTTATGAATTCTGATATAGTAGACATATAAGATGCTGCAGATGTTCTATCAGACGGTTCTAGCGAGTGCCCTCTTCTACGCAGTGGTGTGCTGGGGAGGCAGCATAAAGAAGAAGGACGCCTCACGCCTGGACAAACTGGTGAGGAAGGCAGGCTCTATTGTAGGCACAGAGCTGGACAGTTTGACATCCGTGGCAGAGTGACGGGCACTGAGCAGGCTCCTGTCAATCATGGCGAATCCACTGCTTCCACTGAACAGTATCATCACCAGACAGAGGAGCAGCTTCAGTGACAGACTGCTGTCACTGCCCTGCTCCACTGACAGACTGAGGAGATCGTTCCTCCCCCACACTATGCGACTCTTCAATTCCACCTGGGGGGGTAAACGTTAACATTATACAAAGTTATTGTCTGTCTGTTATACCTGCATTTTTATCACTCTTTAATTTAATATTGTTGTTTTTTATCAGTATGCTGCTACTGGAGTATGTGAATTTCCCCTTCGGATTAATAAAGTATCTATCTATCTATCTATCTATCTATCTATCTATCTATCTATCTATCTATCTATCTATCTATCTATCTATCTATCTATCCTAGGAGGCCCAGGAAGCGTTTGGCTGGTGGACTTCAGATTTGGATCAATCAGCCTCAACATTCTACCTGTATCTGAATACATTACAAAGAATCTAGTGTTTTCACTATAACTGGCTTATATGTGCTACAAAAAATATGTCTACACGTAGGAATGGGAAGAAGACTCTATTGGAGGATACAGCACCCAGAGTTTATGTTCAGTAATGTTACAAGAATTGTTAAAAAATTACTCAAGATGATTTGAAACTACTGCCAACTGGTATTGGCTTTAACAGCCTGGTGAGTGGAACAGACTTAACAATTTTATTCAATTTATTCAAAGAATGTACAGTCCTGTGGAAAAGTAAGTGCACCATCTTTCAGTTCTATGTGTGGTCTATGGATGGCCAGTCATCCTTGCCAATACCCCCAGGCCGCCTGATGGACCCCTCCCTGCGGCATGGAGGTGCCCCGAATACCAGCAGGGAATTATGGACAATGGAGTTTTCATCCACAGCCCTGCTGGATACCACAGGGGCCGCTAGATGGAGCTGCAGGGAGGAAAAAAGATTATTTTCCCCATGCCCCGGAAGTACGTCTGAGTCACATGGACAAGAGGAAGGACGTGCTTCCGGGGTGAAGAAAAAGGATTTTTATCTGACCTGGAAGTGTTCCTAGTCATGTGGACAGGAAGGGCGAAACACTTCCGGGTCAAGGACTATAAGAGGAATGTGGGAACTCCCAGACAACGAGCTGAGGTGGGTGGAAGGGTGGCAACGCGTCTGGGAGTGGTGGGGAGTTTATTATTGTGATTATTGGTTTGTTGAATGAGTATTGTGGATAGGAGGGTGCTTTGTGCACTGCTGAATAATAATAAAGTCAACATTTGGACTTTTACCTCGTGTCTGGTTTCTTGGACAAGGGTTCAAGGGAGCGATAGCGCCCCCTATTTGTCACATATGGTAAGACTGCTGAGAAGATCACTTGGACCCCACTGCCCTCTCTGCAGAGCATCTACACCTGCAGAGTCCTCAGAGGGACCCCACCAGGGACCCCACCCACCCCCAACACGAACTGTTCACACTTCTACCCTCAGGCAAGAGGTATAGAAGTATGAAATGCAGGACTTCCAGGCTAAAGAACTCTTTCTTTCCCAAGGCCATTAGACTCCTAAATAACTGACTGGAGTTTATAACCGTGGTCCACCTCATTCTATCTACCTCACACAACTGTATATGACTTCTCCATCACACACCTACCTGCACATTACACTTTATACTTCTGTTTTTTTATACTTTATGCTGCCTCTGTTACTTATTATCTATTTACTACCTATTATTTATGTTTATCTTTATATGTTGGTTTGTTAACCTTTGGCATTTGGTGTGGACAGCAAAGAAAGAATTTCATTGTACTGGGAAACGTGTTTACTATGCACTTGACAATAAACTTTGAACTTGAACTTACACATCAGAACATAAGCAAGTATCATTTGGTCTTAATAAAATACTTTAATAGGATGAATGGAACCTCAAAATATAACAGAGTTAACTTGTCATTATTTATTTAACACAAAATTAAGAAAAAAAATTAGAAACTACAGTATGTGTGAAGAAGTAAGTAACCCCTTGAATGCCTCCATATAAGTTAACAAGTTAATTTGAGCCAGATGCTGCTAACCATAATTACCTGATGTGGAAGTGCCACCACCTTAATATAAGAGCAGTTTAATCTGGGCATTCAGATTTGTGGTAACATCATGCCATGGGCAAAGCACATCTGCAGTTTATTCAAAAAAGCAGCTATTGCTTCTCATCAGTCTGGGAAAGGTTATAAGGCCACTTCCAAACAATTTAAAGTCTATCATTCTATAATAAGAAGGATTATTTGCAAACAGAGAACATTCAAAATAGTTGCCAGTCTTCAGAAGGGAGGGAGTCCCAGCAAATTCAACAAAAGTAACACTGTATCTTGCACCAAGTGTTGTGGTTGATTTGGACAGGAATTGTGCAGTTGGTTTAATAATTTATTTTTAATTTATTTTTATGTTAGCAAAGGTTTAAAAAAGTGCTAAAGGTGTGGTCAAAAAATAAGCTTGTTCTGATAAACTTGAAGTCTACATGAACCTTTGGCAAAACAGAAAGTCTAAATTAGATTTGAAGACAGAAATTCCCAAGCATAATTTTTTTTTGCTAATTTAAACACAAGTTTGTTTGTAATGTTTCAAAGCTTTCAAAGCTAATGACGCCACCCTGACCACTAGTGTTTACCGTAAAGAATGCTACGCAGACAAGATATTACACTTCCCCAGCAACCACCCGATATCTCATAAACGGAGCTGTGTTAAAACTCTGTTCAGAAGAGTCCACACCCATTGTAATACGAAGGAAACAAAAATGAAAGAGAGACGCTATCTCTTCCACCTTTTCACTTCAAACGGATACTCAAAAACATTCATTAATCGAAGCCTACACAGAAGACGCCAAAAAACTCAACAAACAATTGACTTGAATCAGAACCCCCACCCCACCTGGCACTCACTCCCTTATCACCACAATGTGTCTGAAGGTGCAGCACGCATCCTGGCCAAGTCAGGTGTCAGAATAGCACACAAACCCACAAACAATCTGCGCACGGTCCTCTTTAATGCTAAAAACAAGAAATCGACAGCAGAAACACGAAACGCAGTGTACGACATTCCATGCAGTTCTTGCCCAGCGGTATACATTGGACAAACTTCAAAAAGAACCGCAACACGTATACAGGAACACCGCAACGCCGTCAGAAGAAAGGATTCACGATCACTGATCTATACGCATACTAAATCAACAGGACATACATTTAATTGGGACGATGTACAAGTAAAATTTAAAGCCAATAATAAAAGTGCCAGAGAGCTGGCTGAATCCTGGTTATCAAATGAGAACGCCATCTACAGACACTTGGACATAAATCCAGCATATGCAAACTTAAGAAGAACTTATTCATAATAAACATGACTTTACACCCAATAACCCTCCCCCCCCCCATCCAACCCCCGGACCACACGGACCTAGCCATACCCCCCCCATAAGTTAATGCTATATATTGCCTTTGATTCTTGTAAGTCTAAGCATTATCCTCTGATGAATACCCCTGGTAGGAGTTGAAAGCTCAGGAATAAAAACTAGTTTATGATACGGGATTCATTTTCTCCCTTTGTGGGTCTCCAGCTGCAAGTATGCAAACTGTATCACAGACCTTCTCTTCCACATATATATATATAAATCTGCAGAATAATCTGCTGAAATTGACTAATGGATTATTGGCTCAGTATGGATCTGAAAACAGTGTAACTCAACGAAAAGTTTCTGAATGGGTAAAAAGGTGTAAAGTGGGAAGAACAACTGTAACTGATGAAAGTCAATCTGGTCGACCATAAACATCACACACACAAGACCATGTCACCATCACTGTTGCTGCACATTTGGACATCATCTATTTATCTGCACATGCCATAGTGTATAATGACTTGGGGTACCGTAAAATATGTGCAAGATGTGTACCCAAACAGCTTACTGATCTGCACAATCGACAGCTACCACAGTCACCAGCCATACCACCTGTGTTTCAGAACAGGTTATCCAGCTGAAACTAAGCATGTTTGGGCCCAGCCAGTACATGGATGGGAGACCATCTAGGAAAAGCTTGGGTTGTTGCAGGAAGAGATGTTGGTGAGACTAGTGGGGGCCCTTACCCTGTGGTCTGTATGTGGATCCCAATGCCTCAGTGCAATGACGGGGATACTGTGCTGTTAGAATGGTGCCATCCTTTGGATAAGATGTAAAATTGAAGTCTTTACTCTCTATGGTCATTAAAGATCCCTGGGCATCTTTAGAAAAGGGTATGGATTATGCCAATGTATTGGCTAAATTGCCCACCATGGCCTCATCCATGGCCCCTTAATCATTCCGTGTTTCTAATTGGCTATCTCTCTCACCCTTTCACCATCTTACAGCTAATGTGTGGTGAGCGTACTGGCGCAATATGGCTGCTGTTGCATAATCCTGATGGGTGCTTCTCGTTGGCGCTGTTTGAAGTGGCTCCCTACACTCAACGTAAATTGCTCTGAGTAGTGAGAAAAGTGCTATATAATTGTAATTAATGTATTAACTTAATTAATTAACATCACATGGAGGTTGTGACCCAATTCTTGAAACACTATGAAAAAGATAAAGTATTCTGGAGTGGATTGTCACCGGAGACGGGTCCATCACCGTGATCTAGAAAGCATGCAGGGTTATACTTTCCTTAGAAATTATGGGAATTCAGATATATCTGGAAAGAAATAAAAGGTAGAATGGTATGTGAACAACTAGGACTAGGACTATGAAGCTATATCTCAAAGATAATGCATAAAAGGGCAATTTTCATTATTTATATTAGACTGTAATAAATATGAACGGCATGTTTGGCACAGTGATTGTGTCTGCTGCCTCTCAGATCCAGTATACAGGAATGGAATTCCATCCCACAACCAAAGGACCTACATGTTTGATTAATTGGTGACTCTAAACTAGATTTGTGTGGGAATATGCATAAGTTTGCACTGCAAAGGACTGACACCCCCATTGAAATCTTTGTCCAATGCTGCCAAGTTCTGAGTCCACAAAACCCAGAACTGAATTATTGGGGTCTGAGAACTGCTGTGTTTTCTATAATAGTCATTTCTGAAATATTTATGATGATATAAGTTATGGGTGCTCTAAATAAATTGTAATTGCTCCTTGCTTGCTTTACACAGCCCTGCAGGCAGACTAATCATTGGGCTGTGCATTAAGCCTCTATCACATAAAAGGCAGCTCATAAAAGATCTTGAAAAACAAGATAATAATAATAATGTCTCCTTTTAGTAGTGATACATACTGTGTCCTCTCCTGCCAACAATTTTTAAATTTCAAGACAATATACTATATATTGATCTTTAAAGAAGAAACTGGCACAGCTTATGGGTCTCAGAGTATCGCTATCATCAATCTGCATATTGAATTAAAAGAAAAACAACAGTGTTTCCATGAAAGAAAACAGAAATGTGCATTTTAATTGCATATTCAGTGTGATTAGATTTTTTACAAAATAAGTCTGGCTTTTTTCCCAGTGGTTGTAAACATTTAATTTGGTTCTTAAAGAGATTTATCCAATAAATTCACAGCCGCCTGTCTGTGTTTGTTTGTGTGTGGTTGAAGGGTGGGTTACTTTATCATGGATTACAAATGCATTAAACATGTTGCTCGGTTCTATTCTCAAAGGAGTGTAGATCACAAAACATTACCTCTGGCTCTGGGATTCTTGCCAATTTCTTTTTAATTAATATATAAAACCCTGAATAAACTATTTTCAGTTAAAAAAAAGCCACACAGAGTTGCTGTTTGTTCGCCAGCTGTATCGTGCTGATGGTTATGATTTAGTAATTGTAAGCAGATGCTTATTAATGCACTTTAAAAACATTTCAGGGAGAGAGAAAGACAGCGAGAGAGTGCAGTTAGGGATCATGGCCCTGCTTGCTGATTTTTGCTGATATCCACACCAAACTGGATGTTGACGATGTATCGTAAGGTGTTACATGTGGTAAGCACACAGCCTCATGTGTTAATATTCAAATGATCTGAAAATATTTTGTTGGTCTCATATTTTAAAAGATTTTTGATTAGAAAATAGTTTAAAATATTCAAATTAATTCATCTGTATTAGTTAGACTAGAAGCTGCTGCCTCATGGCTCTATAGCTCATGTACCCCCTAGGGTTTACGATGTATGTCATCCTAGATTGTTCAGCCTGTTTTTTTGGACTAGTCATGACTCACATTCTTGCAACATGAGGGGAATATTAAAACTACTCATGTAGCAAAGCACATGACACAAGATTTAGAAAGCTCCACTTAGACAGGTCATCCACCTGTCAAGACAACTTCCTCTCTTCTACTGACTATCAGGTCTGGTCCTAAAGTGTTCCTGCCACTTTACCACCTTTTAAAGGACAAGGAGGGATGAGGGGAGTATGTTCATTATCTATAGTCTCCCAAACCAGAACTTTTTACCAAGATATTGTTGGGTTTGAACTGGAGAGATGGAGTTGTCCTATCAGGCAAAATATTTATTTTTAGAGCTCCATAGAAAGTAAAGTTTTACTTAAAAGAATTGTCAGAGATATAATCAGAATATAACCTTGGGTCTGTTGCATGTTGAAATATGAATGTGGTCTTGTAACAGGCTTTCTAACAATCAGATCAAGCGTAGCTGAAAACTACCAACTATACCTAAGTCTGTTCTTTATATAAAAACTAAACCAGATCCATGGTTGTTGTGAATATATTGTAAATCATTACAGTGTACTGTACTACAAAATGTTGCAATGTTATTCTCATATAAAGCACAAGCCATATATATATATACGTAAAACAATCTGTAATCTAAAAATAACTGCACAGTACGACACTATAGCTAATATCTTCTACAGTTAATTTCAGGTGGAACACTGTCCATTTTGAAAGCAAGCTCAGGTAAGTTATGGTGTTTATTCTGCAGGTCTCTCTCCAATAAACTAGACATATTCCTACCAGACATTGTCTACTGGTCCAAATTAATCTGAAATTTTGGAGGGACGCCTCTTCTATGAGATGTATGAGAAGGAATCTCCAAAGTCATAGGGGTTAGGGTTAGGGTTAGCACAAGCTCTGACTGCAAATGAATAACTTCAAAAGGTGAGCCCCTTCTGTAATCCCCCTAAATGAGGTGACACATAATCCATTTAAATGCAGCAGGCTATCCCAAACCCACTCTCACCCCTTTTTGCTTCCCCAAGATATTTCCTTCCTTTGTGTTTCCATTATATTGAGATTCTTAAGTCATTTCAATCCTTAATTGAGTTATATAGATTGTAAATGGTACAAATAGTCAGAAAATACATACACTTACATTTAACATCCAAACAATTCCATTAGGCTAAATCTAAAGAAAGTACCTCCAGATCAGAGATATTTGCCTATAACCACCATTACAGTATTATTTCTCAGATGTTGCATTGTGCACACTGTCTTCTTTCAATGCGCATATATATTGCTGCCTCAAAATGGAGTGCCGTTTAAAAAACAAAATTATTTAAAAAAAGAACAAAAAAAAAAACAAGATAACACACAAAATACAAATGTCTAATGTATTCATTGCAGGAAACTGTAATGACCAACAAAAGTAGTAGTAACTGGGAACTTCGGGCTCAAGAGCCTTATATATTTTACTATAAAAATGGGAGGCTGCTTCAGTCTCCTGGAAAGCCTGGCAAGGAGTTTAAGTAAACCTTTTTTCTACAAAAGAAACATGCATGGTAATTTACCTTGGTGTCTGGAAGCTTGTCGATAGCCCCCCATTTCCCTAAACCTACTATATACTGTGTATGACTTTTTATATTGTAAAGAGAGATTACCTCCTGTTGCAAAAGTGTGAAAAGGACATCACTCGGTTTTATTCAAGACAGTTACTTAATTCATGCCACTTAATTCTATGAAATTTAATCAATTAAAAGGATGACAAGGTTGATAAAACTTTAAAATTACAGTAATCATAGACTACAGTAGCTACAATATACAATATATCTGTAATCTATCAAGAGCAGAATATCATCACTTCTCACAATTTGAAATTACTGTATAGTTTACAAAAGAGACATATTAAGAATGTGATGGCTTGGCAGACAACAATGATATCCCCACTTTCTAGATTAATTATTATCCCATCTCTTTTATCATTGGCATGACACCCTTCTCTTTATTTATTGAGCCACACATACTGCTGTATGAAAGTCTGGATTCTGACCTGCAGTCACCTTTCATATCCAGTTTACAGATGGACTGTTCTCAGTATTGTTAAGGTCCTGAATTTACTGTATTATGAAATCTACATAGTTTGGCAAAACCGAATGCAGATGCTCACAATTGGATATAGAATGTCCTTATTTCAAATTTAATTAGTGAATAACTTGATTGAAGGGTGCTGAAAGTCAGTATTCATTGACTTGGTGACAGGAGATATTATAAGCAGGCCTTGGATTAAATCAGCAACCACAAAAGTGTCCCAAAGGACAGTGTACTGTAGTCTATTTAGCTCATCACGTCTGAGGCTAGGAGGAGATTCTTTGTGGGGGACAAGTGTCAAAGATGAGATTTATAACTTGAATCTGAATCAGAACACAGACTGGTTTAAATTTGTTCAAGGAGTACGCTTTACAGAAGATGTCTTGATGTAGCAATTGAGACTTCAAGGGAGTAAAGACTTGAAGGTGCCACCTAAAGTGAAACAATAATACACACATCACAGATATTAACACAAAAATAGAAACATTGCTTTTAAAAATACTGCTGACTTCTGCTTTACCTAAAATTCTTTATTCTCTGAATCAGTTTTAGTTTCAGTACCTAAATCACTGGTCCTCCACTACTTTTGAATTATTAATTCTAGTCCTTCTGGCATGTTTCCCCAAAAGAGACTGCTGAAGAATGTCCCCATAATAATGTGACACCACCCACATACTTGGCATTCAGGATGATATTGACTGGATTGTGCAGTACGCAGGGCCTGTGCCAGATACAAACCGTGGAATGTCAACCAAAGAGTTCAAATTTTGTCCATTCTGACCACAAAAACCTTTCTCACATGTTTCCATTATCATCTATTTGTCTTTTCATAAAAACCTTCAGCTTAATTTTCTAGTGGAACACTGATAATATAACATTTGATGGCCAATGTACATGATACCCTATCGCAATCCAGGGGTCCCATTAGTGCTCCATTGTTGGTTGCACAATGAAATCTCGCTTTGGTACTGTGGAATAGCAGTTAGCTTTATGGAAATCTATGAATTATGACATTAATATATTACATAGACTAATCACAATATGAACAGAAGCCACACCACCTTGCACTTGTGACCAGCATCACACAGATTAGCCACTTTTCATTACATGTACACACTTCCCTGTTGGGAAACGAAATTACCAGCTTTAATAGCATTGAAATGTTTAGATGAATTTTTTTTCATTGATGACATTTTGATTGTTGTGTTTGAATTTTTTAAGTAAATCCAAACTTTTATGAACAGAGAACTGTGATGTTGTTCTTTTATTTGGGTGTACTGGCTGCACAAGGTGGCAGCAGTTTTGAAAAGAAATGGAGTCAGGAGAAAAGAAAAAGTATAAGGCCAACATCCAGGAGATCAAGAATCCAGAAAACAAGCTCAGTGGGCAAAACTAAAATGGCAGTCAGGAGTGTAGCAATAGAGTCGGAAACCAGAATATACATGTAAAATGAGCCAAAAGACAAAAGATGTGGTCAAAAAGACAGAAAATATTTCACAGCCAAGGTTTAAACTGATACCAAAAATAATGACTTTTGAAGTTGGATCCTCACAAACTTGGACAAACCAGGAAAGGCACAACACTGACCTTTTATACTGGCCCTGTAATGTGTCGCACAGTTCTACTTAACAAAGGCAATCAACTATCAAAACACCTGCTTCAAAATAGAGTTGCAGGAAAACATGATTTAAATCTAACAATTTTAAAAGTATATCTTATCAAGAAACAAATGTGACATGCAGGATTTTTTGACCTCTATAACCACTAGAGCAAGGTTTCAATAATTTTTTGAGGCCAGCCATTACAAAAAGAACATTGGTGTATATGACAGGTAAATATACATGACATAGCTAATTGGTTTTGAATAATATATAGCACCATGCACATTACTGATATGCAGTTTACTCATTTTAGTAACACAATATACTTTTAAGTGAGTGAGTGGAAATTGATGACTCTAAATTTGCCCCGGTATGAGTGGGCCCAACCAGATTAATCCAATTCAGAGTCAGGGTGGTGTCAGAGTCTATCCAGAAATAACTGTGGATCCACACACGCACACATGCACATACACATGGAATAATCTTGCAAGCATGTCTTTGGGATGAAGGAGGAAAACCAGAGGAACATCCACTCACACACAGGGAGAATGCGCAAACAGTTTGTGACTTGATGCAGGATTTGAACCTATTATGTTGGATCCATAAATCAAAAAATATAAATCTTTTTATTTACAAACCAGAAGGAGAGGCAAAACTAATAATCAGGTAGTAAATGCACAGCAAGATTAGCACAGCACCAACAATAATTTCCAAATCACAAAATAAGAAACAGGAACCAAAAAACTGAGCCAAAGCTCATAAACACTAAAACCTATACTTGAACAAGCCACTAGACTAAATGGACTTCACAAGGGCAAGAGTGTTGAAAGTTAGGGCATAGTAAGAGGCAAGCTGTCTTCTTGAGTGCCATGTGTACCATCTAGTTGGTGTTGCCTGGTAACAAAGACAGAACAACAAATGACAATTTCATGGACAGGCAATGGGCTAGACCCCAATGACAATAGTGACGAAACCAGCCACAAAAACAGTTTTCAATTTTTATTTCTACACAGAAAAGAACTAATCCATGATCTAGTCATCATTCTGTTTTTACTGTAAAAGGATGCACATTTGCTATTATTTTGGTGCTTGTTTTATTAAAATCTCATAGTTGCCCTGTCTCTGCTTCTTCACAATTGTTCCACAGCGAGGAAGCATCCAAGTTAAAAAAGACTGGCCAGTGTTTTGCATTCATTTCACTTTTGAAAAATATGACACCATAAAAGATTAACATCATGGTTTTGTTTTTTTCAAAACAAGAATTAAATAAATAAATAAAATGTCTGTGGGCTCCAAAAATATAAAATTGTCAGTATGGCCTCAAATAGACCCTGATCTCATACTTGAGAATCCAGTGAACTTAGCTTGCCAAAGTGATTCGGCCTTAAAGCAACAGGAAATGATAAAAGGCCATTTCCAAAGACAGCATGCAACTTCCAATGGAGTAACAGTGGAAAAAAGGAAACATATACAGCACCAACTTAAAAAAGAATGAATCAAAACGTGAGATGGCCATAACAGAAAGCTTGGCCAAGTATACTGACCATTCAATTCACAGGAGACACATTACCTTAAGTTGCCTTAGTGTCTCTTTCCATAGTATGTAATTATTTACAAGAGTACTTTGCTGGCCTACAGTGAAGTCCAAAAAGCTAACTAAATAACATGTTGGAACTTGGGTAGATCATAATGGCAACACACACACTGCTGAACAATTAGAAAACTAATTCAGAAATGCTGAATCATACTTAGTGCCATCTCTGTATGATGTATGATGACACGGATTAGTGCTACTGCCTCATTACTCCAGAGTCCTAGTTTTGAATACTGTAAGTGTGAAGTATGCATGTTCTCCCTGTATGTGTTTGGGTTTTTTTCTATGAATATCCATATTCTTGCCACACTTCAAAAATGAACATATGAGGTTAATTGTTAGCTTTAAAGTGTCTCTATATGACCATGCCCTGTGATGGATCAGCACTCCAGTTCAAGGTTCATTCCAGTTCCAAAAGGTAACTTGAAATTTCTGTGAACTCAATTGGATCAAGTAGATTACATAATAGAATAATATATGGAAGATGGATGGAATCTGTAGATAACACAGTAGCTCAATGTGAAGAATAACATGATGCCTATCACCACAACCACAAAAAAGAAAATAAAACCTACTGTGCATTCATCTCCAGTAGTGTAAAGGAAAGTATCATGGCTTTGGAAACAGTAATGTCCTCCATATCCTTTCTGGGAGTCCAATTGGTACATTACCTGGTCGAGATGCCAAAAGCCTCTCCAGGATATAGACTGGTACATTCTCAAAATGAGATAATATTAAAAGAGAAGATTAATTTTTGTGTGACACCCATTTTGTAGTTCAAAATGCTAGCCTTATAGCAGATGAACCAGGAGCTGCTTAGGAGAGCTTTAACAAGACAGCTTCAGTACTACAATGGCATTCAAAGTAACCTAGAAGTAGTTTACAGTTACGTCAGTATGACATAGAAAGTAATCCTTGGGTCAGTCCTTAAAACGGACTCCTAGCTCTTGCCCAGGGTGAGCCTGGAGTTGGGAGCAGAACGGTGACAAAGACTCATCTGGCAGGAAGGATGTGGGTATCAGTATGCTTGGATGAAGGGAAAGAAGATAGGAAGTATGTTCATCATGAGTTAATTTATTGTAGCTGGTAATTTAGTCACCTCATGGGTGCCCAAGAGGGTTTATACTGCTGCTTAGGATTCTCAGAGAGGCAGAGTGTTTCTTATTATTTTCTATTTCCTAGTGATTTTGTGATCTTCTTTTATACCCATTGTAAAGAATAGACAAAACAACGTCAAAGAGTTGGAGCACCACCCTGGTGACCCCATGTAATTACAAAAGTTGTAAGTATGAAATACACACAACAAGTTGTGGATGCTTCTTTTCAGACAAGATCTCAAAGAAGAACTAATTTCAAAATGGCTGAACGCCCGGTCATATAGGTTCCAGGCAGGAAGAGCTGCGTCCAGAAGGGTGGGCAATGGATGTGACATCAATTCTGCAGAGTGAGGAAGAAACAAGGAATTTGAACACGATTTCAATCCCTGGATCAGTGGATAATTACAATTGCCAGAGCCCTTAAGCTGCATCCCATGCACAAAACCATGACACCATCCCTTAATATTTATTTTACAAATAAATATCTATGATTTTTTATATCTATGATTTTTTACAGTATATAGGCTGGTTATGTTGTGTTTGGGGTCAGCTTAACAATGCCTCTGTGCTGCCACAGTACAAAATTATTAAAAACATTTTAGAAATGGGGCTACCAAGGTGCACCTATTAGTCAGTTACTACTGTGTAACAAGACTTCACAAACACATTGTTTGGTCTTAATAAGATGAAACAAAGAGCTAACTGCAACAGAAGAAAATAAAGGCTACCTAGAGTGCATGTATTACTTACTTTCTGGTATGCAATAAGATCTTAACCAAGTCTTTATTTGTGTTACATTACAAAATGCAACTGAAATATGCAACATAGTAAACACTTAAAACCCTATTCAAAAGAGTTTTTAATTCGTGGACAGATCCCAAAACTATTAACATATTACAAGTGAATATGATCAAAATGCCCATTTTTCTCCCAAATATATTTTTTCCAGCACAGTTTCCCAAATGAATGAGGAAAACATACTTTGGATTAGGTGGAAGCCGATCACTGACCACACTCACACACATTAATAGTCCACCAGAAAAGGAGACTTCAAATGGTGGGAAACGACAGAAGATCCTTAAAAAGGACATGACAGCACCATGCTGTGCTCACCTCAGTTAACGTCCAATCACCTCAAATAGTGTCTAAGACCTGGGGACTAGCATTACTGTACACAGGACGTACACTGTGCAATCCATCCATCCTTACGTCAGTCCTCAGAAATCACTTTTGTCCACCCAAGGCACTCTGTAGCCAAGGAAGTCCATGAAACATTGCCTACAAAGCAGGTACCAATCCTAAAAAGTGCATCAGGACATTACATTGCATATGGACAGTATATGGGCCTCCACACTTCCTTGAACTGTGCCAGTTTAGAAGTGCCAGTTCACCAGATGGGGGAAACTTGTGCCTCCAGAGTAGAAAATGTATGTTTCATAAAGAAGGAACAAACAATCTTTATTTTATGCAGTGTCCTTTTACAGTGAAATAATATCTAAAGATACTTCAGAAGTACAGTTATACCATACAATTATTTATCATCTAGAGTATAGGTAGGTTTATGGATTTGAGTAGAGTCACAAAATGAATCAGATGCAAGGTATGAACCAGAAACAGTGCCTATAATGTAACTCCAAGTCTAAAAGCTGAGCGATAGCATCACTAGCCACAACCCTTGTCCTCCCTCACATATATAAAATGCCTATCCATTTATTTCAAATTGAGTCTGTCCATTACAAGAAATCATTAATATTTCTGACATAAGCTAAATGGATTTGTCTTGTGTTATACAACTAAAAACCCCATTACTCTATGCTGAGAGCCTATTCAGCTTTCTTCTCTACAGTGATAAGGTGTTCATTTTTCCTTTTCCTTAGCTTTCATTATCATAACCAGAGGTATTTCTGTGGTTTCAGGCTTGAATTTCCCAGCAAGCAAAAGTCTTTTAAGAGCTCAAGTACTACTGTAAAAAGACATGTGAGACAGATACATAGGAAAATACTTGTAATGATTGCTATCTAAAGTCAACACTCACCAAATGTAAGAATATGCTGAAACATTGACTTGTGGTCATTTGACATTTGTAGAAATACAATAATCGCAACTCATTCTACTTTTCAGCAGTTGAAATACTTTCTTTAATCACCTTGGTGTAGAGAAGCAAAGGGAGTCATATTGTTTTTGCTTTATCATTTTGAGATTAGAAAACCTGTTTCGTCACTTTAAACGTTTTTCTGTGTTAATTCTGGCTACAGTTAAAATTAAGCCTACTGATTTGAAAAAAAATTCTTGTGTGCTCTGAAGAGTTGATCATTTGTCTTTGTGAAAAATAATTATTTTTATTTTATTTCTGAAATAAACATCTTTCAGTCAGCTTCATTAAAATCCATGCAAGGCAGAAACCAGCCAGTTTAGGAAAGAAGGTGGATGTCCGTCTTTAACCGTGTGGGTTTTCATTCTATGCCTGGCATAACACATATTGGCGCAAATGTTGGTTAATGTGAGTTAAGAATTGGGAAACCAGTTTTGGCATTTGAAAATTTTACACTTTGAAAACTTATTTTTTGTGCATTGTTTTGATATACAAGTTTGAATTTAATTTCTTTGTTTTAAGAAAGATTCATTTTTTTTTATTCAAATTTTAAGTGTCTCACATCACCATTTTAGAAGCTGTTATGGGTAGATAATAGTTGCTAGGAGATCTAAAGTCAACACTCACCAAATGTAAGAATATGCTGAAACATTGACTTGTGGTCATTTGACAATTGTAGAAATACAATAATCGCAACTCATTCTACTTTTCAGCAGTTGAAATACTTTGTTTAATCACCTTGGTGAAGAGAAGCAAAGGGAGTCATATTGTTTTTGCTTTATCATTTTGAGATTAGAAAACCTGTTTCGTCACTTTAAACGTTTTTCTGTGTTAATTCTGGCTACAGTTAAAATTAAGCCTACTGATTCGAAAAAAAATTCTTGTGTGCTCTGAAGAGTTGATCATTTGTCTTTGTGAAAAATAATTCTTTTTATTTTATTTCTGAAATAAACATCTTTCAGTCAGCTTCATTAAAATCCATGCAAGGCAGAAACCAGCCAGTTTAGGAAAGAAGGTGGATGTCCGTCTTCAACCGTGTGGGTTTTTATTCTATGCCTGGCATAACACATATTGGCGCAAATGTTGGTTAATGTGAGTTAAGAATTGGGAAACCAGTTTTGGTATTAGAAAATTTTACACTTTGAAAGCTTATTTTTTGCGCATTGTTTTGATATACAAGTTTGAATTTTATTTCTTTTTTTAAGAAAGATTCATTTTTTTTTTATTCAAATTTTAAGTGTCTCACATCACCATTTTAGAAGCTGTTATGGGTAGATAATAGTTGCTAGGAGATCTCACCTGATTACTAAGGATTAAATTATGCTGCAGCATATTATGAGAGATATGGATTTGATCGATGAATAACTGTATTTACATAGTCTTGATAACAATACTCTGGCTTTGACTGATAGAACTTTTCTTTTGATTGGGTGATGGTCTTAGTGTTTTGTCTCTCGTAAAATAATAGAAGTTTGTTGAATGACACTTTTCAATTCTTGCCTGAATATGATTACAGTGAAACTGCCTGGCTTCAAAACCAACTCACAACCCTGAGAAACGTTTTCAGTTCTATTTTCAGTCACAGAAGGACATCTGTGATGGTGGCCTTGACTTTTATTCCATAGAAGTAATGGAAGATTTTATCCTTTCTCCCATATGTTCAGTTTTCAAGATACTAATTTAAATAGCCTTTTACTTTGTAACCTTGTACTCAGATATTACATCAAATAAGCCTTTAGATGAATTGTTGGTCATGCATCTCTTAAGAAATTAGTTGTTAGTAACATTTTAAATCAAATTTTGCCTCATGGCTGATTGTAGCGTGAAACCCAAAAAAAGTATGCATTGTCACATCCACGTACTCAAGACTACAAGAGGGAAACCCCATCAAATGCATTTAAATGTTATAGTCTTGGTATTTATTTTGGTAAGTATTTGCTTTTTTTCACAGCATAAAAGTAAATATACTGAAGAACATTAAAACAGATCTTGTAACTTCTTTAGTTTCTTTAGTTGTGTGACCCTTATAAAAACACTCTCTAGTGTAGTATATTCTTAATGGACCATGGAAGATGTAAAAGATCCTTTACTGTTTTTGTACTGTTTTTTTAATGTCCATTTAAACTCCTCTTCCCATTTGCTTTATATCTCTTAAGGAAGTTGTAGCTATCGCCTAACTAAGCAATTAAAGCCATTGGTGGATTACTTAAGTTCTTATCTTCATTTTGTTTAGTTCTGGGGATATTCTATGCACCCAAAAATATTTTTTTTTATTCTACAATATTAAAAATGAATGCTTCTCTTCTACTCTTTATTTCTAAGGCTCCCCAGTAGATTTTGCACATATATTGACCTAGAAACATAAGGACAAACACGTGCTTTCTCTGTTGGAATTTAGCTCGATGTGCTCTTTGTAAAAATGGCAGGCCAAAATGAAAGATAGGAATGTTAAAATTTGTTTCATATGCTGCAAAAAGTAGAAAGGGGCAGAGGAGGTTTAAATGGAAATGGCTACTTCCAATGGGGAAAGCCTCAGCTCCCTATGATTGTAACACAACCCTGTCATTGGCTTACTTTGATTTCGAAATACTTCAAGGGATGAAAAAAGTTCAAAAAGAGAAAAAAGAGTTCATACCAGCACTCAGTCGCAAATCTCATGAAGTAAAAAGTGCAAGAAATGGACACCTCACTGGTCAGTATGTGCATCAGAACTAGTTTTTAGGATTGAAAGTGTGTAGTGCATTGTAAAAACACAAGAAATAAGAAAAAGTTTTAGGGCTCCCATAACATTTAATTCATGGATGGCGACTTTAGTTAACACTCATAAGTTCACTGTTAACCTCTGCTACTGCATACTTTCTTGCCTTGATTTGCTTGCCCTCGTGTCACTGGGCTGTCTTCTGGTTCTTTGGGAATCCCTTGAACAGATCTACTTGTGGTCAGAGTCCAGGCGAGGGAGAAAACAGAGCAAGATCTTATGTTTCCTGTTTTGGACAACACTCTTCCTTGTGTTTCCTTTATTTTAGTTCTTGTAATTACAGCAAAATGGTCACACTCGTGAAAACGTTAGGCGCATTGTAATACGTATTAAATGTTATTACCTACTGTATGTTGTGCTGAGACACTTCTGGGCTAAAATATACAGTATGCCCTGGATTCCTGCCATACCATGCTTCAATCTAAAGAATACTTTTTTTCTGATACATGACCTAGCTATATGTTGAAAAAAAATATAATTAAAGTGCACCAGTTTATATTGCAATTTATATATCCTTTCTATCCTGGCCTACTTATTTATTTATAAAATGAAGGCCCCCTAATGTAAAGTCGTCAAGTAAATTTTACTTGCATACCAGGCTAGGTTAAAAGAATACGCCACCAAATAATCATATTGTTTTTGTATGTTCCTTACCCCATGTAGTTTGTATTGATGGCCAAGAAAAAAATCTTGAATCTAATGTTTTCATGCATCATGGCAAGACGCAAACTGGACAATGCAGAATAACCAGGAGCCAAGGAAGGAGACGTTAAGTAGGCTGTCTATTCATCAAGCATGTATAAGTGCCAAAAGGCATGGCCAAAGCCAGTGTGGGAAATGGCTCATCACACATGATGGATCAAGTAAGTAAGTAAGTTTCAGAAAATCCTGAAAACTGGAAAATAAAAAAGCAAAGGAAAAAGGAGATTTGCTGCTGTCTGTAAGGAATCCCTCTTAGGTTATCTTAATGGTAAGGTTTCTCCAGTGGTGCAGTGGGATTCAAATTGGTCTTTCAATGTTATAATTATAAATTGTAATATAATAGCAACAACTAAGGATTTGTTAAATTGAAATAATAGGCTGTTTTCAACTAGAGATAAAGGAATTCAGTGTGAGTGCTGCTACACAGCACAGCTTTGGCACATTTGCACAATTCATCAACCTCGTGCATTTTCACCAGTGAACCAAGCTATAGTCAATTGATTTTCCAGATTTATAGCCACTTTGTCACAAAGACTCCATACCTGTGTGTTGGACCAACACATCAGATCCTCGAATATGCTGTCCTCCAAGGAATTCTGCTTACCACTAAGGTGTAGACAGTACAGACAAATGTAGAGAGACAGACCTGTACACACAGACTCAAGGCTGAAATTGCTGCCAAAGGTGCACCAACTTAACACTGACTGAAGGAGCTGAATACTTATGCAATCAATTATTTCCTGTTCCATATTTGTTTTTCATTTACAGCACCTTGCAGAGATCTTTCACTTTCACGAAATGTAATCTTTCTGCTGTTTAATTCCAAAAAAGAGAAATTAAACTCATTATGATTCAATGCTGTATGATAATATACTTTTTATAGGCACTGTGACAGTAGATACCATACTGTATATCCTATGCTTATGTGCTATAAAGCAAGTGGCTGACCTCAACCCAAGCTCTGGTTTTGCCAGAGATACTGTACGCCCACTTATACTCCTGTACGGTTGTAAAACACTTATCAATGAATGTGCAGCTTTCCATATTTGTGTGTTAAATAATTTTGAATTCCTGACACAGCCAGTGTCAGTAATGTGGACTTTTATGTTCAAAGGGTATAAAAAAATAGATTCTCTTATTAGTGAAAATATGGAGGTTACTCTTTTATGGGCAAGTTACAATTGCTTTGTAAGAGGATGAAAACAAAAAAGCCACATATTTTAATATTTTTATACTAGCTTGGAGACCAGAATACTTCTTTGTAGTTTTTACAGTATTTCTGTTTGATACATACATTCATTCATTTACACTTGGCCATTAGAAAAATCCTGTTGTTGAACTATTTTGAATTACACATTTGTTTGGAATATGTTAATAATTACATATCTACTCTATATATATATAAAATCCTGAGCCTAAAAGTGCAATGATTTTGTGCAACGATTTTATGTGACGTTTTAATGTCACGTTTTTGTCACGCTATAAATCGGGCTTATTTTAAAACCTACATGTATATGTTTGGTATCATTCTTTTTAGAACTTATTGAACTTTAATGTGATTTTATTACATTTTCAGATTCTTATTGCGTTTTTAAATTATAAACTAAAAAATATCAAGAACTCACATCCCGCGAGACAAGACTTTGTGCCAAGAGATTCAACCACAACTGGAGCTGGAAATAAAAGGCAAAGAGTAGAACAGCTGCTGTACAGGCTTTTAAATGTTTGAAGCGCTGGTCAAGATGCAGATCACGCAGCACGGCAGCAGCAAGCCAGCAGCTGATCAAGCAAAGAGGAGGTAAAAAAAAAACTGCATTTGTTTCCCATTGTATCACCGTTTAAAAGGGGGTTTCGGAAGAAACTTTGGGGTGTGTTCAGCCCCCCTCTTCACAATGCGAGCGGCAGAGACGCGGGGGGGTTGGCGAGTGAAGCGAGCAGGGGGCAGACCCCCTAGTTGTGATATAAGAGGTTGAAACACAGTTGGGGATTCTACTTATTCTACTTATGGTCCATGGAATGGTAAATGAGCAAGTGAACAAAAAAGGTCTATGTGGGCATGAATCTATGGCATGGCTCCCAATCTGTTAAGAATGTCCCCTTGCCACTTCTCTTTGTTTTCCATGATCTAACCTCTCTTCCTATACTGTAGGCCTTCACATTGTTGCTCTTTTCTCCTTTCCTGCTTTATATTACTACAAATGTGAGTGGAGCTTCAGATCTACCAGATGCTTAGATTTCACCCTGAAGAGATGGAGGTTCATTGGCACCAGTGATAAAACAGAGTACAGGTCAGGTTAACAGATACTGGCTCCAGGTTAATTCCTTCATAGCTAGAGTTTGCTTAACCTCAGAATTGTACCAATATTTTGTGTAATTTTAAAAACAATCCAATTAAAACTGTGACTTGAAACATATATAGTAGGTTATTCAACTGAATTTTGTGCTGAGTTCAACAGTATTTTTTAATGTCTAAATTGATGTTTAATTTAAATTGGTAAATTGATTTGTAAACTCTATTTTTGCTTACAGTGAGGTGTTTTTTTTTTAAATTCTATTTTAAATTAGTAAACCTTCCAACCAAAAGGCCTGCCTTCTGAGCCTTTTGCTTTTGAATGTTACAATAAAGTGTATCCAATCTACTAATCAATGAATGCAGCCCCGTTTTCAATGTAAGTCATGTCTAATGCAGTACATTGAAAATGAAAGAAAATGTTCACATTCAGGACAGCTTTTGTGGTTTTATAGCAGTCTTTTCGAAATTAAAACAGGTCAGCCTTCTTAGTGACAACCGGCCACAGACACTCTCATCCTCCACAATTAAATGACTACTCTGTCAAGAAATATTTCATTTATCTTGGAAGTTTTTCATCAAAATTACTGGTTACAAGAAGCTTCATCCCATGATAGCTCATAATTAAGTAACGAGACACAAGGAAGTGGCTGTTGTCATTTGGCAGTGAAGATAATTAAGCGTTCCATGATGAATATGACGACGATGATGATGATGATGTATATTACTTTAGCAATAAAATACTGTAGTTAGCTAGTAATAAAGTGAAATGTATGCTGTGTTTGTCTGGTTTGTTTTCTAAAAGACATTTTTCAGCTGTATTTTCTCTAATTGCTTTACCCTTAGATGCTTTGAAATATTCCTGTGGCTTTTTCTATATTATATAAACCAATTTTCTCAATTTAACTTACAGAGGACACAGTGTGAACTTAAAATGAACAATGGCTGGGGAATTATGTGCAAGTTAACTTTGGATTTCAAAATTCATCCAAAGGGATCACATGAAGAAAGAATAACCTGGTTAAGGTCATTCATAGTGTTAGTGGCTCAGCTGGGAATTTCACCAACCACCTTGTAATTTAAAAAAAAAGAAATGTTTAACCACTGGATCATAGTTCTTTTTGTATGATGGGAAATTTACTTTTAGCCAGCTTCTATATTTTGCTTTAAAATAAAACATTTCTTACGATTACATTTGAAAATAGGGATACATTCTTTTTAAAAATAATGTTTTTTTTACTAATGTTTAGAGTGCCGCCAGTATGAACTTGATAATAATGTTTAAGCAAAGGTTTCCATCCAAAAAATTTTTGGCAAAAAATGTTTTAATTTCTGAATGTTTGTAAATGGCTTTAGAACCCTTCCCAGACAACAAATACTTCTCTGAGAAGATTGCATGTAGCCTCTGTTGTGAAACCGTATACCTGAATGCTCCAGAATGGCCTGCAACAGACTCTAGTTTTATACATAGGTGGCGCATTTCCTGATCATCAGCTAAAGTAGTGAACTAGGTTATTTCTTGTAATATAAAACCATAGAAATGAAAGGTTACTTACTAATGTTTTCTCCTCTGATGATTTATTTATGTAATTGGTTATTATAAAGTAGACTCACATCCAGTCCAAGTACTGTAATTGTACTGCACTTGATGGCGCTCTGGCATCCCACATCCTTGTGATAGAACAAGTAGGCCCAGAAATGGACGGATGACATTTTGCTGATGAGTCCAAGTTTTGCTAATTTTCAGATTGTCTATAAAAAGGCATGCATTTGGCAAGCATCCATATGCTCTGTTTTTGTTCTATTCTCTAATGAATTTGGATTTTACAGTTTAAATAATAATTATAACTAGTTAGGAAAATATTTTATTGCAGGGTTTGGAAACTCTGCTGTTCAATGTAACTGTCCTTTTCCCAATTACCTCCTTAGCCTAATGGGTCTTACAGTTGCTGTAGTCTTTGACGTGCCTGTTTATAACAAAGTGAATTTGACAGACTTGGGAACAATTTCAAACAAGAGAAGTATATTTACAAACTCATTGCTTTCATGTTAACAACTGTATGAGAAAGGACAGAGTCAAAGCATTTAAATATTTTTGATTACGAGTGCTAGGCTGGCAAAAGGTTACAAAAAGCAGGAAAATGTCCCACAGGAAATGACCAGACTAAAGTAAGCACCACACTGGCAATGACAGGGCACTGCTGAGTGCCAGCTTGAGAAAACAGGGTCCCTAGGGTCTGATAGACCCTGTCATTGTGAATAGTTCTCAAGAAACTGAAACTCTGAAGGTACCAAACTGAGTCAGAGAGAGGCCTCGGAGGGCTGGCAAGAATTTCTCTATGTTGTTGTCCTTGGATGGTAAAAGACTGGTAATTTCTTCTTCAACAATTTATTTTTACATCACTATTTTGTATCTGTTATGTATTTAAATATGTTTATGTGTTTTTTGTTGATATTTTTAATTATTGTTTTTCATATTTTGATGTATTAGCTGTTATTTTTGTATTAGTGTAATGTCTTTTTAAATGTGCCTCCATTCCAGGTGTTTTGTGTTTGGAGCCCTGGGAGGGGGGACCACCCTGAATTCAATGCTGTTAAGTCTGCCTTTCGGTGGTTCATTGGTTTGTATTATGAGTCTTTTTGTAAGTGTTATTATTATTTCTTGTTTGACTGGTTACTGGACTTACATGCCTATTTACTTGGTTTTGCCTTTGGGATGTGTGTATTTGGACTTAATTGCTTGGGATTGCCTTTTTGGCAAATACTTTTTTGCTCTTTTGAGCACTTTGCTCTGTTTTTGCCATTCTGCTAAATATATTCTTCCTTTAAAACATTCTTTGTTGCCCCACTGAGTGGGCCTCAGCTGGACTGGCTAGTGGCAGTACAGGCCTGTCTTTATGGGTCTTTTTGAAGGCCTCATTCCTTTATTCATCATGTTTTTGGCTATATTTCACTACAGTAGCATGTTTTCTTTCCGGGTATTGTTTTGTAAGTTAGTTACATGGGTATCACCATTTTGTTTGTTGTTAGTCAAGTGACCTAAGATGTCATCACACAACGCCTTTAAACCTTATGATGCGCTAAGAAGTTTGTCTTATCCTTTGATCAATGACCCAAAAAAAATACAGTGGCGTTGCTAGAGAGGAACTGCATAACCAGTTAGATTTATGACTTTTTTTGACTGCTTATTGTTTCTTATTTCAGGTTTGGGTTCATGTTGGTTTTTGGTATTTGTTTCCTATTTCAGTGTGCTTAGAACCTTAATTGCCTAACAAGTTTTCTCTTGCTTTATCATTCTGTAAGCCTAGCATTTCCTGATTAAGACTAAGATGCAGTGTGAAGTAACATACTACTCTTATTTAAGTATAAGTCCCAGTAATAAAGTAGCTTAATATGTTACAGTTTATATTGTTCTAATCACATTGCAGTTACCGAATTAAGCACAATTTTGTTGCTTGTTTTGCACAAATGTTTATAATCAAGTAATATGTAAATATCATAAACATATCATATACATACTAAAGGGCAGGCATTCCATCTCTCATGCTGTTCTAATAAGTGAATGTGGATACCCAGTCTTCATCCCCTGCCTGATTTGCACTACACACGTGAACTATTTTAATGCAAGCACAGAGTAAACTGAGCTTTATGACAATGTCAGATCTGTACAGAAAACATGTGCTCTTCTACAAAATTACATGGATGTTAATTTTACCTCAGAATTACATTGAGGTAGACAGACTATATTAGGAAAGTAAAGATTTTGAGTTTAACTTTGAAAAATAACAGCTTCTGAGTTTTACAACCTGATTGACAAAAAATAATTAATAAGAGAAATTAATTCTAATTAAAGGAAGATGGAGCAAAGTGTGTCTGAAAACTTTAATAACTAAACTTGTGATAGCTAAATTAATATGTCTTCATTGTGAAGTAAAGCCTCAAAGAGTTCATAAGGAATTAGACCTACAGAAAAAAGTCTTTGTTAACCAATGAAATGAAAACACTGCAAGTGTCATGACTTCAAACATGTAGTACAATATTCCAACATGTATTTAAATTTTCTGCAAAAGAGGAGGAGAAATAATGTTAATGAAACTTTAATTTTAGTTGTTAGCAAATTTAGGAAAGATAATTATGAAATTTATTTTTTTGATAGGTTAAAGAGCAGGAGAGACACAGGGACATGGGCGCATTAATTGTGTTACAGAATCAACACTACAGGTAGGTGGCCTAAAAAAGGAGCATCATCTTCTAAACCAGTACACCAGCAATAACTTTACTGTATATATTGACTCCTTGTTTGCAAGTGATTAAGTCAGTTTTGTTTTCTAAATCAAGAAATCTTGTGCAATAAAGGCCTCTACTTATTGGTTGTTTTATTTGAAATGGAGCAGTGCCCCATGCAGTTTATTTGTGCTGAATTCATATTCACTCTTTTTGGTTATTTCCTCATTAATAAATCATTTGTAGCTATTTATTTCAGAAATTAATAAATAAAGTAATCCTGTTAAAATGATAATGAATTACTTTCAGTGTGTAACTACTGTTAACTACCTCAACTCTGTCCACTTCTCCTTTTGAACTTGCCTTTGTGGTTGATATTTGTAACCGGTGGGTAAGTGAGCAAGCCAGCCTGCTTGATAATTACTCACAAACAGGGTCTCAGAAAGAAAGTGGAGGTTTTGTTTTTCTCTTGTTGTTTTTGTATAGTGACTTCTATCTTTATGTGACCCATCCATGTATGAATATAAGCAAAATAACTGAAGTTTTGATATTCTGAGTGTCTTTGGTATTATGGGAGAAGTAGAAAGACATTTCTCAAAACTAATAAATATAATCTGTATAAATCATCATGAAAGCATCCACCTCCTGAAAATAAATTATTATTTTGTTGCTAGTTCATCATAACAAGGGATCTGATTTTTGCTTTGTTCCATATTGTTCATCTTCTGTACCTGCTTATCCAGAACAGCAGCGTGGAGCAGCTAGAGCCTCCTCCATGCAAGAAATGGATGTAAAGCAGGAACAATCCCAGACAGTATCCAAGATTTTAAATTTCAGGTATTGGTTCAAATGTACCAGTAAGCTTCTCAGCTCTCATCACACCTCGGAAAGTTTGCATTTATGGTGATACATTAGTTTTCAGTGTAGTAATTATTAATAATGCATTGTATACAATGTGAGTAGGAGTTGTGATGGCCCCAGCTTTTGCTGTTTCTTAATGACAATGTGATATACACAAGAAAACTATATCACTTGCAATTTTTACTAGGAGCAGGATACCACCTAAATATTGTATGCACATAGAATACTAAGTCTGAAACGCCTCTTGCAACATTTGGTAATGTTTATAACACTTTAGTGTTTGAGCCTGAGTTTTAGTGTTATAAAGTTTTTTATAACGTTTATGTTTCATATAGAAACAGAAACTAATAAATTTGGTGTGGAAAAGTATGTAAAACACAGATACTGTATATATCAAATGTTATATTCTTAACATACTCCATAAAGTGAAATATTTAAACATATTAAAATAGCTTAAATTGGTTTTATTGAGCTATAATATTAAGAATGGGCTCAGGTGGAATCACTGCTCATTTAATAAAGTTCTCTCATTGAGCAAAAGGGTGACACTGGCTTCAGGCAGCTCTAGAAGTGCTAAAGACAGCAAGGGCCACCTAGGCTACTTCTAAAAATGAATCAAAAAGGCGTGATCTCTTGCAATAATCAAAAGAATTAATTTATCAATTTTACATTTTTATATCTGCAGTTATTATAATAGGATACCATGTGAGAAAAATGACTGTAGGTTTGCCAGTGGTTGTGTTGCTTGATGTCTCTCTCATCTGCTCCATTTCTTGAATCCATGCTGCAAATCTGAAGTCAGCTGGGACAGCAGAAACTTAATGAAGTGGATAGGCAAGGGGCTGTTTTGCATCTTGATCAATGTGCTATCGATTTCCAAAGGATTATTGAGAGTGTCCCACATGGTGGATAGCCAGGTGTATTTTGATTTTTTGTATCTCTTTGTATATCTGTAGCTTGTGAAGAGAGTCATTTCTATCTTCTACATTTATTTTGTTGGAGTAAAGAAGCAATATGACATTATTCATGATGTATGATTAATGTATATACAGTATATTGATTAAAGTAGTGAATGATGTATGATTAATCTATATACAGTATATTGATTAAAGTAGTGAATATTTTACCATTAAATATAAACATTTACATGAATTTGTTTTTTAAATATGTGCTTCTAATAGACAATGTACTGTGCTGTCTTTTTATGGCATTAGTTCTGCTGCTTGAGGATCATGACATACTGTACCAATTGTTATATGACAACTTATATGTTTTATTTGTTGTGTGGCATGGTGTTTAGCACTGCTACATCACAGTACTATAATACAAGATTCAAACCTTGCTCTGGGGAATGCCTTTATGGAGCTTGTACAACATTCATATAGATCTGTAAAGATTATTCCTAGATGAGCTCAGTTTTTCATCTAACATCCCAAAGATGTGCAGGTTACTTTAACCGGTGACTTTAAACTAGCCTGGTATGAGCGCATAAGTGAGTGTGGCTTGTGCCAAACAGACACAAATTCCCCCTGAACCTGCACTGGATAAGTGGGTTAGAAAATGGATAGATGGATATTTGTCCTTATAATGACTTTTGTGCATTGCCTGGAAAATGAGATTGTTGGGCCAAAGTAAACCCTTACATTTTTATTAGAGGATATTTCCAATAGAACAGTGTCATCCATCTTTGATTTATAATTTATGCTCCTTTCGCTTGCAAGCCATAATTCGTACCTCTCCACAGTGAACTGCATTTTTCTGCAAGTATTAGCCCATTTCTGAAGACTGTTCAATTCTTTTAGAATTTCTTTTGCCAGCCCAACATTTAATATATGTAAAGTTATAATGTAATTTGGAAAATTCACCAGTTTACTCACTTTATCAGAGTATATGTCATTTGTATTGATTTACAAATATAAAATGACAAAAATGGGCAATAGGCCTCAAAATAAACAAAAACAAGGACAAGACTTCACTGGTCTGCCTTAGAAAGAGTTCTTATTCCAGGAAGCTTGACCCCAAACTCAAAGGCAGGCTACATGGCCTGCATACAACCAAAATAGGGTTCTGGATTTTAAAGATCAAAATATACACAATTTTACTATGAGGGCAAAAATTATCATAAACCAGGGATATCAAATTCAAGTTCTGGTAGTCCCACAGTGGCTGCAGGTTTTGGATCCTGACACTTCCCCCATTATTAACCAATTACTAATCATAATGAAGCAAAACATGTTGCCTTGATTTTAATTGACTTCCACATTAATTATCTGATTTTTTTTCCTTAACAGGCAGCCAAACAATAATGAGATGCAAAGTGAGCCAACAGATGACCTGGCTAACTTGGATCCCACTTGCACCTGTGTCTTTCATACAATATATGTCTTAATAAAATATCCGAAAAGAAAAACAATGAAATTCTGCTCCAGTCTACAAAACATTTGGTAGGTAATCTCAGAAAAAAGAAGCAGTTTTGAAAATAGCTGGTGTGGCAGAATGATAACACTAAAAACCTGTAGGATTACATAACAGGTTTCATTAACAATTAAATAGTATCAAACGTGCTTTTAGGAGACAACTCTAGGGCTCGTCTGATGGTAATTCCACCCCAAGTTTAGGGTTGGTGCTAATGCCTAATATTTCTCCTTTCATTTTTCCTGCAGATCCAAATATCACCCTGAGCTTGCCTCTTCTGCCTCACCTACATGTTAACCAGCTCCACCTCCATCATGAGTCACTCAGCACTTCGCCTCTACTCTGGAAAGACATCATCACATTCTTTTGTGCTAAATGCTTTTAAATCTAGACGAGAACAAGCCATTCAGCCCAACAAAGCTCACCAGTTCTATCCACTTAATTACTCCAAAATAACATCAAGCCTAGTTTTGAAGGTCCCTAAAGTCCTACTGTCTACCACACTGTATAGTATCTTATTCCATGTGTCTATGGTTGCTTTGTAGCTCTTTATTGTTTAGTTGGGGATGATACAGCAATGTCAAGTCCCGGGAAATCTGTGCTTTCGCCTATCTTTTCCAGGTCAGTCTCTGGCAGGCCATACCTTGAGCTTGAACTTGATGTCTGTTTAGATTTGGATGAAGCTTTAGCTGCCTTTTCCGTTTCTTATGGAGTCTTTTTTCTCCCACTCATGCTTATATATGCTTGTATATAGTGTAATTGAACCCCCCTTGGGTTGAGTAAATACAGGATACCTCAAAATTATTAAAAGAAAATTGAAACAATAACACCGCTGCTATCAGAGTTCAGCCTCAGATGTCCATTGCCCGTAGCAGACAAGACCAACGTATGACTTTATACTGACCACCTTTGCATTTGAACTTTGAAAAAGTTAGCTGTTAGAAAGAATATTGTGTGTAATTCTGCAGAACTGCAACATGTAAGTACTCATTTGAAACATGGATTCCTAAATTAAACAAAAAGTTGACAACAGTGGCTAGATTACAAAATTAATAGATTTAAAATAACATTGAGATGAAGCATTGGACAAAAAAAAAACACATCAATATGAATTGACATTACTTTGCCATCACCATCTAACAATTAAATGGGTGTGCTTCTGCAATAGTTGACCTTCAATTACTGTGCAGCCCATTAATTTAAGTCAATATACAACAGTCCTACGTAGCTCAAGATGAGTAGTTTCATTATACCACAATTGCAATGGGGGCAATTAAGAAGAATGTCTTTGAGAGATTATGAGCTAAACAACATGAATTGAAATTTCATTTCTTTATGAGCAACACCATCATAAATCAAACAACAGCATGAACAAGGTGAGCTTTTACATTTACATAAGAGCTTACGTACCCTATGATGGTCTGATGCACATGCAGGATTGGCTCTTATGTTGAATCTTATACTGTGTTATGGAATTTACTTTAACGAATCACTCTTGATGCTCAGCAACGGTTCTTGTTTGAAATCCTTTATTACAGCAGATCTGCAGGATGAAAGCAAGAGAACTAGTCATTTCTGCTTAAGATATTCTGACTAGACAAAGAAATTAATGAGCTTATAAAGACATAGATAAGAAATATGTATATGTCATGACATCCAGAGAGCAGTTACTCATTTTATAGACTGGGGAAAGTTACCACAACTTATAATAGATAACTTACAACATAATGAAATCATCAGAATTTTAAACAGCGGTCCTTTATCTTATAGAAGCAATGTATGAATATAGAAAAATGGATATAAAGATAAATAGAAAACATAGAACCCAGGAGGGGTTCTGACCCCACAACTCTGAACTGAACTGAATGTTTTTGGTAATGGGTGGTTGCATGAATGTCTGATATATAGACATTACTCTAAGGATTAATGATAAGATACAAGGAGAACACTAAGGGTTCTGGATTAAATATTCAGAGTTTCACAGATTTTTATATTGGTAGTTGGATGTCAATAAGAACGTCTTTCATGAAAAATAGTGTGATTCTGGTGGTTTATTTTATTTTACAGGTGGCACAGGTTTTAGCAAAACACAGTGAAATCCTAACCATGGAACAAGCAAGTGTCAATTGAACAACCTAATATAGAAAAAAAAAGAAATCAAACTGAAGAAAGGAAAGATTTATTACCGGACAATCTAACCAAATATTTTGTTTCAATACTTTGTGATTCTGAGCCTTTTCTTTTATTTCTAAAATAAAGAATAGACAACAACAACAACAACATTTATTTATATAGCACATTTTCATACAAAAAGTAGCTCAAAGTGCTTTACATAATGAAGAATAGAAAAATAAAAGACACAGTAAGAAAATAAAATAAGTCAACATTAATTAACCTAGAATAAGAGTAAGGTCCAATGGCCAGGGGGGACAGAAAAAACAAAAAAAAACTCCAGACGGCTGGAGAAAAAAATAAAATCTGCAGGGATTTCAGACCATGAGACCACCCAGTCCCCTCTGGGCATTCTACCTAACATAAATGAAACAGTCCTCTTTGGATTTAGGGTTCTCATGGAAGGACTTGATGATGATAGTCACGTAGACTTCTGGCTTTTAATCCATCCATCATTGTTGGAGCATCATGATGCTTTGAGTAGGTGGTGGTGGCGCAGGCCGCCACCACAAAGAAACCGGAAAAAGAAACAGAAGAGAGAGTAGGGGTCAGTACGGATTTTAGAGCCACCATGAATAGTTATTATGATGAATTGAACATACAGAGTATCAGGATTAAGTTAAAGTGAAGTTATGAAAAGGCCATGTTAAAGTAATGTGTTTTCAGCAGTTTTTTAAAGTGCTCTACTGTATTAGCCTGGCGAATTCCTATTGGCAGGCTATTCCAGATTTTAGGTGCATAACAGCAGAAGGCCGCCTCACCACTTCTTTTAAGTTTTGTTCTTGGAATTCTAAGGAGACACTCATTTGACGATCTGAGGTTACGATTTGGAATATAAGGTGTCAGACATTCCGATATATAAGATGGGGCGAGATTATTTAAGGCTTTATAAACCATAAGCAGAATTTTAAAGTCAATCCTGAATGACACAGGTAACCAGTGTAGTGACATCAAAACTGGAGAAATGTGCTCGGATTTTCTTTTCCTAGTTAGGATTCTAGCAGCTGCATTCTGCACTAGTTGCAAACGATTTATGTCTTTTTTGGGTAGTCCTGAGAGGAGTGCGTTACAGTAATCTAGTCGACTGAAAACAAACGCGTGAACTAATTTCTCAGCATTTTTCAGTGATATAAGAGGTCTAACTTTAGCTATGTTTCTTAAGTGAAAAAATGCTGTTCTAGTGATCTGATTAATATGCGATTTAAAATTCAGATTACAGTCAACAATTACCCCTAAGCGTTTTACCCCCGTCTTGACTTTTAATTCTAATGTATCCAGTTTATTTCTAATAGCCTCATTGCATCCATTATTGCCAATCACTAAGATTTCAGTTTTCTCTTTATTTAACTTGAGAAAGTTACTATTCATCCATTCTAAGATACAAGTCAGACATGGTGCTAGTGAATCAAGAGAATCGGGGTCATCAGGTGCTATTGATAAGTACAGCTGTGTGTCATCAGCATAGCTGTGGTAGCTCACGTTGTGCCCTGAGATAATCTGACCTAACGGAAGCATGTAGATTGAGAATAACAGCGGACCCAGGATAGAGCCTTGTGGAACACCGTATCGGATATCATGTGTCTTTGAGTTGTAATTACCACAACTAACAAAGAATTTTCTCCCTGCCAGGTAGGATTAAAACCAATTTAAGACACTGCCAGAGAGGCCCACCCATTGACTAAGGCGATTTCTAAGAATATTATGATCAATGGTGTCAAATGCAGCACTCAGATCGAAGAGGATGAGAACAGATAAATGGCCTCTGTCTGCATTTACCCACAAGTCATCAGATACGAGGGCTCTTTAATAACATGGCTCTGGCTTATCACCAATTTAAGCAATAAGGAAGTATCTTTAAATTAATATGATCTAGCAAAAACATGTAAGAAAAATAAAAAATAATGAATTTCTAGAAAGCCAAATGTGGAAATTATTCAGAATGAATCATAATAAAAGTATTTCTCATTTCTTATAAGTAAGCAGCTTTGGAAAGTGAGGGTTTTAAAAATGATGAGTTTTTGAAAGGCTTTGGCATAATGATAAATAATTTTTGACACAGTATTAAGATTACTGTGCAAGCTGTACCATGCATGTAGTAGCCTGGTGCCAGGGCAACCTTCATGTCTTCTGGGTGCAGTGAACATGCTCTAGGACTGATGGATTGACGATTTATGAAGTCTGATATTTTTTGTTACTCTTATTTCTTCTTTAAGAGTATGTGGAGATTGAAATGGAAGGAAAAATCCACCCTGTCACTTCAGTCTTATGATGCAAGTCCAGATGTGTCTAAGATATAAAAGGTTGAGTTGGCAGATGCTTTCATCCCATAGCTTGGTTATCAGCCTCCCAAAAAACATTTTAACTCCTGGAACCATGGGCATTCACTCATCACTGAGTCATTTGTTAGAAATCATATGCCTCCCCAAACCATCTGAAGTTGTCTAAACTTTTGAAAGTGACAAAGAATGAAATTTTGAAGATTCACTGATAATTCCTCCAAAATACAGCAAGCAGTTTCTAGACCCACTTTGTCGAATTCAGAGTTTCAGCGAGACGATGTAGATATTTAAAAATTACTTTGAAGAGCAGTTTACATCAGGAACATGAAACCCTCTTCAGCAAAGAGTTGGCAATGTACATCAAACTCAGACAAATGGCCCATGTGCAGATTTAGGAGTTTAAATATTTTGCCAAGGTGGGCTTTACTTTTATTCATTAAATGTAAAAGTGTGAGGTTTGGCTATGGAGATTTTAGAAGTTCAAAAGAGACTTATTGCTGTGTTTTTGTACTTTTTTCTTGGTGTCACCAGCAATTTTACTTTGACAGAAATCTCCTAAAGATTTTGTAATCCACATAAGAGAGTTGTTATTGCTTAGATTTTCTTTTTAAACAAACGAAAGCCATTTTAATGACTCCAGTTTCCTGTGCCAGTGTCTTTGTGTAACAATCCAAACATCTTGATTTTAGCAAAGAAGTACAATTACTTATTTGATGATGTTTTTACATAAACATATTACAAAGCCAAAGTGATATGAAAGATACTGCATAAAAGAAGTGGCGAATTTTATGAGGATTGACTGATACGTACTACAAGTGTACACGACTTTTGTTTTGAGCAAAACGATTCATGAAAATAATACCGAGTTGGACCAAGTCCCACACCCTGAAGCAAGATTCTTTACAGTAAATCTCCACTGAGAAAAGAAAGGAGAATTAATTGAATACTCAATCATGCACGTAATAAAAAAGAGCCCAGCTGTGGGGCAGAGCAGACAATCGCACATCTGGGTTTCTCCATCACACCCTAACACTTGGAATGTAGAGAGGCATTGGCCTATCTTGGAATAGCAAGACACATTGTTTCTGGGAAAACCATTTTGTGAGAAAAACATCTGCAGAGTATTTCAGCAGAGAAAATATTAAGTAACATTGGCAGGTAGAGCATTGGGTATTACTGGTACTGTATAACAATTAAATCTTCGAATCAAATTGAGTTTGCACCTTCATCCCATATTCTTCTTTTTCCATTGTTCAGTGATGGATTACTTGGTATCTTGATATGCTTGTGCTTTTGTTGGCATCCTGTAGTTAGGTTTCCTTTGGGGACTCTGACTCCCTGCAAACTTAACTGGAAACGGTGCTATCAGAAAGTTGACAAATGGATAATACTTTATATTAGTTTCTGTCATTCTCTGCCTTTTAATTCATATGGATTTTATACATTTGGGTTTGAGTTCCATGCCAGATTGTTAGCTTTATTGAGTTTGCACATTCTTCTTGTGCCTGCATGTATTTTTTTCTGGCACAACATTTCCTAATGCAGTGCATGTAATGGGTAATTGGCCCCATGTTGTTCTGTGTGTGAGAAGGTTTTGCAGTGGACTAGAAGCGGTGTTGGTTCCTGGCTTGTGCCTGATGTTGCCAAAATAGGGTGCTGTTCCACCAATACCCTAAAAACAGATTTAGTGGGTTTCCAAATGTCATAGCACACTAGCAAACTAATGGTGTTCAGTTTTCACATACACAAATTTCAGAGCATAAAAAGCAAATATAAATACTTTTATACTTGAATTAAAACATAAGACAGTTTCCAAATAAAAGACTGTTTTGGACCTTTGTTCACCTTATAGCAAAAAACTAACAACAAAGCTGCAGACAAGATGAGAAGCTCTGAGCCTGGAATTTTGCAAATGTTAGTAGTCATAATTCAGCAAAAATATTCACGGCAAAGGGCTGCAGATATAGCTGTAGTCAAGGAGAGGACAGGGGGCAGGAATAGTAAATGAAATCTGATGAAAGCAAAGAAGCCAGAAAATGGGCTAAAGTTCACAACCAAAATAGTAATGTGGATGTGTGGCTTAGGATGTAAAAATATATATATGAAACCCTGAAGAAATACAGCCTGGGGTATAATCAAAGTTTCTGACAGTCCTGACAAAAGTTTGCTCTCTCCTCTAAAACCAGGCAGAATGAAAGCACAAATAACTGTAAGATCCTAATTGTCTGACTTTAAGTTTAATGTATTGACTGTTAAATATTGTAATAAAAAATGAAAAAGTGGGAGAGCAAAAGTGTTGGAGACTTTCCAGTGCACCATTTAATTAAAATAAAAGTTTGGTATAAGGAAAACAAAAGTATAAGTCCAGTAATTGTGGTCAGTATGTGTATCTTAGTGCCTCTTTGTGCACGCTTCCTGAGACATCTTGTTTGGCTCTCCATGCTCTTCATTCTTAGTTTTGAATATGAATATTAACTTCTGACAACACTGATGTTTAAGTAGACTGCTAAGCAGAAGAGGTGGTTTCTTTGGGCCAATCTAGAAGTGATGTTAGTGCACTTCTTTTTAGGGCTCCTGACGAAAGCAGAAAGGTTGTTAGTGATCGTGTTCCTACAGGTGATCTTACCTGAATATTGGTGCGTTGATGCTCCCGACTTGCTCGCATGCAACAATTTATTTTATCACACTAAATATTGTTCTTCCTTTTACTTTGCTTTATATTTTATTTATTTTTTTAACTTTATTTATATACCTACAATTTATTTTTTTTTCTTGTTGTGTTTTTTCAGAAGGACCAAACAAAAATATGAATTCCTTGTACAAGTGTGCCCTGTGATAGACTGGCATCTCATCCAAGTTGGTTTATATCTTGCTGCTAGCAGACTAAACTCCTAATGTGTCACATCTCTCAAAAAATGGATGAATGATTGCAAAGCTGGCATTGTAATTTTAAAGGCACCCCATACAAGGCTTGTTCTTCCACTGCACCCAGTGCTACCATGACATGCTGCAGGTTCCCCCTGTGTAATGTGTGTAATGGAATGAATAGATTTAGAAAACTGAAAGAACTTTTAGACTATTTGTTTTTAATGAATCATAAGGTATCATAAGGTACTGTACTTCAATAAATACTGGGCAGTTTGTAAGCTGTAGATAAAAAGAAAAATTGGCACAAGTTAGGAATGTCTGCTTAAAATGCAATTTTAAAGACAACTTTGGATGAGTCATTCAAAAAAAATACTTTAAGTGAAACAGGATTCACATTCTTTTCTGATAGCTTTATCATTACAAGTCAGAATCCTTCAGGGAACAGCCTTGTAAGTACAGTGTAGATGGAGAGCACCCTCTTGGCATTTCTCCACAGCCGGAATAAGGCCAAAATGTCCAGAATGTATGAAAATGGGTTTGTTTATCTATATAAAACAAAAGAAGGATAAAAAAGACAGAATACAAACTCAAGGAAGCCTGTCATCACAGGTATGTGACCTTTCTGGCTATGGTGTGTCTTGACCCATTTTCCACCTCTATCACAAAGCACTCTCCCTTTCTCTCTCTCTCTGTCACAACCCAGTTTTTCCTTGCTTTACCTTCACCCCACTTCAGATTCATTTTAGCTCAGGTCTCACTTTGCCTTGAATAATGACCTTGTGTATCGGGTAGCAGAGCATGACGGAGAGGTACTGTCATTGTTGTTGGTCACGCAGTCCTAGCACACACCCACCTGTTGGAAAAAAAAAAAAACCTTGAGCATATTAAGCTCTGATTTTATTGGCCGGGGATTATTGAGGAGGTTCATCAACAGCATCATATTCCTAGTAGGGACTGTGCTCCTCTGGTTCCCATTCCCCATATTGACATCCCATTGGAACGTATTGGAGTCAATTTAGTTAGATCACCAACTATAAAAATGCCATCTTGTCAACAGTGAATCAAGTCTATATAGACATATTGTATACACTGTGGCATCTGGCCAGGACTCCCAGGAGGACCGGAGGAGGGCTTGTACTGGTTATGTTGGGGGCCACGGGTAAAGGGCTTGGAAGCCCAGCCCTGTAGGGACCCGTGGCCACCGCCAGGCGGCGCCCCGGTGCCTGAACAACCCTGGAGCCCAGCACTTCCGCCACACCAGGAAGTGCTGGGGGGAAGACGACAGGGGACACCCGGACGGCTTCCGGTGCGCAGCCGGCACTTCCGCCACACTGGGGCGTGTCTGCGGAGGAGTGCCGGGAAGCAGCTGGAGCCCATCCGGGTTCCTATTTAAGGGGCCGCACAAAGAGAGGCACAAAGACTGTGAGGCCTGGACATTGGGGGAATTGGTGCTGGAGGCACTGGGGTTTGTGAGTGCACGTAACTTGTAAATATTGTAAATAAACAGTGTGTGGTGGAGCCAACGATGTCCGTCTGTCTGTGTCCGGGTTCAAGTCCACAACACCAAGTATACATGGTGGCTACCCCATCCCTTTTTCAATGTTCATCTCTTTTATTCACAGCCTTCTTCAGGGTCTTAGGTAGCCAAACCCTTTTGTAACAAAACAGGCAGAGGTTTGTACACCACTTAAAACAGAGATTGACCCCACCCTTACCTATGCTCCATTCAATTTCAGAACTAAGGCTTCACTTTGTGGACATGACCATTATTTCTGAACATCCAGGAATTCCTAAAACATTTGATTTGATTAACCACTGTTTTTGATGGCCAACCATAAGAAAGGACTTTAAACAATATATTTTATCATGTGGCACGTGTAATAGGAACACAAATGCTTCTGGAATTCCTTTTGGTTTTTTCAAACGCCTGCCACCTCCTGAAAAACCATGGGAAGAGGTTTCTTTAGATTACATCACTGATCTTCCAGCCTCCAGAGGTCATAAAATTATTTTGTTGAACGTACTGTATATCAATTTTCTAAGGCAGTTTGTTGCCTTGAAGAAAATTCTGTTGGCTCAAACATTTGCAAACATCATTATACAGAAATATTTTTTATTATATTTGTAAAAGATTCAAAAGGAGACAGCATAAAGGTTTGGGGTTTCCGGCCCCGTATACTGTAAAATTATCCACAGTCAAAAAAACAAAACAAGGTCAAATATATAAACACAAGTTGTTCATATGCATGACCCCGAAGATGGCGTCAGCAGCCATTTTATGTAGGAGGAGCCGGAAGTGGAGGAATGCTGGGAAGGAACCGTGAGGGAAGATGGGATTGATGACGTCAGGAACAATGGCGGAGGAAGGGCGGAAGTAACGTGCTGTGGGAAAACGAGGCTTATGGTGGCGGAGCGTCTTTTTTTCTGCAAGAAAGCAAAGGAGAAAGGTTAGTACCCCGCCACTCCCTGCTGGCGAACGTCTTCCGAAGCGTGTTAAGATCCATGCGCAGTCTCCTACTCGCGCGTGCGTGACAATGGATTCCATTAAAGTATTCTGTCAGATTGTGGGCTTCAATTTATTTCTTGATTCTGGAATTAGTTTTGCAATAAACTAAATGTTCATATAAAACTCTCTTCAAGTTATCACCTTCAAAGTAATGGGAAAATAGAATATATAAATCAGGACTTGGAAACTTTTTTTGTTGTTTCGTTGAACACAATCAAGCCAATTGGGTAGATTTTCTACCCACAAAAATTAGACTTTAATGGGATTTTATCCCTTCCAGTTAATATATAGATGTAAACCCCCTCACTTTTCCATTACTTCGTAGTTACCCCAGTACCAGTGTGTCAAAATGGCCAGCTTCAAGGGAAAACTTCTGCAAGACAGAAAGCACTGCTGAGAGGAGGAGGCAAGTTCTTGTGGATTACAAAATAGCGTAGAAGGCTATGTCTCGCAATGTGACATATTCATCTGCTAAGTTTCATCCCATAAACTTACTTCAGAGTTTATGGATTCTTAGAAATGCACAAAATACATCTGGTCTAGTATCAACTGGCTCTTTCCCTGTCCACTCCACCATTCATGTCTCAATCCAGTTTCTATCTTGTCAAGACCTCCTTCACCCCAAAACTGTGAAAATGTGTGGAGAATCAGAGTTTGAGAGCCAAATAACAGTTTATTTGAGACAAAATAGTACCAGAGTTCAGTACTTTGTACACTGGAAGAAGTATGGTCCAGAAGACAGATCATTGGTAACTGTTGTTGATGAATGTTCTTCTTGGTTATTGTGTTTATTCCACAATTTGCCCCATGATAAGCCAGATGAATCCATTCAGGGCCCTTGCCAGGGCTTACTATTGTGAGTCTTATTTTAGGAATGTTTTATAGTGTTTATGTATATAATTTGTAGAAAGTAATTAATTTTGTTATATTTGTCTGTTTTAATCATTCTGGCAATAATGAAAAGTCAAGGAAAATTACACCTTTTATTGGATAACAATAAATTACAATATGCCAGCTTCTGAGGCAGCTAAGACCCCTTCTTCATTCATCTCCCTGCTGCACTGATCTGCTTACTATTAAAGTGCTGCACTGAGCTCTCCCTGACTCATCTAAAGAAATCTTCCCCTTTATACATCAATATTTTTGAACGAATTCCTAAGACTTTAGTAGGCTTGCTGTTTTTATTGGCTCCATGAAGCTGGCTCTGAAGCAGCTCATTTGAGTAATGATCTGTCAGCTCATGTCATTGTTGATTCATGACTGATGTCTTCCCTAATATGATGCAAGTTGTCAGTGTCATATACAGTACTATGATTCTCTCTTAAGGATTTGGGTGAGTTCTCTGGTTTGGTTACATTTATTGGTTTTGACCTATGATGGAATTCTGATTACCAGTTCTGCGGTCTCACAAAAAAAAAAACACTTTTGTATCACATGATCCTTTCACATCTCATTATCTTTCTGGTTTAGTCATCTTCTCAGTTCTTCACAGTCTCCATGACTATTTATGGCTATTTGTACCATTGTTGAGATTTGTGTCAATAGGCTGTGCTCCTGAACCCTCCAAAGTCTCAAACTATTGTCAATAGTCAAAAATAGTTAAAAAGAGGGAAGAATTAGGCAGAAAATGAAGGGAAGGAGTACACATGGGCAGATTAAAATGCACAATAAAATAGAAAACACAACACAAAACTATTGGGCTCAGTCTTGGAATCATTTTCAGTATTATGGATGCTCCTACTATTGCTCCTGTGACACTCTTTTGAAGCCCCTGTGGGTTCTGTACTCCTGGGCAGTCAGAAAGCTTTAAAGACCCAGCCCAATCTAAGAATGTCTGCCTTTTAGTCCTTTAGGTGAACATACTGTGTGTCATGCAGCAGCCCAAGCCGTGCTTCTTTCCTGTCCTTGATGGTTCTCCTGACCGTGACCCACCTATCCCCATATACTGTATTATTAATTTGTCTTCATTTAGATAGACTCTTTCAAGCTTGTTTTCTTGTTGTTATTGAATGATCATTTATTTTGTCATTTTTAGTGCAAATTGTACCATTTGTTTGCTTTGTAAAATGTGTAATTGTTTGCTCTGTGAAAGGTGCTTTACAAAATAAAAAATATATTTGATTGATTGATTGATTCGTAAATCTTAAAACAAAACATGTTCAGCATTTGTGTACTCTTTTAAATCCAATAATAATCCTGCAATCCACCCCTCTGCTGACTCCAGTTTGAGACTAAGCATAGGCATCAGGATTGGAGCCACGGAATAAGCTTGAACTCAAAGGTGCTGTAACAGACTTTAGTAAAATACATTGTTACTTGCGGAGACACAGAGCTTAATGCTCTTGACTTTAACCTAAAAATGGATCTGAATCACTGTTTGCCAGTAATTTACATGAGCTCCCATGTCCACAGGCACTCCAGTCTACTCCCATATCTTAATAATGTGCATTTTGGATTAACTGGTAACATTAATGATTCAACTGGCTGTATGTGAGTGAGTGAGTCTGAGCATGTTTTCAGTGTCAGTTGTGCCCTTTTGTCTGAAGATGCCAGGACAGATTCCAAATCCCTTTCACCTTATCATGGAGAAAGCAGATTCAAAAATAACGTTAGATTGGGACAACATAATAATAGTGGTAAAACAAATATGCAAATTTATTTGTGAATGAATGTACAGAGCATTTTGTTCATCTCGATTAGAAACACATCTTTTATTTTCATTTTATTGTAAAAATTGTAAGATGATGGCACCTGTCATAAAGGGATATCAGCAAAGAAGATTAAAGGCAAAGATTTAGCAAAGAAAAGTTAACTTTTATTAGCTCTACTAGAATTGCACATTCAGGTGTGGGCAAGGAGCTGAAAGGGTTACCTAAATAGCCAAGTCTGTAGCTAATCCACTTTTCCAACTAAATCTATGCAACAATACATCATACACCCCAACATCAATTAATAGGCCGTCACCTTAGTGCTGACTTGCTGAGCTATTATTCACTGAACCATTTCAGTACTTCAGAGAGACACCTCGACTGGAGCCACCTGTCGTAAATCTCCTTCATGGGGGTTTGCAGCTAACACTTACAGGATGCTGCCAGTGCACTGTCTTTACCTCCAAAGCTGCATGATGGATCAAGCTCCTAAAATAATAAATATCCATAACATGAGGATGGTAGAACAGGTGTTAACAACCCATCCAACTATCTATTTTGCGAACCAGATTTTCCATTACTAAGTTACGGGGAGTTACAGCCTTCGTTGACAACACTGGGAAGAAGACAGAATCCAAGCTGTGTCCAGCAATGGATGGACCAGATTTAATGCTTGGTATTACACTTTGGAAAGGTAGTGCCACTTACAATGCTGCCTCAAAACCACCACATCAACAATACATACCAATCATGATATACAATAAATAATCTTTCTTTCGACATTCAATCCACAATCAGCTTCTGACAGGAAACCCCCAAAAACAGCTGACAGAGATGAATACAGCAGATAGGCAAGGGGCACTAGGTATTCCAACCTGTATCTTTTCCAACTGTCTTTGGAGTATCCAACAGTTTGGAGGGTGGAAGGTAAAGGAGTGCCACAATTAAGAAGTCCCAGGATTGAGCAGGTCAGCTGCTGTGGTTCTTTAGTTTGTCCAGGGTTCAGTGGTTGTGAGGTCTCAAAATGGTGGATGCGGTAACTTTAAAAAAATATTGTTTGATAGAATAAACCATTTAGTATCTAATTATAAATTTTACAACTCCTTTTCTTGAAGTCTCTTCAAAACAAAGAAATTTCTCAATGTTTCTCCTGACAGAGCCCAAGCAATGATTTCTTTCAGACTTACATAGTACAAGGTGTGGACACTAGAGGAAAACTGCAGTCACACAGTCAAAAAGCTTCAGTAAAAGTGGTTTATTAAATCCAATATGTTACACAGGTTTTAATCCTCTACAAACAGACTTCTCTTCACACTAAATCCTCTGTCTCTCCTCTAGGCAAACTTTGTCCACTTCCTCCCAACTTACCTCCCTTGGATGAGGCTAGATGGCTCCTTTTACCTCTGAACCTGGTAATACTTCTGGTGTCAAATGACAGCACCCTGGCAGCACTTCTGGGTCATGCAGAACCTCTTTCAAGTTGCACAACTTTCATATAGCTCCCTCTGCTGGATTCCACATGCCACCACAGGGTTGTTCTTTGAGACTACATGTCCCAAGGTGCTCTACAGGAGTATAAATGGGAGCTCTACCTGAAGGAAGCTGCCACCTAGCGTACTGGAGGAATAAATAGTGCCCAGGGACAGTCCTTCCCTGTCTTTCCATTTTATCCTGGCCAGAAAAATAATTGTAAACACACCTGTCCATCCACCTGGAGCCTCCGATCCAGGAAAATAGCCTTTCCTTCTTCTGGTCAGGATGTCTTTTCATCCTATTTGGCACAAAGGATTAAAACAAAACGCAAGCGAAAAATAATAAAAAGAAAAAGCAAGCACTGTTACAAAGTGATGATAATGAACATAAAGAAGTTATATATATCTAATAGGGGGCTCTGCCCCCTGCTCGCTTCATTCCACCACCCCCGGGTTTGGTTTACTGGATATACAATTTAAAGAGATTGTTAGTTTCATGGGAATTGTTACATATGCACTATTGTCAATTTTACTTTAAAACTTTTGTAAAAACAATACTTGTCCTTTATTTCCGTGGTTATATCTCTTTTCTGCAGGACGTATAACGCTGCTCGCATTGTGAAGGGGGTGCGGCTGAACGCACGCTAAGGAGAAGCAGTCGGATCATCTGCTGGCTTTCTGCAGCTGGCGAGCTGTGTCTTTTGCTTGTTATTGTTTTAAGAGCTGGGAGCACATGAAGCGTGTCTGCCAATAGCAATCTAACAACTGCTAGGTTAGATGTCCGTGGACTTGTTTTAAATGATGTCTCATTGCCTTGTCTCGTGTGACGTTGTAAAAACAATACTTGTCCTTTATTTCTGGCCCCATGTGTGGTTAAATTTCTTTCTTGCAGAACGTATAACGCTGCTCGTGTTGTCATGGCGGGGGTGCGGCTGAACGCATGCTAAGGAGAAGACGTCGGATCATCTGCTGTCTTTCTGCTGTTGTTGCGCTGCCCGTCAATCATTTTAAAGCCTGTACAGCAGCTGTCCTTTTGCCACTTCGCGTCTCTGCCACTCGTGTTGTGAAGGGGGGCGGGGGGGATAGGGTGACTGAACACACGCAAGGAGAAGCGGTCAGATCATCTGCTGGGTTTCTGCTGCTGGCGAGCTGCATATATTGCTTGTTGCTTGTCATTGTTTTAAGAGCTGGGAGCAAGTTAGGTACTTTCATAATCTCTAACCTGCTCTGCATGTGTATAGCGCCAACGTTTTTGAACGTCTTTATGAAGTTCTACTTTGTCTTTTACTCTTAGTCTTTTGATTCTGAGCCCGATTGGACGTACTTTTTTTCAATTTCAACTGTTCTGGGCTGATTATTACTTTCTTTATTTTCTGAATTTGCACCTAGATTATTATTTTTCTTTTTTTTCTCTCCAACATTTTGGGTCTCTTTTCTCCATGCTGCTCTTTCTTCTCCACTTAGTCATCGACGTTTCATCTATAACGTACTGTCCTTATACACTTTATATGCACTCATGTGTCTTTCAAGTGTCTTCCGTGATCTTCACATGAAGAGCACATCTCGTCTCTCTAGTCTTTCCCATCCAGGAATGTTTTATTTTATATATATACTAGCAGAATACCCGCGCTTCGCAGCGGAGAAGTAGTGTGTTAAAGAAGGTATGAAAAAGAAAAGGAAAAATTTTAAAAATAACGTAACATGATTGTTAATGTAATTGTTGTGTGTGTATATATCTATACTAATAAACGGCAAAGCCCTCACTCACTCACTCACTCACTCACTCACTCACTCACTCACTGACTGACTGACTGACTGACTGATCACTAATTCTCCAACTTCCCGTGTAGGTAGAAGGCTGAAATTTGGCAGGCTCATTCCTTACAGCTTCCTTACAAAAGTTGGGCAGGTTTCATTTCGAAATTCTACGCGTAATGGTCATAACTGGAAGTTGTTTTTCTCCATTTACTGTAATGGAGTTCAGCTGGAGGGGCGGAGTTTCGTATGACATAATCACGCCTCTCACGTAATCACGCATTACGTAGAAAGCCAGGAAGAGCTACAAAACGCGCTTTAGAAAACATGCATTATATAATTAAGAAGGCAGCGAAACAATTAGAAGTGAGCGACTGACATATAAAACCATATTCAGCGGCTCACGTGAACTGACGCAGTGCGCAGACAAAAAGTAACAGTTCCAAAGAGTGCTGAACAAAAACCGAATTACACTGCTATGCTCAAATAGATAAACCACACGCAGTAGCGTGATAGCAAAGCATTCGCCTGTAGTGCCCACGTCCGAGGTTCAATTCCCGAGAGGGGATGCACTAAGTATGTACGCGCGCTTCTCGATTTATTTTAACCTCGCATCCCCTTAGTTTGAGACGTATGAAAACGCATGCGGTTAACGCAGAAAGACAGATCACCTATTCACCTATTGAAGCTTCATGAATAATGGATACTTTATTCGCGATCAATGATTGTTTTGGTAAAGCCATACTCAGTGTATTCATTAGATGAACGGTAAAAAAGTAAGAGCGAGGGGACGGTAACTTACTGAAGCACACAAGCAAAACCACAATAGCACGCGGGCTCGATGTACTG
>JANRMT010062856.1:98369068-98379642 GCA_026402145.1 Polypterus bichir lapradei
ATATATATATATATATATATATATATATATATATATAGTGAAATGATGAGTCTCAACATACTAAAAGAAGGTTTAGGGCAGCCATCCATATGTTGTTCCTAGCTGCAAAAAGATCTTTGAGAGCACAATTGATGTTGCTGGTTTGAGTTCCCAAAATGAACTGACTCAGTTTGGCAATATGGCGGATTTATAGTCCGTAACCCGGAAGTGACTTCAGTCTGGGAGCCAGAACCGGAAGTGACATCAGTCTGGCAGCCGGAACCAGAAGTAATGTCAGTCTATATATATATATATATATATATATACACAGCATATATATATATAGATATTGTGTATGAAACTAGGAATATTTCAAGAGGAGTCTTTGTGAATGCAAAGCTTGCTAAATACACAGACTACATTGATGCCCTGAATAATATTATTATTCTTAACTGAAACACACACCAGGCTTCATAGGAAACATTGGGGAATGTGATTTCATTTATTCCAGTGACATTATTGAAGGTGTATTGTAGTTATCTTTCTTTTTAGTTTTAAGATGTTTAAAGTGTTAAAGACAATAGGTCTGCATTAATTAGGTTATATGGATGTTTAAGTAGCTCATACGGATGTAAGCTTTCTCAGCTAACATACTTTTAGACTTTGTAAGCTATATGAGAACATTGATGTGATTTGTTAAAGGTTAAGGACTAATTTGTACCTGCTTAGCACAAGCTGCTGAGCATGAATACACTACAGAAGCACCAAATATGTCAATCAAATAATGCAAATTTAAAAGTTAGAAGCATGATTTGGTTTCAATCAGCTCACAAAATTTTCAGAAATGGAGACAAGTATGTCATCTCAGAAATCAAACCATGTTAGACCATCTTTATAAAGCCAGGTTTTGAGCTAATCAGGCGGCAGAAGCAGGAAACTGATCTCCTGCTTGCCTGATATATTCTGCTGATCCAGGGCATAGATAAAAGGGAGGATGCCTCAGAGAGAATAAAGAGTCACAGCTGTAGTTCATCCTGGGTGAAACTGGTCCTGGGTGCAGTTGCATTGAAGATTTGGGCTTTGTCTCCTTCCAATGGATAAGTGTAAAAAGTGAGAAGATGACATATAACTGTAGTGATATAGAAAAAGAATCTATGTGCTGGTACAAGGAATTTATGTTTTAGGGAAGGTTGAAAAAGCCTTTCCAAAATAAAAAGGAGGTCTGCTCACACTCCCCCATACAAAACCAGTTAAGAGTCAGCAGTTAACCAAATCTGCCCATCATTTGGAATATGAGAAGAAACCCAGAGTTTTGGGAATAAATCCATGCAGACTTGGGGGAAAGGTGTGAACTACACAGACAGTGACAGGGCCTGGAATTAAACCCATGGAACTGTGAGGCACAAGCACAAATCCCTGTACTGCTATGCTTCCTAAAAGTACTCTAAATATATTAAGTTTTTATGCTTTGGAGTTTGGAAATTGCTCCTAGCAGTTCTTTTTAATATATAAACACACACTTGCACTTCAGAGTACCTGTGTGATTCTGCCAAACTCCTACTGCTGATATGCAGAATTGCTATAATTATTGCCAGATGTTAATATTCTTTTTTTAATATACTAAACTAAGCAGCAAATTCCATTTCTTTTGGCAAGTTCTTTTGCTTTCATTCATTTACTTTGCACAAAAAACTAGCCACAATGTACCTCATCAAGCTAACAGAATATGCCTTGAGATAGCAGAAAAGCAAGAGAATGATTTCCTGTTTGTATCCTGGAATAGAGACTTCAACATTTGTTTTTTTGAGTCTAAATAAAAATAAAATCAGTTTAACAGTAGTGTTTCTGCAACAGCCCCACCAGATACTGTGCAAAATAAGTTAGTAAATTAAATTATTGAAATATTTATAACAACCCTCAACTTCATTTTCTTAAGCAATTTTCCCCAATTTTTCATCATATGGTCAATTTAATTTCTTACTGCTTTTTGTATTTTGTGAAAATGTTTTCATACTTTGTTCTGCCACCGTTTCCAGCTGAGGAGGTAGCTTCATTGGCCCTGCAGTGTTCTCTGTAATCATGCATATGCCTGAGCTTTCCAGTTTAGCATTTAGAGTACAGATGGGAGACTGCTTCTTGTAGATTTTTGGTCTATGCTCTTTATTAATTTTTGATTCCTGGTTTTGACCCCTGGTATCATTCAAAGTACTCTCTCTGAAATCTAATTTGCATTTTGGTGGCTGTTACTTTTTTTTTCCCTTTTTTGTATGCGAGTTTGCTTTTCTTTGAAATATTTTTGGACTCTTTAAAATAAATAATTAAATATTTAAGGCACTTGTTTTTGTTATTTTACCAGAGGTTTTTGTCTCCTCCTTTTGATGGACATTTTGATGTTTAGACTTCAAAAGCCTTCGAAAGCCTGCTTTTTGAGTTTGGAGCTAGGCTGCCATGAGTGAGGCCATATTCAGTTGGTCCAGACCTGTAAAGACATAAGGTCTAGAGTTTTGTGTTTCTTTTTGAAGCCTGGATTCCCTTTTTTAAATTTTTGCGAGGTGTGATCATAATAGTGCTTTTGCACTTCCAATTTGAGCTTCGCCCAGTAAAGCCAATGAAGGGTACAAAAAGTACAGAACCACTGTTCACCCTAAAAGTGGCCACGGTAATTTGAAAAAGGAATGTATAGAGCACAACACATTACATTGATCAGAATGGCACTGAGCCCTATTTTGATCTTTACTCACTGAGGAGAATTACCTGATGGTACTAAACTGCAGAAAAGCCATCAAGAAGTCTTACAAGTGCTCCTTCTACTTCATAGAAAACCAGCCAGCAGTATGATGCCCTGTTTTAAAGAAGCACAGATTTCTGGTACAGAAATAAAGGTATGTACATAGAAAATATTTGTTAATTGTTTGCCAGCCTTGCGCTGTCCAACAAACAGCTGGCTGCAAGGTGATTATTGCTGCTACACAGACACCCCCAGATTATTCTGCTTTATTTTACACACTCTGTGCGGCCTTTGTTTTCTTTCAATGTTATTGTGGATCGTATTTTCTCACCGCAAAGGAATTTAATTCTAAACTTGTAATACTGTGTTCCAATTTAGGTCGTTAATGGAGAATAGATTTACCTGGGAAGTAAGGTTATCTAATATTTAAATCTATATTGCTGTATTTGGTCAAACGATGACTCAATTATCTGATGCTGATCGAGATATACCACAGACCAGCAACGCATTTTCTGATTTTCTGAGATGCAATTGGTGAATCTCTAGTCATTAGTAAACAAGGAACAGAAATTTGTTAATGTTAACATGAGAGAAGTGTATGCACATAAAGGAAAAATAGGCAAGATGTGGGGATGTGTATACGAGTGGTGCCTCATTCAGGGGTGACTTCTGCCTTGCATCCTTTGCTGCCAAGTTAAGATAATCCCGAATGGGATTACGTGGGGTTGAGAAGTTTAGGGTTAGTTGTATACTGTTTCTGCTGGACTGGAGCAAAATAGAAATAAAGTATAAATATAAATAAAAAAGAAACCAGATGAAAGATCCTTGACCTGGTGATGCAATGCACCTCATAGTTCCAGTTGACTTGGCAACCAGACCAAACAGAATTCCAAAAATGGTGATGCCTTTATCACAAACAACAAAACATATTTACTAATAAATGTTATTAAAAATGTATAAAAACAAAAAATAAATTAACCCTTTGAGTTCATTGGCCCCAAGACCACCAAAACAATTCTTATTATTTATTTTTAATGACCAAGAAAGATCTGCAAAAAAACTAAAATACAGTTTAAATCAAGACATAGCCCCACTCCTAAGCTATGACCAGGGTTCTGTCAGGGAAAGTTCCTTAATAGCATAGAGGTGTGAACATGATTAGCTCTGCCCCAGGAGTGGCTCATTGGACCATATATCTGCTAATGGATGACATTTCCCACATGGAAACTTAAAAAAACTTAAAATACAACTCAGATCATGACAGAAATCCACCTCCTCAATGCAAAAAATCAATTACTATGACAACCTTAAATTTTACTAATGGCAAAAAGAAAGCATGGGCCAACAGATACACTAGAGAATAAAAAAAAAACATAATTGGGAAAGTGATCTAATTAAGAATTCAGTTTTTCTTTCCCACATCTGCCAAGAGGTTTCAAGAATAATTTTAAAGGACATATCAGAGGAAGAAACACACCATTTTCATATTGAAGGCTCTAATCAATATTTTCTGTTCACTACATCCATAATTACAGAGCAGATTTCCAAATACATATTTGTCCTTTGACTATGCTTTGTGTTTGATAGTAAATACACTTTAATATGTGGTATCTTCATTTGGACATTATCCAACTTCTGATGAATTAACTTGAGGTTAGTTTTATTTTAATCTGAGTGCCACATCATTGGTCTAAGTACATGATGAATGAAGCCAGAAAATGGGTTTCAATAACTACCAACATTCTAACAAGGACAATTACACGAAATACACTGCTAAGGGAAATCAATGCTGAGGCAGCTACAACTTTTCACTGACTCCAATGTTACAGTATTCTGCATAATGCAACGGTGGTAGAGGTTTAATTTCATCCTGCACAAAACTCTCATTATCTTAATAATATAAGCCATCTATTGACCCCTTCATTTTCTGAATCTGCTGTTTTGGCTCTGGAGCTCAGTATAGCAGCACTGGGTGCAAGGAACAGACATACTCAGGAATTCACACAGGGCCAGTATAGAGATGATTATTAACTTGACTGGCACATCTTTGGGGTGAGGGAAATAACTGATGTACCTTCAGATCCTACAGAAGCTATGACCAAGCCAAGATTGAAGCCTGTGTCTTTAGAACTGCACAACACCATTTCTAACCTATTAAAAATGATTTAAATGAACTGACTTAGTGCTCAAAATGCATGTGAAATAAAGGAATGATCTATGTTTGTTCTGTTTTAACATCTTAGGGTAAACATCAAGTACTTTTTGAATGTTTCTACTTTGAAAATGTGCAACTTATAACCTCAAGGAACAAAATTATCCATCCATCATCCAGACCATGCCTGCATCTTGTAAATGAAAATATAGTAGTGTGTTTGTAGACTAAGATACATTTAGAAATAAGGCACTATATTGATATATTTATTAAGGCATTAATTCTGTTGTCGTAAGGACAGCAAGTTTCAAAGTCAATAGAAAATCAGTAAGGAAAGTAAAATTTCTGATGAAACTTCAATAGTATACTTACTAGCGATGTTAATAAAAGTCACACAGTTTGTGAGAACCTCATTTGTCCAGTTATCATTGCAATGAGTAAAGCCATGTGGAGTGATATATTTGCTCAGCAATTTGAAAATAAGCCTCCTTTCTGTAATACAGTTGTCTGACATATTACTGATGCAGCATAAGACATTAAAGGGCATTTGATTGAAAAAGTCTTGCTGAGTAAAAAAACTGCACTCTAGTTAAATTAATCAACTGATATAAGTGGGTCTGCTCAGCTACTCATATTTGTGAAAAATTTTTTGAAACATTTTGATTCACACATTTGTTAAAAGAAATAATTTATATCTTCATGCTACATGGAGATATGTGACAAAAATTTTTGAAAATGGCTGGCCTAACTGGCCAATTTGAGAAGAGCTAATAAAATTAGTTTTATGGTATTGACAGTATTTGCCTTCTACAGCAAGCTGTCATGTTCTTTCTCCTCTGAGTGTCCTGAAATTGTGTGGCCATATGCATCTTGCAAAGTGGAGTAAGTTTTGTTTTGTTTAGGTTTGGGCTCTGCAAGTTGTGTGTTTTGGCTTAATTTGTGATAACACTGTAATATGTTTGATATTTTTTCCTCCCATTATGTTATGTTTTGTGTTGCTTTACCAAAGGACTCAGAGATTGGCTTAATCTGGCCCTGCTGGCAGGCTCAACTGGACAAGGGTGCCTGATGTTGAAAGAGCAGGAACACCCCAAAGCTATATCATTGATAAGGTGTCAAAGTGCACATTGCGTATATACATATTTTTATGTACCTGCTAGGATCAAGACAAGAAGCAGGCCTAAGTTGTATACAAGTCCTTCAAAGGGCACAATCACCAGCACATGCAGTTTTGAGTTGCTGATTAACCTAACAGCAATACTTTGGAATTTGAAATAAAAATACAGTCTCCAAAAATAAGTTGATTTCTTTCAAACATGCATCAGTTCCTACTCAGGATGTCAGGAGGCTGATAGCCTGGACTCAAGAGTACTGCATGTCTTACTCTGACAGGAGAAGGGCATTAAATCTATTTTGTGTTAACCAGAGATTACTGTGGGGAACCCAAACCAGTTCTTCAAAATAAATAAAAGTTTCAATACAGATATAATAATACTTTAATTTTTTAGAGAGTGAAACTGAGTGGAATTAAGGGGAAGAATGTGTAAGCAAAGGAAACATTTATATATTAAATCTGTGGAAATGTTGAACAAACTACCAAGTCATGCAGTTGAAGTAGAAACCAGGTTGAAAAAGTTTAAAAAGTGCAAATCTGAATGAGGAATGGGGACAAAATAGTTATTTGCTAAATCAAATAATCTTGATGGAGTATATCTGTTCCTCTCATTTGTCAAAATTATTATCCTCTTATTTAAAAAAATGTTTACCAACAGCAGTTTCCATGAGTTTAAGCCCTTCATGTAAATTATCTTCTGGACTCCCATGGTGACAAATTAGAGAAACGAGCTAAACATAGTCAGATGGGTAAAGGCCAGGCAAAGACAAAACAGACATTGGAGTGAGATGCAAAGATTAAGTTGAATGTACAGACAAGGTCCGCAAAACATACAAACAATTCAAATTAATGAACTGTCCAAAAAAGGTGCTGAAGTGAGTTCAAAGCTGCAGCCAGGCATACTGGTAATGCTCTTGCTCATATACAGATGATGATATCAGCAAAGTGGAGTGGTTTGACTGCAAAAGAGTACGGAAGCCTCCAAAGGACATTCACGATGACAGAAACAAACATGGGCTGGAAACAACGCTGGAGCAAATACCACAGCCTGACACCAGTAAAGCTCCACTATAATGCAAATGACACATGGGAAAAGAAATAGGTCAGGAATTGATTAAGGGAAACTGCATGAAGGAAATACATTCTGGCATATTGGATTAATGTTAGTTTGAATATAGCAGAAAGCGCATTATAATTTAAAGTCTGTTATAAACCAGACCAGTTTCTTTACTTTATCCATCCCTCTATCCATTTCCTGAACCCATTTAATCCAACCCATAATTACCATCAAAGAAAGTGACTTCTCCATTGCTCGAGGTGCTGACTGATGCTAGAGACATCAGACTCATCTCCTCTGCATGCGGACATCTCAAGGCTTTGCAGTGAGGTGACAACCTTTCCATTCACAGCCTAATAACTGCCACCTTATTGCTGCATGTTAAAAGTCACCTGCTTCATCTGAAAATGTTAAAGTTCGCTCAGGCATTAACACAGGTCAGAATCTGCTGCTGGAAATTTAAAGGCTTTTATCGGTAGGTTCAGCAAGCCCAGTCAAACTGTGAAAATTCAAATCTTCACACTAAACTTGGCAAGCAGCATTTTATATAGAAACATGTCAGTCAAAGGAATCACTCATCTGAGAGGCTGATAACTTTGCACCTTATCCCTAAAGATATTAAAAGGAAAATCCAAAACTGTATCTGTAAGTCTAAAACATGTAGAAAAATAGACCTTTATAAGACCACAAGAGAATATTACAGCCCTTTCCTGTGACTGCTGGCTATTTTTATGGGAAGTAGAAATGTAATATACTTAATGATAATTGAAAACATGCAAAATCGAGAGTAAAAACTAATAGCTGGAGGTTAGTCAAGTTTCTCTTCTTTTGGTGGTACATGTTGGAATGTTTAGCATCTTTCATTCTTTATTTGTAGATCAACAATTTCCAAAATCGCAAGCTTGACATAGTAAATCTCCTGAAGTATATGTATTCATGCTAGTAAATAAAACATAAAACTGTTAAATAGAAGATGTATCCACTTTCTAAGGTAGACATTATGTCTTATCTAAAGCATAGTTAAAATGTATTTTTTTTTTTATGTTTATAAATTAATACATTTAATGAAACATAGCAGGTAACACAGCACAACTATTCTGAAGTACTCAACCACTTAGATACCTTGACACTGGATCTGCTGTTAAAGTTAGTTTAAAGAAATATTGAAGATATGCTGATATTGCAGTGTTTAGTGCTGCTGCTATCACAAAATTCCAGAGTTTTTGGTTCAGATATTTCAGTCTGCTTGTGTCCTATGGGAGTTTTTAATGGGTATTCTGGTTTAAACTCAAAGGGGTGTATTTATTAAGTTGTCTTGCGCTCTGCTAGGAGTTGGCATCGTATCCATGACAGGTGTAAAGACAATAAAGCCAGAACAAACTCCAGTTCATCCCTATGACTGTGTTAATAAAAAGAAAATTGCCGAACTTTTATGTTAATATTTTGCAGACACTTTCATTTATAATTACATAGTAATATAATTTGATTGTTATTCTACAGTGGATTCAGAAAGTATTCAGACCCTTTCACTGTCTGCACGCTTTAATTGTGTTGTCGATTTAAGTTTAAATGGATAAATTTAACATTTCTTGCCCAGTTGTGCAGTTTGGCCAGACAGCAAATTCTCGGAAGACTACTTGTGCATCCAAACTTTTTTCATTTCACAATTACTGAGGCCATTGTGCTCCTGGGAACACTCAAAGCTTTAAAAATAGTTTTATACCCTTAGGTCTGTTCAATGCCTAACTGTAGTTTGATCGCTGAGGTCTACAGGGAGTTCCTTGGACTTCATGATTTGGTTTTTGTCTTGACATGCAGTGTGAATTGTAGGACCTTTTATACACAGGTGTGTGCCTTTCTAAATAATGTCTGATCAATTTGTCACTGGTGAACTCCAGTCAAATTCTAGACATGTCAAAAGAATAAAGAAAGAAAACAGGATGCACCTGACCAAAATTTAGAGTACCACAGCAAAGGGTCTGAATTCTTACATGAATGAGAGATTTCAGTTAATATTTTTAATACATTTTCAAACATTTCTGAAAGCATGTTTTCACTTTGTTGTTAAGGGTAAATGAGTATAGATTGATGGGCAAAAACAGGAAGTTTGTCAACTCATTTTCTAACCTATATAATCCAGTCCAGGTTCATGGATGCGGGCTGGAGCCTATCACAGCTAGCACAGGGTGCAAGGCAGGAACAAAGTCTGGACAGGGTCCAGTCCATCGCAGGGTGAAAACACACAAACACACACTAGCGCCAATTTAGCGTGTCACACACGTACGCTTAGGAGGCAGTCAACAAGCCCTGAGTTGAGTGAAACATCTCAAGACGAAGGGACGATTTACAGTACTAACGCCTCTCTCTCTTTTTCATCAAATTAAAAGAAGAAAAATAACTTTCCACACACACTTCCGGGTTCACAAGATGGCTGCCAAACGTCACTTCCTCATCTGGCTCCCAATGATGACGTTCCATCCTGATGACGTTATTTCTGGTTCCAGCTTGATGACGTCATGGTTAGTCTCCTGAAGATGACGTCATGTCCGCCATATCATCACTTCCGGTCTCTTTTTGATGATGTCACATCTGTCTTGCAGTTACAATGTCATCTCCTGCCACATTATTTTTGCCCACCATTTTACTCCATTATAAAAACGACTGTATTTCCTGTTGTCAATTGCTGTTTAAAGTATATTGATTACTATTTTTGCATTCATTTTATTACTTTGTCCATTGGACATTATACGGGGATGGTCCCCAACTCTTTTTCCATTGTGGAAGTCTCTTTATTCACGACAAGTGTCACCAATTCACACAACCTGCATGACTTTGGACAATGGGAAGAAACCCATGGAGACACAGGGAGAACATACAAATTCCACTCAGCGAGGACCCAGGATGCAAACCCTGGTCTCCTTACTGAGAGGCAGCAGTGTTACCACTGTGTCACCATATTGTCCATAGCAAATTTATCCTTATAACATTAAATCTATAACACAATAAAGTGTGCAAAAAAATTAAGAGGTCTGAATACTTTCTGAATCCATTCTATCTATCTATCTATCTATCTATCTATCTATCTATCTATCTATCTATCTATCTATCTATCTATCTATCTATCTATTATCAAAGATGAGACAAAAGATTTGAAGGAAGGTTTGGGGCAGCCACCCATATAATTTTTCCTGGCTGCAAAAGAGTTGAATAAAGAGATACATATGTGTACAGATTCAAGTCCAAAACAGAACTCTCTTGATGAGGCAAAGATGGCGGTAAAGCAGAGGATAGGAAGTGATGTCATCACGGCCGGAACTGGAAGTGCCATCATTAGGCCCGGAAAATGGAAGTGATGTCATCAGGACTAGGCAGAATTTCCTGTAATCGGTCAGCAGTGGAAAGAGAGAAAGGGTCAGTACACTCCACCACCCCCTAACTGGTGTGGAATTACTCTCATTCAGGCCCTTTAGCTGCTTCCCATGCACACATGTGTGACACTATCTATCTATCTATCTATCTATCTATCTATCTATCTATCTATCTA
>JANRMT010062856.1:98398345-98433114 GCA_026402145.1 Polypterus bichir lapradei
TAGATAGATAGATAGATAGATAGATAGATAGATAGATAGATAGATAGATAGATAGATAGATAGATAGATAGATAGATATGATTTTCCATTGAGCTATGGAAAGGTATTTTATTGCAGAATGGTCCCAGGGTGACCCTATTCTCATTTTCAGATTCTTTAAAACGCAGACCTGAACACTCTATCCCTCATATGTATACTTACCAGCCTGACACAAACCAAGAATAACCGGGAAAGAAAGTTTTACATTTTATCCTTTAATATTCTCTAACTTATGGATAAAAAATATGCCCAAAACAGAATCAAACTGTTTGGCATATCATATCAAATACATCCTGGATGTAGAAGTGTAGGTATCCAATAAACCCAGATAATCAGGTGGTTCTTCAACATAAGTCAACTGATTGGTCACACTGATCCAGCATGGCCTAAGGATTGATGTAATGACAGACAGCATCTCCAATAGCCTGAATTAATGTCAGTCTTGCGCTTCCTTGATGTGCCTCTTGGACCAATGGGATGTCTTAACGTAGGGTCAATTCCTCTGGTTCAGTCCCCACAGCCTTTGACTGATCCTGTTTCAGCATGACTTATATCCTTGAAAACTTCTATCAACCCAGTCCTGCACTACAGCCCAAAATTCAAAAAGAGAAAAATGTCAAAGCCAAACCGTAAACCAAAAATCAGAGGCAATGGGTAGAGTTTTGTTTCAAAATACCAGTAATCAAAGTTCAAAGTAAGTAGTATGCTAAGTTAGGTCCAGTCTTGGATACTAGTGAACATTTAGACTCATCTTTATACTGACATGTCAATGAAGTCACAAACTGCGTGGCCCCTCTGATTCATGGGGAATCCCCACGGAAATAAATGCCAGAACCCACCAAATAGCAGTGTAAACCCCAAAACAAAAATGGTGTCCGAAAAGATGGTATAAATGTATAACTTCTGAATTGATGCTCTAAACAAAATTCTGATTTCAGAATTTGATTCATTGGCTGTTAAAATTCCCTAAATAAGGCCAAGATTAACATTCCAACTTCAAGGAAATCCAATTACATTTTTACATTTTGATTACATCTTGCCTGAAGAAGGGGCCTGAGTTGCCTCGAAAGCTTACATATTGTAATCTTTTTAGTTAGCCAATAAAAGGTGTCATTTTGCTTGGCTTTTCTCTAAGGGAATCCAATATAAAATAAAAAATAATCTTCATAAATAACAAACTATTATAATACCCCATGGCTGGGTCCAAATCTTTTTTGTTCTTCCATGTTTACAACTTGCATGTAGGGGTCAGTTGATGCTGGTTCTGATCTGATATTCTCCGAGTAGGACAAGCATTATCTATCTGACCTGGTGTATAGTGCATACATCAAGTTTTTTTCAGTTCTGTTCACTGTTAATTTGTAAATTTCCTGGTTATTCGAAACTAGGATTACACACTTAGTTAACAATAAATTAAAGTATGCATACTGTCGGAAGGCTGCTTCCTTGTTTTAAGCAATCAATTCATATGTGTCCTTTAAGACAATTACAAAAAAACACTATTTTACAAATACACACAAACAAAGTTAAATAACAGCAAAGGACCATTGACAAAGCACAAAACAAAAATATTTTTAGCAGTCCTTAACTCAGTTAATTTATCTTCATTCCTGAGTATATTTTTAATTTCCATTGCAAAAGCGGATTAGCATTCTTCAAGTTGAGTCTTCATGCAAGCTGCTTAATATTGTATAGGAAATCACAGTAGATTTTTTATAACACAAAGTTATCCCATCTGGTATTACTCCGAATATTGCTGTTAAAACATTATGAGTTATTTAAGGTCCAAGGTTAACCGAGAGACACATAATTTTTTTTCAAAAATGGTTTGAGTGTAGAGCATTCCCAAAACATTTGACCTAGCGAGGCAGGCACTTGAAGAAATTATTCACAGGTTGTATCTTGCCCTGAGTACATGTTAGACAAGAAAGACTGCATGTGAACGATGAACAATTTTAAGTTGAATGATGGTATCCTTGGTGCATACAGAACTAAAATGTACTTAATTCCTTTCCTGAAATTTTAACTGAACAATCATTGTCCTATTGTTTGCTAAGATCATAAAGGGGTAAATTGCCTGAAATTTGTTGATATACTTTATATATTCTTTCTGCCTCTTGAGCCAAATAAAGGTGAAAGGTAAAGTTGGGTAAGTGTCTTTTGACTGAGTTTCTAACTTGTATACAGAGGAAATAGTGGATTTGACTTGGAGCAGAATAAAGAGATATCTAAATGTCATAATACCTAGAGACATCTACAGCTTGTATAAGCCAACGGAGGATAAAATAAGTGATTGTCATATGTAAAGGCAACAGATTAGCACTTCTCAGTTTTAAAATGTTTCCCTCACTGATTCCAATTATTTAATAAACAACGAACCACAGGGTTGCTGGTAAATTAATAGTAATTATTGTGGACTGGAATACAGGGAAAAAGCACAGAAAAAAAGATTTTAAGCAATACTAGGGAGCTCTGCTCCCTGCTCGCTTTGCTTGCCAACCCCTGTGTGGGCCCTACGCACTAGTCATTTCCCAGATCTGCCACTTGCGACAAATCATGCTGTGCTTTTGGATAAACACGAATATCAACTCCGTCTTTTGAAACTATTCGTTTCATGATAATTCGTCACATGTTGGTTTATTATATATGTGAGCGTGATCTTTTGGATTCATATAGAAATCCAAGAAAACTTTTCTGTCTGTGTTTTTCAGATAAATTTTGTGTAAAGTGTGATACTTTTGGACGTATGGATTTGTATCCATTATTGGCTGTAGAATTTCTAATACGTTCGATCGTTTAACTCTTTCAATTCTATGTTGCATTGCTTCTCTGTGATCATAAATATAAACCTGATCGAACTGTGTTTTTTTTTAAATTAAACGTGTAGTAGTTTTAATTGTTTGTGGTACCACAGATTCTCATAAATCTACGTTTCGAGTATTGAATGATGCAAATGCAAACAGATTATTGTAGATTCGAATATTTTGCCTGTAGTGTTTGTGGATTTCACTTTCGCCAAATAACAAATCTTTTATTTCTCACGGATACGCCTCTTCATTGGGAAGAAACACTACTTTTTCCTGATGGCAACACGAATTAGACGATCTACAAGTCTCTGACTTAAACTTTAAAGTCAAACAATATCTACATATGTCCATATATTCGATCTCTTTTCGCTGTTCCACTATTTCACTGAGTAATAATTTCCATTTGTTAGCACTAATGTGATCTTTACAATCAATTTTTGAGACTTTCGAATTTTAGTACTTTCATAATCTCTAACCTGCTCTACATGTGTATCGCGCCAACGTTTTTGAACCTCTTTATGATGTTCTACTTTGCCTTCTACTCTTTGTCTTTTGTTTCCGTCCCCTCTTGGACCTGTTAGGTTTTCAATTCCACTTGCTCCGGGCTGATTATAGCTTTCCTTATTTTCCGAATTTGAACTTATATTATTATTGTTCTTTTTTAAATTCTTTTCTTTGCAACGCTTTTGGGCCTCATTTTGACGCGCTGCCCTTTCTTATTCACTTAGTCGTTGACATTTCATTTAGAGCATATATAATTATTGTCCAGAAAAGGACTACATTGAAGGAAACAAATAAATTGTATGTCTTGTATTAAAATGAAGAAAACATAAAAATTTATAAGAGCTGAGAGTACAGGAACTGTGTCTGACAATAGCATTCACATGAATGAGAGGTGAGTGGACCGTGGGCGTGTTTAAATCTCTTGGGACAAAGTCTCGTCTCGCGGGGCTTGAAATTATCTCTCTGAAAAAGTCTCGTCTCATCCCAGGATTTTTTTTATATAATAGAGAGATTTAATTTCTATAGCTAACAAAGCAGGTGTGTTTTCATGGACTTTGGCCTCTTTCCAGTATTTTACTGTCTGAATACTTGGAGCCTAGCACCATGCTGACTTCAGGTTTAGATGTCTGGGGATTCAATTTTTTAATGCGTGGTAAGTATTTTCTATCATATTACCAAATGTACGTTTAAAAAAGACCTTTTGAGTTTCATCGTAATAAAGATAGTTGTAATAAGGTATTGATATTATGTATTGAAGTTGTTTTGGTACAATTAACAAAAATTGATATAGTTTGGTTTGGTGTATAAGATAATTCACTGGTAAAAGCATGCCACTATTCAAATTAATTTTAAATACAGATATCTTATGAAATTCAGATGGATAATTAAATGCTAATGGCAATAATAAGTACGGGTCTGAGATATAGAGCACAAGAGATATTTTCTGTTGAAGTCCCTCCCTTATGTTCCCTTTTACCTTTGCCTTCTTCTGGAGATGGATAAATAATGAGGTTCAATGGCCATTTTAAAAATAAATGATGACAATGGATACTCTTGTATCCAAATTTATATCATTTATTTGGATTAATATAGAGTAATTTAATCCATGTGCATAGGCAGAGTGGTGGCTCTGAGGCTAGATATCTGCACTGGCAATCGGAAGGTTGCCGGTTTGAATCCCGTAAATGCCAATAGGGACTCTGCTCTGTTGGGCCCTTGAGCAAGGCCCTTAACCTGCAATTGCTGAGCAATTTGAATAGTGAGAAAAGCCCTATATAAATGCAAAGAACTATTATTGGGACCAAACTTGTGCAAATATAGATCCCCATTCAATTCTATCAAGAGTTTTTTCTTACATCCAAAGATCTCTGAAAATTCAGACTCTATAGTAAAATATGTTACATTAAACAAGAATTAATGATTGAATGCAACTTTTTTAGCTTGGTGAAATAACAAACTTCATACTTTTCTTAGCATCTACAGTATAAAAATAATACTTGACATCACACTAACTCTTTTTACCATCAGCCACTTGACAACACTTAAGAATCCACGAAGAAAAATAAATGTTTTCTACTTTATAAGCAGTGGTGGGCAAAAAGTGTCTATAGACACTTCGCTTTTTAAATATAAATCTGGGGAATCTCTATACCATGGGAGTGACTCCAAGAGAGCCAAAAACACAAACCTCAGGATGGGATATGAATCGCTAGAAACCTCTGAGTCTAGAGGTTTAGAAATGTCACCATCAGTGAACCATCTAAGTGTTTCCACTTACATTTCAGCCAGATTGTTTCATGGTTGTCGCCAGACGTATATATTATATGTCTGGCTCTACAACACTAGATCATGGTACACCCTGAAAAAAGAATGACATGCTCTCTGTAAGTTAGGGGGAGCATCTGTTATATATGGAATAAATCTGAGCTGTAGGCTGTTTTACAATTAGGATATAATGGTATTAGGAGAAAGTCCTGCGAACATCTGGTGGCCTATTTTCATAGTTGCAGGAAAGAGACTGGTGGTGTCCCATCTGACAGCAACTAGGGATTAAAAGATGATATGATATAAGCAATTAAAATTACAAAGAAACTTAGTAAGGTTAAAAGTCAGTGACTATTCGAATGTGAATTCTTCAACAAGTAAACAGGGGCATAGATGAATGATGATTAATTTTGCAAATATTTTATGAGGTATTTTTACACATAGAGGTCTAGGTGTATAGAATAAAATACCAAGTAGTGGAATTAAGTAGGAAATTGGACTTTGGGAAGAGATCATTCTGGATTTAATATTTTGGAAGCTTTTGATGGAAGAAAAAGTAAAATATGCAATGCTGAATGATCTACTCTACTCAAAGCACATCTTATACTCAGTTTTTTTAGGCAAATAAGCTTGTGTTTTTAACATTTTCAAGAAAAGGATTTTTCTTACATCATTTATGTGGAGTGGATTTTGGCACTTTCGTGTTAATGTTTTAAAACTGTTTTTGAGAATATTTTTACATCTATTTATTGGTGGTGCTATGTGGGGTGTGAATCTCAACAGCTTCAAGTGAAAAGCAACAAGTGACCCTAGATTCCCCAAGGTCCGAACTGATTACAGGATACACTCTTACAGACACCAGTACACCAGTTGAAGTTTGCTTATTAACCTAACGCAGGTGTCTATGGGCTGTGGGAGGAAAAAGAAACAACTTCTAAACTCCTCACAGGCAGTAACAGAGCCCATATTTAGACACTTGAGTTTGAGGTTTTGAGGAAGCAGCTTTAACTAGAATTCTGAAGATATTTGTACATTTTGAAAGAGGCTCCCTTGGCCTTAGATTTCTTATCCATATTAATGTATGCCCTATTCTTAATTGCACAAAAAGGTGGATCTTGCTATTGTTTACATTTGTTAACATGTATCCTGTGTATCCTTATCCCTGTTTTACTTGGTACCTTTCAGAGAGAGCAATGATAGGTTGGAGTTGCAGCACAACATTTTGAAATGAATGGGAAAATGATAAGTATATACTAATGATTTTACTGACTGTTTTTTTCAGTTGCATGAAGACTTTTAATCCTTATGCTTTTTTCTAAAGATTAGGTGTCAGATGAGGAAAAAAATGACATACTTCTCTAGTAAAGTAAAATTGATGAGTATTATAGTTTTTAGCTAAGGAAGCATGCTTTTTTAAGGTATGTTGGTCTTAGAAGGGTGGAGTTGGGGTGATCCAAATATTTTTTAAGCTTCAAAAGAAGAGCTATGTGAGGAACAATATCATCTGCTTAAAAAATGGTGGCCATATTACAAATATTGCTCCAAAATACCAAAGTATATAACAGAGTTTTATACCAGAATATATTCCTCCATGATATCAAAAGATGAAGCTGATATGTTCTTTAGCAACTTGGACACATTTTATTCTGAGAAAGTTAAGCCATCAGATAAGATTTAATGTGACAGAGATCTTTGATAAATAATGTTATGGCAGGTACTGTGAGATTAAAACTCAGTAAATTGCCTTGGCTTGATGGTTTGACTTCGTAATTTTATAAACACTTTAAATCAAACATGGCTCCATTAATGTATAAATCTTTTAATTTAATGATGAAAAGCAATTATTTAGTCACTTCTGTTTTTGCAAGTAGATCGGGATCCACTATGCCATTCCTGATTAATGGTTTTATTGCAGACAGGCATATTACAGGTAATATAAGTGATGCATTGCTTGATTATGATTACTTAGCATCTTCTTTGCCCTATATTTCCCTTTCAGATTATTAAATAGCTTTTGAATTGATTGAACATTACTTTTTTATTTGGGATTTGCATTTTTTTTCAATTTAGTTATACATTTGTGCATTTTACTGTAAGTTTGCATAGAAATAATAATAGATGAAAGGTATTAGGCAGGTAATGAACCTCATATTTTTTTTTCTTTTTGCAGTAGATAATCTATCCCTTCTTATTTGTAATTGTAATGTTTTAAATGGTGCACAAATTGTGGGTTATTTCACTCTGTAACTATTCTGAAACACTTTTTTATGTGTGAATTACTTCAAGTTATGATATGATTGAAGTATAAAGTGCTTCTGCTTTAGGGATCCAGTTGCCTATATTAAATCCAGCTCCTATCAGTTCTCTATGTGAGGTATATGCATACAGTGATATGAAAAGGTTTGGGAACCCCTTTCAGCCTGCATAATAATTTACTCCACTTTCAACAAAAAAGATAACAGTGGTATGTCTTTCATTTCCTAGGAACATCTGAGTACTGGGGTGTTTTCTGAACAAAGATTTTTAGTGAAGCAGTATTTAGTTGTATGAAATTAAATCAAATGTGAAAAACTGGCTGTGCAAAAATGTGGGTCTCCTTGTAATTTTTCTGATTTGAATGCATGTAACTGCTCAATGCTGATTACTTGCAACACCAAATTGTTTGGATTAGCTTGTTAAGCCTTGAACTTCATAGACAGGTGTGTCCATTTATGAGAAAAGGTATTTAAGGTGGTCAATTGCAAGTTGTGCTTCCCTTTGACTCTCCTCTGAAGAGTGACAGCATGGGATCCTCAAAGCAACTCTCAAAAGATCTGAAAACAAAGATTGTTCAGTATTATGGTTTAGTGGAAGGCTACAAAAAGCTATCTCAGAGGTTTAAACTGTTAGTTTCAACTGTAAGGAATGGAATCAGGAAATGGAAGGCCACCGGCACAGTTGCTGTTAAACCCAGCAGGTCTGGCAGGCCAAGAAAAACACAGGAGCGGCATATGCGCAGGATTGTGAGAATGGTTACAGACAAACCAACAGATCACCTCCAAAGACCTGCAAGAACATCTTGCTGCAGATGGTGTATCTGTACATTGTTCTGTAATTCAGCGCAATTTGCACAAAGAACATCTGTATGGCAGGGTGATGAGAAAGAAGCCCTTTCTGCACTCACGCCACAAACAGAGTCACTTGTTTTATGTAAATGCTCATTTAGACAAGCCAGATTCATTTTGGAACAAAGTGCTTTGGAGTGATGAGAGAAAAATTGAGTTGTTTGGTCATAACAAAAAGTGCTTTGCATGGCAAAGGAAGAACACCGCATTTCAAGAAAAACACCTGCTGCCTACTGTCAAATTTGATGGAGGTTCCATCATGCTGTGGGGCTGTATGGCTAGTTCAGGAACTGGGGCCCTTGTTAAAGTAGAGGGTCGGATGAATTCAACCCAGTATCAACAAATTCTTCAGGATAATATTCAAGCATCAGTCACAAAGTTGAAGTTATGCAGGGGTTGGATATTCCAACAAGACAATGACCCAAAACACAGTTTGAAATCTACAAAGGCATTCATGCAGAGGGAGAAGTACAATGTTCTAGAATGGCCGTCACAGTCAACTGACTTGAATATCATTGAAAATCTATGGGATGATTTGAAGCAGGCAGTCCATGCTTGGCAGCCATCAAATTTAACTGAACTGGAGAGATTTTGTATGGAAGAATGGTCAAAAATACCCCCATCCAGAATCCAGAAACTCATCAAAAGCTATAGGAGGTGTCTAGAGGCTGTTATATTTGCAAAAGGAGGCTCAACTAAGTATTGATGTAATATCTCTGTTGGGGTGCCCAAATTTATGCACCTGTCTAATTTTGTTATGATGCATGTTGCATATTTTCTGTTAATCCAATAAGCTTAATGTCACTGCTGAAATACTACTGTTTCCATAAGGCATGTCATATATTAAAAGGAAGTTGCTACTTAGAAAGCTCAGCCAATGATAAACACAAATCCAAAGAATTAAGAGGGGTTCCCAAACTTTTCATATGACTATTCTCTCTGTGTCTATATGGTTTTCCCCACTACTCCCCCACAGATGTGCAGCTTAAGTTACCTGGAAATCCCAGACTGGCCCTGCGTGAGTGAGGAAGTATGTATGAAATAAACCCTGCAATAGACTGAAAACTGGTCCACGGTTGTTTGCTGCCCATTGATTAGTGCAGCCAGGACAGGCACTGGACCCTACAACACTTAACTGCCTTAGGATGGTTTGAGCATGTTATGTTATGTATAACTACAACTGTTCCATTTTAAAATAAATACTCATAGAATTACTTATATTAATAGTAATACAGTGTTTGAGAAGGTGAAAGTCCTTATAATCACTGTCTGCTAAAATGTTACATACTGTATAGCAATTAGTATTATTTGTCATCTAAAATTTAGTAAGACTACTTTTTATATGATACGTAGCTAGTGTACATAAAAGTGTATGCGAAACTCGTGTAATTAAGTGCAGATAACTTTTTAAAGACAGGATATAAAAATAATTTGTCCTGCATTATTAATTTAGCTTCTGTTAGTGGGGTGTACAGAATGAATCAGTTTTTTTTTTTTTTTATCATATATAGGAACAAAATATGGTAGTCTTGTGTTATAACTCCGCCACTCAACCCAGATAGCTGGAGCCAATCCCAGCAACAACAGGGTGCAAGGCAGGAAACAAACCCAGGGCAGGGCGCCAGCCCACCGCAGTACTGTGTACACGTCCACGTTATTTGTCAAGGCAATAATTGTAGCATTGCTGTAAATGTTAACTTTCTGCCAATGTTGCCAAGTGGTGGCCTCACACTAGACCCATAATATTTAACACTTAGGTAATGGATGCAGCAGAAATGTAATGTAACGAGATAAAACAAGACAAAATATTTCGAAACATATACTCAGCAAAAAAAGAAATGTCCCTTTTTCAGGACTGTGTATTTCAACAATAATGTTTTAAAAATCCAAATAACTTTACAGATCTTCATTGTAAATTGTTTAAACAATGTTTTCCATGCATGTTCAATTAACCATAATCAATTAATTAACATGCACCTGTGGAATGGTCGTTAAGACCTTAACAGCTTACAGAAAGTAAGCATTTAAGGTCACAGTTCTAAAAACGCAGGACACTAAAGAGACTTGTCTACCGACTGTGAAAAACACCCAAAGAAAGATGCCCAGGGTCCCTGCTCATCTGCGTGAACGTGCATTAGGCATGCTGCAGGGAGGCATGAGGACTGCTGATGTGGCTAGGGCAATAAATTGCCATGTCCACACTGTGAGACGCCTAAGACCGCGCTACAGGGAGACAGGAAGGACAGCTGATCATCCTCACAGTGGAAGACCACGTGTAACAACACCTGCACAGGATCGGTACATCCGAATATCACACCTGCGTGACAGGTACAGGATGGCCACAACAACTGCCCGAGTCACACCAGGAACACACAATCCCTCCATCAGTGCTCAGACTGTCCGCAATAGGCTGAGAGAGGCTGGACTGAGGGCTTGCAGGCCTGTTGTAAGGCAGGTCCTTACCAGACATCACCAGCAACAACGCCGCCTATGGGCACAAACCCACCTTCGCTGGACCAGACAGAAGTGGCAAAAAGTGCGTGAGTTTCTGCATGACAGCAATGTCAGTGTTCTGCCATGGCCAGCGAAGAGCCCAGATCTCAATCCCATTGAGCACGTCTGGGACCTGTTGGATCGCAGGGTGAGGGCTAGGGCCATTCCCCCCAGAAATGTCCAGGAACTTGCAGGTGCCTTGGTGGAAGAGTGGGGTAACATCTCACAGCAAGAACTGACAAATCTGGTCCAGTCCATGAGGAGGAGATGCACTGCAGTACTTCAAGCAGCTGGTGGCCACACCAGATACTGACTGGTACTTTTGATTTTGAGCCTCCCTTCATTCAGGGACACATTGTGAAACATTTTTAGTTTATGTCTTATGGTGTTGACTCTTTTAGTGTTCATACAAATATTTACACATTAAGTCTACTGAAAGTAAAAACAGTTGAAAGTCAGATGACGTTTCTTTTTTTGCTGAGTATAGTTCGTAATGCAGATGTCGTTGCAGAGCGACCAGATTTAGTAATCATGGTATGGATGCAGCAGCTGACAGATTATATATATATATATATATATATATATATCCCTCCCGGATAGAGCCGCTGCTCCTCCACATCGAGAGGAGTCAGATGAGGTGGCTCGGGCATCTGATCAGGATGCCTCCTGGACGCCTCCCTGGTGAGGTGTTCCGGGCACGTCCAACCGGGAGGAGGCCCCGGGGAAGACCCAGGACACGCTGGAGGGACTATGTCTCCCGGCTGGCCTGGGAACGCCTTGGGATTCTCCCGGAAGAGCTGGAAGAAGTGGCCGGGGAGAGGGAAGTCTGGGCTTCTCTCCTTAAGCTGCTACCCCCGCGACCCGACCTCGGATAAGCGGAAGAGGATGGATGGATGGATATATATATATATATATATATCTCAACATACTTTAAAACGTGTACAACAGAACGATTTAGCAGTTTTGCCTATCATAGTGACACTAAACTGGTAGAAACTGCCATTACATGCGTCTGATCCAGGAATTCAGGAAGAGTTATGTAGATTACTTTAGCGATTAACTGCCTACGGGTTACCGTGGAAACGTATATGTTCCATATCGCCAATTTACAATGCAGTGCTGTCCGTGTACTGCCTGATAAGCGTGCTAAATTGTTGTTTTTTTCTTTAATTTCACACACAAGTACAGGCGTGCAAACTACATCTCTTTTTTAAAAGAAAAATATTATTTTTCTTTTGAATGAAGCACTCGCGGTACATGCAATCTTTTTTATTTATTGTAGGAATCTGCTTGCAGGAAGTTTTGTAGGTCTCAGCTTCTAATGGGACCTAATTTGGGTCTTCTACGTGGCAGCAGCAGGAAGATGACTTTCTGAAAAGGAGATTTCTTGCTAAAAAAAAAAAAAAAAGTATGTTTAATCATAGTGCGGTGTTTTCTTTAGATTTTACGAAAACATAGCTGAGTAAGCCGACAACGAATTGTTTGTTTTCCGAAACAGACTCGACGAGATGGCGGGTTGGGCAGGATTCTCAGAGGAAGAACTTCGGAAAATTCAGCAGAAAGGTAACTTAATAGTAACCAGTATTCCCTGTTCTTAGCTTTTCCCCCATTAAAGTAGGATGAGACATTATTTTTTTGATACGCTTTATTGTTTAGCTATCATTTCACCGGTTGCTTAGGGATACATTTCATAAAAAAACATTTGCTCAGCCTTCCAGTGACACAATATAAATAACACATTTTTTCCTCGGAAGTAGTACCACCACATTTTATTAATTTATAGGATCGTAATTGTGATAGGTACAGAGTACAATGAAATACTCAGTTATAATTTTTAATCAACGTGCAACACGATTTATATATACGATTTGTATATGTGTCCCCAGTAAATATTTTGTCTGTTTGTCAGTATATTTCATTATCACCATTTGCACCAGGCAAGACACAGACATTCCTCTCTTGTATACTCTTAGCAGCCACATTATCACTTGCTAGTCTGTGATTTGGCGACTTGCTACAATGTTGTGTTACCTTGAAACGGTATGGAACAGTTTCAGGACTTTCTTAGCCCTGTGTATGTATGTTGTATTCCAAGCTGGTTGAGTTTTCAGACCCACCCGTTTTGCAGTCTTGTTTTCCCGAATACACACACACACACACACACACACACGACTGGTACTTGCATATATCTTTGAAGAATTATGTGTACACACATAATGCAGTAACTCATTATGCATTGAATTACTTGGACCTAATTAAATAGTCATTTGGCGTGTACTGTAGCTGGAGCAGCCTGCACCTATAAAGTATAGGAAAACCTGCCAGCATATTATGTAGTTTTTTTTTTTTTTTCTTTGTAAATGATAACTCTGCATTATATGACTTTATATGATATGCATGCAAATAGCATATTGTAAATAAAATGCATTTCTGGAAAAAAGACTGGTTTTCAGGCGTTGGTAAACAAAAACATTTTATTTGTATATGCTACAGGGTATAGTTGTGAGGCCCAGTTAATTCAGCTTATATTTGTATCTTACTGAAATAGGCTCAGGGCAGTGTAACAGGTTTACAGTCAAAAGTACAAATTTCACAATTTATATAATGCAAGCACGTAAAAATACAGATTTATTTAAACACACAGTAAAGCAAAGTCAAACTCATTCTAAATCAATGTCCATTGGCATTATCGTTGAGGTATGGTCATTTGGCAAAACTCCAGTTAGCAACACCCCTAGAAAACACTAACCTCTGGGAGTCCGTGTTCCATTATAGACCACGTCCTAATACTGAAAACCTAGGCCAACTTATCTGCCCAACCCCTCCTCATTCTACAGTAGTATGTGTGTTGTGTGTGCATGCGTACTGGGCTGTCTAATATGATGTTTGAATCTTTCCATCTGGTAATATTAAAACTCCCAGTATCTCAGATGTCTTTCCTTTGGGGGGAGAAGAGGAGAGTTAGAAATGGTTCTTAATTATTGTAATACAATTCTGTTCTAATGACTAACAAACAGAAATTAAATGAGTACAACAAATCAGTAGCCCTAATAAGATGATGCTAAACTAATTACTGTTGACTCATTCTTTTGTTTTATTAATTCTTGGAATTTTTAGTAGACCAGCATCTTGATCTTAAGGCTTGCTCTGAGTTGTATGTAATTACAAGTTTAGATAGGTAAGATGAGCATTGGCAACTTAACGTTTTTCATGTAAGCTAGGGTGGGTTCCAAAATGCTCCAAGACAAACTTTGAGCCAATGTAAAGACTTCAAAAAGAGAGCCGACTATACTTTCTTAGAAGGCTGGCGTCCTTCAACATCTGCAATAAGATGCTGCAGATGTTCTATCAGACGGTTGTGGCGACTGCCCTCTTCTACACGGTGGTGTGCTGGGGAGGCAGCATAAAGAAGAGGGATGCCTCACGCCTGGACAAACTGGTGAGGAAGGCAGGCTCTATTGTAGGCACAGAGCTGGACAGTTTGACATCCGTGTAAGAGCGACGGGCACTGAGCAGGCTCCTGTCAGTCATGGAGAATCCACCGCATCCACTGAACAGTATCATCTCCAGACAGAGGAGCAGCTTCAGGGACAGACTGGTGTCACTGTCCTGCTCCACTGACAGACTGAGGAGATCGTTCCTCCCCCACACTATGCAACTCTTCAATTCCACCCGGGCAGGGGTAAATGTTAACACTATACAAGAATATAGACTGTTATGCCTGCCTTGCACTCTCCACTTTGCATTTTTTAACTTGCACTGCTTTTTTTTATTGCTCTTTAATAAATATTGTTTATATCAGTATGCTGCTGCTGGAGTATGTGAATTTCCCCTTGGGGATTAATAAAGTATCTATCTATCACTATCTATCTAAAAAGAGGAATTGGGTGGTCATACTTTCTAGTTCTTGTAATGATTCTTGTAGAGGCATTTTGAATTAACTGAAAGCTGTGACTTGAATGGCTTAAGCAACATTTGAATAGGACATTGCAGTTGTCAATTGTTCTTGAACTAAATGCATGAATTAAAATCTTGGTATCTTCCATATTTAGAAAATTAGGAGCAGTGCTTTATTGCTCATCTGTATGTTTTTAACACACTCTCACACATCAATCTTCCCTGCCACAGATGTCATTGGTACATCTATTGTACTTTGACCAGAATTAATAATTATAAATATCAAAATTGGTAAGCGTGTAAATTAAATTTCAGTTCATTTTGGGGGGATTATTGCCTTTTTTTTTCTTTCCAGTAAAACAGGTATATTGAATTTTGGATTTGGATGAAATTTAGTATTAAGGTGTATTAAACATTTTAAAGGGATTTGCTGCTTAAGTGCAAATAAATATACAGTAGATTGTGAGTTATTTAGTATTTTTATGTTCATGCTCTTGTTTCCCTTGTGATAATCCCTTTTAAATCCTGTCAAGAAGAGATGTAAATAAGGAAAATATAGATTGTAAGAAATAGACAGGAAGATTAGAATTTGGGGCACCTTGTGGCCAACCTTGTCTATTAAACAGTCAAAAGAATGAAAATAAAGTGAGTGGTAAAACGCTAATGAGGCGTTCAGACTTTTCAATCAGGCAGACTGCTGAAGATGATGGTTATTCCATTTAGCAAAGATTCTGGAAGGAAGAGGTGGGCCCAGGTGGTCAGAAAGGTGTCAGTCTTCCTTTCTGCAGAAGGAGAAGAAGAGAGATCGTTGTTAGACAGCTCAGCTCATGTCTTGGTGGAAAACTGCAATCGCTCAAGTCCTTCTGCTGTTCTCCAAGTGCATGCGTGTAACAAGATATATATGATTCTTTAAAATGTAAAGCTGTTGAACAGTCAAATTTGTAAATTTTAAGCACTTAGATTTAACGTGAATAACTGATTTTGCTGTAAATTATTTAATAAACCAAACTGATTATGTAAAATACCTTTTGGCTTTGCTTTCTTTATACTTTATGTTGTTTGATATTAATCTTTGACCAATTGGTAATGTAATGAATCCTAAAAGAATAATAATGAATAAATAACTTGCAAAGTGACATTCAGACTCTTTACACTGCAATTAATATTTTATTTTCAGATAATTTTGTTCCTGTCAGTGGCAGAGTCCGAAGGCCACCTCAAGTCAACAGAAATCGTCAACAGTTGCAGCGTGACAGGGCTCTACAACAAATTATTCCCAAAGATGGCAATTCCAGTATTCTGCCAGAGCAACAACTGTTCAAGGAAAAGACACAACCCTCACTTAGAGCTGCACCAACACCTTCTCCTGTGCAAACAAAGGAGGTTCAGAAAATTGAATGTCAAAACCATGAAATTGAAAGCGTTGGACATTCTAAGGCACCTGGTTTGCCACTGGAGAAACCCACTGAAATATATGTACCCGGAGAAGAGTTAGACCAGCAGCAAGTGGAATTGTTAGTAAGTCTATGTGAGACACTTTATGGGGTTGGGGCCTTTCATTTTTTTTTGTTTTGGTTGCCCTATTGAAATTAAAACCAATATGTAAATTATCCATAGTATCTTATTAAAAAATAAGAAAATTGCTTTCTTTTGTTAACTGGCATTTTTGAAATGTAAACTGTTTTCACTGAAAAAAGTGTTTAGTTTAACACAACAACATTTATTTATATAGCACATTTTCATACAAATAATGTAGCTCATTGTGCTTTTCATGATGAAGAGAAAAGACAAAATAAGAATTAAAATTAGGGAACACTGATTAACATGGAATAAAAGTAAGGTCCGATGGCCAGGGAGGACAGAAAAAACAAACAAAAAAAAAAACTCCAGACGGAGCTGGAGAAAAAAATAAAATCTGCAGGGGTTCCAGGCCACGAGACCGCCCAGCCCCCTCTAGGCATTCTACCTAACATAAATGACCTCACTCAGTCCTCATTGTATTCAGGGTTCTCATGGAAGAATTTGACGATGACAGTCATGTGGACTTCTGGCCTTTAATCCATCAATGTAGGGACATCACAGTGCTTTGATTTATGTGGTGGTGGCGGCGCAGATCACTGAAAACTGAAAAAAGAACAGAAGAGAAAGTAGGCGTTAGTACGAATTTTGGATCCACCATGAATAATAATGATGATTAGTTGAAGATACAGAGCATCAGGATTAAACTAAGATGAAGCTATGCAGAATCCATGTTAAAGTAATGTGTTTTCAGCAGTGTTTTAAAGTGCCCCACTGTATTAGCCTGGCGAGCTATTCCAGATTTTAGATGCAAAACAGCAGAAGGCCGCCTCACCACTTCTTTAAAGTTTAGCTCTTGGAATTCTAAGCAGACACTCATTTGAAGATCTAAGGTTACGATATGGAGTGTAAGGTGTAAGACATTCCGAAATATAAGATGGAGTGAGATTATTTAAGGCTTTGTAAACCATAAGCAATATTTTAAAGTCAATTGTAAATGGCACAGGTAACCAATGTATTGACATCAAAACTGGAGAAATGTGCAATAGTCATATGCACAGTAGAGCTAAAAATGTTTACTTTATTGTACACAGAAATACAGTATAGACCATTAAAACCAAAATTAATAAAAGGTACAGGTGTTATTAATAACTCTATGGTTAAACATAATGCAAAATATTCATAATATAGCAATCTGAATTGACAGGTTGTGCTCAAGAGTCCTTTAATAATGGAAAAAAATGTTTTGTCTGATAGTGTGGACATTCATGCTGTTGTATTTCTTGCCAGAAAGCTAGAGAAAATATAAGTGTGTGTTAGGGTGAATCGGTTACCTGAAGCAGCATGCAGTACCATCAACATTTTGTGTGAGGTCTGGGCAATACTCGCCACTGTATGTTAAGCTTCCCTTATTACTACACCTGTAGACCAGTATAAAATATATTGTTTTAAATGTGTTTTTTTTTTTTTTGTTAATTATTAATACTAATATTCATGTTACCATTTGTTTCATATACAAGGAAGGAAAAAACGAGGCTGGAACTCCTTCAGCAAGAACAACGATTAATGGAAGAGAAGAATAAAAGAAAAAAAGCTCTTCTTGCGAAAGCAATTGCTGAAAGGTATATAAAAAAGCAAAGGGAGAACAATATAAGTTTTGTATTTGGACATTATATACTTACATGAAAACATTGCAGTCTTTTCCTAAGTTTGGTCCAAGAATAATGACTGCATCCAACTAGTTTAGTGATTGAAGTTAGGTTGAACGAATTAATGCATTTTTTCCAAATGGTCCTTTAAATACATTAATTGTTTTAGTTTGTAATGTTAAAAGATGGGTGAAGATCTTAAAGGATATCTCTCCATTTCTTTGTTTTAGATCCAAGCAGACACAGGCGGAAGCAGTGAAACTAAAAAGAATTCAGAAGGAGTTACAAATGCTGGATGACCTTGTATCCAATGACATTGGTATTCTTCGCAGTCGTATAGAGCAAGCAAGCTGGGAATACTCCCTTGCCAGGTACGTCCATGAATATATTTTCTTGTACATTAAATATACAGTTGTGTGGTGGAAATGGCAACTCATTGCTTTAGACACCATTGTTCATTTGTGTTCTGGAGATATTGATGGTGATATGTAATCAGCTGTGGTTTTTTTTTTTTTTTTATATAATTATTTGAAACGAAGATGCGAAGATTTCTTAATCTGAACTTCACAGGGGTCATCCTATGTGCTTCCATGTCACTGGAAGGTGATGGCAGAAGTTGAAGGGGATACTAAAGTAGATCAGAGTGGAGCAAGAAGTTCTTTTGCAAAGTCCGGAATGCCATGCATGAAAGCCTGTGTGTAATGCTGGAAAAGTTATGTAAGGAAGCAGTCATTTGGTGAATTCGGCTAATGGACAATGCTATGTTCACATGCTGTTACAAAGACAGAAAATATGAGTTTTCCAGTGGGAAAGTTCATATGAATGCCCTTTGAAATCACTTAATGGGGGCCTGGTCACAATAGCTTTGGTAGGTTTTTTGATTAACGAGGTTTAATATAAGCTGAATGTGAAGTTTTATATATGGGGTCTTAAAAGCAATCAACATACAGTACTTTATTTTAGGTTAAATTTTACAGTGACAAAGATTTAAATTTTTTAGCATAAATTGCCATCACTTTGAAATCGGGTTTTGCATTCATAGTTAAGAAGATTCTGCCCACTGAACTGCAGATGTGTTTGTAGATTGTGCATGTGAATTATGGGGCATGGTATAATTAGCAGCACTGTAGTAAACGCTCCTTTTAGATTATGATTAGCAACTGTATGGTTTATGTTTTGACTAGCTGTGTTACCTGGCTTAATATAAAACAATCGTGATGCACTTGCCCTAATACTTTAAAATTTGGCATTAAATTGCCTTAGATTATTTATTTTGTACAGAAAAGAATGGTGCATTGTATTTTCTTACAGCATTGATAAAATGTTCTGAGTCCAGCGTATATCAAATAGTAAACTTTTGATAGGCCTTGGTAAATCTTTAAAGATGATTATTTGACTTTTCCACTTTTTCCAACACATTATTGACATTTAACATTCATGGACACTGTAAGAATGTCTGTTTTAGATTCATAGTTAATGTCTGAATTGTAATTAAATCCATCTTTGCAATGTTTGATCACAGGCAAATATCTTTTTTGATTTACATGTCGAGTAGATGTATCTGTGTTCATATCAATATGTTTTGAAGTATCTAGTAACAACAAACCTATGAATTTCTGAATATTTTATGATTTCATTTTGCAATTGCAGCATTGTTCACTTGATTTTGTTTTTGTTCATACTGTATATAGTAACTAAGTTTGTTCACATAGGGCTTTTTGTGTATGCTGGGTTCCAGATCTTTTTAATTTGGTTTTGTTTGATATTGTCTGTATATCTAGTGTGGCATTTTGTTTTGTTTTTTAGTATGCTTTTGTGATGATTCATTCACAACAAAGAAAGTAGGAAAATATACTTGATTGAGGTGTTTGGTGTAACCAATTTTGAGTTTGAGCAAGATCAATAGTAGTAATATGTTCGTAAACATCCAAAGTGACCTCGGCATAAAGCTCCTGTGACATGCAGTCTTTTTTTTTATTTTTTTTTTTTTTATTTTAAATTTTCTTGATTTTATTGTAATCATTCCATACAAATGGATCAATTTTTTACAAAAAAACAGGATTGAAAACAAATCAACCCCCACCCCTGAGAAAGAGAGCATGGCCAAAAGAGTAAAACTTAAAGCTTGTAAAAAATAAGTAAATTGATGAGTTTAATAAGCGGATAAAGATAAATGGAGAAGAAAAAGAAATGTGAAGTGGATCTGCTTCCTCGGTGCTTTAAGAACTTAATCTAAAATATTATTGATTAGATCCTGCCAGGTTTTGAAAAAGTTCTACACAGATCCTCTAAGTGAGAATTAGATTTTTTCCAGTTTCAAATAATATAAAACATCAGTTACCCACTGACTTAAAAGAGGAGAGTTAGGATTCTTCCAGTTTAGTAAGATAAGTCTGCATTGTTCAGTAAAGGCAATCGGTTTGTTTGTCCTTCTCAACTTTAAGCCCATGTAGAAGAACACCAAACACATGCAGTCTTTCAACCGGCCAGCCATTTACTCTAAATTCAGCAAATACACCTTTTCTGTAAATGTTAAAGTTCTGATGCAGCAAACAATTCAGAAGTGATAGTGTAGGCTGAGAGATTTTATATATCTGGCATGTACATTTACAGCTTCGTCATAGTTATCACCATTTTTATGTGAGAAAACTTGGTATTGCTCCCTCTTTCTTTCTCTTTTTTTTTATATATATACAGTATTTGATGTCAAATTTCCAAACCTAATACATCCATAACATATTTACACAATGATAGACAATAAAATAAACAATTTCCATCTGCTTTTACACATATTAAACAGGGTGAAATTGGTATGTTACCAATCTAAAGGGATTCCATTTTAATTGTTGTTTGTTTTGTGGACTTCTCATCGGCCTTTAATACTCCACAGTGCCCTATTAAAGTTTTTAATTTGGATTTTAACTTGGCAGGGTGGTAGATTGAATCTTGCATGTTAAAAAGACAAAGAGTGAAAGTAAATATTTGTCTTCCAAATATGTTTTCCTCATCAATAGGGTCTCCTCGGATGAGTGTTCTTTCATTTGTGTTGTACATACTATACACAACTGAAAGTTACAGTAAATTTGAAAATTGGTTTGTCTAAAAAAAAAAAAAAAAATCGCAGCCTCTATGATTTTGAGCGTACTTAATGAGGGTAAAAAGGGTCATAACCAAGTGGTGTTTGTAGGTGATTTTGTTAACCAGAGTAACAAGTCTTTGCTGTAACTTAATGACGCAAAAAATAAAGAACTGGTCATTGATATTACTCTCTAAAATATTAAAAACTAAATTATTGCTCAGAATTGTAAATATGTTAGAGCAGTCATTCTATCAAATCTCTACCCTTTTTCTCTCAGGAACCTTGGTCTAAATAACTTGAACTTTTGGCAATATTTTATAAATCTTGTACTGAGTCTGTTTCAACTTGACGCTACTCTGCAAAGGTCATAGTCCCTTTAGATAGTTTTTTTTCTTGTTTTAAATGATTATTTTATGTCTTCTGTATTGGTATTTCAGAGTTACAAACCATCCTTTTGCAAAAAACTTGAAGCAATACAGTAAGATGTTCTAATATCCTTAACGAAGAAAGCAAACCTAGTAACTGACTACTTTCCAATTAAAAAGTATAGCCCTGTAATAGATTAAACAAATATAACAAACAAGTTCTAATGATCTTTGACATTATGTGTAGGTTGAACCAAAATGATTAACAGAAACATATGTGTAAAGTGAACAAAACTGGCCAAGTAGAAACCATATTGTGAAAGGTGAGGCTGTAGTACATATAGAAGTTTATCTTACAAATCTTACACCATTGAAAAAGTAAGCATACCTACGAGAAACAAAGTCATCATCTTGCATCATCAGAGTCTCTCCTGGCAGTCAGGTGTTTCCAGACGAGCTGCTCAAGCTCTTCTTCAGAAACACAAATAAGGATGGTTGAAGGCCACAGTTGCAGTGGTTATTCATAGAAACCAAGTGCATCAAACGAGAAATACATCTGCTTACTTCCCTTTGAAATCTAAAGATGTCCAGCACTGCTATCAGTGCAGAACTGGTAGAAACCACTGAGATCCTGTTAAACCCATCTACAATAAAGAAGTGGTCTTCTTGGAAACATTTTAACCAAAAAAGCCATTCATTCCTCTGAGGTGGATATAAAGCCAAATGCCTCGTCTATGCATGAAAACATAAGGGCTTGGGTGCAGAAAAATGGTAGCAGGTGATCTGGACTGATAAGCCAAAATTAAAAATTTTTGACTCTAACAGAAAGTTGCTTGTCCACTGAAATGCTGGAGAACAGAACATGGATGAGTGTCTGCAGACAAAAATGAAGCATCATGGAGGTTCACTATAGGTTTGGAGCTGTATTTTTGCAAACCGAGTTGGTCATTTGATGAAAATTGTCTCTGTCACCTTTGAAGGTTTAGATTGTAGTTTTTTAAATGGTTGATTATTTAAAAAAATGCTATTTCATGTCAAAGATATAAAAAAGTTTATGTTGATGTATGTCTATTTTTTTCTTAATATTTTTCTTTTTGTGAGAGTTCAACTGAATAAAACAAAGCAGTAGTTTGTCATGTTTTGTTTCTTCTTGTAGGGTAGTAGAGTATTTACTTGAGTAGTATAAGCATGGTTATTTTGGATCATCATCTTAGATGAAGTTCATTAATACAAATAGTTCATTTAAAGCTTGAAATTTGTTAAAGAGAAGATGTATATTGCGGTGTTTTTCTGTATCAGCACATACTCAACATTTAAATAATGAAAAAGAAAGTGATATAGTACAATATTGCATTTCTTTCTTTATCCTTATGATAACAAATTCTGAGTTCTGACTAAAAGAATGAATTTATGATTAAAACATCCAAGATGTGACGACTTTGCAAGGATAATGAACTTGCTTTTCAAAAAATTGTTAGGATTTTGAGAATACACAAGAATCTTTTTACAATCCTGCTTTAATTCACTTGTGACTGTACAGATTGTGTGGACAAGATGCAGTGTGTGTGTGTGTGTGTGTTCATAACTGCAGTATATATAATTACGTCAAAATGCAATGGTATTATTCATTTCTCAATTTTTATTTTTCCCTACACTTTCCAGAGCAGGGTTGCCACCGATAGAAGGGTGAAGCCAATCGCAGCTAGAATCTAGTACAAGGCAGGCATAATCTGTGGGAAGGTAGTTGCCCCTCACAGGATGAACACACAGACATATGTATATACATTAGTGAGGTCAGGTAAGCATCACCATGCCTGCACGCCTTTCGATCTCGAGCAGAAGTCCACAATAACATGAGCACCTCTGACATAGCGATCAATTCCATAGCATTTTTTTGTCTTTGTTTATGATTTGTAGTGTGCATTAATGATGTGCCGTAAACAGTTCATTCTGTTTATTTTCTAATTATTTTTATATATTTAGAAAACTGAGACTTTTGTTTTCAAAACGTCAGAATAAATTTGGAGCTAAAGGGAAACGCTGAGTTTTACCTTTCATGATCTCTCTCCACTTTGCCTTGCTGTTAGTCTAAAGAGCTTGACTTGAAAATGTCCCCCTTTTTATTAATTTTTTTTTTATTTTTAGAAATGTATTAAATGTAATTCTAAATTTAGTACATTACATCTGTCATTAATACATCTCTTGCTATTGTAATTCTCTTTTGAAATGGCGCATGCACATAGGATGAAGTTATTGTTAAAATTATGAAGACATCAGTATGTTTGTTAGCTTGAGAAAGGATAACCAAAGCAGATCCAAACTGACTGTCGTTTACTTGGATTTAGTAGGTGTGCTGGTTATTAGGGAACCCATGTTTTCTACTTACTTAATCGGTAATTTTGGATTCTTTATCTGTCCATTTCTTTTGTTTCATTCACATTTCAAAAAAAAAAAGTGTCAATATGTAAAAAGTATATACATAAAAAGCCTCAAATGTGAAATATTAAATTTTTTGGAATTACTGCAAACATATTGTTAATGACTTCTGTTATTCTTTTTGTTTCCAAATCTTGTTTCAGAAAAAGGTATGAGAAGGCAGAGGTGGAATATGTGACATCAAAGTTAGAGCTGCATAAGAAGTGTGATATTAAAGAACAGCTGACAGAACATCTTTGTACCATCATTCAACAGAATGAGCTCCGAAAAGCAAAGAAACTTGAGGAACTAATGATGCAGCTAGAGCTGGAAGCTGATGAAGAGCGACTGGAGCTAGAGATTGAGGTGGAAAGACTTTTGAATGAGCAGGATGCCAAATCTAAGAGTATTGTAGAAACAAATGAGCAAGTGCATAGTGAGGAAACCAAAAAGGACACTTTGACAGGTGAACAGGTCATCATAGCTACGGACAGCAGTCAAGGAGAAGGAAATATCAATGGTAAAGACGAGCATGATGCACAATCCTTAAAAAGCAATGTACAGTTTAAGGAACAGATTATCGTGGGATGATTGATTTTCTTGTGATATGCATGAAAAGGGTGCTGAACTCATTTATCCCATTGTTAAAGTTGCATTATTAATTGTGTACAGTATTTTAAGATCATAGAATATATAACTTGAAATCATATATTAAAATTTGTTGATACAGACTGACAGGCCAGAGTTTAACTGGAAAAAATATTTCCTTAAGGTGTTTAAACCATTTTAAAGCTTGAGAATGCACTGTTTCAGTTCATATTATACATTGTTTTCCATCCATTTTTTAAAATGTATTCAAGGCTAAGCATGTTTACCACAACATGACTTGATTAGCAGATTTTTGTAATGGAAAGTGTGTATCCATTACATTTTTTTTTGTCTAGATAGCAGTGATGAGCAAAAGTTTTGCATACGGTTTTGTGGATCTGAACCTAAAATTCACTTCTTATGCAATTCTGTAATCGTGAAACTCACTAAAAGGAGTTGTTTTGGGGTTCTTAAAGGATTTTAGGGTGAAAAGCAAATAATGCTTCTCTCCTAAGGTTTGGCAACAACTAAATTAAGTGTCTTTTAAACATCAGACTTGGCTAAAACTGCCCCCGCAGTTGCACATAAGTGTAATACAGCAAGGCAGTGCCATTGTAATCAACAGTCGGGGGGGAAAATGTTCTACCCTTCCTTATTTTTCCAACTCCGATTTTAAAGTGTTTGCTGTTCAAGGCATCTTACCAGCAGCCCTGCTGTCTCTTGCTGCCTGATGGGAGTTGTGGCAGGATTGCAGATGAGGTGAATATACGCAGGGAAAAACGTTCTTGGAAATGCTAAATCCTTTTCTTCCTGTGGCAGCAGTTTGAGTTTTGCTCAACAGAAGACACCATAGTTTAGATTTTGTGAAGCTAAACTAAGGTTAACTGCATATTCACTTAATGTGTGAATGAGATGTAGAATTTTTTTTTTTTTATTTACTTCCTGCTGTATTCCACACACTTTATGTATTTGCACAGTGAGACTGTAATTCGTTACTTATGCACTCCTACTGTGCATGTTGTTACTTGTCCTTATACTTAAAATAAACAAGTCTTATTTTTTATTTTAGTGGCACGGATTACAGTAAAATTAATATTTGTAACTATAAAACGGTTCATTTTCAAGTTCTAATCTGAGTGCTTCCTTTAACTACAAACTTTTTCTGAAACAATAAGTGAAATATGTGCTACATAATGTTTTCCTTTATTAAAATTGGAAGTTTTGTGTGTCATAGGATCATCTTTTATTTGGTGTTTAATGCCTAATATTTATTTGGTATTTATCTGTGTTTTTATTCCTTTTGTATCCTTTTTAATGTTTGAAGGGCTTTTCCATGAAAAGGGTTTCAAGTAAATAAACTATATTACTTCTAGTATTGTTATCATTGCTATGAAATGTATTTTGCTCTTGAAGACCACTGCTGTCTTTTACTGTGGTTGGTGTAAGAGAAGGCAGTTCAAGAAGAACGTAGTAATAACAAAATGGTCTGCGGGGAGCGCATACATTACAAAAGGTTTAAAGTGCTACTTATGTTTCAGTGGATTTTGGAAAACACTTGTAAATTAAAAATTGATATTAAGATGTACAGATAGAGTTTGCGGATATAGTCCAAACTTTTAGCATAAACTTCATAGTTTAAATGTAGCCAAAGGCGATGGGCACTTTTCAGTTTTTTTTGTACAATTACAACTGTATTGTATTTTAAATAAAATGATTATTTCTGAAATCTGCATATATCCAGATTCTCCAGTTTACATTTCAAAAATATGTACATTTAAGTTATTTGATAACTTTTTAAACTGGCCTGGAGGACGAGAGTGAATGTGTTCTCTTTGACGGTCTGCCATGCCCCGTCTGTTGTCCCAGGCTGGGGGGTCCCTGCCTTTTGTCAATTTTCTATTATTTATGTTAATTGATTGACTTGCTTTACTTACAAAATGAATGCCCATCTGTGCTTTGTTTAATCGTAACTAAGCTTATAATCACCAAATACTTGACCTAATTTAAACAGTGATAAAAAGTCAAAGCACTTACAGATTTATGGGTGGTACGTTCATTTATTTGGAAGTTTATTCACCACCACCAAAACTAATAACATTCATCCATCCATTATCCAGCCCGCTATATCCTAACTACTGGGTCACGGGGGTCTGCTGGAGCCAAACCTAGCCGACACAGGGCGCAAGGCAGGAAACAAACCCCGGGCAGGGCGCCAGCCCTACCGCAGGGCACACACCAATTACACACTAGGGACAATTTAGAATCGCCAATGCACCTAACCTGCATGTCTTTGGCCTGTGAGAGGAAACCCACGCAGATACGGGGAGAACATGCAAACTCCCCAAAGGGAGAGTAACATAAAATAAATAAAGAAGTAAAAGTACACGGGAACCAGAAAGTGGAAGGACGCATCTTGAATGTGCGCAGGACCGCTGCTGACGGCGGAGACAAACACTCGACACGGTATGACGTCCTCGAGTCCATGGACCTGTCCGCTGCTTTGTTTCAGGTGATTCGGTGCATCATGGAGCAGAGCGTCTGTCCGGGAATGACAGCGCAGAATGGTGTGATGCTCGGTAGAGTGAAGTCAACTTGCGCCTGCTTAATATCAGAGATTCTGAATAATTGTATGGAGAATACATGCCATCGTCTATTAAAATAAGCCTTTTTTTTTTTTTTTTTTTTTTTTTTTTTTTTTTTACTGTTTTATAAAAATACAAAATGCAGGTTTACATTTAAAATGTACTACTTTAGGTTCTAGTGATTTGGATACTTAAATGTTTTAGTGAATTTCCTAATATTAATATTTTCATAATTCGAAACGTTACACGTTTTAAAGCAACATGCATGGCAGGGTTAATGGGTGTGTTTCTACATTTAACTTTATTCCTTGAAGATATTGCAAAATAGTGCAGACATAAACATAACTAAGTTCAGGTGTTTGTTCACTTATGGTTGATATGCTAAAAATAAATATTTTGCTACAATTTAAAATTTCTTTAAGTTCTCTGTGAAGAATCTGGACATTTTCATATTCTTCATCTGATTAATTTGGGGCTAGCCCTCGTGTGAAATCCTGACTGTGTGATCATTTTAATTCCACTAGATCCCCGAATAAAACAGTAAATTACGAATATCAGAGCCGGCTGGCTGTTTCTTGTTTGTTTTAGCTCCACTGGTTTGCCGTGCTGTTGTTTTGTGTCCAGTTTCTCCTGCATGTGTGCTCACATTACCTACACACTGCTTCTTTATTGAATTCCAGTTCAGGAGTGTACATTTCCTTCGTGTCCAAACCTATACATTTTCTAATGTTGTATGCTTGTCAAACTTTACTAAAATCGCCCTTTTAATCTGTAATCCCAAATTTATAGTGCTTCATATTTTGAACCATGTAAACCTGTCAAGTAAGATACGGTACCGTTTTCTGTGCACTTTTGTCCCATATAATTAGCAGACCTACAGGTATAGATAGCTCTATAGGTGAAGGCTACACAGTATGATGATGTGACTTTTGTCTAAATGATACTGCAGCAATGTGAGGAGTTACAGTACATACCTCAGTTTTCTTATTTATTTCTTTTTTTGTTGCACAGCCAAGGGTTATACCCCTCAGTTTTGGAGTGTGAGAATTTTGTATGCGCTTGAAGTGCAGCCATAGTCGTTTGATCCAAACTTAAAACTAGTCCTTGTCTGTAAGTTCAGAGACGCGCGTATGGTCGATCTCGCCTTATGTGAGCAGATTCCTGATGTATTGTTATTCCCACTCCTCATTCACCTATAGCTGTCCTACACACTTATGACTGCATGGGACAAAGCGAGTTAGGATAAAGGAGGAATATCAAAAACAGACTCTTTCAATACTAAGACTTCAGCAGCCAAAAAACGAGTTCTTTAATAGTCGCTCCCTTCTTTGATCAGTAACTCCCCTGAAAGGAGAGGTCGTATGGTTTCATTTTAATGCCTTCTCTGAATGATTGTGGAAATGGCCAAGAAGTCTTTGACAAGAGCTTTGAGAACAATGCTAATGTACAAGCACCTCGCACACGCACCTTTTGTTAAATGAAATCCTTTACAACTAGCGAAACAATGGCAATATCCTTAGGGCGCTGCTTTCTGGAAAACTCAAAAATTAAAATCTTATTTTAAATATATTCATTTTTTGCTCCTTTTATAGAGCTATCATATATTTTATGATATCCGCATTTAAAGCTACTATGGTAAATAACTTTATTGGGCATGTTCCTTTTTTATCATAGAAAGCCATTTTTATTGTAATGTACCAAGACAGGTTTTGAAAACCCCATAAATTTATTTGGTTCTTATTGATAAAAAAAGGTTAATTAAGAATTCTCAAGCTAAACTTACCTTTATTTCATTCCCTGATTTCAGTAATGTAAGTCTAACTTCTGTATTGTACAGTGGGGTGGAGTGGCTAAGAGACTGGACTCCAAGATTCCTGGTACAAATCTCACCTCCAACTCCATGTGTGAACCTCAGCAAATCTCTTTAGTCACCTGGGCTCCACACTACCAGAAACAGTTGTCATCTCTGTGTGTAACACAGTATTTGGATATGGTTTAGAAATGTACTCTATAAAAAAATGGATGTTAATATTTCAAAAGTTATTAAATGTCGTCTTATCCATTCATAACAGGTCATTTGTTGTAAGTGAGCTTTAATGGAAAAAATAATCGTCTGAATTCCACGGTCTTCTATTTACAGTAGAGTTCACATAAATTCGGCCACATCTTACGCAATTTCAGTATATGAGAGATATCAACAAATATAAAATTTCACTTTCCTGTCAGATGAATCAGAAAATTATGCAGTTTCACTGTCATTAGTCTTAAGAAGTCTTAAGTGAAAAATAAATAAATATAGAAATGTTCATTGCAATGGTCTTGTTTGGGGTTTGCCCATCTTAACCTTTGGTCAATACAACCATAGGTGAGCCGTAAATATTTAATTAAGTAATATATGAAATTATTATCCCGTGTTTTGTGCAAAAACAGTGTGAATAAACCTAAAAGTTTCGTTTCAAATTTTCGGTTCATATTTGTTCACTTTGCTTTCGTCATCTCTTCGTCACATTAAAAGATGCTTGAAGTTAAAACTGTAAAACTCTTTACTTGAAACTGAGCAGTTGTGTGATCTTGTCAGCTCATCTCCATCGAGTCTACAGAAAAGGCGGATGACTTTGCCTTATCGGATACAAGCAGGTGGAGGATGATGGAAGTGCGTGTAGTCACCGTTATGAGGTCACCGTTATGAAGTCACCTGATGACAAAGAACATTCGGTTTTTCTGCTCTTGAGTCATTAACTGTGATTCGCGATTTTTGCTCTGCACTTTTCATCCCTCTGTTGTTTACCGTCTCTCTAATAACTCGGAGCTCCTTTTTGGATGCTAGCTAGTAATTTACTGTCTTAGTGTCTCATATAAAGTCATAATGTGTTAGTTTTTGCCAATGATATACAAATACAATAGGGAATTGAAAACGACTTTAATAAACCCGACAGGTAAAAGGGTGGCTATGACGCCATTTAAATAAAACATTTTATACTTTTATATGAGATAATTGAAAAGAAGCAGCACTATTTATATTTGATTTTAAGTTTATAATGTATTCATTTGGTAAGCCAATTATCGGATAGACGGTTATTTTTATGTGGGTTACATCTGCTCAGAAAATCACATTGTTCATTTTTTTCCTTTCTTTTGATCTCGGAAAAAGCGTATGGTATCACAATTGAATAAAACCTCCTTTGGTATCTTTAATTAATTTATTCAAAAAGGTTTCACTATCCACCTTTGCTTCGAGTTACTTCAACTAACATATCAATAAGGCGTTAATCGTTAATTCAGTACTGACTACAGATAACGTTTTAATTATTAATCGGTTTCAGTTATTACTTAAGTATAAAATTGATTGTATTTTATATCAATAACTATTCTTCTTTTTATGTGTAATATCTTTGAATGGAATAATCCAAGTGTTTAAGTTCACGGTCAACTTGTCTATTTTTAAAGATTATTTTCGCATAAGCAGATTTCCATGGAGCACCACAAAATCAAACATTTTGCTTCAGTTATTCACAAATAAGTCGTTGGGGGTGCTCTTTCTTTTCACTTATAATTACGGTGTAAAGGTTTTTTTTTTTTTTTGGTTCATTAACAACCATACATTCAAAGCCCCCAATGCACTGGCGTATCGCGCCTGCATCAAACAACTCTGGCCAGGGGCCAGTCTGTCGCAGGGCGCACTCACACACACACACACACACACACACACCAGAATTGGCCTAATCCCAGGGAAAATCCATAGGTAGTGACTTTATTATGCTATTTTTTGGTCGGTTTTTCTGAGGGGACATGCAAGTAAGACTTTCATTGTACTCAGCTATAGACAGGTTGGATTAGTGGTTTAGGCTTTGGATTTCAAAGTCCCGCAATACTAACGCTCTGTGACCACGACAAAGTCCCATCACCTGCTGTTCTCCAAATGAAAAAAACAAGCATAACCAACCGAATCATAAAGTCGGTTTTTGGATAAAGGTGTAGCCAAATAAATAAATCACACCGACGCGGGGCAATAAACGTGATTGGCCGTTCGAGCACCTGACACTTTGAGGCAGCGCTATTGGAACTCCGATGTCTTCAGAATATCCTGCTTTAGCGGCAACTGCGTATTTTGTCCAGTTTTGTCAAATAGTTTACAAAATAGGAAGTATTTTGAAATTATTGCTACGCGTGCTCTAGGAAGAACAATGTATATGTGATTTAGATGATTTTGTGCACTTATATACCATATTGGTTAAATGTAAAAACTGTCCATGTAGCTGCATACAAATACTCAGTAATCCTGAGAACTCCGAAGGTTTAGTTTTCGAGACGATAGTTGGGTGATGAGCAGCAATGACTGACTTCTATGCATTGTTCTGCTGTTCCATCAGGGTCCACATATCCTTCTCAAACAGTCTTATCAGTTAGTGTGCTCTTAAATAAAACAGTGCTTCTGTAATGGCACTTTACTGGGTTGTGTGGTTACTCATAGAACCATGAATGAATAACCAATTCATTCTGCAGGGTTTTCTGCATATGAAATTGGTTCTTAGGTCTTTTGAAAACCTTCCTAATATTTGAACAAAGCAGAAATCTTTCATTATATTCAGCAAGAGTTATCTCAACAACAGTAAACCGTGTTATTTCACAAAAATGTAACTATTCATTGAGCTCGTTGCGGATCTAAATAAATAAAGGTTTCTCTCAGAAACCTTCGTGAAATGGATCCGCTGAGGCATCGCCCCGAAGAACCAACTTGGCACTTTTTATTTTTAAAAGTGTGACTTGACCCTGATTCTTTTAATGCAGAACAGTTTGACGATTTCTGTCAGGTATTCCGCGGGTGTTGTTATCAACACACAGGCTGGTACCTGCCACCTTTAACTAATCCACAGCCATCGTTTGTGTACCATTCTAGTTTTTTCAATGGGATTGATTTTGTGTGCGTCGCAGAGCATGTAAAATAGGGATCCTCTCTTTTGGAAAGGCACCGCGACTCAGTGCTTAGCGCGGCTCACTCGCAGAGAAACTGGTTTCGTTTGAGCAGGTCCTTTTCTGTTTGGAGTCTGGGCGTTTCACTCACGTTGACGTGGCTCTTTGCCTCCCTTTTCTCGTCTATTAGACTTGATTAATCGACATGATAGGGGACGACGAATTAGCCCGACACTGAATGCCCTTACGATAAACTGACACTTCACCGAACGGCAGTCTAGCCCCTGCGTGGGAGGGGATTGGTTCAAGTACCCCGTGACCTAGAAAAGTCTAGGTGTCTCTGTGCTCCTTCATTTTGCCATTTAATTGAATATCATTACTGCACTTAATGCAATGGAAATGTATAGTTTTATAGCCATACGGATTTTCTGAAATCTGAGATTTTTTCATGCAAGTTCAAGGCGTGCATTCTGGCATGTTTTACATTCAAAAGAAAAAAAAAATAAAGCAAAGTTACACTACGTGACGTTGTAAAGTTTTTTTTATTTTGTTTGTTAAAAGAAAGTTGCTTCAGTGTTTGAAATAAAACATATTGTGCTTAATACGGAAAGATGTTGCTTATTAGAAACAGTTACTGTCAAAATACTGTAACTTGCCCTAAGATCAGCAGCATTCTGGATTTACGACGTGTGCTTATAATTGAATGTGTTCAATGGCCGACGAAGCGCTGACAGTGTAACCTATAAGCATTGTCACGAAAGGTAAAAAGTGCCGTTGATTTTAATTGTGAACGTATTTCTAGCGCAATAAATTGATTTTTACTCCTTTGCTACTACAGAGCCATTTGAAGGGTTAATTTAAAGAATCCAAAAGGGTTCATAGAAGTACCGTTCATCTAAGCTTAAACAAATCGTTTTCGCTGGTCAGGGCCGTGGTAATTTTCTTGCCAAAGTCTGCAACTTGATAGATAAACTTTGCAATTATTAATTAAGAGGCAGTTAAGAAGATGGAACCGCTCTTTATGAGAACCATAAAGCGCACAGAAGTACGAGGCGATCTCTTTATTGCCGAAGTGTGCGCGGAACTGCGCGCCAGCTGAAAGTGTAAACTCCTGAGTTCGTGAAATCCCACAATGCAAGGAGCAGCTTCACGGGACCCCCAAAAAGCAAGTCACTAAATAGAAACGTTTAGAAGCCAACCAGATTGGAGCATCGACGTATCATGCATGATGGTGAGAACATCACGAACTGGCTTCATTTAAGAAATTACCACAAGGAAAACGAATTCTAATGTAAAATATCCCAAATTTTGAATCTATGAGATTTCGATTTTCTGTTGTTTGAATAGATGTGTGCGCACGTGAATCAGCTATAGGTGACGAAATGACGTCCAGGCCAAAGCTGGGTGCTTGCTTAAAAGCTCCTAGTCCTGTTGAGATGCATGGCATAAGCAAGATATCAATGAATATCTTTAACAACGTGATCCGAATTAGTATATTTTCGTAATCGTTATGATGGTACATTAATTCTGTACAGTTAAATATTCTGACCACTCTTTATTTTATTTTACCAGTCTGCAGAAAAATCAAACATAGCACCTATCAAACCGATAAAAACACAGTGTGAATAAATCATTTCATGTTAATTTAGTTCCCACGACTTAACAAAGCCTTCTAAAATGGGCAAATAGGCTAAATTATATTATGACAAACATATAAGGAAATTAACATTGAAATAATTTCGTCATTTTCAAACTTTCTAATTAGAATGAATAACAAATACCTTACAGAAAAGTAAAGTCTTCGTGAACAGAGTTTAATAGTTAAAGCGCAGGTTCAGACGGGAGATGCCTATTTATTATACTCCGAGATTTGATGACCTCAGCATCAACTGGGCTGTAAGCCAAAGATATGCATTATAGCATCGAACACAAAACACACGGATACTGAAATCGTAAGGTAACTAATTATGGAGACGAGCGGCCATTTTAATTTCCTTATAATATAAAACAGAAGTCGGTTCAGTTTGTGGTTGTACAGATATAAGATAAATTAAGTATTACGGTATCACAGTTTGTCTAGTGCATTTCTTGACTTCAGAAGATGGCTTTAACTTCGAACTGCTCCTGATTTATGTGGAGCCAGTTTCCCCAGACAGGTTGGAAAATACTCTGTAACCTGAGAAGGGAAAAGATGGTGAGATCAACCTTTAGTGAAAAGTCTGAGCCTCTGGCCAGTCATTAGTTATAAAACTAGAACGCCCGGACACGCTGTATGTAAGAAACGAATTAAATTAATTGGATTAACATAAATCATTAATAATTAGGATCTGGCTTTGTGAAACTTCTCCGATAAAGGGGGTAGGCGGGTGACTTAAAATAGAAATATAATATGCAAGGTCATTTATATGATATTTTTATTAGATAAATAGACAATTAGTTGAAAATAAACTCGGTAGGCATATTACTTATAACATTCATTGCGTTAGCAGCTCCCTGTACGTTTACATTTTACATCACGTTTTGTCTTAATTGTTGACTCAAACTTCATTTAGCTTTTACGTACAGAGTTCACCAAATTAACTAAAAAAATAATAAAATCTAAAAATGTAAATAAGTCACTGTTTACATTTTCCTATGTTTCCGAATTGCACATCGACCAAGCAGGAACCTCCTTGTTCTTTTTTAAACCGTACATTTGATAGTATTTAATAAGTAGATGTCAAGCCTTTAATACCTATCATTAGGCATTAAGCACAAATGACAACATCTTAAATAGAGAGAGAGAGAGAGCATAATTTACCTCACGTACCCTGAGGACTTCATTTTAGGCTAATTGCCGGTTTTGATTTGGCTCAGTTTTGCGTGTGCCTGCGATGGATGGCGTCCCGTTCGGGGCTGGTTTGTGCGAGCCGCTGAGGCATAGACTTCGACACTACTGGAGAATGAATGAACGACATTGACTCAAAAATATTTCCACAAAGCGAGCCATTTATTTATATATATATTGATTGATTGATTGATTGATTGATTGATTGATTGATTGATTGATTGATT
>JANRMT010062856.1:98438420-98504725 GCA_026402145.1 Polypterus bichir lapradei
ATTATTATTATTATTATTATTATTATTATTATTATTATTATTATTATTATTATATGTTGAATGCAAAGAAGGCCAGCCTAATGTTGCAAGACAGTCTTCTCACAACGCAGATTCGCTCATATCCAGTTTACACCAATTAAGAAGGGCATTGCACGCGTGCAAAGGCCTACTTTTGAAGTCATGGAATTTTCACTGTGTAGACTACGAAATTACCACCCGCAAAACCCTTCACCTTCTTAATCTCTTTTTCAGCAATCGTTTGCTCGGTTTAGATGGGCCAAGAATGTGTAACTTGCTGTGTTTAAATTTTATCAGGAAGACCATCAGAAAAAAAGTACTTTTAACAAATGGTTGAAACAACTGCTAAGGCAATATTTATAAAAACTATCATGATTTTCTTTTTTACGATACTACACGTGCCATCAAAATTATATCTGAAATGTTTTTCACTTCAGCTTGTCAGCAACTTCTTTCAGAGTGCTCAAGAGCACATAACTTATCTCTGTACGAGAGCATCACGCAGCAGACACTGCGCGTCCACACATGAGGAGTCACCGGGGTGGATCCAAGTACTGCTGTTACGCTCTTGTGCCTCCACATCTTGGACACATCTGGCCTTAAACACCTCGTTCGCATCTTTCAGGCGGGACGTTTCAGACTCTGTAACTAATAAAGAAATTTGACTTGCAATGGCTCTAGGGGCATTTACTGTATGTATAAGCATTTGAGATATTAAATTGTTTACACAGAATACTGCAGCAGTTTCTAAAAATGTAAATACGAATAATTGTATCATCATCATCATCATCATCATCGACATCATCTCTGAAGAGATGTGGAAATGGAGCTTTATATGTAGTAATTATATTTTTTTTAGGAAATTGGAAATGGTTATTTAATTTACATACATAACACAACCAAACCACGGCTAAAGAAAGACGACACAGTATTGCCATTTGATCAATAATAATAATAATAATAATAATAATGAAGAAGAAGAAGAAGAAGAAGAAGTAAAGAAAGAGACTAAGGCTAGTCAGGTTTTCAGGTGATGACCACCATAATTTAATGTGCAAAACATTTTTGCACTTAAAGTCTACTCAGCATTTATTTGTATTTATCTAGAGTTTGTTTTTATTTTTTATAACAAACTGTTGAATAAGAATTGGAGATGTCACCTTAGGGTACAATTCTACCTAACACTAAAATGCATAACTTACATACTGTGCGGAGTTAAATCTAATTTTAATAATTCTCATCGAGTGTATAACATTTATTATAGTCAGTTTCTTAAAAAAAAACCTTAAAATAATAAATTGGGTGCGTCCCTACAATATGCAGTATTTAGGTGGGGTTTCATTGTTGTTAAAAATGTATGGCCTTATTGTTCCAATTCACGCGTAAAATCAGTCGCCAATGAACACATTCTTTGCAGTGTTACATATATGTTTTGTACAACTGTGGATCAGTATTTGGCCATATTTCTTAATTTACCGGAAGATGTATTCAGTTAGATAATGTGAATCACTAAAAACTAATATCCACACACATTTTCAAATCGTTTTCTCGATTTGTAAAAGTATACAGGCGAGTGACTTTTGCATTTCCAGTTCTGTATGTATATGTACCTATTTAATGTAAAAATCGAACATTAAGGTGCTAAGTAGTGCATGCAAGCTGTCTGGCGCCTCTTTTTTACCTTTGAATGCGAATCAAAAAAAAAAAAAGAAATAAAGTAAACTTTCTCCAAACACATGTTGTCAGGGGGCTGAATTTAGGCAGATTTGTAGATGAAAAAGACAGACATATTGTACTGGCACCAATATGGGCGCTTCGACTGAAAGGGGGGAAAGAGATCTGGAGGAAAACTAATGATGAAAAAAATCTCCTCCATCCCAGTGCCTTAATTAAATGCATGGAAAGAGACGAAAAAAACACATCTGGTTTCAATCTGTAGTCCTTTGATGGCATCAAGTGTTCTTTTCCCAGATCAGGGTCTGGAAGCCACGGGCTGTCTATGGCAGCTTGGAGCCCAGACTCCTACCATTACAACACATGGACCCCCTTCTCTCCTGTCGAGACCCCTCACTCAAAAGGCACGCGATCCCCGACGTTTAATACCTTTCATCAAATAGGCCTGGTTTGCTGGAGGAAAAAAAAAAGAAAAAGAAAATGGAGACAAGCGTGTACTAATTTATGTGCTTGACAGATAGCCTAATTCATTTATAATTATAATGCTTACGTTATTTTACAAATAAAAGAGCAATTCTTCAGTTCTTATCTTACTCTTCCTGTGCAATGAAACACGGTATGAAGAATATTACTGGTAGAATTGTATATGTTGTGCCTATTTAGTCTTCTTTTTTGAACAGACACGCAGTTTTTAAATAATTCTGGTTAATTTATTTTTTTTTTTTTTGCATATATGCATTTGTCACAATCACTGTATTTCCTTCCCTTCCTTTATTTCACGAAATACTCTCCGTTGGTGTCTATGACTAAAATTTATGTGATATTAAGAACTGATCGTATAAGTTCTTGTATACTCACAGGTTGCCTTAAAAATCTATTCTTTCTAGCCCTGAGCGGAAAGCTGTAGAAACAGCAGGAAACAAGAAAGCTGATTGCATTGGATGTGGAATTTTTCCAACCCTCTCCCTGCAGTTCTTATCAAAACATGCAAATACGATTTTTGCAGGATCTGAAACAAATCGGGGGAGTTAATTCACAATGAAAATAATCACTGCGTTTTACAGGGAGTATCCTGTCAATTTCTCTCTCTCTCTTTTACTATGTTGTTGGATGAATATTACGACTCCTCCAGAACTCCAAGGCTTCTTGCCCAGCACACATGTTGCCAAGTATCCCCTTAATCAATGTTTTGGTGTCGATAGTGCTTGCGCGAGAGTTCTTACACGAACAGATATAGAGAAGTAGAGAAGTGAGGGGGAGAGGGGGTTGCCAGGACGAACGATGGGGTCTGTAAAACGTCAGAAACAGCACAAAGACATTGCCACGTAATTACAGACTCATATTAAGTCGATCTAACCTCCCATGGGTCTCAGATTTTCATTTATTCCCCGTAAAGTACCCCCTGCATGCCAGTCTTTGTCTTTTGAAGTACCAAAAGTCCTGCTTGATCTAAACTGAGAAGAACCCGCTTAAAAATCGACCATCCTCCCGCTGTAAGCAAATCAATCGAAAAAGAGGGTGGGGGAAAAGGGAAAGAGAGTTTGAGTGCGTGAGAGAGAGAGAGAGAGAGAGAGAGAGCGAGAGCGCTTGCTCACATGTACATCTGTAAGACATCATCTGGACTCAAAGCTTAGTCATTTATTATGAGTTCACGGGAGTAAGGAAAGGAGAACCGATTTCCTCGAAGATGTTGTTTAAAAGCTCAGACTTGGCGATTTAACATCGATTAAGAAAGCATTAACTTCTGGACTTTGGGACACTTTCGTACATTTTCTACTATTATTGTTCCAGTTCCGTCCCAATATTCGTGGACTTCCTACTATCTGATGTGCATGGCAAGCGCCGTAAGTGTCAACCTCACCGACGTGTGCTGGTGACCGCTTCTCTTTCTTCCGCAGCAGCACTGGGCAGAAAAGGGAGAAATTTCCTGCAGAGAAATAGGACCAAGTCGTATTTTGAGATACGCGTTTATTTTGTGTGCAAGGAATATTTTGGACTTTTTTCAGCTATGACTACTAGTTATGCTCATGTAATGGACAGGCAGGCTTCCATTTCTAGTCGTTTGGAGAGTCCGATTACAGCCAATCTGGAAAATCTACAGGCTAAAAAGAACTTTTCCGTCAGTCACCTGTTGGATCTAGAGGAGGCAGGGGAGATGGTTGGGACGCAGCCGGAGGAAGGCGCCACCGAGGCGGGACGGAGTATGCTGGAGTCCCCGGGTTTGACAAGCGGCAGCGACACCACGCAACAGGAGAGTAAGTTTGTGCTGCGTCGGAGGGTTGGCTTGGCTGGAAGGCAGGCAGGGCGGAGGGGGATGGCAGTTTCTCCTGCGATTATCACCATAAGGCTCTGTAGATTGTCACATTAACACTAGTATGCTAATTAGACGACGTCAGAAGTTTAAACTCCTGGAAATAAACAAGAACAGAAGTTCAAAAAGACACAATATGACTATTATAAGTAGAATCATCCTTAGAGCCTTTGACTTACGGGGAATTTACAAAAGAATCCATCCAGTTATTTTGTTTGGAAATGTGTGGATTGTACGCCGCACGCGTCATATAGGGGGGTTCATTTTTTGCATTTTTTTGGCCAAAAAATAAATAAATAAGTGCGTTAATCGGCGTATTGTTCACATAAATAAACCCTTGCTTTAAAAAACTGCAACAGTTAGCTGTGCCTTTTTATCACCACTTAACAGGATTGAAAGAAAGAAAGAAAGAAAGAAAGAAACTGTAAAATTTAAGGGGATGATTTACATCTTTACATTAATCTACCTTGTACGATTTTTGGCGAAAAAGCAGAGAACCCTGAGGTAAACGTACGTATACACCAAGATAGCGTGCAAGCTCCACATGGACAGGGCCTGGGTCCCCTATAAGAGAGTAGAGGAAACCGCTGCAGCGTCGTTAAAACAAAGAAATCAAAATATACAGACTAGACGGGTGAAAATAATGGACACATTGCTGTGCCAGGGGAGTGTTAAAGCACAAGCTGTCCCCACTGAAAGGTTAAAAACAAAGAATTGCGTTTACGTAATCCATTTGTTAACAAGCTTCACTCAAAGAAACTGAATAAATTGTGAGGATGTACTACGTAAATTTAACGTGATCAACACAATTTTTCAGTCAAAAATAAATTTATTGTCAATTTATAGAAAATGTTTTTTTTTTCTTTGCAGTATTCCGGGTTGGTCTGTGTGTGCTGTTTTTCTTTCAACTAATTATTTTTTACGTATTTAAAGGCAGCACATTGTAATCAGGAACAGCGAAATAAACTTTACTTAATACAAAGAAAATTTCACGTTTTAAAATGGATCTGCTTTCAGCGACCTACGCAAGGACGTATAGGAACTGAATTGTGTGCACCGGTTTGTTGGAGTTTCTTATAAATTCTTAAAATGATAATGCCGTACCCTTAAGGTCACCATCCTACATATACTTCTCGATTGTAATTAGGCCTCTTTGTTAAACTGCTTCCAAGACGTCCCCAGGACCGGATTAAATGCCCATTCCCACTTTCCTGGCTACTTCTGTTTATGCTTAGAGGTCGATTTCACGGGGTAAAGGACATACGACTTTTTTGCACTGTTGTCAGGTCAGGTAATTAGTATGACACCAACACGTCAAAAGCTCTCAGCATAACGCTAGTGGACAAACAAATTACTGATTACCTATTCCTGGATGCCATATAACTCCATCTACAAAAACTTTTCAGATCAGAATCTTTTACCCAAAAAAACTTTAGTTTGCATATTGAAAAGGAGGGATGTTAAAAAAATGAGTTAAACCCCATTCCTCCATATTTTTATTAGTACACACGCGCTACAGCAAGTGTCCGTTTGTAAATATTTAAGCTGTTTTTAATGGTACGTACCTTAACTCTCAAGAACAATGTTAATTTTTCATCCAAGCAAGCCGTAATTAGTAACAGAAGAGTTTTGATGAGAATAGTTGATGCAAACCGAGTCGAACAAACCGTTACGCGTCGTGCTTAAGTCTTTTAATAAAATGTGAGAGATGTTTAACAAACAACAAGACTTCCCTTTGATTTGAATGCGGTAATAGTGAATGTCACCTGGGAAAGTCAGAGTTGCAGGGCTTAGCGTTCAACGCCTTTTGACTGAGTTTTGATTCCCGACCCGGCCGCTGTCACTCAGGAGTTTGCACGCTTTCTTGAATGCCCGTTGAGTGCCTGTAGAGTTCACTGATTTTTCTTAACATTCCAAAGATGTGCATTCAAAGTAAGCTACATTCTTAAAAATAAAGGTGCCAGAGTGGTTCTACCGAGCGATGCTATTGGGGCACCATCAGAAAAAAAAACTTTATTTATTTATATCTGTCACAGGTTCAATAAACAGCCATGAGTGATGGTGACAGATTAGTGAAATACCAATAGGCTCTTGTGCATATAGTGACACGGCCCAAGTTCACATTTTCTCGACCTGTTAGTATCCTGCTAAATAGACGAAATATTCCTGTTTTGTCCACATACTAGGAACTTTTCAAAGTTCAAAGAACCAATTACACATGTAAAGAGTCCGTCCAAAATTAAAAATGGTTCTTTGTCAAGCAACGGTTCGAGGAAGCACACAGTATGCGGATCTTGAGCCCGGTGATGCCTTGATTGTCTCTGGATCCGCGCAAGCGCAATTAGAAAAATACGGCTCTAGAAAATGGACGGATTGATATGGCGCTGCGACTGGTGTTTGTTACTTGTTAAAATGTATTAAAGTTTCTAAAATGAAACACCTTTTTAAATATTTGTCATAAGGTACAGTAAGTATGTATTTAGCAGTAAGTGTTGTACAACGGTTTAAAATGCTGTGAATACATTAACAAAACTGCATTTATATTACCTCTAAGTCAGGGAAATAAACCAAGAGAAAATGTGTAACCCTTTAGGCCTTAATCTGTTATATGAATGATAATTTTAAAACAACATGCACATAATCAATTTTAACATATACCCACCACAATCTAGAGTATAAAATGTGTTTTAAAAGTGAAAAACCTGTTCATTTAAATTGAATTGTATTTCTGTTCTGTTTTCAGTCATTACTTCATCATGTCCAAGGAATAATTTAAACAAACATATTTGATTAAAAAAAAAAACAAAGATGATCTTTCTTCTGTCCAACTAATACACCACTGAAGTTCAACACTTTGATAATCTGTCACAGGTTTTTAAATTGGTCAGAATGACTAACGCGCACAGGCAGTCAGAATTCCTCAGTGGAGTCATTTTCACATAATTATTCACTTTACAGTTCAATAATAAAACCCTGAATAATGTCTATTGTAAATAAAAGAAACCCAAAGTGAAAATTCAATTAAAGTATCAAGTGCAGTGGCTAGTGTGCAACTCACAGACTGACATTTAAATATCAACAAATAATTCAAAGGTAATCAGACTAAAGCTGAATAATTAAAAAGGCCATAAGAGAACACTGTAGTAATACTGCAAACAGTACATAGCCATGCCTGTTAAGTGAGGTATGATGTTGCACGGGTAATAATAAAATTAGGATGTCCTCACATATAATTCTGAAATTAGTGGAAACAGATTGCTTTAATGAATGTGCTGTAAGAAACACATGTAAGCATAAAGATTAAGAAGGTGAAGTGCATATGAAGATAATTAAGTAAAGCACACTTGTGTGGTCACTATTTTGATAACTTTTGAGATAAATCGATTAGTCATGAATGGTATATTAAAGCCAGAGTCCTCATGGGGCAGAATTAATTGACCACTTAAATTGCAAAGCCAAACAGTATTTTTTCCCCTTATTAACTCCTAAAGAGAGCAGGAAGACCAGACACCCTAAACAGAGATTTTACTCGGTCTCACAGGAATTTCTTAAGTGTGGCCTACTTTTAGCTATGCATTTTAAGTTTGCCCTTTAAAGTATTTAAGAAGAAAAAGTGCACATGAAAAGGATTCTTACAGAATAAGAAAGAAAGGCATTTAACTTGAAAATTACCACTAAAAAGTAAAAAAGCTGTATTTCAGAAATGAGTACTCTTTTACATTAACACATTGATAATGCAATATAAACAATACTCCTGTGTTCATAAATATTTAAATTTTTTTGCTTTACAGGATACACAATTTAAGGAAACAACAATTAGGGCTGCTGGTATACAACTTCAAGAGTCCCTATCACTACCTGTATGGAGTCTGCATGTTCTCTCTGTGTCTCTTTGAGATTTTCACCACATACTCCATTTTTCCTCCCCAATCCCAGCCAGTCTGACTGGTGACTCTAAAGTGGCTCAGCGAGTGTGGGTGATAACCTGGCACATTGTCCACGTTTGGTTTGTCTCTTGTGTTGGATAAGCGCAGGCTCATTTTGTTCCCCATATTGCATAAAAAACGAGTGAATGGAAGATACACAAAAAAATCGGGTGTTTTAGTAATGGGAAGTAGTTATTGCAGTAAAAGTCATTTTGGCTGAAACATATGGCAGAGAAGCAAATAAGCCCTTGGAGCATGCAGTGTGAAAATAATGCATTTAAATATATGAGGAAATGCATTTTACTTGGTAGTTGGTAATGTATTATAACATTATTGCAGAAATCCATAGTGAAAAAGGTAAAAAAAAATATATCAAACTTTAGGTGAATAATGAAGCATTGTGTTATGGAAATAAAGCCAAAAGCTCAAAAAATAATTTGATGAATTGCTAAAATTCATAATTTCCTAACAACTCTGAGGTACATTCAGATGATTATTAGCACCACAAAGTGTATCTGTTTAATGATTGTCCGATATCAGCCATTGCAGTTAATTTCAGTTCAGAAATTTTTCAAAACTAACAACTACGCAAAATAACTGATTCAACCTAAATGAGGAATGACTGCTGTGAAAGTAGACAGAGTGTGTTGCTTTGCCGTCTCAATGTGTTTTGGCCCTGCTTTGAGTACCTTGTGTAGTCTCTCAGTGTATCTGTGAGATTCCCTTTCAAGGTATCCATTTTCTTTCCACGGTCTCACACTTTGTCTGATTATTGGCAGTTGTCCTAGTTGTAGGTGTTGGAGTGGTGATGACCTGATGAGTTCTCAAACGTTAGTTGTTGCCACCTCTTTTGAACAGATGAGATAATATATTTGCACAGTATTTTTTATCCAGTTACTCTAAAAAGCAAATCTTTATTTACACCGCAGCAAAACACAGATTAATAGTGCAAAATTGTCTGCTTTAGATAAAGATTTCATTAGGAACCTCACTCCTTTTCCTGTTGCTTAGAGTATTCATCAAACCCAAACAGGGTCTTGTAGTTCACTTTCTCTTTAAGTGTATTTTAACCATCACTCAATTTCAGTTATTTAATGATTTTCAAATTGTGCAGTCAGTACGTCTACATAATTTCATTAAGAAAATCCCGGAGGAATCCCTGGTCATTAGTAGAACCAGATTTAAAGGTAGTGACCTTCACTCTTATACTGAATAAATGAGCAGTGTCTCCAACAAAATACAGAAAGTTACTTTTTAGAGCGCAAGGATTTTTATATTCATGTATTCAAAACCAAAGCTGCTATTAGTGTTACAGAACAAACACATAGAGGCCAGATTTTTGAATCGTTCTTTTTATTACAGGCTATCAGGATATTCACTAACAGTAAATGAATTTATTCTTCTACTCCCAGTAGGCTTACTGTCAGAGCCACTTACTGAGTTCCTGCTAGCTGTGTTATTTTATTTAATATACTATTTACTTATGGTAATATTCTGAAAATCACATTTTGAAATGTTTATATGATGTAGGCTTAAATATGTTTGTATCAACAATTCAAACAAAGTAAGCTGTTATCATATATGTGATCGAGTTGCTTTATTGTAGAGCGGAGGCAGATATGGAACCAGCTGAGCTTCTGATACAAGAATTCACAGATAGGAAAACAAGGAAGTTTTGTTTATAGCGGGGTGCTGATTATACACAAACATATAACAATGAAAGACTTCTTTTGACTATCCTACAATTTTTATTTAAAAAGATTGCGGTGATGTTTGCATGCTTCAATCTAGTGGCACGCTGCACACCAGCACCCTAGTGTAACAGTAATTTCTGTCCATGTTATTCACTGATTTCATTTACACAGTGATCTTATAATTTTACTTAGCTAGAAGCATCAGGCTTGTAATTAACCCGTGTTTGAATTGCTAGTCCTATTTTTGAAAAGTCTTAACCCCAAATATGAATGAATAAACTATAGGTCTACTTTTCAATAGAATGTAGTCTGCAAAGCATTTTGACTGGATGGAGTTTTTTTTCCATTATATAAATAGGCCTGTAGTTAAGGCTTTGCCAGCTTTCTAATTTATACTTGCGAGGCTTTTACTAATTGCTTACTACGGTTCCTATGTTAAAAATTAGATTCTACGTAGGTATAATAGCTGGGTTTTCGCACGAATCAGTACACAACATTTTTAGGAGCAGTCATGGCTTGTTCAGCAGTCTCTGAATGCACCGATCAGCATCTCGGAAGCCAAGGGCTCATTTTTTTTTTTTAGAATGATACATCTTTGCATTTCTTCGTTGGTTTAAATTGTTTAAAAGATTTTTAAAATGTTTTGAACACAAATAAAAAAAAATACTAGATTGATGTTTTCCATGTTTTGTAAAATATGCGTTACATACGGTGACGCTTTTAAAAAAAGTGTTTAATTATAGCTGTAAACAGCGACTAACCATGGGATAGATCAGAGCACAACCTTTATATATTAATTAGAACCATCGTTTAAAAGTCAGCTCATTATAACAATCTAAATTACTGTACGATACAAAAATAAAGGCAATGATTACAGTTACAGTAACAATAACGTAATTACGAAAATGGGTTTTGAATGTTCTGAGTTTAATCAACTGTGTAGTTTCTTCTTCTTCTTCGTATTGCTGTCTAAAATCAGAAATTCTGATATGTTCCTTAAAAATATTACACGTTTAAATAGCAGTTTTGCACTCAGATCTTCAATATTTGACCCTTATTTCTGGCGCTTTCCATAAATCCATTTTGACTTCTCAAAAAGCACATTAAAGTAAATAAATCACAATTGGCGTTTGAAATGAAGAATTGTAGGTCCCTAGAATGTTGTTTTCTATGCGAATTCAGCCATCGTTTATTTGATATAGCACTCTTAACAGGGCGAAGCGCAACAATCCAGAATAGGAAACTAAAATACATCATTTCACACCCTAAATTACAAGGCAACAAGCCTATGACAATGAGTAGCAAAACTATAAAAGCCAATGAAACGGCGAATCATATATGTACATTCCATACCACTTTAAAAGTTGCTGTATGGATGAAAACTACAGTTCAATAAGAAAAATTCATCCCGATCTGTTCGTTGTCGCTTCACTTTCATGTTTAGTGCTCATCCGCTTCAAATGTCACAGTAGGTAGAAACCCACTGAAAGATTTCAAACGTTGTTATGCAGACGCTAATGAGTTGTATCCATCCTCACGTGCATTAACTGAAGAGTTTCCAAAGTAGCGGTGTGCTAAAGCTGACGCTGTGTTAAAGTAATTTTCAAATACAAAAGTACGTTGTTTTGTTAATTTAACAATGTAACTAATTAAATCCAGATGTATTCTCTAGAAATTGTATTTATTATTATTAATTATTATTATTATTATTATTATTATTATTATTATTATTACTGTTGTTGTTGTTGTTGTTGCAGCCACAAGTGAATGTAGCCAGTACTACTCCAATATTAGTCCGCGAAATTAACGATTAAATCACAATTGCACCGCTGTTCTTAACATTTCAGTAAACACTCGCTGTTAATCGCTATCGCTATCAGTTGCCCTTCTAAACCGTCTAAATGTTTACTTTTCGCCACTTTCATATGAGACTATCACGAATGAGGAAAGTCGCACGATAATTCATAACAAAAGATCGCCTTAGATCTCATGTATTTTGTATTTATTTAATTTGAAATTCATTTATAAGGTCACATATATTAAGAGGAAACCGCATACAATATCTAGTTCAAAATGCTTAACTAGTAAAGAGAAAAGTTAGCACTTTGTTTTAGTATCATACAGAAAGTTCAAATTTACTGCTCAGATGTCTGCTGAGTAGAGCGATTGCGCCTTTCATTTTTGTAGCCTAAGATAACGGGATCAGAGTTCAGAGCTGATATATCCATCAGCAGAGTTTCAGCCCCTCTGTGCTCTGAAGTTTTATTGCACTGATTTAAGATCTCTTGGATGTGTATAGAAAGGAGTGTGTCTATGACACGACACTCTTCCCCCTGAGACGCGTTGTCTGCTGAGCTTTCAAGAGGAAAACACTTCACATTTTAAGCGCGCTTACTCGACCAGCCCAAGCACATATAAACAGTACATTACTGATAACAAAGATATTGCATTCATTGTGGAATTCCTTTATAGTTTTTTTTTTTTATCAGCTTTATCTTGTTTTCACCCAAAAGAAGTTGCTTTGATTTGATAGTTTGGAGAGTGCGGTACGCTGAAAAAAATCCAAACGATTTTTGTATGTGAGGCTAAGGCGGTATAGGCCTTTAACTCCGTACTAAACACCATTTTTTAGATCTTGGTTAGCTAAACCAAAAGAAAATTTTTCATTAAAAGAGATCAAAAGGTGTCACAAATGGTACAGCGCCAAACGAAACGGATGCTACTTTTAAGTCAAACACGTTAGTTTGAAATTCAATTAAAAAATCACAATTGAACTTCAAAAAAACAATTATTAATCTGCATACAGACCGCCTTCTATCCTCCCCAGTAATTTATAAAAGCCATTATCACACCAATCAATGAGTGTATTTACCTGGAATGAGAAACTCTTTCAATTTGAGAGTTTAAAGCGCTTGTATACGAAATTAGAGGTTCTGCAAGAACATACCGTATAAACACATGCGTATTAATAAGTATAAATAAAATGCACATTCATACGTGTATTAAATTTCATGCAGTTGTTTATTCCAGTTTGGAAAGTTGGACGGCGTATGGTTGATCCCAAATTAGTATAGGGTGTCAATCCATCGCAGGACACTCTTAACTATACCTACATCCACACGCGCGCACATCCCGACCATTACTATAAAATGAACGCCTTTTCGTACTGCTGGAGAACACCGAGCTATCATACAAACTCCTACAGTGCACTCCCGGCCCGGAATGTCAAACTAAACCCGATCTTTTATATGGATTTCATCATGAAAAACCCAAGGCCCGTTGAAAGATTAGGCTGGTTTTGAGGGAGTGGTTATCCTTATCTTTCTGAGGGCCGAAATCGTAAAGCGGGTGTTTCCAGCTTCGCCATCGAAGAGCGGGGTTCCGAATCCGCGATTCGAGCGGCACAATCATCCCGAGTCTGCATCGTGGTTGGGAAATTTTCTTCGGGGCCTATCTCATTCCAGCACACCCCTAGATCCGGCCTTCTTATTATCCATTAGGGCAAACGCGTGAAAAGTCAGTCAGTCAATCAATCAGTCTATCTCCCCACAAGTATATATATTGTTTTTTTTCTATTTCTTATCTCATTTTCAGAGAATTGCAGGCAATATTATCTGCATCTGTCTCTAAACTGGTTCTGTATAAGTGTATGCGTAGCCTGCAGTTCCATTAAGCTCCTGACTGCACTGGCGACCTGTGGACCTGAATTAGATGAAAGGGTTTGAAAATTGATGGCTGAATATTCCATCTAATATATATAATTGCGATGGTTAGAGCTAATGGAATAACGAGTCGAATATATATTATTTCGTTAATAATATACAATGAAATAAAATATTAATTAAAATGAGGCATGTAGATTTTTTTATAATAATGCTAAAATAAGAGAAAAAGGAAGGAAGGAAAGAAAGAAAGAAAGAAAGAAAGAAAGAAAGAAAGAAAGAAAGAAAGAGAAAAAGCTGGCGTTTCTTAATTACACAGATACTCAGTCTTATAGAGTGAAGAGTATGTTCATGTTATAAAAGTACAGATTGTCTGAAAGTCTTCTGAATGTGCTATGTTTGTAAAGTTTAGAGGTATAAATGATTACTTAAGCAACGTTTTAAATAAAGATTCGCCCTATGGTTGTATTTTCATTACATAGAGAAAGCCAACCATTATTTGCCTTTTGTCTCACACACACACGCACACACACGCACTAGTGATATATATCGCTAAGCTGCAGAATTGTTTGCCCAGAACTCCTCAACATACTTTTAAGCATTAATCCCGTGGTTAGGATATAGCGGGTTGGATAATGGATGGATGGATGGATGGTAAAGAAGTTTTTCATAATTTAATTTTGTGAACGGTTATTGTCGTGAATGGGCTGTCACAACGTTTATGACCCGTAAGTGAGATGCCGGGATACTTGAAGTAAAATATATTTTTGAAAATAATTTAGTTTTTTTTTTTTCCAATTTCATTTAAACACTCTGAAAAATCCTAAAGATTTATCTATAGACGTTGTATATATGTAAACCAGATGAAGATGAACAGAGGATTATTTATTTAATACTTCCATCAATAGAATCCAATATTTGTCCCAGTTGGAAATACCTTCTCAAATCCATGCCTAGTCTGTGAAGCTGTGCATGACTTGTGTGACTTGTATAACTAAATAAGTAAAAGCTGACTGGATTGACATAATTGGCCTCATATGGTACAGCAGGAAGAAAGAAACATACATGCATGTATACACAGATATGCTAGTATGTAGTAAACTTTATTTCATCAATATTTTGACACCACATTTGTTTTGTGCAATGCTAATTTATTTGTTATTTTTAGTATTACTGTGTACTTTACAGAGTTGCAGTGAAACCAAAAAAACAATAAATAAGCATTATGCAGAAGTGCAAGGGCTAAATGTTTTTTTGGCAATTTCATTTCATTGAAATCCGTAAGAGAAATAGCATATGTTATAATCACTAAGCACAATACAATATGTATGGGTAGATTTTAAATTTACTAAATGTGTGTCATCTGGAGTACAGAGTGCATCTTTGGCAAAATATATTATTAGTAAAATGTGCTGCTTTGCTGGAAAATTAAATTGTTCATTAAAATTAAGCTGCAGCATGCCCCAGCAAAGTAAATCTTTCAAAGCAAATTCACAACAATAGCAAAGGAGTCACAATGAACCCTTATGAACTTGTGTCCCACAATGACAGCTTAAAAACCAAGGGTATGTATGCGTTCAAAGAGGTGTTATCTCAATATAAGCTTAGACGTGAACTTAAAATGCTCAGAGTTTTAAAATCACATTACTGAGTCCAGCCTGAGTGCACGAAGCAATGAAGGTTGACACACTAATTAGTCTAAGCATGCCGTGCAAGTCGTCTTCCATTCCAAATACTGAAACATATTAGGCTTTGTTAAACTTCACTGTTAAAAAAACAGAGGGCTGTAAAGACTTCCACACCCACCTTTGTTGTCCATGCTGACCCATGCATTTTTGTGTCCTTTTTATTGCTACCATCTCAGAGAAGTATCAATTAACTGGGAAAACGTGGGATGAAAAAAATATCAAGAGCCATATAATTTAAGCAGTTACACTTCTAATTATTAAATTAATGTCTTTGCAAAAGTGAAGGCTTAAAGTAATCCTCCAATCATTTAAAGATACTTTAAATATTTATTTATTTATTTTTTTTCAGAAATTACTTGTGCTGTCAAAATTATTCTTAAAGGGATGAAACGTTTGTATGGGTGAAAATTATAGTGGTCACCGATCAGATTATAGGCAGAAGCACTGCTGTTGAGCCGCAGTAAATATGAAGACTTTAATGGTTGTTGTGTGTCAGCAAAATGAGGATAAGGTTGGACTGAGATGACTGAGCTACAATATGAGTGGTACAAACTCTGTTATGAAATCTAACACAGATTATGCATATGTCTTACAGAAAAAAATTCTGAATTACCCTCAGTACGTTAAACATGCTCTACATATACGTAGCTGTACTCCCCTTGAGTAGCTAGGCCTGATTAGTCTCTGCAAGTGTCACTCTACCTTATTCACATTTTTAAACTCATTTGTGTTCTGTAGGAGGACAAGGGTACAGTAAGTCACACATCTGCCTCACAGTGTTTGGACCCCAGTTTCCTTTCAAGCTGGAGTCCATTAGTTGCATTTCTCAGGCTCAAAGGGCCCAATAAATGCCTGTGTTTGTGTGTGTACTAAAATGGACAGACTTCTGCCTAGAAGCCACGAGCCACTATATGAAAATTCAGCTGCAAATGGTTCTGTCCAGAATAAGTAGTTTTAATAAAGAGCGTAGACAGATGTTATGTGCTTAAACATGTGTCAGCTCATTTAGAGGGACAAAGATTACCATTTTAATGTTATTAGATACAAGTTCATTTATGACTGACCGCTCGTAGATTATGTACAGACATTGTGGGTTGTTGCATGTACAATCATTAGTTAAACTTTACCTGATGTGCAATACTGACACTGATTTCAGTTTAAAGAACGCTTACTAAGGTTAGCAGTGCAGAAGGACATGTCCAGCTGATTACATCTGAAATGACCGACTTTTGTAGCTGTTCATGAAAACAAAATCTAAGATAAAAATATATTGTCTACTCATGTATACACTCACACATACTCATGCCAGTCACCTATTCATTTTTCAGACATGTGTTTGGATTAAAGAAGGAAATCAGAGTACATAGACTCATGGGAAATGGACTATTTCAACACTTAAATTATAGAACATTTTATAAATAACTGGAGAACATTCAGTCAATCAAAGCTCTTTGTCCCTATGTCATCATACTCATGTACTTAGTATTTTGATCCTGATTCTAACAACCATTTGTATGCAGAAATGCTTACAGGATTCTGTTGTAAATGGCATTCCATTTTAGTTCCATTTGTGTCTAACAGTACTTTTATTATTCTTATTTTTAGTACTTGGTAGTACTATTGTCCTGTGTGCAGAGTACAGTGAAATTTTTATTTCCATGTCCAACCAACATTCAATACGTGGCCACTCTCTAGCACCATGATAAACAAGAACATATTTAAATACAAAACCTGATTTAAATTATTAGAGAAGTCAAGTCAGCTTTTCTTTTGTACTCTTTATATTTGTTTCCATAGTTAAATAAAAGACTTCCACCTCACGCCCTGCCCGGGGTTTGTTTCCTGCCTTGCACCCTGTGTTGGCTGGGATTGGCTCCAGCAGACCCCCGGGACCCTGTAGTTAGGATATAGCGGGTTGGATAATGGATGGATGGATGGACTTTTACCTCATCAAATGTATCAATGCCTTTGAGAATTTTCTTGTCCTGGATTAGGTCCACACACACATCTCTCCACTGTTCAAAACAAAAGAAGATGAACACCGTCTAGATCTGCTGTGTCTTTTTCATTGTGATATGACCACAAATACTGATAGTACTCCTGAAACGGTCTCACTAATGCATTTTACAGTGTGAGCAAAGCATCCTATGATTGATATTCAACAGTTTATAGAATATACTCTAACATTTGAGCAAGTTTCATAATTGCTTTTACATTTTTCCATGCTAACATACATCTTAGAATACAGTTTCAGAGTTCACCCAATGACCAAACCAGAAATGACAAGCTGGTCACTTGAACTGTGTGGCAGCAGACATGGTCAATGAACCAATATAATATCCAGTTCAGATTTCAGCACATTTTTACATGCAACCAGTCTGTGTTTTCTCAAGTCATGTGCTATATCACAAATGTTTAATGTGAATTCTACCATGTTTACTAAGATGCAATATTTAACCAATTGACATTGTGTATTGTTGCACTTATACCTGAAATTATGTTTAAAATTGATTGAAAGGGAGACAATATAATTTCTTATATGTATTGTTATACATTTCATTGAGTATTTTATAAACACACAATAACTGTGTGTTTATATCAACACAGCTTATATAACAATATCCTACACACAGGCATTCATCCCAATACTCACAGATACTCATAGCTGCAGCAATCCATGTAGTGTAGTTGTTTTCTTTTTCATTATTTTTATGCACTTCCAATGGCAAAACTTCAAGTCCAAAGTGCATTCTTTTAAAAGTTCTGCTGTTTGTTTTGAAATGGCTAGAGCCACGTGACTATCTTGCAAACACCCACCATGTATACTGATTCCATATGTGGGTTTCCTCACATGAAGAGTTCAGTCTCACTTAGTCTGTTAGAAGCTCTTTGTGTATTTTAATGAATTTATCTGAAATTAGCTCCATTCTTTAACACTAATCTTGATCCAGTTTGTTTATCAGATGAAGGTCTCATGTCACATCCATGTTTTACCTGTGTTTCTTGAATCTCAGATGACCAGTTAAACTCAGAAGAGAAGAAGAAAAGAAAGCAACGGCGAAACAGAACTACCTTCAACAGCAGTCAACTTCAGGCACTGGAGAGAGTATTTGAAAGGACGCACTACCCTGATGCCTTTGTACGAGAGGACCTTGCACGTCGTGTAAATCTCACCGAAGCCCGTGTCCAGGTAATCCTTGCATGTGGGAAAAATTAAATCACTATTCCATACAGTAATTCATATCGACTTGCCAAAGCAGTTAACCTTAGCTGACAATAACTAATCCCTTTGAGGTTTGCTCTTTTTTATTTTATCATTTTTTGACAAGCAATAATATAATACATGTGTTTTTAATTATCTGATTTGAAGTGCATTTCTGACTATCTGTAAAGTTTCTTTATGCATTAAGTTTCCAACTCTGATTTCTTATCACAAAGCATCAGAAAACAATTGTATAGCAAAGTCAAATATGACAATATTCCGATGGCAAAGACAAAAATTAAGAAACCCCTTGAAACAACTTTACTGAATTAAACCAATTTGGATTCAGAAAAGTGCAAAACATTCATTGTGATTTGCTATGATCATCATGTAGGCTGCAGCCATTCAGTTTTGTAGTTTATTTTTTTATTTTTCAGTTTACAAAAAATAGCAAGTATATTTTATTTATGACTTATTCAAAAAGGAAAAAGACAGAATACAATGCCCTCTTTAGCTGCCTATTCATTTCAAAGTATTGGTTCAAAATGGTAATTATATAAGGTTATTTACTTTTTACAGACATACGGAATCTTTAGGTCTATCCATTTTTTGAGCCAGCACGATTTTAAGGAGCCATTGTCTAACCTGGCACTAAGGAGCAATTGGCCTAAGATAGCAGCCAGACTTTGATGAAAAGCATTTCCAGTGCAAGACACAGTACCAATTGAACATGCACTCTAAATAGTCTAGGATATGAGTTATCATAAACTTGGCCCTATTGTTTAGGGCAGAAGCAAAGTTCTGGTGGAAATCCAATCTAATTTCAGGGTGTACATGTAAACTCTATTTGAAAGACTCCTCAGCTGAGGACTAATCAGTAGATGTAAGGCAACCTTGTTACCTGTTTGCCATTTTGGTTTACATCAGTGGTTGTCTAGTAAATGATGATTGCGCAATAGTATCCTGGTTAGCAGTATCAGAGTCCTGGAATGAATTCCCAGCTCATTTGCTGTATTGAATTTAAATGTTGTCTCTGTGTTGTCATGAGTTTTTAACATTTCCATTAGATTCAGCTGGTCTGGTGTGCCTGTGTGTACCGTGTAATGACCTGCCAGTCTGTTTAGGGCAGTTTTCAGTCTTTGAATTTTTGAGATATACGGTACTCTGGTTTCCTCAGAATATATTCGGCAAAAGTGAACTAATAATGGTGATGGGTAGATCATGGAATCAAAAGTAGTCTTTAGTTTTTGCAGTTTCTGGAATGTGAACTCAGTCATGAAATTAATATTTTAATTCTCCAGATAACTGACTCTAAAGAAAATTTACAGTAATTATTCATATTCAAAAACACCTCACATCATTTAAATTAGTATGATTTGTTTCAATAATTTCTATTATTAGCTCATTGTATGATGAAAATACTTTTTTAGGTATGGTTTCAGAATCGGAGAGCCAAGTTCCGAAGGAATGAGAGAGCCATGCTTGCCAGCAAAAACGCTTCCTTGCTCAAGTCCTACTCAGGGGACGTGACTGCTGTAGAACAGCCAATTGTACCTCGTCCTGCTCCACGGCCTAACGACTATCTCTCCTGGGGCACAGCTACACCCTACAGGTGAATCACAACCCGAGTGTTTATCTTTACATTAGTTTCTACTTATTCTTGGTGTCCATTTTTTCTTTTTCTTCTTGTGACATCTGCCATGGATCACTTTCCTTTTTCTTTTGTGGGATCTAATTTTTTTTGTCTATTTTAAGGTTCTTCTTTTGTTTCTTTCCATTTTTACAAATCAATGCATGTCTACTGAAGGAGGTGTGAAAGTAAGAAAAATGAGTTTTGTTTAGCAGAAAGTATGAAAGTTTGAAGTAATCAAAAGGCTGACCTTAGACACTACTGAATTCCATTCTTTTAACGTAACCCATTCAGATTTTGTCAACTGAAGATGTGCACATCATGACTATAACTGAAAAAACCCAGTTCAGGGTCTGGATGGATGGAAGGATGGAGTGATATTCTTAAGAGGGAAAGAATAATTATGAGACTAAACTGTTTGTGCTAAATGGAAATCCTGGGAAATAATGCATCAGTAGTAATAGTATTGTCACACATATATTGTGGTCCAGGTCTAATTATGCAATTTTCATAACGCTATAACTTATTAAGTTTATTACATAGAAAATCACCCGAAAAATCCCGGACCATCGAGAAGTGTGTGAACTGACGACATGAATAATCGTCTTCTCGACGAACTGGAATCGTCCCCGCATAAATCAAAGTCATCCAGACGATCTGGATCTGCATAATTAGATCTGGACCACCCTGTACAGAGTACAATAAAATTTTTATTTGCATGTTCAACCAACTTGCAACATGTTGTCACTTTGTTGGTCCATGGGAAACCTTTAAATATTATATCTAAACTATGCGTCCAAGAAAGTATGCCTAATGCACTTATATGGAAAATAACGAATATTGAATACATTATTACAGCTTTGCAATGTGAATGACACTATTGAAAATAATTTTTAACACATGTTAATATTTATAACATTGTGTTATCTTTCAAACATCCCACATTTCTCTGTTTTTTGCAAATGGTAATACAGAGACATTGAATTTGATGGTAAATAAAGAATTATGTTCCAAAATTAATTAATTTCTTAGATTGTGCAAAATATGAATGGAAGTGCTTTTGAAGATAAACTTTTTTTTTCCATTTTTACCTGAAGAATAGTATTATTTTGTAAGTTTTGTAATTCTCTTTAATTCACTTTTTGGATCAAAGGCAAGTTACCTTTGTCATCAAATGTAAAGATACACGCAACAGCCTACTGTTTCACAAAAATCCAACACATTTAAGTGTTGTGAAAATGTTTAAGATACCAAGAAAATATACATACTTGTATTTGCATAATATCATTTATTCCGTGTTTTGTCATATAAATTAATCTAAAGTAGAAACAAAAAACCAGTAAAGGTTATTAACAAGCAAAAAATAAAAGGAATGTTGGAGATACCATGTTTCAGTCTTATATCTACTTGTACAATCAAGCCAGTTTTTTCTTTCTAGATGCATATCACTGCAGTTCTTTACTGACTCTATTATAATCCATATTCATTTTAAAATTTGTACTTAATTTAATACAGGAATATAAACTTGAGTTAAGTCTTTTCAGTGATTAGAGTAGAATAAGCACAATAAATCTTAACAGTTGCAGAGAAAAAAGTATTATAGACATTTACCTTGAACCATTTGATTTCCAGAGGGAAGTTTTGCAAATTACTTTTAAATGATGATAATGGAACTGGAGACAAATTTGTCTGACAAGATGATCGCGCATTAAAGAGACCTTCCTGCAGCCAAAACAAATGTCAAAGAAGTTGCAGATTGAAAACATTACTGAAAATGCGGTGCTTACTACTATATATATTGCATATTACATAACCAGCTTACTATTGTTTTAGTTTGATGTTAAGAAATGATATAATAACTCATAGAATAATACAGGCAAATAGTACTTATGCTGGTAAAAATATTCTTTCAGTTAGGTGTAGCACTGAAGGTGGTACTGTGGTTAGCATAGCTGCCACATGGTTATGGAAATGGGTACTTAGCTTTCTTCAGACATTTTAAACACATCACACATCTAGGGTTGTCTCTTACAAGATAAGCTTCAGCCCTCTGTGATTGTGAATTGGATTAAATGAATTTGAGATCACTATCTTAAAATACTGTCTCTATATGGGGATACTTTTGAGGTGCTATGCTTTGTCGATCATTCATATCTTCTGATGAACAGCATCTTGTGATGCCACCTCTGCATGGCATCAGATCTCAATCCAGACTGTTTTTATTTGTAGCTCCTAGCTGGTGGGATGCACTACCTACCTCCACTCAAAATTCTGACTCTTTCAATGTGTTTAAGAAATGTTTCATAAGTCTCTTGTTTGGTGAATTTCTGTCTAAGTGATACTAGGTTTTTGTAACCTAGGAATTGTAGCCAGCTTGTTTTTGTCCTCAGCTCTTCACTTGTGATGATCAATTGTGTTACCTTGCCCTGTAACTCCAAACAGTCCCCCAGTTTAATGTTTACTTCATTTTACTGATCTTGTATGTAAGCTGCTTTGGAAAATGTAAATTTTCTCCTAATTCTGTTAGCTGTGCTTGCTAGTACACATACTTTTCCTGTAGTCCTGAACACTGAATAACTGTGGTTTAATAATAATAATAATAGTTCTTTACATTTATATAATGCTTTTCTCACTATTCATAGTGATTCAGGAACCAATTCAACCACCTCTAATGTGTAGCATCCAGCTGGATGATGCAACAACAGTCATTTTTGCACCAGTATGCTCAAAACACATTACTGTATCTATTAGGTTGTGAAGACCTGAGATTGAGACAGTTAGAAAAAGGGGATTATTATTAGGGGGGAGGAGGGTTGACAAAGCCATGGAGGGCAATTTAGTCTGGATATTGGGGTTCACCCTGATCTCTTATGACGACACAGAGTCAGGACCTTGGTTTTATGTCTCAACACTATTTTTACAGCACAATGTCTCCATCACTGCACTGCGGCATTGGGATCAATGCACAGACCACAGGGCAAGTGATACTTGATGACCTCACCAACACCTCTTTCAGTAGCAACCCAAGTTTTTCCTAGATGGTTTCCCAGTAAAGTGCTGACCAGGCCCGAACATGCTTAGCTTCAGGTGGATGACCTGTACTAAAATGTATAGGAAATATATATATATATTTTTTTTTTTTTTTTTTTTTTCATTAACTATTCATTTATATCTTGTCTGCATCACCCATTTCACGTTTACATAGTTAAAACATAGTTAAAACAATTAAAATATTTTACTGAAAACATATAAAATGAAATCTTAATTATTAAATAATGGATCTTGTCTCATGCTCCTTGTAGTGCATGACAGTCTGTTATAGTCACACACACAAAAATTCCAGTAGAAATAATTACATTGAAACAATGAACAAAATAACACTTCAATTCAGAAAAAAAAGACTGAGTGGATAAAGCTTGTTTTTTAACTTGTATTTTATTTATGTAAAAGAGGTTGAAAAACAAGACAAAAGTATCTTAAGAACACTTGTCACAACAGAAGACAAGATGCAAAGGAAGACAAAATCTCATTGTACAAGTGAATGGTGGCATGAGGAAACCATTACAGGTTCACAATTTATATATTTGAAATTGGCATCTGAGTCCAGAAGGAGTACAAGTGATTCTTTTGCAAAAAAATTCTGCCTTTAAAATGCAAAGACGTTTTGATTTCATTCACGGTAATTTTAGTTAACTTCAAACAGTGTAAATGTCAAGTGCGGAAACAATCGTAGTCCTAAATGTTCCCATTTGGCAAATGTTATTTTTCATGCTTCAATCAATCAGACAATCAGTTGGCCATTTCAAACAGAACTGCAGCAATTTTACTCTTGGTGTTTATTTAAGATGTGCTTTCGGTGTCATTTGTGGATTTTAAAGAAGAAGCAATAAAAAGCAAAAGGCTTGTTTGTGGCAGATAATCTCTTATTTATGATTTTAATGAACAGGCAAAATCTGAGTTTGATAACTGGTTGCCTCTTTTGTAAAAAAAAAAAAAAAAACAAAAAAAAAAAAAGAAAAAAATGCACATTTTTAGGAAAAAGTATGGTGGCACAGGGGCTGTCAGAACTGTGACCTCTGTGTTTCACTGACTTTTGTGTCAAATCTAGTCCAAGCACTTCTTGTTTCTCGTCATGTCGGCATGGGTTTTGTTTGGGTACTTTGGTTTCTTCCAACTTCCCAAAGACATACAGATTTCTAAACTGGCCCTAAATAAGTGTATGTGCCCAGCTAGTACCCCTTTAGAGATGGATGCTACCTTTATACTGATGCTGCCAAAATATAAGAAAGTAACAGCTTTAAAAGAATGGATTAACAAGAATACACCCATGGCTATTGTTAGGACTAACTCTATGCTCCTGGCACGGCAGTCTAATCATTTTGTTCCAATAGGCACTGCCTAAAATAATGAAATTAAATGTGTAACATTTTTAAAGTTGTTGCCCACATTTTAACTGATGAACACAAAAGCTGTGTTTAGAACTAGCCTGCTTAATAAAACTGAACTCTTAAAGGTGTTCTGTATTGATTCTAGCATAGTGAATCTGCTACTGGTAGTTCCTTGTTACATTATTATTAAATGACGAAAGCAAGTATTTCCATATTACAACAAAAAAAATATTTACATTTAAATTAATTCTCATGTGAAGCAGACCCTGCACTACTGATATTTTTCTGAAGTAATTCAGAAATCCAATCCAGACCTGGCAATTTTGTTATGAATGACTTTTTTGTTTTTTTGTAAGGGTAGCTCCCCACTTTGTCCTAACATTATAATCTAGCATTTTTATTTGCATAATATAATATAGGCCTGAGCAAACACAATAAAAAATAGATATACATGTTGTTTTGTGTGGCAGAGTTAGACTTGACCACATGGCACATTGTATCTGCTTTCTCAAAAAATCCTAAATGTCTACTAGGCCTTATTTTTGGATGGATATTGAAATTGATAGATTATCATAAAATGAAGGCAAAAGTGAGATCTTATGCAGTAGGGATTAGCAGAGGTAATTCATTTTTTTAAAAAATGATTTTATTTGAAGAAAACAACACTGCATACAATCAAGTCAAACTTAACAAGCAGAAGTAATTCCCTATTTGGCATTTGTGAAATGTACAAATATCCATCTTCCATGGTGAAGATTCAAGTTTTGATTGCTGACACCAATATAATTCATTTGCTTTCCAGCATGTATATCTGTGTTAGAATGACATCTATTTGATTTTCAGTATTTTCTAAAATTAATATAATCATGTTCAAGAATTTTAAAATAATCCTATATGTTTTATTCTTTTCAGTACCATGGCTACCTACTCTCCCACATGTGCAAACACCAATTCCGCCCAGGGAATGAACATGGCCAATAGCATTGCCAACCTACGCCTTAAAGCAAAGGAGTACAATTTAAATCAGGTACCAACTGTCAACTGATGGTAACAGTGACTGGGCACCAAGGAATTATCATTGTACCTGCTGTTATCCGTTAGCCGAAAGGCTAAGAACACTGACACAAGTTTACAAGTATTGCGCTTGGCAGACACAATCCAGTCGCTGGGATGTGTACAGAACCTATAATGAATTTGTATCGTTGATGGATGTAACGAAGGTGCAAAATCCAACCTGATGGGGGGGGGAGAAAGACTGAATGAATCTTGTCTCTTTAAGAGTGTGGCTTGGTGGCCAGTTGACTTGAAGCTTTGATTGCAGAAATGTGACATTTCTATGGATGCTGTAAATTCAATGAATGTGGAACAGTCTTTCCAAAAATTCACCAAGAAGGATGCACAATAAAATAATTCTAGTGACCTTCAGAGGGGTAATGTGGATGGAGCACATGCCATTAAAAAAAAAAAAAGAAAGAAATCGTAAAATATTGTGAACAGATGTTCTTCATTTCAAGCCCATGAGATTTTTAAAACATATTCAGTAGGTTACAAAAAGACCTAATCTTCAGTCATCATTCAAAAGGCAAGATTTTGGATAAAAAAATATATATATAAGACAATCAGTAGAGGGTGCTCCTCTTACCTGGATATAGGAATTTTACTTTAACCTGTTTTAAGTCTTAAAAAATATTTTTGTCTTATACCACTGCCATACAAGTGTCAAAAATGCATTTTCTTATATAATGTACATTATCGATGCAAGCCTGTAATTGTTTTGAACAGCAAAACCATACATCTGGACGTGAGACCTCTTGTTTCATTTTTGTATAATGTCTATATCTGTAACTACGTTACTGAAAGTTTAGAAGCTGATTTTTAACATAATAAAATATGCAGAACAAAGAAGCTGTTGAAAATTGTGTTAAACCGTCTGGCATGGGATGAGTTTCAAACTCATAGGTAGCAGTGAAGACAGATCAGCCGGTGCACTGTAGGGAACTGAAATAGCTCAATGTTGTTTATTCTTGCTTTATGGTAGTGTTTTCTGTTAGGTTAAACTTTTCTTATTAATTTAAAAGAAAGGACTAATATTTATTAATGTAGCAAGGACCAGAATTAGCAAAAAACAGAACAAAAATGTGCATAGTGATAAACAATGAAAAAAAAGTATTAAAAAAAGAAATTCGTTTGGTAAAAATATGAAATTGAGCCATAAATGTGTCTTAGCTATCTTATGATTGTAAATATATATAAATTACAGCAAACTTTGCAGCAATTATTTGTCAGCTAAATAGAGGCCAAAATATGTTCCTTCTAAGAATGGTGAAATAGTGTCCACCGTCTTATCAAAGTTTGATTTTACTGCGTAAGTAGAATAATGTATGGGAACACATTATTGTGATTCCTAAAATATAAGTATGCCACACAAGTCAATAGTTAATCATTTGAACATGATTCTTAGAAAGGGGAAATTATGACACCACTAGAGGGCATTAATGGTACTATCTGCATCAGCCTCCATGTCTGAAAGTTCAGGTTACCAGAGGGAGAAACCAAACTAAATAATTATTTTTCTCTTTCAAAAATGCTTACAAGACATATTGTTTTTAAAAATAAAACCATTTTATCCCAGATCTGCTCTTTCCATAATGTCCTCTGAATGTCATTTCACACTGAAAAGCAAATAAGCCCAAAACTGATATGTACACATCTCACAGTTTCAAAGTTGGATGTGGTAATATACCAGGGTTCTCTTCCCTTACAATTCTGCTTTTAGCGTGGTTTCTCTTCATAGGTTTATTTATTTTAAAAACAGATTTTTTTATGAAGCAGGAAATCCCTATTTCTTTTAAGTGGGCCCTGTGGCCTCATCTGGTTTGCTCCTGTTGTAATGTTGTTTCTACCAAATCTTCATCTAATTTTGCTGCCTATATGCAAAACATAAAAAAACAATAAATTTGGCCACTCTGACAGTGTTATGCTTGACAGAAGCTACATACAGCATTTGCTTTAGAATTATGTTATCAATTTCTCAGTCTGACACATTGTTCTAACACCTGGCTATCCATTTCTACAGTCAAGTAGCAGATAAATTTGACATTTTCAATGTACAGTTAAGAATTTGCTCCTTTAATTGCAGTAAAAATGAGACTTTTTGTTTGGATCCAGTTTGAGTCTTGGGTGCACTTAATTCAATGTCTGAATTTATTTAGATGAGCATTCCTTGAAGTGCCCAACATTGCCTAGGTATAAATAAATGGGGGAAAAGCTGACTTTTGAAAACACAGCCCATAACAAGACAAAACGATATATTCTCAGACAAAAGTTGTGATCCTACAATGCAATGAAAATGTGATCCAAACTAGCTGAGAAGAAAGTGCTGAGATGTATGCAGATAACAGTTTCTGCCCATCAGCTGCAGTGCACGCCTGCTACCTCATGGGAACTGTAGTCCCCACATCGGTATTGGTATTTGGAAGGCCCTGCTCACATTACAACCCCTCTCCTTGATATGCCATATAGCCTTTATTTTAAGTTAGACCAACAGCAAAGCACATGCAAAATTTTGTGAAAACCATTTCAGCATGATTGACAAACAAACAGATATCCAAACAGCTTACAAGTTTATTTATGTAGATTGCCAAGCCTGTACTATTCAGGGATGGTTCCCACCTTGTTTATGGATAATCATTGGCTTTCCTTGACCCTGCTCTGGATAAAAATGGTATAAAACAGACTCAAAAGGATTTATTTAGAATGCATTATTAGAAAAAGCTAGACCATTTGGAATATAAAGTAACGTTTTCTGGCTGCAACAAGTAAAAGACTGTAAAACATTACTGTACAGAGCAAAATGGCTTGAGAAAATGGCAATTACAATTTAAAATTTGACTCTTTATTGTTGAATATTTTATGTTTTATTCATAATCATTTTTGTTTCTAATAGATGTATTTAATATATTAATACTGTTTGTGAAGGACTGCTGTCCTGTCCGTGGTTTGTTCCAGGGTGACAAATTAAAAAACAATGGGTGGGTAAATTGCTATTATTATTATTATTATTACTATTATTATTATTATTACTAGGGGGCTCTGCCCCCTGCTCGCTTCGCTCACCAACCCCTGGACAGGCGCTACACGCTAGCCACTCCGCGGCTCTGCCGCTCGGGTATGGGGAAGCGAATGTACAATTTAAACAGACTGTTATTTTCATGGAAATTGTTATATATGCATAATAGAACTAATTATTTTACATTACAGCAAGTAATCAACCATAGTAAAAAATAGTAAATCGTAATAAACTGAAAGAAAATTATGTTTCCTGTTGCGTTAGAGGTATTCGTTGTGTTATACATTTTCGTTCTGTTTGGCTTTGAAATTAACACTCAAATACTTTTTAAACTTACACTTTTACTGTAAAACTTCAGTAAAAACAATATTTGGAATTACCTTTTCGTCAATATCGCTTTGAATTTTAATTCTGTGTTTGGAGTTACGTTGTGACAACGCAACGTATAAACGCCCGTGAGTGAATATCGTTTCTTTCTCTCTAATAAAAAAAACGACTTTTTTGAATATTTGTCCCTGTGATTTGTTAATTTTCATAGCAACAACTATACTAACGGCAAACTGTAAACATTTTAATATGAATGGTATAGCAAGATCTCTTTTGGTGTCTAATAACTTCCACAGAATTTTACATGTCAGAATTGTTTGACCAATTTTGAATACAACTAATCTTGTCTTCTTGCATAGCCCATCACTCATACATGAATTACGCAACAACATTACGATACATCCTTCCTTCAACAGTAATTTGGCTGGTGGAAGACCAGACGGTGTTAACGGTTGTAGATATTCTACGGGATATTGTAAGTTGATGTTTTCATCTTCCGCACAATCACCACCAACTGTTTCAGCATAGTCTAATGATACGCATTTAACCAATTTGCAGTATAACCGATCGACAGTTTACACGTTAATTCATTTGACTTCATCATTTGTCAGTGCTAGGATTGCCTGTGTTTCTTCTGTTGAATAACTCTTCAGGATGAAATTCTTCATTAAAATTTGGACATAATAAGTCTTCTTTTATTGGGAACTTAAAGTGAGGAAAACAAAAAAATTTATCAGAGCTGAGAGCACAGGAACTGTGTCTGACAAAAGCACGCACACAAATGAGAAGTGAGAGGACCTTGGGCGTGGGCCATTAACCGTGAATGGTTGAGAGGAGGACGGGACTTGATAAAATCTTTTGGCAATAGTCTTGTCTTGCAGGACTTGAAAAAATCTCTTGGAAATAGTCTTGTCTTGTCTCAAGATTTTCTTTTATTATAGAGAAATTATTATTATTATTATTATTATTATTATTATTATTATTATTATACTGTGCTAAGAAGTTATTACACAGTTGAAAATAGAGCAATCCATTTGTCCAAGCTTTTTCAAATCCAGGTCATAAATCTATCTGGGCAGAATTGGGTGCACGGTCAGAACCAACCCTGGAAAGGGCATGCAGTCCAGTGCATCAAAAATAAATGCAGACTCACTCATTTGAGTTAATTTAGTGTTGACAGTTAGCATAACCACAATTTTTATGTGCAAAACCCATGTAAACACAAAGAGAATGAGCAAACTTCACCCGGACAGTGACTCTGGTGGGATTCAACCCCAGGATTCAAGAGTGGTGAGGCTGAAGTGCTAACCATAAACTTTCAAACTGTTAATTTCACATAAAACAAAGCGTTTTAGAGTCTAGTGGTGGAAACAGACTTTAGCAGACTTCAAAGGTAAACTTAAGTAAACGTACAGGATGATACATTGAGCTTTCATGCTGGTGTGGAGTGGCTGTGTACTGTCAGTAACAGCCTTCAGAAAACTTACACACTCGCACGGAAAAAAAAAATAATCTTAAAGTCCGAGACAAGGCCTTGAATATCTGCAGAGGTCATCCTTAGCTGTCCAGCTGAATGCTTTCATGTCAGCTGTTTCTCTCAACAGGAGATATCCATCCCACCCCTCCTCCCTCATGTCTATCCATCATCTAGATAAAACTCTTGTAAAAAGGATGACTTTTTATAGTGATTTGCTTTGTTGGATTGTGGGATGGCTACCTTTACTTAAAAGTCTCTTTAATTCTGTTTTGTAACTTGTCTCTCCAAAAATGTTGTGCCACACAAGAAAGGAGCTCCACCACTTATATCTACACTATATTTTCAACTTTTATCTTTGTGTGGTGCAGCTTTCTAGGTTGGAGTCCTATACCTGATTGCTGTCGTTGTGGTGTTTGCATGCTTCTTTGTGTCTGTGTGGGGTTTCCACATGGTATTACAGTTTTGCCCACACATTTTAAAGACATTTTAACTGGTGTTTTAAAGTTGGCCCTGTGTGACCGATAGACTGAAATCCATCCACTGTCCATTTCTGCTTTGTGATCAATGCTGTCTTAGTCTTAGGCCCTGCCTCAAGTCTCCCCCCACCCCACTCCCCCACTGTGCCTCTCAATTGGATCAAGCAGATTGTTTACATTTACTTTTATCTTTGAACCCTTTCCATTGTTAACTTTGATAGATAAGCATGACACATGTTTCATGGGTAGTGTCTTTTTGATGCCTATAATTGTTTCTTTTCGTAGCATGCCATGTTTTCTCATGCACAGTTTTATGCCTTTATGAAATACTCATGAATACCTTCAAAGTGTGGTATGAAGGCATTCTGTCCTTTTGTGTTGATAACACACTGATTGATCTAGTGTTATTTTGAGACTTTTTAACTAATGCCATGTTAAAGTCAGAACCACATAACATGTGTTAAAAGTTACAAATTCAGATTGCAAGTCTAAAACTACTGAAAAAAATATTGTAAACCAGAAATGTGTTTTTCCAAGTTAGGGTCAAAGTGAATAGTCTCTGAATACATTCATGCTTATAATATATGATATGATTATCTTAAAAACACATTTTTCCTAGTAAATTGTTAAGTATGTTATATTAAAAACTTAAAGATACAACATTTGCAGTTGGTAAAAGGGAAGTGACTATTTTGTGAAGTCATTATAATGTTTGATTATGAAAATAGCTGGTGAGCCTTCTGTCTTCTTATCACGCAAATATCCATAGCTGCCCGAAACAGCAGAAACTCAAAGACATCTTGTTGTCCAATCTGACATAATATCTTTATCAATCCCTGAGCAGGAAGTTAAGTTACCAACACAGTGCATTAAGACATAAACATGTACTGCAGCTTTGACAATTATTCCAAGAAAACACAATGCAAACTATTCATGCTTAAAGTAAATATAGTAAACAGTCTTTATACATCAATCAATAAATTAAAGCTTATTTCATGTAATAGTATATTCAAGCCATCATATAAGATTACAACTTTATGATTACAATTTAAAAGTCTGATGGTCCACAAATGGTTGCAAATAAAATGGATTTCCTGTATTTTACAGTGGTGCAATGGAAATTCATGACTACAGAAGATATAAAAACACCAAATTCTAAACAGAAGAGAACTTTAAAGACATAAAGTGACAAACATTTTAGAAGTTCTACTTGCCTGCTGTTTTCTGAACAGAATGCAACAGTAAAAATAAAGTTTCCTGTTAGCTTCAGTGATACTGCATATGGTCTAGCACTGTGAATCTAAGGGCTCTGTAGACTGGTTATCAAAAGCAAAAACTAGTAAAGTTTTAATAGCCGTCACTTGCAAAAATGCAAGGTATACATATGTTATAGGAACAAGCAATTTTATACCACAGTGATTACCTGCCCTGCTTCAGGTCCTCCAGTGATTAACTATTTCCAAAAATCATTGCATGGTCATGTGCACAAATTATTCATAATTGTCTGGATCTGTGTATTATATTGTTGAGATACTCAGAGGGAAATGTTTGGGATAAACTCTGGGAGGGACACAAGTCTTCCAAAGAGAACACTAGTGAACATTTATCAGGTATATTTACAATATTGTGACATGAAGGTCTTTGGAATATGTGTAGAACTACATGTGGGCACGGGAAAATATCCCAGTGTCCAGCCAGTTGACCAAAGTGAGGTTCCTGGCAGATTTAACCTCTGCACAATTGTGTCATTATCATTTGTGAGGAACTCAAATGAAAAAGTATTGAATTTAATAATAACCCTCAAGCTTGGGATCAGGGATGTATTAGTTGAGACACAAGTATTGAACAATTCAAACACAGATGCAAAGACATTGAAATAAAAAAACAAAACAGGTATAAAAAGCAGAATAGAAAGCATTGAAAAACAGAATTCCTTTGAGCAACAAACTGGCAGCATAGATAAACACTTCAGAATTGACCCCAAAAGGCCATATACATTGACCTCCAGATGTGTTTGTTGGAATGCTTCCTATTTGCAGTGCAGAAGACGGCAGTAAAAAGCAGATCAGATGGCAAATTCATCAGTCAGCTCAGTAATTGCATTATGTAAACTCAAGTTTGACTTAGAGCCGCCATGAATCTTTGTTTCTTCATCTTATTCTCCCCAGGGGAATCTCCTGTTAAGTCTAGCATTAAAAGAATGAAATGATGAAGCTCCTGGTGGCTGTGTAATGTTGTTCTTCTACTTTTTTTTAAACTTCTTCCAGGCTCTAATGATTCTTGCTGGGTCACTGGGATCTTAATTCCCACTAATATACTATTTTACACTTTTCCCTAGTGAAACGTCAACATCTTATTTACGTGCTTGTTCTTTAATCAGGACTACTAAAATTAAAAAAAAACAATTCTTTAGAATTCACAAGATGTCTCTAAAAGTCTCATGTATTTTTTACAGGAGTTAAAAATAAAATGTTACTGAATTTAGAAAAAGCAAAAAGTGAATACATCGTTTCAGCTCTTGCTTAAAGAAAAATAAGTGTTGTTTTATAGCTAAAGCGTTTCACAAAAAAACATTTTTTATTTGCTAATGTTAAACTGTTTCTACAGCTATATTCCTCTGGGGTAAGTTTGAAGAATGAAGTGAGTCAAACATGTTATTACATCACATTTTTTGTATTAAGGAAATAATAACTTAAACTTGTGAGTCCCATTAACAGCTTACGTATGATTTGAAACTGGCAAACCCGTGTTAGGTTTTTTTTTTTTCTTTTCCTTTTCCCCTGATGTTAGTCAAGTGTAATTGGTGAAGAAATCTAACCTTAATGAGTTAATAAGTTAAAATGTCAAGCCAGGTTTAAAAATAAAAGCATTATGCAGAAGTGTGATTCCGTTCTCCATATTTCAGGCTTGCTTACAATGCTTTCTTTTCTTTTTTTTTTTTTAGAAAATAGGTCAGTTCCTTAAGATATTTGACAGTGGGATTTCTTTGCTCAGAGTTATGTTAAACTGATACTTTTTCATTTCTTACTACAACGTCTTTAGAGTTTCCTCCAACGTAACACTGTAGATTGTGCAGCACTTCATGGGTGAGACTTATTCGGTAAGAAGAACATGGTAGCCAATTGCCACAATAGATATGGGGTTGGCACACAATTGATAATATTTTTCTTAACTGTTAAATTAAAATGAGCAGAAACACATTGAAATACAAGTCACCAATTCAGGTTCGTGAGGGCTGATGCTTATCAAGCACAGGGTATAAAATGTCGCTAGAAAGAGTTCCAGTCCATCACAGGATACACATGCACTCATATACATGGGGAAATTAAATATCAAAAATCAAATTGTATTTTGAATGAACGTGGGAGTGATCATAGAAAAAACAAAGAAGAGTGATTATATAGCGAGTACAGTGAATATACCATGTACTGTATAGTTTTCCCAATTAACTTTTAAATATGCGCTAGCTATGTTACCTGGTAATAAAATCAATATAAAAATATTTGATTTCAGATATCTCTTGCCTTACGTGTGCCAGCAGAGTTCCTCCTATACCATTCCTTGGCAATCTCTTGTGTTTAAACCTCTCTTGCCCAGTGCTTCCTGTCTTGATCATGTTTCCATACTGCCTATCAGACTCCTCACTCACCTCCTATATGCTTTTTGACTACCACCAATACCCACATCATTTGTTTTCTTGGGAATACTTCCCTTCTTTCAAGGTGACTCACAGTGTTCCCCCTACATCTTTCCTTGGTATGTGTATGTCGAACTTTCTTGCCCAGCACTTTCTGTCTCGATTGCATATGACTGAGCAACCAAAACGAAACCGACAAATCAGTCCAAAGCCAACTAGACCAATCAGATTGCTTGTAGGGACTGGACACACACTTACACTCACACTCACACTGTAGGGTTTTAATATAGTACTCTAAATAGGCTAATTGAGAAATCCATCTCATAGTGTAAGTGTTTTGCAATAGGCCAAAGTAACTAGAGTAATGCAATGAGACAGAGTTCCTTTTGACCGTTTGACTACAGTATAAATGTATGTGATCTACGCATGTTTTGTTTCCAACTTGCACTTAATACTGAGTTTGGCTCATTAATAAACTTATTGTCATTATCTATTAATAGAACATAAATTGCTTTGTGACAAGACAGGTTATGAAAGGTTATATGTAGGATAAATATTGATGGATGAAAGCACCAGAAATCCTTGTGGAATGTATGGTTCTCACCATATTAATAAAATAGCATATTTTTGCCAACAAATGTCTCACAGCATTATTATGTAACTAAGTCTGCTACTGATGGATGTTGGCTATATATTTTTACAAATTGTTTAGTGAATATGCATCAATAAGAACGGCACTACCATACATCTAAAAGAGGCATTTCTTCTGATTTTCAGAATTGTGAGAACACATTAAATAAATAGCTGCCAAAAATGACACGAAGTTGGAAAATTGTGTTTTTATCATGGAACCAATTTAGTTGAACACGCCACGCCAGGCAGTTTTTCCTCGAAACACTAACACGTCCGTAAATAGCTTCAGTGAGTTGTGTGAGTTATGCTGTGCTTCAATTCCAAGCCATATTTAGTTAAGAAGCAAACTGCAACAATCGCTGACAATTATAAGCTAATATCAAAAAGAATAAAATTAGTTGGTACAAAATTACTTTACAAATATGTATGCTTGTAAGATATTGGAGATCACAGGAGGGGCAAGCAAATTCTTTACTGTCTTTGAAAATGCAAAGATCTGGTTAGCTTAAGGCCTCTGAAGTCTGATTAAAAAAATACATTGTCATTTGGAATGCTTAAAATGTCTGCTGATACAAGCTCTGAAATGAGCCTCAATCACCACTGACAGCATTCATCTGAACAGCCAATTGCTTGCACTGCTGGATAATACACAAGAAGTCTACCTCTTTAACATTGCATCTGGAAGCAATTAACTGCAAGACAGTTATAGACTGAGTGCTTCTATATGCCAGAGGCCTCAGTAGCTGATAGTTATGACTTTGATAAATCCACTTAGGGTCACGATGTCTTCAAATGGCTCCTTTATTCCCTTTTAAATATCTTTCTTGAAACAAGAGGGCAACTATTTGATGCAAGCGAATCATATCAGTGGTACGATATATCTAAATCATTAATGGCTTTAGTACTGTTCCTTGTCATTAGTGTGGAACATCCAAACTTGGCCAGTACAGTGAGCAGCGTTATCAGAGGGGTCCGTACTTAAATTGTTTGTGTTGCCATAAACTGTATCAATGTGGCTCTAATAAAATGTAGAAAATGATAGGCTCATAAACATGGATTCTATAAGCCTTATTTTAAAGTATTAGTCTATGTAGTATATGATGCTGTAATAAGTAAAATGTTCCTGGAGTCATAAGGCCATCAGGAGAACTTATGACATTGAAAGATCCCAAGATGCCATATATAAGTGAAGTGGCCATCCTATAATGAAAGTTTGTAGCTCTGAAGTGGATTGTTTAGGAAAAAAATGGAGAAAGGGAAAGGTTGGTCATTTTAACATTAGGACAGTTTATAACACCTAAGAGGAACAACGCATGCATCTACCAAACTATATTGTTTAATAAGCTCAACATTGATTCTACTACCTAAAAAAACTTGCACAATGTGAAAACTAGACATGTGGGAGATAACAATACTGCAAAGCACTGCAATATATTTGTTTAAGTCAATTGTTGATACACTGCGGAAAAGTTTTTTTTTTTTTTGTATTTTTGTTTTTTTTGCCCCACCTACAGGAATGCTAAGGCCATTCTTCTTATTGATACTCGTGTAACTGCAGGCACCGATTTTATATTCCCATAGATGGTACACAGCTAGCGTTAGCATTTCTGAGGAGTTTTCAGTGTATATTACTTTATGATTGTTTAAGCTGAGCATTAAATTCACTTTGTTTTTCTGGGAAGAAAAAGCTTGGTAAGAAACACAAAGTCACATATATTGCCCTATGAAAATACTGTAAAATTCTCAGGCTCACTATAGGCCATGGTGTTCAGTTCCTTTCAGGATGGTGCTTTAAAATTCATATTGGCTATATCTCTATATATAAAAAAATGCAACGTCTGTCTGTCTGTTTGTCTGTCTGTCTATCTGTGTGTCTGTTTTTCATGAGAGAACTACTTAACGTATTTAGATTGGATTTTTTTCGCACAGCAATCATAGTTCATTTGCAGGATATATTTGTGCTAATCCAAGACAGAGGCTGCAGACCGAGGGGAGGGGGAAGCGTGATGTCAAGAGTGGAAAGCCGGGCAGGGCCGTCCTCACTGTCCTGTTTCACTACTACGTGGGTGAAGCCGCGGGGGACGGTTAGTTCAAAATAGATATGAAAAGTGTTCTCTTAACTATTGTGCAACGATTTAGCAGTTTGGGAACTTGCAGGACCCAAATTTTGTCTTACTTTTTGTTTAAAAATGTTTATTGAATATAGAAAATTACTCATGCTATTTTTAATTATTTACTATAATTTTGTTACTCATTTTTGTTTATAGGTTCTCCCATTTTGTGCCTTTTCTAAATCTTTTTCTATTGGTAATGGCTCCTGTTGCCATGTTGTGTCTTCCAGAATTAGGATTGAGTAATTTCATTAAGTATTTAACAGATTACATACTATTATTAACTGTTCAAGATTGTGGATAAATTAAAAATGAATTTTACTTTGCTAGATAGTATTATTTTGTTGTTTGTTTAAAAGTCATTTTCACCAGTAGGGGGATTTTGACAATAATTTTTGGTTATTGTTATGGGCTTTGCTGATTTGGCTGGTTTTCTTTTTTGATTTGGACCTAAACCCTTTTCTTATTACATTTTCTCTCATCTCTCCATCCATCTCCTTTCAAATCATGTTGACACTACATATTGGCTGACACCCTACTAACATAAGGATTTATTTCAAATGGAATCATCTAAAGTGATGCTCAAATGGGTGTTGTGCACCATAATCAGATATTTGCTGCCTTACTATGGATGCTGCTGAGATGCCTGAAATCCGTTTTTGTATTTAAAGCAGATTTAAGTTAAAGTCAGCAGGTTTCTCCTATTAGGTGTAGTAGTATAGAATTTTCTGAGTGTAGTGATCTCACCTTCAATGTTAGTGACATATAAAGTGGTTACATTGAAATATACTGTATTTCAGAATTGAACAGACATACATAATATGTAGCAAGACACAGAAAATCATAGTTTTATCATTAGATAATTTAAGAATCATGATAATATATTTTCATGATTGCTGTGCCTGAAATAAACCTTGTAAATTGAGGGCCCACTTTTTCACATAAATGATTTATTAAGTGAAAACTTCATATTTTACATGATATACTTTTTAAAATGAAGAAACTAATAATATATTAAATGTTGACATGTTGCACAGAAGTCATGAACTACCTAGCTTACACTCTCCCAAGATGCTCTTTCACTATTTTCAAGACTAATATTTAAAAACACCTCTTAATCCCAACTACCATGGGCATCAAAAAGAAAAGGTCAGGAAGATATACAGTGATATAGTAAACATGTACGTAAAATTATATAAACAGTAAATAACACATTTACAAGATTTTAGTTTAGTTTTAGGTAACATAAAAAATGAGAATTCCGGACTTAAAGTACACAATATTAAAACTTTGCAAGTCAACATAGTCTCTAGTAAATGTTGTAATAGCTCACATGTTGAAAAGTAAAACTTCCTGTTTAGGGTAGAGCACAAGGCCAATCCTGGCCTTCCTTTTTGTCATTTAGACACAGAAAAGACACACAGGTAGGATGGACTGTGAACCTGTTGTCCAAAGAACACATATAGCAGTAGAAGATTGTTTCTTGAAACATCTGTATGAAGTGGTGAACTGTGAAATAAATGACAACTGGATTTGCTGTTAGATAGTCGTATTTGGTGGCCACCACTAGTGCAACATTTGGAGCAGGGGTCCTCATTCACAGTCCTGGAGGGCTGCAGGTTTTTCTTCTAACCCGGTTGCTTAATTAGAAAGCAATTCTTGCCAATAATTAAATTTCATGGCTTGTTAGTGCTTTAACTCTGCTATGTCAGGTAATTTTCATATCCTAGATTTTCTTCCCCTTTCTAAGGATATCATCCAAATGATTTGAAGACTAAAATGTAATTCTCAGTTCTTCACTTTTTTCTCTTCACTTTCCTTCCAAGTATTTAATTAAACCCAATAGTGCATGATAAACACACACTGGTGTAAATGGTAACGAGCTAAATGGAGAAATGCTGGTCTTTTGTGTCATTTGCATGTCATTGCTAATTAGGAACAATTAAAAACCAAGGATGCAGTTGTTTAAGACTAAAATAAGCAATAAGGGTTCAAAATCTTAACGAGCGAGACAAATAAAGTGAAGCAGAAGTGTTACTTGAGCAATAAGTGCTTCTTATTAAGCAGCTGGGTTGAAGTAAAAATCTGCAGCAACTGTGGCCCTCTATGACTGTGATTGAGGACCCCTGATTTGGAGTAATATCAGAAGCACAAAGTGAAGGACACCTTATGCTGATAAAAAACAAAAGTTTAAAAATGATATTTTACAAATGGATATTAAGCATGAATAAAGTAAAATACATAAGAAAATAACAATCATGTTTTTTTTTCCTGGCTCATCATTTTTCTCATGAATCATTCATGGGTCCTTTAGTACTGATTGAGGCTTTAGCTGATATTGTAATAATGAAAACACAACATGTAGTCATGCAGATCCTTTTGAATGACATTTCTATTTTTACTATTGCAGCATTTTTCCACAAGACATTCCTCCAAAATTCTGGTAGATTGGAGTCCATGACCACATATGATGCGCTGAAAGGCTGATACATGTGAGTCTGATGCTGTGAATATACGCTTACCCCTGGAAGTTGGAACAACAAAGCCGTGTTATAGCCATAAGTTGTGGGATCCAGGGAGAAACACTTTTGGATCAAAACATTTTTTCACTTTCCTGACAGTCATTTCAAAGACAGCTCCCTATCCAAGTACGCCATGACAAATTGGATTTTTGGAATTTCCTCGCTTTGAGGCTTGACTTTGACCTCAGACAGTTTGTCTTCACCGCTCTCAGCAGCTTCATGCAGCTTCATCTAATACCCATGACTGTTAAGGTTAAGATCCTTTGAGATTATACTGGATAATTCTGAACAATTTTCCATTTTCTTGTATTACAATAAAACACTATAATTAAACATTTTCCTTCAAAGGTTATCCTATAATACATATTTTGGCCAATATAACCAGCAGCTATATAACTTCAGAATTGGGCAGATTAGTATTTTAATTTTACCCAACCATAAATAGGCTAGTAAATACAGTTCTGTGGGAAAACAACTGTAATTGTGGCTTCTGACATGACGCACATTGAAGGCAGCATTATCATATAATCATCTTTAAATTTACACTAAGAAGTGCATTTTCCTCTCTGTCCAAAAATATTTCAAGTATTTTGTAAACCACCACGCTCCACCACAGCATAAAAGAATATATGAAAAATGGTTGCACATTTGGTTGCATATATACTATGCTTTAGTCAAATTTATGGCCTTTGGGTCACATGGAAATAAAACTTACAAAAACATTGGTCAGACCAATATGATTGCCAGGTGAGAGCTCACATCCAATGGGGAAGTCTTGAGAGGGGTGGAGGAGGTTTTTTGTGTACAATCTTATGATTTCAATGGGTGATGAGAGAATTTTTCTGCAACAGCTAACATTAGGAAAAATTGTAAGAAAAAGTATATTATAATTAAATTGACTTTTACTTTTTGAATTACAGTTATCATCATTTAAAATCAGTTACTAAATTAAGACCTAATAACTGCTCACCCCATGTGAACCTATTAAACACCAAAGATGGTTTTGGAAATGGGAAACAAACTCCAGAGGCTTATAGTTGAACACAGAATCTTGAGACATTTTAAAAAGTTCCTAGATGAGATATTGGCATAATGTTAGTCAACTCAAAGGGCTTGATGGACTGAATGGTACTCTTATTTGTGAAACTTTCTATGTTCTGCTGTTTTATGTTGTTGTAACATTGTGTACTTGTCCAAACACATGTTTCATCTTTTGTAAAATCACAGATACAAATCGTTTAGTTAACAAGCCTACTGCAAATGTTAATTATCATTACAGTAAGAGCTTGTCATGTCATTCCATACTGGATAAAGAATATCTGTATTAATGGAAAACTGCATTTAACATAATCATCTTGAGGTACAAAATACACCATTCTGATAAAGCACAATTAAAAGTTCTGTCATGTGGTAATGGGCTTTAATGTTCATACACATTTATATTCCAGCAGTAGGCTGTCCTAGTTATGGATATTCATCCCATTTACACGATGTCCATGCAACCTGTGGTATCTGTGGTCCAAGTCTACAGGGGGTGAACGAAGCAATGAAAACACCACAATAGAAAAAGAGCTTAGAACTGAAGTAACTAAATCAGAATTAAAAATGTAGCTGCAAAGGTGAGCCCTGTTAGGTTGAATACCAAGGTTAGACAATTACAAAGTACACTTTGATATACTGGGTTTATAAGATGACACAAGGCAAAAAAATGGTGTCTAATTTGCAAGTAAATTGGTTACACACTGTAAACCGCAAAAGTGTTTCATGCATCAAGGGTAGCAGTTCCAAAATTATTGGCAGCATATGTCAAACATGGGCAAACTGCATTGGAAAAGTGAAAAATGGTTTCAAGTCGTAGCCCACCGACTGGGGTAGAAGGACATTTCACAAGGATGTTGCTAAAAGCTGCAAATGAGTAGCTTCTATAATGATCAGGGAATATGATGCCATTTTACAGGAGCAGGAGTACCTACCTAATGGTACAAAGCACAGTTCTACCATGACGTTCCCCTATTCAAGGGTGATAATCCCCCCCCAACACCACCACCACCACCACACACACACACTGCTGAACTCAGTCAAGAGTCCTTTCATGAACACCCGAATGAACTCAAATGCCTTCCACTGTCTTTTTAATCACCAGCCCCAATACTTAATGAAGAGCACTTTACAGAAATAATTAGACTTGACATAACAAAGGTCAAGACTTGAATATGAACATTCCAGAAATGACTGAAGGTGTTCTAACAGCAATGGGTGGATCTACTCCTTATTAATCTTTGAAATGAATATATTGTCAGCTGTTTCAATTTTTTTCTAATTCATACTTCATGTTTAATTAGAATTCTTAAGGCTATATCACATTAGGCATCTTTTCCAGAAATTTTCAGTCATATCCTTTATTTACAAAGTCTTAGCAAGTCGGAGGGAGTCAGTGGAACATTCCCATGAAGCCGAGAGCCAAATGTGACGTGCCCAAGGACTGACTCCATCTAGACTGTGACTCACTCCAGTTTTAGTGGGAAGGTTTGATTTTATCTTTAGTCATTGGGATGGGCTTGTGTGCATGAAAACTGACAACCAATGAATACTCATCCATGTTTCTTGTTCAACATAATACCATTTTGATTGTAATTAGACACTAAATGAATGTCAAAAAATTGCCTTTTATTTTAAAAGCAGGTTGCAACAAAGATTCCTCCCACAGCTTTATCCATCATCTCACATTCACCAGTCAGATAATGTTAAAGGGTTTTGGCATCCTTCTTGTATGGGCACAAAAGATGTTACTTATTCACCATTTACAATTGATTTCTAGTAGCATGACCTTAAAGTTCTACATTTGCTCCCCAAGGACCCTGCAGACAGATGAGAAAACACGGATCTCTGATCATAAGGATTATAAAGATTATAAAAAAAATGTTATTGTATGAGTAAAAAGACTGGTATCAACCCAATATTTAGACAGAAGGATTGTGCCATAGCAAATAATTTTATTAAAGAACTCTTCCGTTTATGTAAATTTTGGGTTTTTCATTCTTGCAAATTTAAGATAGTTGCATGCTTTGTGCAATGACAGTGTCACAGCATGTGCCAGATACTTCACCGAACTGCAGCCAAAACATAAAGGCAAAATATTTTTTTCTGGTTGCATGTACACAACCTACACTGGAGATGTTAAGCAGTTTTTGGTTTTTTTTTTTCAAATTATACAGACCAACAGTACTCAGACTGGTGACAGATTTAGGACAGGGTCAGTTGCTGCATGGCTATCAGCCCAATGCAATGTCCTATTTAATAACCTTGGATTATCAAAATGGGCATAGTCTGTGTAAGTCATGTACCTCATCTTCTTCTATACTTTTGCCTGTGGCAAAGAATACCCTGGTTTAGAAGATGGAGTGATGGACTTAACATTTTATCATTTTCCATTTCTTTCAGAAGAATGTAGGATTGATTTGTGCTGTACTCAAATACCGGGTTCACTTAGAAAAACCTGAATTGACACTTACAAGTACTTTAAAAGGCATATCTTCCTCTAGGGTCTTGGCTTGTTTATTTTTGGACTTACTTTGTGCATAATATTTCTTTTGTGAGTCTGTGTACCAAAATCATTAGTAAATATTTTAAATAATATGTGTGATTTAAAACATAGTTTTTAAACATATGCCATTGAAGCTTTCCAGTTATGTTAGATAGTATTAGAGAGAAAAAGCTGTTATGAGGAAAACAGTCATTGATGACTACAGCCCCTCTGGAAGCTGCAGCCTGACCCTATAGTTGTGTATTAATTCTTGGCATTCTAGTTCAAGGTCCATCTAAATTCTGTCTTGAGCTTCATCACTTGGAGTTGTCAGTTTTGTTATATCATTTGTGTTATAAAATTGTAGTTGAAACAAAACAATTCCATGTTTTTTTCAGTGTTTTCTTCAGTCATGAGTAAGGACCAAATATTTAGCATTTATGGTTAGGAAAGATTACAATAACCCATTGTACAGAAATGTGTGGGAAGAGCTATGATCTATCCAGCTGACAAAACTCAGCAATAGCTCTAAAATTAGGCCTCAAGACTACAGTGAGGCCTAGAATCAAGAGTCAATTTGGCTCCAAAATCAAGGAGCCCAATGTCCACAATGAAACCAGGGCTGAAAAAAAATAAAAATTTAAAAGGGAGAGGGGAACAATTGGAAAAAAAAAATCTGGCTTAGATGTCAAAACTAAAGCTCCATTATATTTCAGGATTTTATTAACAGAACAATACAAAAGAATGCAATAGAAAAAACGGTATGCCTAAAATCAACTCCAAGTTTGAATCTAATCATTCTAAACCATAAACAAGAGCCAAAATTCAATAACCAGATGATCGAAAGAGGGCACTTAACAAATAAATGAAATCTGAAATTCAATAAAGAGACAAACACCCTGCCTTTGCTGTTTAGCCAAACTGCCTGCTTAGTGGCTAAGCTGCTAGTGAAGTTTGATGGACAATTTTGGCTTTGAGCTGCATCTATGTAGGTAACACACATTCTACTTTTGCATGCACACTTATGCAGATACAGACAGCTCAACTATCCAGATTACTATGTAAAGCTAAACTGCCAATTTCAATGTATAGTACATTTTACTCATTAGTGTGTTCTATGAAGTTATCTAATTTAATACTTTCTAATTTATTACTGCTCCAGAAATCCATTTTAAGCTTCAAGTTTCATGTAGGTTGGGCCTGCAATTATGGATTTCACAATTTACAAGTACAGCTACTACTCCTTTTTGAGCTCCACTGCTCCATCCAGTGTTTTTTAGGATCTCATGTCCATGCCTAGGCTCAATTTCCACTCCTTTCTCCTCTTTTTGAAATATCTTTTCACTACTATTCACAATTTTCTCACGGTGGTGTACTGAAAACATGAAATACACATCCATTCTTAAATATTGTGGAACCATTTTCCTTTTAGAACTTTCAAGGACACTCTCCTCACAAGCAGAATGCAATGTGAATAGAGAGTGTTGTACTTTTTCTGGTGAATGCAGTACAGTATGTGGAACCTCCAATGTTAAGAGAAACTCCATCAAGTGGGGGGCTTGTATTCTTGACTCTAATGTATGTTTGGGTTAAAATTAGGAATAGCAGGTCTAAAGTATAATTGAAAGCATTTTCTAAGTATTACAGAATTATGCAGGTTGATTGCATACTATACAGAATATACAGTAGCACCCAGCAGTAAAAGCAAGACATAGATAGGTGTGGGGAAGTCAGTAGATAGTTAATAGTCAGTCATCACTTCTGTCATTGGATTTTAGTGGTGGTGGGTGTGTTTTTGTGACCTTAAAAATTCAAAATCTTGATGGTTACAGTTACTTTTACGGCTGATGGATCTGTGCTTATGGTTATTACCCACTTGGCTAGCTACTTTGACCAGCTCTATAAAGCTGATCCTCTGGCTAGGACGTTGGATATCTCTGTGTCCACAGTTCTTGAGGCTGATCCTCCAATTAGCTGTACAAATGGTGAACCAGCTGAGGGTAGGGAAGGCTACAGGGATCTGTGGTGTTTGGAGTGACCTTCTTCAGGCTGGTGGTAAGGCTGTCCTCCACCAAGCAAGCAATCTCTCTCTTCCATTTGGGAGATGGGCATCATCCCAACTGACTGGAAAATGGGACTTGTCATTTCTATCTGGAATGGGAAGGGTGATCACCCGGATTGCCGCAACTACAGTTGGATAACACTGCTCTTGGTGCCGGGCAAGATCCTTGCTACGGTCATCCTCAATAGGATTCATGATCACTTGCTCACCTACCAGCAACCGGAACAGTCTGGTTTTACATCTACAAAATCTACCATCTACTGCATCCTTGCACTGAGGGTTCTCATGGAGTGTAAATGTGAATATCATCAGAGTTTCTTTTGAGCCTTTGTTGATTTTTGTAAAGAGTTGATTGAGCTGCCCTGTGGGACATCTGAGACTATGTAGGATCACCTCAAATTTGGTAGATATCATGGCTGGCCTGTACACTGGTACAGCGAGTGCTGTGCAGAGTGGAGGCAGTTGATTCTGGGGTTCGTTAGGGGTGTGTTTTGCTCCAACTCTGTTATATGCTTGCACGGACTGGGTGTTGGGCAGGTTCGTGGGATCCAGCAGCTGTGGGGCATCTGTTGGTGAAGAGAAATTCATTGATCGTGACTTTGCCAAAATGCTGTGATCTTTGTAGAGTCAATGGAGGCTCCAATCAGGGCTTTCAAGAGACTGAGTGAGGATTCTGAGTGTCTGGGCTTGCAAGTGTCCTGGATAAAAACCAAGATCCAGGCCTTTAATGACCTCTTAGGCACAGCCAGTTTGTCTGTCTCTGGAGAGATTGTTGTCCTTGTTGAGAGGTTTACTTACCTTGGCAGTGACATTCATTTCTCTAATGACTCTCCCTATTACGTCAGTAGATGGATTTGGAGAGCATGGGGGGTCATGAGATCCCTGGAAAAGGGTATGTGGTGCTCCCGATATCTTTGTAAAAGGACAAAGGTCCAAGTCTGGGTTCCTGTCTTGCTATATGGTTGCAAAACATGGATGCTATCAAGTAACCTGAAGCGAAGACTGAACTCCTTCGGAGAATGCTTGGGTACTAGTGGTTTGACTTTGTGTCGAACGAACGGTTGCTCATGGAGTCCTGAATGATGTACTTTACCTGCACTGTGAGAGAGCATCAGTTACGGCACTACAGCCATTGGGTGTGATTCACTGAGGGTGATTACGCTCGCAGGATCCTCATTGCTGAGGACTCGAGAGGCTGGACCAGGCTAAGAGGATGCCCATGTAACACCTGACTGCAGCAGATAGATGGTTATTTCCGGTGGGTGAGACTAGAATGTGTGTCTGCCTGGAGGGTTGCCAACCAAGATCCTGAGCTGTTTCGTCATGTGGTGGGTGCGGCAACGCACTGTACCAGTGCATGCTTTCTGACCTGATTGTTACAGTGAGTCATTGAAATAAACATCCCATCAGAATTTGAGACATATTAGCAAGCTGCCACTTTGGTGTCTATACTAAGGTCGATAAATATAGAACTAATCATTTTCTAAAGAAAACAATCAAAACATATTTTCACATTTACATACTCATATTTTGATTTGCAACACAAGCCATTTACTTCTATTTCAATATGTGCTTCAGACCCAGCCTCTAGCCTATATAGTCTACATTACATTTACATTTACCCATTTAGCAGAAACTTTAATCCAAAATGATTTACAAAAGAGATTAACATAATGGAGTAAATACCAATCGGAAAAACTGTTTGAGAAAGAGTTACAGGACAGGTTACAAACTGATCATCATAAATAAAGAGCTCAGAAACAAGACACAAGCTAATTACAGTTCATGAAAAAGGTTTGGATTGAGATTTGTTGCCATGCAGGGGTGGCATCACCAGACACAACTCATCAGCAGACCAGAGTGGTCAAGAAGGAGCATTGCATTACATCACATCACACATTTTATGCTGATAAGAGGTCCTTTCTCTCAAGGGATTAAATGTACTGAAAAGCGTCCTCATCTTGTTACAACTAAGCTCACTAAAGGGTAACATAAACTGTAACACTCTCTATAGCTACCACCATACACATGAGAAATTAAAGATAAACACCTGTATAAATTAGAATTTGTAGGTTATTTTGTCACATGTATTATAATATAAAATACGACATAGTCATCTCTATTGTTGAGAACTTAATATGGTTCATTTTATTATTAAAATATTGGTATAGCTGTTATTACTTCAAATTAATTTTTGTAACGGCACTGCCCTATTGACTGTCTTTACTATCCTGCTTTGTTAATAAACATGGAGATCTAATGAAAATAAAATTACTGAAAACATAATAGACCAGTAAAATAAATTGTTTAGAGTATTTAAAAACCTATTGGTAAACAAACTTCAACCAATAGTTATGGTCATCAAAATAAAGGCATGGCTGAATCTCAAGCCTAAAAAAACTGCATAAGAAAATAATCCTTCAGTTGTTTAAGGGGGATTCTCCCCATTTATCCAAGAATTAAAAAAATATTCTTTTCTCATTGAATATTTTTAAAATAACAAATTATAAAATCAAATCAATTCCTGATTTGAGAGTCTCAACAACAGTGAGATTAACTATGTGGTTAATCAATATAATAACAGAACTCCTTTAAATGCTGATAAACTACATTAGAATATTTTTCACAATTCGTCATACTTTTTACACTTATATGGATTTTTTCAGTAGAAGTTTGTATTTGTCTAGTAATTTTTATCATGATTGGTTTTCTGTGAGAATTGATATTTATATCATTTTACTTTTCTTTTTTCCTTTCCAGTTATACTTATTCATGAAAATGAATTCAGCGATCATAAGCTAAGACGTCTGTGTGTTTGTTTAAGGATGGCAGAAGAATAATGCAATGGAAAGATGAGACAAAGCATTTGGAAAACAAAGTGGAACAACACTTGAAGTGTACAGGTCTCTAAAATGTCATAAAACCATCCCTTGTGAATTTCCCACAGACTTCCACAGAATTTTAAGTACACTTTCCTGTGCAGAGTAACTGGGACAACAGATATTTTAGTACATGTCAAAATGCTAAATTATTTCAGTTCTTTCCAGTTATACGTTTTCCAAATAAAATGGTTGTTTCTTGATATAATTATCTCCTTATATCAGGTTAATCTGTACAATGACAAACTTCATGTTTCTTTTTGTCTGTTCTTTCTCATATTGTAATAATCTGATCACCTATTTTGTATCTAAATGGGACTGCTTCACTTTTAGTTTGAGAAGAAACAAGCTGTATGGTTTCTTTAAAGGTAAATCTACGCAATTGACATTTCATTTTTACAAAAAAGACACACTGATTAAAGCAACAAAACTTACAACCACATGACAAGTTGAAAATGCAAGGAACAAAGAAGAAAGATCTGACAAATAATAAGGAAATCTGGCATTTTTCTGGAAGTTAGTTCTGAAAATGGATATAAATAATAATTTGGTCAGCTATCAGTAGCATCATATTTTATTTTAATAATACTACATGTGGATAATACATTGAGTAGACTTGCTGCCTTATGGATCTTACATCCTGGGTTCAAATCCTATGCCTGGTTATTTGCCTGTGCAGGGTTTACATGTTCTTCCCATGTCCATGTTTGAGTTCTTTGGGATCTTTGATTTTTCTCCCATGATCCCAATGATTTACACGTTAAGAGAAGTGGTGAGTATGGTGGTGTGAATGGGTGGAACCTACAATGGACTGGTGCCGGAGCTGTTTCCTGCTTTATGTCTAGTGCTGCTGGGATAGGCTGTACCTGCCCTAAAATGAATTAAGCAGATTTCAGAATGTTTTGCAGTTTCCACACCTACGTTTCTGCACATCAATATTCCCTGACAGCATGCCTCCTTGTGCAAACAGATGTGGGAAACCATTTTAAAGTGAGTGAGAAATCGAGACCTCTGCTGGTTATCTTACCAACTTGTAATCTTATCTACACTTTTCTTGACTGGCCTGGCTTCTTTGTTAGAACATCCAGCCATCCAGCCTCACATAATGGTTGAGAAATTGAACACTATGAATGTTAAACCATATATTTCATTATGGATTCAAGACTTTCTTTAAAATCATTTGCAGATACGTAAAGTATAGGACATCTTTTCAAAAGTCCAGTATAGGAGCTCCTCAAGGCTGTGTTCTGTCTCTGTTACTATTTATGCTCTATATTAATAATCTGAGACAGAACAGTGGCCATTGCTCAGTTATCAAGCATGCTGAGAACAACATGGTGATAGGGTGAAATAGCTGCAGAGAATAAAAGTTATTACTTCAACAAATTGGGCTGTTTAGTAAACTGGGTTAAGAAGAACAATCTTACTTAAACGTCAAAAAGTCCAAATAAATGATATTTGACTTTAAGAGACAGAAATCTCTATGTTCACATCTCATTTGTTCTGGGGGAGGTGGTAGAGATGGAGACCAAATATATATACTTAGGGACACATCTACATAGCAATCTAAATTGGAATATTAACACGTAGAATATCTGTTCTTAACGCAATCACTACTTGATTCTCCTTTGTAACCTCAGATTGTTTAAAGTGGTCAGTGACCTCATGTTGGCCTTTTATCACAATGTGATCCAGTCTGTCATCACTTTTAGCTTCATTGCCTACTTTAGTGGTTTAACAAATCAAAAATACATAAAAGCTCTGGCAGGTTACCAAACATAAAGCCTGATTTATTGAAACTAATGTAAATTATTTGGTAAGTGTGTATTCGTGATCAGTGTTGAAGAAACCGGGAAACAATGACAGATACCTTTTAAGTGCTGAACTTTCCTTCAGTAATTCAGTAAGGTTAATTGCGATAAAGACTCACATAAACTACTCAAAAAATTCCTTATTTCATAGAGGTACAGTACAGTATATGGCTTTTTAATACAAAATATCAAAGATGCTAAAGAGTTTTTCAAATGTATTGTGTAATGTGCTGTTTTTTTTCAAATGATGTAAATTGCCCAAAAATACAGCGTAACTTTTAACATGTTTTGTCTTTTATTGGATGCAGCTGAGAAGGCAAGTGTAATGCTTATTTGTGTAAACGTAAAACCTCAAATCTAGACGTCTCAAATAGTGTTCTGCATTCTTTTCAGCAAACATGAAAAACTGTGTTGGTTCATACAGTAAACCGAGACTCCAGGGGTACAAAACAACCAGACTAACCCGCTGTTTTATCATGTTATCAGATCACCTATGACATACACTTAACACAGAAGGTACCAACTAACCTCTTATGTTCTTTTCTTAATGTGGGACAGAAAGAAATATTAAAAAGCAGCTATATAACTGTTATGTGTAACCTCACTGTCCATATTGTCCCCATGTATTAAACCCTAGTGACCTCCATCACCAGACAACTCACAGACTAGGATTTTCTTTTATTTTCTCTCTTTTACCTGTTTACCACCAATAGAGGATATTTCCAAAACTGTCCTTTTGAGCCCTTAAGGGATCCACAGCTAGAGAAGGAATGATCATCCTTAACATATCTGCTTGCTAGTAGTAATCAGACAGAGACATTGATTTAAGGTATCATTTAAAAAAATGTATTTATTTGCATCAAAACTAGCAGCGACTATAATCAAAGAATTACACAACCTGGTTGGGTTCATACAGTCTTCATTCAGTCCTGGATGACATTTCCCAGATGGCCCAGCTGCTCAGTCACAGATTATATATCCTTAATCAAAAAACATAAAGAAAAATTTCTTGCCAAAGAAAGAGCCTCTTTTCCAAGGGTCTATCAGCTAGATGACAAGCTCTATTTGAATGTCCATATTTACTACTGAGCTGAGCTCTTTACAAAGATGTCAGAAAGCCATTAAACTCAATACTGCACATTGGCAACAAAGTACCAACTTAACAAAACTGAAAGAATATTTTTTGAAAAATGTCTAATAAAAAGCAGACACTCTCTACCCATCTCACACCTAAATAAGTGCACACATCCACAAGGAGAGTAGACAGTTTGCTACATCATTATCACCAAGTCAAGGTCAATTCAGATGGGAATCAAAAGCTGCACTTTCTAACTAAGCAAAAAACTCTGAATCCTGTTTTGCCTTTCAGCTTTCCCAGCAGACACTCCTCTTCTGTTCAGCTTACCAACACTTTCAGCCTAAGGCTTGTTACCTGAAATCTGTCAGCTGAAAAGGCTAAAGCATCTCTCACACACACACACAACAGTCAAGAAGGGGTCAGCCCCCTCTATGAAAGAAAAGAGAATTACTTCATTCTAATAACTTAGGATGGATTTAGGATAGTTTTCTCTTAAGTAAGCAGGCTTCTATTTCATTAAGAACTCTCAACAATCTTGGGGCAAAAGAAAGAACTGAAACAACCAACAGAAGTGCCAGAACAAAAATGCCTCTAGCATGATGGACTTGAGAAATGGGCTGCTGAATGCATTCTACTTGTTACACTGCACATTTAAAAATGTAATGTTACTCTAAAGTCAAGACACATGATTAGTATTGAGTTGCCATGAGCGAAGGCAGGACTAATGTACAGTAGAATGGCTTAATGTAACACAAACACTCAATGGAATTCTAGTAGTTTCTAGCTTTTGATAATTCTTTTTATAATAGATGTTTTCCAGTTTTACATTTGGTTTTTTTTTCAGCTTTAAATTTTAAAGAAATGCATAAGTATTTATTTTCCTGCAGCTCATTATATCACCCATCAATCAACTTTATAATTGGATTTTTCCTTGTGTAAGTAATTGTGAATCGGGGAAATGGATTAAGTGGGTTTGAAACTGGATGGATGGTTTTTGAAAGTAATACGGGACACAGGGCAGACATCACCTCATGAAGGATACTTACACTCTGCTACCCTCCCAGATTAATTCAGAAATGTTAATCAAACACTCTAATTTACCCTCAGACTTTGAGAGAAAATCAAATAAAAAGAGGGAGGCCATACTTTCTGTACACAGAAATCAACCTTGATTGGCTTAAAGCACCATAATTAAGTCAAACTGTTTGCTACACCACTGTGCCAAAATGCATGTATTTTATTTCAGGATAAAATTAAATCAACATATACATTTTTCCATTGAATCGAGTATTTAGGTGACTTTATCCTCTGGGTCAAAGAAGTAATTAGTTTAGTTTGTGCAGCAAAGGCTGAAGTACATACAAAGTGCCAGCTGTGTTTTTTCCATTAACAGGACACGCAGCCTAAAAAGAATTTGACTATCTGGCAATGTCCAAGCTGCACTGCACACTTGGCAGAGATGTTTCAATAATACCGGCTCGAAAAGTCCCTGAACTAAAAAATGACTTAGAAGCCACCCAGACTGTTAGTGAACTGTTTTTCATTGCAGAAATAAATGTAAAACATAAATAATGTACCAGCCCCAGCAATACAAGTTTCATTTCATTGCCCAATTTTCAGATTCCTTCAATTCCTTTCTCTGTGGTTGTTGTACCTAAACTTTAGAGAGTTTGCATTTACTTATACCAATAACAAAATATAGAAGAGAAGCAAGATTGGGAGATGATCTTCAATCTTTATTGAAGGTTCCCTGCACAAGAAGCTACTTATAGACTCCTTTCCTTCTATAGCTTACGTTCTTTATATATATACTTTTTTTTTAAGTACAGAAAACCCTAAGGCCAGGTTTATACTTCATGCAATGCGATGCTACGCAACAAGTGTACTGTTTAAACTTGTTCTTGTACTTTATGTAAATCTGGAGTATTCCACCAGGTGGCAGAATGCATTGCTGTGTTGTGAATTGCCCAAAACACCCATTAAACTTCCAGGACACCTTGCCACAGTATCTCTGAAAAGGATGGATGTTTTATGATTACCTCCATCAATCCAGGGATGCGCCCATTCCAGCAGAAATCAGGCGTGAGGCAGAAACAATCCCTGGAAGGAGCATCAGCTCATTGAAAGGTGAATACAAGCACACACATACACTGGCATCATTTAAGTATCACCAAATCCCTAGACCTGCATGTCCTTGGAAGGAAAGCGGAGCACACTGTGGAAGCCCACCAGGAAAACATGCAAACTCCAGGCAGGGAACACTAGGAAAGTGACTCCCTACGAAGCAGCAGCACTTCTGCTCTGACACTGTGTTGCCCCCACATGTGTAATTATTAACAGTATTAATTATTTAAATGAAGTTAATGATTAATCTGTAAGAGGTAAAATACGTGCTTTAACACATTTCATCATGAGAGTGACATCAAGTATAAATATAAAGATTTGAAATGTACAGAGAGCTGGAAAATCATAAATTTAATGTGTTCTTTGTGGCAATTGCTGCCTGCTGCTGCAGTCAGTGCAGGAGGAAGCCCCACAAGCATATAGAGATTAACTGGGTAGGTTTAAAGATGACGTGTACAACATTCTACTTTAATGAGAGAATAAACTTTCCACTTTAATCCTGAAATAGACCTTTTTTTCTTTACTGTGTCCTGAATTTTTTTTCTCGGTGGCTCAAATACTCTTCCATACATTGTAATGCATTTGTGAAGATGTAAAAAAAAACAAAAAAAGACGGCACAGAAGATGGCATGTGAGACATATAAAATGTATTGTGTCATTACGATGGGGAATATGTGATGCTTTTATTGTCTTTGTGAGAAATAGATGAAGGAAAGCACCATGAATACATTTGTACTGTATGTCAGCATTTAAGTTTGATGATTTGCATCACCACATCGAACCACTCATCGCACATTGATCCTGTATGATCTGCAAAGTGGCTTGCTGTCACATGTTGATAGTAAATAAAGACTCTGATGTCATGTTCCAACTTGAACACACTGTGCCCCCCGATTTCTTGCTGGTACTGCTACTTGTGCGCGCGTCGCGTTAATTTCTGAGGAAGTGCTCAGAGGATATGTCAAATGAACGCTAGGAATTTGTGGCAGCCATGATGCGCTGTTTCTGAGCATAAGGTATAAACCATCTCTAAGAGAGTAAAATATTATTGTTATCTGAAACTTATGCATCTTCCCTTCCTAAAAAATCTCAGAACACATTTGTAATAAACTAGTGGCATTACACTTATTCTTTTCTGCATTTTACTTTATAGAGGAATTCATAATTTTCATATCATCCAACACCAAACTCAACCATGTCATTTATGGCCACCCAGTTATCCTCATTCATCTAACTCCATTGTGGTACTTTACCCAGTCATCACTTATTATTTAAGTGATTAGAACAAAATTTCCATTTCCATTTTCAAAATCTGACTTGCCCTTGGGTGGCAAAAAGATCCAGTGGCTAGTACTGCTGTACAAGAGCCCTGGGACAAATTTCCTGCCAAATCAATGTCTTTGTGGAGTCTACAGAGTCTTTCTTTGGTTTTTCTGTCCACGCTTGTCTCTTACTCTGTGATCGTTGTTGCTGCAATTGGCTTTGGCCTCCTGTGCTTTTAAAAATGCATAAAGCAAATTTAAAAAAATTGTTTGGATTTTTGTGTGCGTGTTATTCCATTCTACTCCTACAACGAAATATATATATGTTAGACTGGGTTATCTGGCTTCGCCCTAGGAATTTCCTAAGAGAATGTGCCTTGGTTATTGTGGTTAAGTGGCTATATCAGAAGTACTAAGTACCTACGTACTTCACTGTATATGATATTTGTCATTTTTTATAGCGGGGTAACATTAATAATTCACTGGAGCACCTCACTCTTGACTATGCTACATATTACTGCATATCAATGAAAAATTTGTGCTGTTGATCAGTTCCTGCTTTTCCTACCTACCGACTTTGGTGTTTGTTGATGGTCATTGGGAAACACAATTTTACAGGAAATGTTATTATTCTGAACTCAAATAGCTAATTAGAAGGAATAATGGAAATTTTGAGTTTAAATATAATTTCACCCTATAGCACAACTTGTAAAAATGGTAACTTTAGATTTCAATATAACATTTAAAACTGTAATCTTGTATTGTTACAAAGTTTTAGAGGGTTTAGACCAAAAGCAATATACCTCTCATTACATAAAGCATTGACATTTATAGGCTGCACATTTATATAGTCCATGGAATGAACTGAACTTTTAAGAACTGTACAGAAAAGAAAGTAATATGGTGAACAAAGTGCAATGTCCACCTTCTTTATTTACAATCAGGCTGTGAGTAACCCTTTTACTGAGCTGCCCAAGCATTTAAACTTAACAAGGCATGCAGCCACTCCAGGGTGGTGTTGTACAGAGGGACTGAAGTGGGCTTGTGTCACATTTGCAGTTCATTGTTCTTGATTTGCAAACCAGAGCATAGCAGCACTTTGCAGTCTGACATTGAAGGGGACAACCTAGTTCTAAGCAATACTGAATGTATTGTACCACAATGGGATCATCGTCCCACACCCAGTAGATTGAAGCATGCGTATATAAGCACGCTCGACAATCCAATCCATCTTGAATTTGTAGGTATTTTATACCACATCATGAGAAGTAAGAAGAACCTAATAGAATAGGAAGTACAGTACTACATGTGCCCAATGACGCAACTCACTCAGCATATCTTTTAAGAACTTTGCTGAAGTTCCTTCCTCTACGCTTCGGATAGCAGCATTCATTTGTATACACCAACTGCCCCATTTCTCTGAGCGACTACAGCCTCCAAAGTGGAGCCTGGTCAGTGGCGCTATTGTGCTGGCTGCCTTTATTTGCATGAGCTGTAAGCTCAACTTCTATGTGCTGAAATGGAAAAGGGGCATGTTGCCTAAGAATACCCACTACTACACAATTACCAACAAATATCGACAAATAACCTGTGTTGGGTGATTTGCTTTTTTCTATAATGTCACTAAGTTTTCATTAGATCAGTCAAAGCATTTTTTAAATTTTTGTGTATTTTGTTTTTCTTTGGGGGCGTTACCTTTAAATAATAATAATAATAATGCATTTTATTTATAGGGCACTTTACATTAGCAGTAAATCTCAAAGTGCTACATAAAAAAATTGATGAACTGAAAAGTCCATTATTACCAGACACCTATAGCCCTAGACGTACAATCCTGCAAGATTTCTACTTTTTAACTGAATGGAAAATAGTATTTTTGTTGATGAGTGAGTGAAGAGAAGAAAGTAAAGGAGAGGAGGAGAGGCTGAGAGCATGCACTGATACAGCACGTTGCCGCACCCACCACACAAAGAACCACCTCATAATCCCAATTTTTGACCTGAGTGCAGGCGTGCAACAAGTGACACCTCAGTGAGTGAGTGAGTGTAAATATATTAGTTGACTGCCGGAAGTTAACCTGGTTTGAGTAAATGTGGGTGGGTGTGTGTGTGTCCTTGCTGGACTGGTACTTCATCCAGTGTTGATTCTTGCCTTTTATCCAGCACTGTTGGGATAGTCTTTGGCTCTCCTGTACTCTCTCATTGAAATCTGCCAATGAAATATGAAAAATGGATGAATAATTAGTGAATAAAGCGTTAGCTGAAATCAGACCTCATAATGGCAACATCAGATAGGAGGCAAGAATGAACAATGGATGGGACGCATCTCTGTGCTAAAAGCATGGAGTGCTCAATGAAAGCCAATGAAATGTTTGTGCTCATGATGGGATCGGAACCCAGATTTCTTGAGCTGGAAGGAAGCAACATTAGGTCTCAGACCACATGCTTCTGCTATGTAGTCTTAATGATCATTTATTCAAGGACTAAAAAATGAATTTTTAACGTATGTGTATAACTCACATACATATTGTTTGCAGCTTATTACATTCAGGTATACTAGAAAATAATAGATACAATTCACACGATGTGGCAGTCTTTAACTCATTAAACAGTACTTTTATATAGAATGTCCTTTCCAATTGGCAACCCTTGTTGACTCAGTTATTTTTTTTCTGCAAGAAAAGGAGATACAAGGAGAAAGAAAGGCCAGATTTACCTCTTAGAGGAAGCTTAGCACATTAAAACACCAGGACAAGGAAAACAAGTCATACTGTGAAAGTAGTGGAATAAAACTGTTTTTCTAGCACAGACTAAGATCGTAAATCCTAGAAATGATTGGGCTGAAAATAAGACACTGTTTTGATTTGAATTGATGTACCTGAGCCCCTGTGATGACAATTTGTAAGTAATGTGGCTTTGTTCTTTCCCACACAGCTCTACTTTTGGCTTGGTCTCTGTCTGCCTGATATGCTGGATACCAGTCTTGTTAAACACAAATCATATGGTATACAGTATTTTTATTATTTTTAAACATCATATACAGTCATTTGAAAAAGTTTGGGAACCCCTGTCAGCCTGCATAACAATTTACTCTACTTTCAACAAAAAAGATAACAGTGGTATGTCTTTCATTTCCTAGGAACATCTGAGTACTGGGGTGTTTTCCGAACAAAGATTTTTAGTGAAGCAGTATTTAGTTGTATGGAATTAAATCAAATGTGAAAAACTGGCTGTGCAAAAATGTGGGTCCCCTTGTAATTTTGCTGATTTGAATGCATTTAACCACTCAATACTGATTACTTGCAACACCAAATTGGTTGGATTAGCTCGTTAAGCATTGAACTTCATAGACAGGTGTGTCCAATCATGAGAAAAGGTACTTAAGGTGGTCAATTGCAAGTTGTGCTTCCCTTTGACTCTCCTCTGAAGAGTGACAGACAGCATGGGATCCTCAAAGCAACTCTCAAAAGATCTGAAAACAAAGATTGTTCAGTATTGTGGTTTAGGGGAAGGCTACAAAAAGCTATCTCAGAGGTTTAAACTGTCAGTTTGAACTGTAACGAATGTAATCAGGAAATGGAAGGCCACAGGCACAGTTGCTGTTAAACCCAGATCTGCCAGGCCAAGAAAAACACAGGCGCGGCATATGCGCAGGATTGTGAGAATGGTTACAGGCAACCCACAGATCAGCTCCAAAGACCTGCAAGAACATCCTGCTGCAGATGGTGTATCTGTACATCATTCTACAATTCAGCGCAATTTGCACAAAGAACATCTGTATCACAGGATGATGAGAAAGAATCCCTTTCTGCACTCACACCACAAATAAAGTCACTTGTTGCATGCAAATGCTCATTTAGACAAGCCAGATTCATTCTGGAACAAAGTGCTTTGGAGTGATGAGACAAAAGTTGAGTTATTTGGTCATAACAAAAAGAGCTTTGCATGGCAGAAAAAGAACACCACATTCCAAGAAAAACACCTGCTACCTGCTGTAAAATTTGGTGGAGGTTCCATCATGCTGTGGGGCTGTATGGCTAGTTCAGGAATTGGGGCCCTTGTTAAAGTCGAGGGTCGGATGAATTCAACCCAATATCAACAAATTCTTCAGGATAATGTTCAAGCATCAGTCACAAAGTTGAAGTTATGCAGGGGTTGTATATTCCAACAAGACAATGACCCAAAACACAGCTTGAAATCTACAAAGGCATTCATGAAAAGGGAGAAGTACAATGTTCTGGAATGGTTCCTCACAGTCCCCTGACTTGAATATCATCGAAAATCTATGGGATGGTTTGAAACAGGCTGTTCATGCTCACCAGCCATCAAATTTAACTGAACTGGAGAGATTTTGTATGGAAGAATGGTCAAAAATACCTCCATCCAGAATCCAGACACTCATCAAAGGCTATAGGAGGCATCTAGAGGCTGTTATATTTGCAAAAGGAGGCTCAACTAAGTATTGATGTAATATCTCTGTTGGGGTGCCCAAATTTATGCACCTGTCCAATTTTGTTATGATGCATATTGCATATTTTCTGTTAATCCAATAAACTTAATGTTATTGCTGAAATACTACTGTTTCCATAAGGCATGTCATTTATTAAAAGGAAGTTGCTACTTTGAAAGCTCAGCCAATGATAAACAAAAATGTTAAGACTTAAGAGGGATTCCCAGACTTTTTGATATGACTGTATATAATAAATGACTTCAGCACTGAGTATCATGTATGAATGAATCCTGGTATAATCTTAACTGCATACTAACCCACAACAGCTCATTCAATTCCAACCTGCATGTCTTTAACATGGTCAAAGAAAACTGGAACACCAGGACAAACTCGGGGAGAATATAAAACTCCACACAGATGCAATCTTCCAATCTCAGGCTAATCCCTGTGAAACCACATTGCTCTGTTTTAAAACATTTCAATGTGTATTTTATGAAACTCAGTGGGTTGCTGGAGCTAATTAATTTGAGACTGAGATGTAATATATTTCTTTCCTAATTCAGCATCAGACTCCAGCTTTAGTTAGATGACATATAACATATTGCACTGCATTACACTCCCCCGCCTCCCTCTTCCCTTATCAACTTTAAAACAAACTTTTTGTGGGTTTTTTTTTTTTGGAGATTATTTTAGAACTCTGTAATGTTGATCTTGATTTTACATAAGAACGACTGAAGCCTTAATCATGGGCTTTTGTTCTTCTGATAAAACTGCCCAATTCTATAAATAATTTTATTGTTTAAATGTTCTGTAAACTTCTTTTGTAAGTGGTGCCGGTTCAGAAATTAATATTGCTGTCACATCTTTTGCCAGGGCAGATTTAGCCCAAACATGGCAATTTTGAAGCTGACGCCTGCTTACAAAAATCTGACTTTAATTTTCCTTTTTGGAAGTTGAGTGATGGCCAAACATTTTTATTTCCACCAGCTTTGGGATATCAGGCAGCTGGTGACTAGAAACTAGACTCCAGAGTTTATTTTTTCAATTATTCATTAAGTGAAAGTGGCACACTATCTGTTGAAAAGCAATGGTATACCACAACAGCCTTTCCTATCTAATTAAGTGCAATGATTAAAAATGATATTTTAAAAAGTGTAAACTGCTGTATCGTATTACTAAATTAACTAGTTTCTGTCAATATCAGTTTGCTGGTCATTTTTTTTCTGTCATTTGTAGCTAACCTATTAGATTCAAAACAAAAATAATTAGAACTGCACTTATGACAATCCAGTTTTCTGATATGAAGTTTTAAATGTATCTCAAATATGGCTGTTAATAATTTCATAATGACACATTCTAAAGTGTTAGAAGAAGTTCAGAGACAAAATTAGTAAAATGGCGTTGTGGCTAACATTCCTTTTGCACGATTACGGTGGGAAGTTCTGCTGCCTCACAGCTCCAGTGACATGGGACTGATTGTCGACCAGCCACTGTCTATAAGGGTTTCGTTGTTCTTCTGCGCCTTTTTTCTGGGTAGTTAATTTTCCTCCCACATCCCAAAGTTGTTTGTGTTAGGATAACAAGCTACCCGAAGCTAAGCATGTATAGTTGTGTGTATGAAATGGACTGGGTGACCATTTCGAAATCTTTAACTCTCCTTATCAACTTGCTCTTTTTCAACTCTCCCTCATACCCTTATCACTTCTATTACAGCTGTCCACTTTAATGTAGAGAGGGAAACTCCACAGTTTCTTCACTTCAATGTCAAGAGGGAGTTCATCAAAGTAATACAGAAACTAAATCGTTCCTTACCACACACCAGATTTTCATGGAGCACTAAACCAAATATTTATAACATCATTTTGAAAAATCACTTCTGAGTGTAAAAAAATATGAAAAAAATATTGCGCCTGTGACAAAGGTCCTTTACTTGAGATCATTCTAATGACAATCACAAAATTAAAGTTACATGTATTTTTTTTGTATTATTTTTAACATAATTCATCATGCACAGGCAGTAATGGTGTTATATTAACTGAATAATTCTTACACCATTGTCAGTTCACAGCTCACTCATCAAAAATGACACTGGATCTTCACCTTTGTGGTGTTACTCTTTGAGAAGATGAAGAACTTTAACTGATAAGGTGCTTTTAGTGTTTCATGTAGGATGCATTCAATACTGTGGAATTAATCAGTGGAAGATGTGGAGACAATGAAAAACAAAGCCAAGACAATTGACAAAAGACAAGCAAATAAAGCTAAAGGAGTAAGTGGTGGCATGGTTAAAAAAATTAAGAAGCTTTAAGTACACAATAAACAAAACAAGCAAGAAGCAAAGGCAATCAATATTTTCAAAACAGAAGAACAAAAGAATTTTGTAATTGCAAGAAGCAAGGGCTTCAGCAACTGAGAAACGAAGTTGTCCTTGGTAACAGGCAACTGCTTAAATAAATAAGTCAATTAGCCTTAGTTGACTGATGAATAACAGACCTCGCCAGGTAACAGTATGGTGGGGGGTGGACAGAAGTAAAGGTGTGGCTTTGGTGGTGGCTGCATTACAACTGTCAGCATCTCTGGTCGTGTAGCGCCTCTTATTTTTTTGTTCCTACTGTTTTCTTAACTGGAAACTAATGGTGCATGCCTTTGATTAAGTGACTTGATTCTGCTTTTGTTCTGCCTCATCACATATTGAGAAAGTCAACAAAATGTGACGTGTATCAGAGTGATTTAGTATCTTTAAGCCCTCAACTTTGTTCCTCATTTCTTTCTAACTAATATATTGTAACAGCTTCTTTATGTTAAATACTCACACATTAGTACCCAGTTAGTGGCTCACTCGGGTCCTAATCCAGGTGGTCCAGCATGCTATCAGCGCATGTTCCCAAACTCTCCCTATTAAAAACTATACCTTACCATTAATAAAATGATTTCAAATTATAGACCTGTTCCAACTTCACATTTCCATCTTTCAATATTTATTTAAGGCCTTTTTTGTAAAGATGATATCCTAATATATGTCTTCATAAACGTAACTCATGCTGCTTATTTGCTGTAGTTACTAACCTTTACATTACATAGGCCGTCATCTTTACAATTGAAACAGCTAGCAATGTAAAAATATATTTATATGCTGTAGATCACTTCTTAAGTTTAACTACAAACATACAAGTTTTGTCAAGAATTATTTTTAAGATTTTCAAATAATGAATATGTTATTCTTCGATGAAATACAGTCATTCTCAAACTGTGCAAAACATTGGTCTAGTTTAAATCAGAATAGAATCTGAGTCAAGACTTTAATAGTAAGCAATATGGACAGTTTTGGCAATGTACCCCACTCGGACCTTCTCAGTTTTAAAATTTCTGTCTATTTATCAGGTAATCTTATTCACCATAACCCTATTCAACTAACAGAACTGTTAAGGGTAGCATTGGAAAATAAATCACTGGTTAATGAGCCATCTACTATGATAATTTACCCTAACATATCATAACTTACATCTTTTCTGGGTCAAGAGGAAAGACAGTAACATTTTGTGTACATTTCAAATGGCCACAGCTATGTTGTTGTTGGTGGTTGCACCTCAATGCTCTCATGTAACTACTGAAAATTAAATGATGCTACTTATGATAGTGACACTCTAGTTCTGACCTTGAATTTTTTGAATTTGCATGTGAGAAACTTTGAAGCATTTAGCTATCTCAAAATCATTCTAAGGAGCTAGGATCTTTAAGTTTTCTTTGACTTTGATTTCTGATTTGTGTTTTGGTATTTTTCGCTTGTATCTTATGTCTTTGCCCACTGCTAATTTCTGGCTATATTTTCCTTCACATATTCCAGTCTTTGCTTTCTTGTTGGCCATCGTTCTTACCAAATTTTCATTTTGGCAGAGCAAAAATTTAAAAAAAAAGTGGACTTCTTGGAAACATTTTCTTCTGTTGTCCCAGGTGGTTTTACCATAAACTGAAAAAGGAAGAGAAAAATGCTTTTAAAAAGACCAGGCCTCATGTATAAACAGGGCACAAAAATGTTGCACATGTTCATTTCCACAAACACTTCGAGATGTATAAAAAACTAAACTTTGCGTAAAGCCACATACTTTTTCACAGTGGCCTCACCCCATGCGTATGCAAGTTTTTCCTCAGTTCTGTAAAAGGGCAGCACCCAGTGTCAAAGCAGTTCTACTGTTTCTGTGCAGTTTCCCTTTCTGTTTCATATTTGCATTCATAACACAGGCTTTACCTAATACACTAAAATAATTTGCATATCAATTACAAATTTAATTCACTTTATTGTAATCATTCAGCAACTATATTATGGTGCACTGAATGGCCAAAGTATTCCAACTACCATAGCTGCTTTAACATTGTTAGAGGACATCGCAAATGGAAGAATTAGAAAAGAGCTCATATTTATAAAAGATGATGATGACTGGCTTCTAAGTCGATGTTGATTTCCAAGAACTATCCTCTTTGAGCTGTATGCCTGCTCCCGTGCAAGTTCTGTCCACCCTTGTGTTATTAGCCACAGAAACTTTTCAACATGAATTTGCTGATCGATCAGGTATTTCACAATCATTACTGAGTCGTGTCATGCCAGCTGCATGGGATGTTATTATCCACTTGTCATCCAGATAGATAAGATTTCCTTACACTGTGTTTGAACTGGCAAACATGAGAGCGCAATTTGCAGCAACATCCGGTTTTCCAAATGAAATCAGAGTGGTCAACTGTACACACATTGCAATTGCAATGGCACTGGACAATTTTCATCAGCCAGGGATGAATCACCAAATTAATGAGCTGTCATTGCACAATCTATAGCAGGAGAGCCTATAAAAATGGCAGCGCCATATAGTCGTTACTGCTTTTTTCAATTATTGAAGCAAAAGTCAAGTAGTCCTTTTAAGGATAGTGAGTCACCTCAAAGAGCCATGTAAAGAGCACAGAATCGATCCATTGTGGTGCTCAGTGCAGATGCTACACTACAAAGATTTCTTTAAAGAATGAATTTGCTTATGAAAATAGAAAATATTTCCACTTTCTTAATGTGCTTCTCTATAACCCACAGAAAGTCTTTTTCATTGTGCAAGCATGTAACGTGCTGCATAATGTGGCACATAGTAGAGCCCTTATATTCCTTAGTTCATTGGCCACATCTCTTACAGCATCCACTATTGTATTTTGTGACTCCAGAACAGCATCCAACCAGCACATGGGCAGATGGTCTCCCCAGTGATTTCTGAGGCAGAGGTGTGTGCGCAGTCAGTGCCTGAAGATGTGCTTGGCACAACAGCACCATTACTGCCTGGAGTCATGTCCTTGGCATGTGAGTCAGCTTTTGTAATATTGCCTGAAACAGAAAAAACAGATGGTGGGCTGCAACTCACCTTTTCACATAGACTTTGATATATGTCAACTTATTTTTTCTTTTGGGCACTGTGTGACTTTCTGAACTTGAACTTCGAGTGTCTCTGCCATGCTTTATTACTCAATCAATTTCCTTTTGTTGCTAATACCACTGCTTAAGCTAACAAATAGTACATTTTTCCTTGATTCCACTTTGCTTTCACTGAAATGCTTCTTTTTTCCACATGCTTTTGCCATTGTCTTTTAACAATACACCGAAAGGAAGGGGCTATTTATATTGATTTGCATATTCAAATATTTGAATTTCAAAGAAGAGTCGGGGTCAAGCTGTAGGCACGTGCATGCATGTTAAAATTTACATTGATTGGGTTATTTAAAGGGAAAGTGTGTGGAACTCTGCTTACGCCAGTGGTTCTCAAACTTTCATATTTCACGTCGTCCCTTTTCTACCTGGAATAATTCTACACCCCCTGCATAATATAAGATAGATGAGAATAACCCATGATACAACCAACAAAGGTATGATACTCATGAGGTGTTGCAGTATCCTATCATTTTTACTTCCATAAGATTTGCATGTGCTCGGCTAACTTCAATGAAATATTTGCAATTTTTTTTTTTTTAAGTGCTTTAATAACTGTTAAAATGCCTTGTGTGGTTTTTGGTAGTAATTCTAATCCGGAAAACAAAGAATAAATTATTTATTCTTATTTAATTATTTTTTATGTAAAGGAATGATTAAATATGTTTTAATTTTTAAGAATCTAGTAAACGAGGACACCAATGAAGTCAATCTGCGTGAGACGAACGTATTTTCGTCCGACAAATATTATACCACTGTTAGTTGTATCATGAAAATAACCTAATATGCAGTAAATTATTTAACTGAATTTGGCAATATTGGCTACGCTGCCAATGTGGTGCAGTCGCGCCACATTATCACCTGATTCACTGTTACTCAAATGTTTGCGACACATGCCGATACATCTTGAACTTTCTGGATTGAAAATACGCGACTATAAAAGCAGCAGCAGTGGCGCCGCTCGTCAGTTAGTCATTAGATCTATGCCTTAAAAATGTTTTATTTTAATTTTAGTTATAATGCATTCGTTGTGATTATATGCTTGCAAATTTAATTTTGATGTGTTGTTCATTTATTCGACACCCCCCTTGTACAGCTTCAGTGCCCCCCTAGGGGGGTGCGCCCCACAGTTTGAGAACCGCTGGCTTACGCACAATTTTATGCAACTGAATTTTTTTGTGCACATGCACATTTCCAGTTCTGTCTCTATGCCATGTTTTAGTGTGAATTCTATACACAGCGTTATACATGAGGCCCCTGGAGATGCAAAAGGCAAAATTAGTGGTTTTTATTATTGTTAAGCAAAATCTACCCAATTTCCCTCACCTCCCACCTACCTCTATACGGAAGAAATATTGATCAGTCTTGAGGACTCAAACGGCATTTCTGTAATATATTAAAACATTTTTAAGTCCCTCCTTTTCAAAGATCCTAGCGTACAGTGGGAAAAGGATCTTTCACTCAACATCTCAGAAAAGGAATGGAAGGTAGCAATGCACAGAATTCATCTGGACTCCATATGCACAAAGCATGCAATTATTCAACTTAAAATTATATATTGAGCGCATCTCTCTCATTTAAAATTGTCCAAGATGTTTCCCAGGCAAGATCCAACCTGCAAACGTTGCAATCAAGTTCCAGCCTCATTGGGCCATATGTTTTGGGCCTGCACCAAATTAACATCATTTTGGACAAAATTTTTTAAATGCCTCTCAGACAGCCTTAGTGTCACAGTCACTCCTAACCCATTAACAACTGTGTTTGGTGTACTCCCAGATGGGCTTAAAGTGGAGAAGGACAAACAAACTGTGATTGCCTTTACTTCACTATTAGCACATTGACTTATCTTGCTCAACTGGAAGAATCCTAGCTCTCCTCTATTAAGTCAGTGGGTAACTGATGTTATATATTATCTAAAATTGGAAAAAATCTAATTCTCACTTAGAGGATCTGTACAAAACCTTTTCAAAACTTTGCAGAATCTGATAAAAAACATTTTATAATAAGCATTTAAACCGAGGAAGTGGACTCTCTCCCCTGTTTTTCGATTCTATTTTTATTTATTTATTTATTTACATTTTTTTACTATTATTAAAGTGCTACTCTGCTGACCTAGCTCTCCTCCTCATGGGTGGGGGTTAATTTGTTTCAAACCAGTTTTGGTAAACTTGACTTGCATGTATGGAATTTTTTTAATTTTAATATATATATATATAT
>JANRMT010062856.1:98504825-98535985 GCA_026402145.1 Polypterus bichir lapradei
ACCCTGTAGCTAGGATATAGCGGGTTGGATAATGGATGGATGGATATAGTCGTTGTAGGACAAAACAAGGGACAGAAATACCATGAAGTCAAAATAAAATAAAAACAGTAAACTAAAATGTCACCAAAAATTGGCTGCTAGTAGAAATCAAGCTCCTGAAAATGGAGGCATTGGTGGTAAAATAAAAATTATTGTAAAAAAATATAATGAATGACCAATGTAATTTCATATCATAAAATAAACAATAACAATATATCCATAATACCGCCAAAGAAATAGTGCTACACAAAAAATAAAAAATATTTTCAGGATTATAGAATACCATGGACCACAGATACCATATGCAAGGCAAAATGAAGATTTGAGATGTATGCATTGTGATGTATGGCCGGCTGTTCATCTCAGCCAATACCCCCATGCCGCCAGGTGGAGCCCTTCCTGCAGTATGGAGGTGCCCCGAAGACCAGCAGGACATCATGGACATTGGAGTCTTTATGCATAACCCTGCTGGATACCATGGGGGCCTCTAGGAGACGCTGCAGGGAGGAACGCCCCGGAAGTACATCCGAGTCACATGGACAAGGGGAATAACGTGCTTCTGGGGTGAAGAAAAGGACTTTTGATCTGACCCGGAAGTGATAAGAGATCACATGGACTGGGGATTGGAACACTTTTGGGTCAGGGAATATAAAAGGACTGTGGGAACTCCCAGACGGCGAGCTGAGCTGGGTGGAAGGGTGGCAACGTGTCTGGGAGTGGTGGAGAGTTTATTATTGTGTATTGTGATTGATTGTATGAGTATTGTGGAGAGGAGGGTACTTTGAGCACAGTGCAGAATAAATATAGTCTACTTTTGGACTTTTATCTGGTGTCTGGCATATTGGACAAGGGTTCAAGGGAGCGACAGCGCCCATTATCTGTCACAGCATATATTTTTAAGATCAGAAATGATGGTTACAATCAAGGAAATGATTTGTTGAAGGAATTTAATTCAATTACATGTAATAATTCCACTTAAATCAATTGAGTAATTCTAGCTGAGTTTATCGTGATTATACCAACGCTAGCCAGATGAGTTACTTTAACCACAGAGGAAGGAATAAGTTTAGTCTACTTTATTTGAGTTATTCAGACTTATTTTAAGTGAAAATTGTAAGCAAATTGTAATTATTTTGATTGCACACTCATTACATGATAATTTTCAGGCTGGAGTGGTGGCTCTGAGGTTAGGGTTGCTGGTTTAAATCCTGTAATATGCCAGAAGTGATTCCACTCCGTTGAGCCCTTGAGCAAGGCCATTAACCTGCAATTTTTCCATTCTGGGTGTGACATTAACCTGCATCCAGCCCTGCAAGTAGGTCCTCCAACTTGCAGGGAAAACCCAGGGACTGGTGGCAGGATTGGCAGCCACTGTAAAAAAACTTCACGCTCTTCCATTCCATGTGAACTAGTGTAGTGCTATGGTAATACTCACTGCACGACTGCACTTGGGTCCTAATTTGGGATCCTGAGGTGATTTGTCATATGGTGGGTGCATCAGTGCATGCTCCCAACCTGAGTAACAGTAACATACCCCAAAATGTTTTGTTTTTTTATACTTTAATGTTCCACATACTTGTTAATAAAGTGAGCAGCAATAATGTGCTTTTACACAACCAGGCCTGAAGCAGCCTCTTATTGAAGGATTCGTTCTTCATCAAGACAGAGATGGCAAACGGTCGTTCCTCTTCTTTGGCTTCTTTTATGTCCTTCTGGGATCACGTGCCTTGAAGGCGCACTCAGGCTTTCCTGGGTTGGGCTGGTTCCCAGTCACTTCAATTTTTCCTTCTGGGACATGTCCAGGGCAACAAACTGCTGGGTCCCAACTTAAAAAGAGAGCAGAACGGGCTCAGAAGTACCTCATGTTCTCAGATCTCATTTGGATTGTTCCTCAGCATGTTTCAGAAGAGGACACAAAGCATGCTGTGGTAACGTGCATTGCTTAGATATTACAAGATGACGAGCCTCAAACCAGTAGAAAGAAAAAATGTGTAAAGCTTTCTGTTTTAAAGATACTATAAAAACAAATGAGCACGATTAAAATGACACATACTGTACTTGCCAAACAAGAAGAAAAAAAATATTCCCAATGAATGCTTATTTTTTATATTTTTTGTGAAAGAGTGAAAAGGTGGCTGTGGTAGTTGTGGTTTTGTTGGATAAAAACAGTTAATGAAAGGATTTGATTCAAGAGGTTGGATGTGTAATGTGTTTTGAGCTTTCAGATGTCTTAAATGTAACAATTTCGGCTCTACATTTATAGCTCTGGAGAAATAAAAACAAGAGCTTTCAACTGCCTGGAAGAGTGAAATTGCCCAACCCGGAATTGGATAGCTCTCAGCTCACTTTAATAACATGAAATGAAAGATCTGTCAGTCTTAATGACTGTGAGCGGCAGTGTAGCCTTTGTACGTGTTGCCATATTTACATCAACAGTTAGTGCTTTACAGCTGTCTGACATGATCTGAATGAGTTATTTAGATTTTGCAGGTTGCTTTAGAATTTTCACTATGATATATTTGGTAAGGCAGCTTTAAGTGAAAAATTACCAAAGTGCACTTGTGTTAAATCTGTAAAGGCAAAGGAAAACACAGAACACATGTCTGGTCTGGAATGCATAAGTATTTAGCATTTCTCTACTTTTTACTTAGCACTTAATGTTTTTCACCATAAAATCAAATCTATACATTGGCCAGTTTGTTTCTACTCAGACTGAAGAAGATTTCGCACATGTTTCCCATCTTTCTTGATTTTTCTACTCTCTAGACAATTCTGTGTTTTGGCATCCCATTGCTTTCACATGTCACCATTTCATTGGAAGTCAGATATAAACAGAAAAGTTATCCATTTTTTAAGCGAAAAAGAAACATTCAAATGATTATTTTGGCTTTTTAGAAAAAAATGTTGCAATTTGCATTTTGGTGTTTAGGTTAGATGACATGCAAAACATTTCACTTGGCAACTGAAATTTGGCACATTCTTCTCATTAGGAAAAAAAATGTCTTTCCTTCAATCCACTAATATATGTCCAAGCTTCTATTTTCAATAGTTATATTTCATAACACTTCATTATTAGCATGGCATAGAGTCATGAGTTCAAATCCCATCCTGGGCACTCTCTCTGTGGAGTTTGCACATTCTGCATTTGTTCACTTTTATTTTCAACAAGTTTCCTCCTCAGTCCCAAACATGTACAGATCTATGAAGAGTCCTACTGTGTGGCTTGCTTTGTGTCTTGCATGGAATGATGCTACCAGAGGCTTTGCTCCCCAGTCCCCAGTGACCCAGCACTGGGATCAGCAGATTCAGAAGATGAATACATGTATAATATTTACATGAATTCAATTTGGGTTCAGGTAAAATGTTACAACTCGTTCAATTCTATAACCACTTTTGGGGTCACAAATGTCCTTTAAAATTACCTTGGTATGGTGGTCCCTTGGCTACTGGTATGGTGGCCCCTGGATGAACTAAAACTTTTAGGTCTCTTCTAGTAATGGGGGTAGATTATCATGATGTCTTCTGGCCTGCCTGTTATATGCTGAGCCCTGCCACTTAATTATTTTACGTAACTGTTGCTCTATAATATCATGAGAGAATTCTACTGCCTTCTTCCAAGTCTTCCATGTCCTCTTTATCTTGGTGCATCCCCCCAACTCTTCTCTTTTTCCTTTGTAATTTTCACATCTCTTGTGTTTCTTTTTGTTGTGAATTGTTTTCCCTTCCCTTGTTAAGAATTCACCCTAAGGGGTGGAGCCTCCAGTTACTGCCATTTGCCCAGGTGTTGCTGGTGATTGTGGCAGCCACCTGTGCTCTAAGAAAAAGGGCTGATTCAAGCCTTAGTAATCACTGAGGCACTGTGTTTGTTGTGCCCACCGTATCAGTGGCCCTTTTCTGGAGACTGCAATTTGTAGCTTTCAGGTTTGCTTTTGAATTTTTGTTTTTAAATTAATTATTAATCATTTTGCTGTTTATTTATAAGGATAAGGTTATTTCACCATAATGCATCATTCTAAATTTTAATTGTTCAGTGAGCTGGCCTTGTTGTATTATCATATTCTAAGAAATTAGAATACATCTATATTTTTTTCCAAAACTTCAAATGCTGAAGTTTCCTTTAATTCTACAGAGCTAGTGCCTTTAATTGACTCTGGGTACTGACAGCACTGAATGTTAAATGGGAGCAGTGACTGCAGTGCTGTAATCAATTGTCAGCTCTTTTGTAAGAATGTTTCCTAAAGAGCAGACACAGGAAAATGAAATTAAATCATCACTCCCCTTTATCATTCAATGTTGTAAGGACCACTGTCTGCACTGCTCATTGCTGTTCATCAGCATTTGCATTGGATAAGGGGAGCAACCAATCCAGAAAAGGGTAAGCTAAAAAGAAAATGGCCAAAGAAATGTAAGCATTTAAATAGCTATGGCAAGGAATATAAATACTGTATTTATGAACCTTAGAAATATTTGTAGGCCAAATAATTGCATACAAATAGTATTAAAAGTAAGAATAATTATAGACATTATTGAGATAAAAACTTGCAGCTAATGGACTCTCCCAGGGCTTAACCTGAAAACCACTTCTCGGCACATTTCATTGGCATCCTCTGCAAAGGGAGGACTTATTGCCCTCTGGTGGCTCTTCTGCACTCCATGACAGTGTGGCCAGAGAAGTCAAATTGCCATTTTGAGTTTGCTTCCTTTCTGCATGGTTCAAGTGAATTTCCTCTGGCACTACAACAACAACAACAACAACATTTATTTATATAGCACGTTTTCATACAAAAAAATGTAGCTCGAAGTGCTTTACAAAATGAAGAATAGAAAAATAGAAGACACAATAAAAAATAAACATAAGTCAATATTAATTAACATAGAATGAGTAAGGTCCGATGGCCAGGGTGGACAGAAAAAACAAAAAAAAAACTCCAAGAGCTGGAGAAAAAAAATAAAATCTGTAGGGATTCCAGACCAAGAGACCGCCCAGTCCCCTCTGGGCAATCTACCTAACATAAATCAAACAGTCCTCTTTGTATTTAGGGTTTTCATGGAAGGACCTGATGATGATGGTCACGTAGACTTCTGGCCTTCAGTCCATCAATGTTGGTGCATCATGATGCTTTGAGTAGCAAAGAAACCGGAAAAAGAAACAGAAGAGAGAGTAGGGGTCAGTACGGATTTTGGAGCCACTATGAATAGTTATTATGATGAATTGAACATACAGAGTATCAGTATTAAGTTAAAGTGAAGTTATAAAAAGGCCATGTTAAAGTAGAGAGAGGCATGGCACTTGAAATGTGTCTTTGAAGCATAGACAGTACCGATAAACATTCACAGCAATGAATACATTTAGTGAAAGAAAAATAAAACGGAAAATTGTAATAAGGAGAGCAGCAAACAGTGAGGACAATGTTAAGCATTGGAAGGTGACAGCAACTAAAATATAACATTTAAATTAAAAAATGTATGAACTTTTAACATCTAATTTTTAGTTGTCACCTGAGACTGGAGAAAACCTTAAGGTCATGATAATTAGATCATTATTTAAAAATGTGGCTGGGCCCCACCTGGTAATTAAAGATCAATCTCCTCTTATTACTTGCAAATCAATGGAACTGACTTAAAGGGACAAATTAGAAATAAGCTATTTAGGGCAGGCAATTTAACAGACAGTTAGCAGGCATGGGAAATCCTGTTTTAATAAGATGTTAGGATTTTTAAAAGAAGCAGCAAAAATATTTCATAGCAACAGAATGTATCACATTAATTGCCATCTCACCCTTCAAAAGTCTTTGTTAACATAACTCACAAGAGTTTAATCAACAAAACACAAGTATGTGCAAATAAATGCTGAAGTGGATGAGAAACAGGAAACAATACGTTTGGGTGTCTGATTTTTTTTTTTATAGGAAACACCAAAGGTTCTAAAGTTCTTGGTTGAAACCCCATCCCAGGCAATGTTTGTGTGCATCTTGTATCTGGTCAGGTCAGGTTGGGGAGTATTTCAAATAATATATAACATCAGATACCCACTGACTTAAAAGAGGTGGGCTAGGATTAGACTACATGCTAATAGTGAAGTAAAGACAATTGCAGTTTGTATGTCCCTCTCCACTTTAAGCCCATCTGGGAGTTCACCAAACACAGCTGTTAGTGGGTTAGGAGGGATTGTGACGCCAGCTCTGTCTGAAAGGCATTTAAAGATTTTGGTCCAGAATGATGTTAATTTGGTATACGCCCAAAACATATGGCCTAGTGAAGCTGGAGCTTGATTGGAACGTTCGCAGGTTGGATTTGCCCTGGAAACATTTTGGACAATTTTAAGCGAGATATATGTGCTCGATCAAAACTTTAAAGTTGAATAATTGGAATGCGTTGAGCATATAGAGCTCAAGTGAATTCTGTGCGTGGCAATCAAATTGGTTTCTTGAACCTGACAATGAGTTATCCGTACTCAAATGTCCTCCACAGTCACCAGATCTCAATCCAATTAGCACCTTTGGGATGTCGTGGAACAGGAAATTCACATCATGGATATGCAGCTGACAAATCTGCAGCAGTTGTGTGATGCTATCATGTAAATATGGACCAAAACCTCTGAAGAAAGTGTCCAACACCTTGTTGAATCTATCCCACGAAGAATTACGACAATTCTGAAGGCAAAAGGGGGTCCAACTTGGTACTCACAAATTGTTCCTAATAAAGTTTAAAGTGGCTGGTGAGTGTATGTAGTATGTCTCATCAGTCATATATACACATTTATAACTATTCACTCATTGCATAGTGGTCATTGTAGAGTCTATACATTGTTTCTGTGTTTGCATGGGATTTTTATCATAGTATTGCAGGCTTCCTTCCACATTACCTTTCAAAACTGTGAGTCTAATGTGAACTGGTGACACTAGAGTGGCATTATGAGGTGAAAGAAGTTGTATGTGTGTGTGAATGCGTAAGTGTGGTCTGGGATAGACTGGCACTCCATCCAAAGTTTAGTTACTACATTGTCTTCAGTGATTTGTGGATAGGCTCAAGGTGCTGAGACCCTGAAGTAGGTAAGCATGTACTGAAATTGGATGATTGGAAAACTATTGATGTATTTCAACTGCCTATTAGCATTGTGGCATATGTTTACCACATGGTATTTGTTGCAGGTTGAGATACAGCAATCCAAGAGTGATGGCATACAATAGACCACTTGAATATAGACATGCCAGCTGACACTGTAGTGAACATTTGTGAGTTAATATTGGACACTGCTGTAGATAGAGCCAAGGCATTCAATTACCTGTAACAGTTCACCACATGCTGTAAGGTATTGCTTCTGCACACAGTAAATACCAATTATTTCAGATTGATCAAAATAGTTCAAAGAAAGGGACAGAAAGTGCAAAGCGTACTTGAGCTTTTAGTTGGCCGGAAAACCCTCTTGGCCAAAAGGGAGGCCGCCTGGCCAAAGGTCGAAATTATCAAACCCCACCTCTCCCTTGGGTGTAAGGGGCTGCTGCTACACGAGTGGTGACGGAGCGGCAGAAATGATTGCACAAACTGCAAACAGATGTGAGAATGGTTTTGCCAGGTTTAAATAGTTAAGGTATAATTAATTGGCTGATTGATTATAGGTTGTTCTTCCTCTTGAACTTTCCTGGTAATGTCTGCTTTAATGGATAACTTTATTTGATTAATGTGGTACTCTTTAGTGACATTATGTACAAGTACAGTATAGAGTGAAAATTATATCTGACTGGTCTGTCCTGATTCTGCCTGGATGTGGTATCAGGTAGAAATCCCCTAATTTTCTAAACTACATTCCCTTTATTCTTTGGCACAAGTATCTGGCTTTTATCCAGGAAGTTGGAACAAGGAGAACAGATTGCTACACCAAAACAGGACAAAACTTTAAGACAGACTGACTTGGGAATAAAGAGAATTAGCTTTAAAAATGAAAAGAACAAAGTTTGGTGTTGAATGTAGGAGATCTAGACGATAATGGTTGAAAAAAGTATGTTATGTATTGTGAAAAATTGATTCAACTTTTAAAATTAAATTGTTGTCTGAATATTTGTGAAAACCTGAAGTATTTTCTCATGATCCTGTGAAACTAATGTATAGTGTATATCTACCCTGAAAGTATTCTTCTAGTCAAAACTTTATTCATTCATCTTATGAACATGCTTCTGTGGTGGGCTTGCGCCCTGCCTAGGGTTTGTTTCCTGCCTTGCGCCCTGTGTTGGCTGGGATTGGCTCCAGCAGACCCCCGTGACTCTGTAGTTAGGATATAGCGGGTTGGATAATGGATGGATGGACATGCTTTGTCCATGTATACATACACATCTTTGCAAAGAGACAGGAAACTGAAGAAGGTAAGAAAAAATGAAAATGCAATACAGACAACAATCGGGCCAGGAGCATTTTTTACACTTCTCATTGATTGACGGTTCAGAATAATGTTTTGTAACATACTAGGGACAAGTAATACGGTATTGATTAAACATTTTAAGCAGGCTGCCAGCATATGTCAAAAGTATAGTACATTCACCAGATTCCGTTTAAGTGTGTATTTTATTTATATGTTTGATTGTATGATTAGTAAGATTTACATTTTCCTATACCCATTATATCAATGTGTAATGGTTTTCTTTTTCATGGTTCATCATAAGCAAATACTTGACCTTAAAGTACAAATAATTTGCATTCATTCTTTTATTTATTAATTACCTAAAGTGACTTAATCCAGCACATGTTAATGGGGAGTTAATGCTAATCTAGGCAGCACAGGGTGCATGCTAAGGGCTAAAAAGGCGCTGGACTCTACACTAACACAAATCAAGACTCATTCACATCAGGCCAGCCAAGGAGAGCTAAATTACATCAGTACGCAGAATTTTGGGATATAAAAGGAAAATGGAACATCAAAAGAAAATCTACGTGATGTTGGTGTCAAGGGTCCTGGATCTGTAAGACAAAATAAGTAACAACAGTGCCACCATGCCACAAAATTGTATTAATCCTTCCAAATAATTCAAAATATATATTAAAAAAAAAAAAACTAAATTAACAATTATTGTCTCCTTTTTCTAAAACACGTAGCTAAACTGACTTGGTTTAGAAACGTAGCATATGACCTTTCGTCATTGTTTACTCTGTATTTACTTACTAAATATACATTTACATGGTATTTGCTTGAGCAAACACTGAGTTATGATGTTTTAAATAAACTTATTTACATATGTTGTCGAGTGGCGCAGTGGTAGCGCTGCTGCCTCACAGTTAGAATACCTGGGTTCGCTTCCCTGGTCCTCTCTGCGTGGAGTTTGCATGTTCTCCCCGTGTCTGCATCGGTTTCCTCCCACAGTCCAAAGACATGCAGGTTAAGTGGACTGGTGATTCTAAATTGGCCTTGGTGTGTCCTGTGGTGGGTTGGCACCCTACCCTGGATTGGTTCCTGTCTTGTGCCCTGTATTAGCTGGGATTGGCTCCAGCAGACCCCTGTGACCCTGTGTTCAGATTCAGCGGGTTGGAAAATGGATGGATGGACATATATTGTCAGACAAAATGGGACAAGACACTGTAAAATGATGGGGTGTTCCTGAGATTCTGACTTATTCGCCTGAATGAAAAAAAATCTGGAAAACAAAACACAGTTTAGCCAATCATGGCTGTCTTTTCAGATGTTTATTATAGAAGGGGTCTGAAACTGAATGCTGACTTCTGTTTATATAGACCCGATGCCAGAAGAGGCAGGATTTCCAGATACCTTCAGTGGTGCCTTCAGTGCTTCTCATAAAACTCCTTCTCCATCCAAGAGCTGGAAAAGGAAAAGCAGTTAGCACATGTGCTGTCTCACTACCCTAACTTTAATCTTTTCTACGTCATCATTCCCTGAACCCCCAACACACTCCTCAGCATGTGTGAGTGACAAAAGATATATATACAAACATATACATAAGCACGCACACACATATAATGGCTAAAAGATAATACATATGGCTCTGTGGATGTCTTGTACTGCCAAATATACAACCATAGTTTAATGTCTTGTGAAACAGCAATATGTAACCTAAAGGATATAATGTACCAAAATATGAGATCAGTATTTTAGAATAATGAAAAGTATAAGATTTAATGTTTAATTGTGTATGGCTTGATTTTCATCAATTCAGATTTTTTTAATACAAGACTTTTTTATTACAGATAGCGACAGCAGGCAGTAGGACACTAAATTCACTTTTATATTAAACTTAAATTGCGTGTGGTCTTCGGGACCAAAAACAACTCCCTAGCATTTATGCTATTTTGGTGAACTTGCAGAAGTGTCAGCTAAATGGGTCGGTGTAGGTCACATTTTGTTCGAGACGGATGTGTAGTCGAGTGCAGCTGTGGCACAAATTGAGTGAGACAGGCTGGAACCTGTCTCAGGCAAATGTATGGTAGCTCGCTGTGTGTACAATGTACAATGTACAATGTGCATGTACCACAAAGCTGAGTTTGTCTGCTTGGGTTAAATGAGAAGTAAGGTGCATGTATGCACCGTCTCACTAAGTGCAAGTCACACTTGTAAAAGCTTCTACGTCTTCCATAATAATTCACACCAACTCCCATGGCTGAAAAAATTTTAAAGTCCATGCATACGCCATCTAGTGGATGTGGTTGAGTGTGAGCAGAGCAGACTGATCCATACACGCACACACACACACACACACACACGCACACACACACACAGGTCTTTCATTTATATATGTCTAATTTAAGCATATATGTCAATTCTTATTTTACTGTAAAGAAAAGAGCTTATGAACTTGAAACATTCACCAGGAAAGCCTATCCAAAAGTAAACTTAAAGTTCACTGTCAAACACAGCGGGTGTTGTAATATTCACTTAACAGCAACATTAACCTAAAAATATGAATATTTTAGCTTTCAGCAGCATTATACAGAAATGACCCAAATGTCTCAAAGGAGAAGTAAAATTTTAAACATTAAAAATTTCCACACCGGCTTGCTATTTCTTTGTAGAATGTAGTAAAAAAACAGAACTGCAAGCAAAATATTTCATTTTAATTTAATGTTCAAATCCTGTGTATATATATATATTGTTCTTCCAGGTGTGAATATCAAATAATAATCTGGAGACTTGCCATTTTTTTTCCACATGAAATGATAAAATAATTTCCTTTAGAAAAAAAGTATTAGCACAAATTCCTGAACACAAACAAATTTCAGTTTATTGTGTACTATGCGTTTTAAGGAAAAGGTTTGATTCGGATGAATATCATTATAAGAAGCTTTTTTTTAAATCTCTGTTCATTATTCATGTATTATCAGCTTTACCGTTGTTTCTGTAATAAGTAATGGGTTTAGTGGACATCATGTGGGCCCCAGTTGGTGGTCAACAGTATGCTGGGATTTCTTTGAAATAGCCACCTTTCACATTATCTTATAATAGTTGAAAATTGTGCTTAATTTGGCATAGTGGCTTATGAGCTACCAAGGAGTAACACTCCAAATAAACATGATCTAATGGGCCTCCCATCTCTTTAAACAATGCTCTTGTATTAAAAGTTCTTCAAATGCCTATGCTATAGGATATCCTTAGCAGTATGTGGTTACCAGAATCTCAAGATTTGTTCTAAAGGCATTATGGTCAATCCTTGTGTCAAGGAGACCAAAAGCGCACTTAGTATTCCAGATGTTGCCTCACAAATGCATTACACAGATTAAGTATGACCTTTAATGACTTGTCTCTAGTATTCTTTTTTCTTTTTTAACTGTTTCCGCTTGCTGTCTGGATGTTGACAATGATGAGTCCTTAAGGACCGTCAATTCTTTTTCATATTTTGGTATTCCCAGCTTTAAAAAAACATCTTTGTGTACAAGATTCTTGGTGTGGAGCGCATGACACGATGATTTATTTAATGTGTTTGTTAACAAAATTGTTCTGCTAGGATGAGTCTCTGTTTTTATTTACTTCAAGATATTTCAATTTCAAGTACAAGTACAAATGTACTTGTATATTGCTTAACTGCATGTGTCCCACAGAGTAGCGCTGGTAGTATAATACAAACAGCAGACAATGAATATAAAATTGTGCAATAAATGCAACCACAGATGATATGTACTCAAGGAGCACTCTTGTAGTTGTCACTTTTAGTGGCTGTTAAGGAGTGTTAAGACTCAAAAGTAATAACTGCTTCTGAATCTAGTATTATCAGTGTCAATTGTCCTCTACTGTTTGTCAGATGAAAGGAGTAGGAAAGTGAATGTATGGGATAGTTGATTTCTTTACCAATATACATGACTTTATAAGGCAGTATATCTCAAACAGAAAAGACCTGGGAACAAGTTATATTATATGTGGACTTCTCCAGAGTATATAATTCTTGACAGCACCAAGCTGATATTGTGCTTTATGGGATGTTACACAAAATCCAATGTACAGCTTAGTAGATGGAGACATGTATGCTTTCTTTACATATCAGAGGAAATAAAGGTGTTTTTGAACCTTCTTGACTATACTTGATGTGTCATGCCCACAGGCTATCAGTGGTGATGTCTTCAATAAATTTAAAGCTGCAGACCCATTTGAGAGCATCATCTATGACGTACTTGAGAGTGTAGTCTGCCTGCTGCATCCTGGAACCAATGACCAGTTAAGGAAGAAAATCTTGTCCATCCACTACTAAGTCAAAAGGCAACCTCTTCATTGTAAGTTGTCCTGTCATTGTTGCTGACCAGACCTACAACAATGGTATCATCGTAAAAGTTTATGACGGAATCGGAGGTGTGGCTGGCCACACAGTCATTAATAAACAAGTAGAACAGTAGGGAACCTAAGTACATTATTCTGCAGGCTGTCTGTGTTGAAGATCAGTGTGGAGAAAGTGCTGTTAATATTTCACCTGTCCTGCTTCCATAGCATGACAGCAGTTTTGTGAGTGAGAGACTAGACCCAAGAGATGATGTAGACAGATCAGAATTTGAGCAGGAGTCTTAATAAGCAAGTCTAATTTTAAATAAACAAAGATCAGGATTTGTAGACAGATTCGTGGTCAAAGAACAGAATGTAAAGTCATATGCCATAAAAAATGAAAGAGGCAATGTTTAGTCAGAGGACAGGAAACATTGTTGAAATCCAGTAACTTAGAAACTAATAATAAAAAAGACAATAAAGGTTAGTTATTCAGGAATCCAATCTTGAATGATGAAGTTTAAAATGCTGACCATTAAAATGTCACATGTTTCATATTCCTGGTCATCAGGCCCAGCAACAGCATGACAACTGTTAACAAAATTATCCCTGAATAGTGATGCCCATAAGAGAAAAAAAAAAGCGCTGCTGGTTTTTAACACCTATTGTAAATTTCCATCTGGACTGGATGCCTTAGAGGCTTTAACTCCCTTAAAAATCCTCCTTACATAATTAATGGAAACAGAGGAGTAATCAAGTGGTTCTGCAGGCACTCGCATGGGAGGAGACAGGTTAGTGTGATCAACTCAGACGCAGAATGCATTAAGTTCATCTGTGAAAGAAAATTTGGATGACAAGGAGTTCTTACAATTACAGATCAACTTTTAGGATATCAATTGTTTATTATATTGACATCTTTTCATTCATTTTCTTCCGTTTATCCGAAGCCAGGTTGCAGGGGCAACAGTCTTAGCAGGGAGGCCTTTTACCCAGTAACACTTGCCAACTCATACCGTGGGACCCCAAGTCATTCCCAGGCCATCTGGGAGATGTTATTTTCCCAGCAGCTTTTGGGTCTTCCCTGGGGCTCCTCCCAGCTGGTTGGGCCTGTAAAACCTCCACAAGGAGGCATTAAGGAGGCACTGTATCAGATACCTGAACCACCTCAATTGGCTCCTCTCAATGCAGAGGCTCAGTGGCTCTACTCCAAGCCTCTTCCAGTGCTTCTCACTCTGTCTCTAAGGGAGAGCCCAGCCACCCTGCAGTGAAAGCTTGTTTTGGGCACTTGTGCCTGTGATCTCATTCTTTCAGTCATTACTAAATTCTCATGAGCATAGGTGAGGGTAGGATGCATATCAACTGGTAAATCAAAAGTTTTGCCTTCTGACTCAGCTCCTTTTTCACCACTATAGATCAGTACAGTGATAATAGCGCTCACCAACCCAATCTGCCTGTCGATCTCATCATCCCTTTTCTCTTCACTTGTGAACAAGACCCCGAAGAACTTAAACTCCTCCACTTGTGGCAGTAACCGACCTCCCAGTCAGCTAGGACAGTCCATGTTTTTCCTACTGGGGTCCATGGCCTCTGATTTAGAGGTGTTGAGCCTCATCCCTGCTCCTTCACATTCGGTCACAAATCGACCCAATACGTGCTGAAGTTCGCAGCCTGATGGAAGCCAACAGGATCATGTCATCTGTAAAATGCAATGATGCGATTCTAAGGCCCTGATCTGGATCTCTTCCCCTCCTTGGCTGTGCCTTGATATACTGTCCATGAAAATCACAAACAGGATAGGAGTCAAAGTACAACCCTGGTGGAGTGCCACATCCACTGGAAATGGTGCTGATGTACTTCTGATGATGTATGTGCAACACAGCTCTCACTGTGTTTATAAAGGGACCGAATAGGCCCTATTAGGGACCCCAGAACCCCATACTATCCCAGAAACCTCAATAGAATCCCTCGATGAGCATAGTCATACACCTCCTCTAAACTCATAATACACCTGTAGACTGATTGGGTGTACTCCCACACCCCCTCCAGAATCCTCATAAGCGTAAAGAGCTGGTCCACCATTCCATGGCCTGGACAGAATCCACATTCCTCCTCTTGGATGGATGGAGTCTCCTTTCTAGTGCCCAGGCATATGCTTTTCCTGGGAGGCTGAGGAGTGTGATCCCCTGATAGCTGGACCACATCCTCCAATCCCACTTTTTAAAAATGGGAACCGACACCCAGGTTGTCCACTCCAGAGGCACAGCTCCCGATGATCACGCAACACTGAAAAGACGTGTCAGCCATGACAGTCTAACAATGTCCAGAGCCTTTAGCATTTCTGGGCGGATGTCATCTCCACCCTCCTGGGGTCTTGCCACTAAGGAGTTGCTTAGCTACCTCAGTAAGTACCTTCAGGGAAATAGACATTGATCCTCTGAGAGCTTCTGGCTCTGCCTCCTCCACAGAGTGAGTGTTCATCTGGTTCAGAAGCTCTTCAAAGTGCTCCTTCCATCACCAGATAGCATCCCCAGTTTGGGTCAGCACTTCTCCACCCTTGCTGTGAACAGCTTTGGTGAATCCCTGCCTTCCCTTTCTGAGTCACCTGATGGTTTCCCAAAACCTCTTTGAGCCCGATCGATAGATGCTTTCCATGGTCTCTTTGAACTCCTCCCAAACCCATGTTTTTTCTTCCCTGATTGCCAAGTACGTAGCCCTCATGGCCTGTCAGTATTTCTCTGCCCTGCACGGAAGGCCTCCTTTTTCAGGGTGATGGCATCCTTCACCTCTGGTGTTCACAATTAGTCCTTGGGTGGCCACCTCAAGAGGCATCTATGACTTTCAGGCCACAGTTTTTTGCAGCTGCTTCGAAATGGAGGCTTTAAACAAGGCCCATTTGGACTCTATGTCCGCAGTGTCTCCGGGGATGCAAGAAAAGCTCCCCCAGACATTCCCATTCCACCCTAATTACTTAAACCTCTCCAATATTTATTTCATGTAATTTATGATGACATAAAACCGGTTAGTTACCACTAATCTTGCCCTTATATAAAATTTTAAATAAAATACATTAATATAATAAAGTGAAAGACAGTATATAAAAGTATATCTCAGTATGAATTAGACATTTAGAGTTACTTTACGTGAATTTAGGTACAATGACTAAACATCTCTCTTACAATGGTTCTATTATAAATGTATAATTTCACATTCATTGCTTCACATGTGACTTCTGTTGAATTATTTGCAGTGTAGCACTTCAGAAAATCCATTGGTCGATGTTATATATGTGATATGTACAATGACTGTTACTCTATGTTGAATTTAGAACGTCCTTGGTTCCATTTGTGCAGGGAAAAGGGGCTGGTCTAAATTGGATTTTTTTTTTTTATATGTATTATTTGTTTTTATTTTTGCACAAAGGAATTGTGATTTTGATGGACTTGCTAGTGTGATTTTTTTCACTGAATTTGCTTTCTTCAACTTTTTAATTAAATGAATATTAATTGTTATCACCTGTTTTAATACAGACTTGTCTCTTGTTGTACCATCCTGTCTCTGTCTTTCTCACTCCCCCTTGTTTATCCTAAGTATGACTGCTAGATGCCCCCTTTTTTAGAATGCTGTGAGGTATGTGGTGGGTATGGTGCACCACAGACAGTATTTGGAGAATGACAAAGATCTTGTTATTAAACAGAAGTAAACAAAGAATGGTGCAAACAGTGAAGGGAGATATATCATAACATCATCTAGCAGCCACTTATTCTTTGGTGAGTGGTTTGAGGAAAATTTAAAAGTCTGGATGCTGAATTAGAAGAGTGGGTTGAGTAGATTTTTAGGAAGCATTGGGGTGTAAATAGCTAGTGATGAAGAATATGTGGCTGAAAAACAGTGTAAGAAGTCTAGTTTGACAAAAGGATCACCCAGACAAAGATGTAATATTGCTTCAGTAATTGTATTTGGACACAAGTGGAGTTTTAAGGGATAGCAATAATCTACAAATGGAGCAAATAATATGTTTAAAAAGCAGAAGCAAAGTGGCAAGGAGCCACTTTTTCATGTAAGATAGTGAATCAAAAAGGAAGTTAGGTTTGCAAAATATGTGGCAAACTACCTACGACATACTAAATGGTAATTGCATGACAGATGCTGTAGACACTTTTTATTAATATTGTGATTGATAATAAAGCCTGCAAGATCACCTGAAAGAAGTATATGGAGGACAAATAGGTGTTGCTTGTGAAATAATAGTGCTGAAGAAGACAATTAAAGGCAATGCAGTGGGCTTTATTACAGAAGTGTTGGAAATTTTAAAAGATGCTGTACTATTTAGGGTTCAATTGCTATGAGACTTGTACAATATGGTTGCAATGGAGCAGAGGATTTCTGCACATTGACAAATGTGTTCTCATTCTGGTATGCAAAGAAAAATACCATCCACTGAAATGTGAGTCTTACTGAGTATTCAAGCAGTAAAATTAAGCTCAAGTTTAAATTTATAGTCTTGTGGTTGATAAAGTGGTTGTTAGAGCAAAGAATGAGGAACCAGGAGTCTGCGAAAAGAACGTAATACTCATTTTGAAACGACACCTGAAAAAGTATATTTTGAAAGACAAGAGGCATGTGCAGTTCTGGGGTGAACCTTTAATAATGCCCTGACAGTGGCTATTGAAAAAGTTGGTTGTACTTGAGTAGATGGTTTTTAGTGAGCTTGATGTGCCGTCTAGCACAAATAAGAATCAGGATGATAGATGACCAAACTAGTGGAAATGGTGCCTCACTACGAGTCTGCTGATTTTGCTGCTCGATGGGATAATGACAGGCCTGATATCTAGATCATGTGGAGAGATTACTTAAATATTAATGACTGTGTACAAAAGGGAAAAAGAGAAACACAGTTAAAGGGGGATTGTGATAAAGATCAAGGTCACAATTTGAGGTGATGGTGCATAGCAGGATGGGTTAATGGCTTAGTGCCATTTGACTGGTAGAGGTGCTGAAAGTAACCCTCATCTTGGTTGTGTCATTTCATAAATGATGAATTGATGTAAGGGGTAAGGAGCAGTCTATAAGAAGCAAGCACAACCTTTATTGAAAGTACATGATGGGGCTGTTTAGTAAGTAGCTAGCAAGGAAACAAAGTCAAATATCTCAGAAATTGCTAAAAGACCACTCTTTCCTTCATGGGTGTTTATGTCAATGTTGTATCATAGGGTTCCTCTCATTAGTTCTTTTAGAGTCACCAAAGACGGTTAATGCAGGGTGTTTTTCCATCCAGACAGGTGCATTTAAAAAATCTTTTTTCTTTGTAGCATTGTTTGATGGGTAACACGAGTTTGCAAATTCTGACTTAATGTGTTTTGTGAACCTGCAGAAAGCTTAATACTGTATCTTTCAAGTTAGCCGACCTGTGGTTATTGTATCCTCTCTTTGGAGATGAGCTTTGTTTCATTTGATTAGGACTACTGTTGCACAATAGAACAGTCAAGCAAATAAGAACTTCCAAAGCGGAAGGCATAATTTCCTCAAGGAACAGAATGACTTGTTCAACAGAGGTGAAAGAGGAGTGGAGGAACTGAAATAATTTGGTGTCTTGTTCATCCTGAGACTGACATACTGACCGTGTGAGCTAGGCCATAGGAAGAACTTCTCAATTTACATCCCCTATGGACATAAACTTTGAATACTGACTGAAAGAATGGCTGGATATTGGATATTGACCATAAGATTGTCATTAACTCTTTCACAACTAGCTTTGTATCTGAATGAAAACATTAGTCTGTTTACTGGCCTTTTAATTATCTCTGTATAGACATAACCCCTTTGGTTATTGCCATCTGAGTTTCAAAAGCCAGAAACAAATGTGCCCTTTGGATTTATTAAAGTTACTTGCAACTAAAAGTTATTAAGTGAGAGATAGGTCTACTCTGGATTGACCAGTTTCCATACACCATGTGCGTGGAAGATTAACTCTGGAAAAGACATAGACTTTTTCTAAGAAGTGCAAAATGCAACTAAGCAATCTTACCCATTCATTTTTAACCAGAAAACATTTATGTTTAAAATTAATATCATTTAAAAAAGCAGATGTTACAATTGTTCATGTGGCTCTCTTTTAAGACATCCAACAATCTACTCATTACATTTCATCATTTTGAAGGCTTTTGTGCTGGGGTTTGATTATAAGCCATGCATTATATGTAGATCCACAGTATTTGTTTCAGTCTCCAGCAAGAGATTCTCTGAGGGGAGAGCTGAGGAATGTAATTCATTTCCCTTTATGCGCTCCTTGCCAGGCTGGCTCCAGTGTATGCCATGTGATCAAATCCCGGTGGACGTTCTGTGGAAATCAAGTAATTAGCCAAATAAGGCAAAATATTAACACAGACTTCTCAAAGCACTGACATATTGCAGTTTGTTATGACACTTTCAGGCAGGGTAGAAAGTGACCAGCAGAGGTTGATGAAAAAGACTCAAGTTGCCAAACGTTATCAGAACAAATGTGTTTATGTTGCTTGAGAAGAAGGCAGAAAGAGGTACTCCAAGCTACTTTAACCCATATGAACTCTACTTTCACAGACGTATGACTGGAAGAAATCTTTTGCTATTTACTCTGCTGTTCCGACTTTCCATAAGAATCTTAAAATAATCATTTTTTATCAAAAACAAAGGAACGAAGACAAGTTACAGTAAAATCACAATACATGCAATACACATAGCAGTTTAATAAGAAAATGCTTGATGCTAATTTCTGTTAGATGGTTCTTTTTCATTTCAATACAACTGAGTCTATTTGAGAACCCGTGGAAATACTGCATACCTGGACAGCCACATTACCATCACATACTGCAACACAGCATTTCTATTTATTTAATTGTAGCATATACAATATACTTTTACCTTAAGAGTATATTTGCATTGTTTATTAAACAAATTTCACAGAATATGTAACAGGTTTGATAAAAGCACTCATAATAATTTGGGAGAATGTGGATCTTGTGCCTTAACCTTCACCTGCACTCATGAGGCAGACTCTCTGAGCAGAGTCACTTGTAGGAAATCTTCAACACAACCACAAAATAACTTTCCTTACTGATCTTCTCTTAATGCTTATGTTGGGCTGCACACATACTGCCAATTGCTATAAAGGAGATCACATTTTGTTAAAAAAAAAACAACCTTCATCACTGCTTTTTGGTATTTGCAGGTGATAACGCTACTAAACCCATCTAACAGTAAATAAGATTAATTTTATGTAAGAAATGAATCTTTAATGCACTGTGATTATCAAATATAAATCAATTTCAGCTCCTTAGTATAATGTTATAGCAGGGGGAAATTTTTATCAAAGGCTTCTTTCTGCCTTGTGCCCATTGATCCTAAGATAAAGCTTTTGCCTCATGCAGCATTGATTAGAAGAGATTTTTCAGGAGTATTTGTTTCCCAGAAGAATAAGAGGACTAATAATACCCCCATTCAGTATTTTCAGTAGTTTTTTTTTCTTTTTACTTTAATAGTGATGGATTGAAAATTTTAAATTGTATACTTCAGTTCACAGCCTTAGGTCACTTAGGAAAGTTTGTTTTTCCATGTCAGTCACTAAGTTCAAGACAAGTAGGGCTACGATCATGGCTACAAAGACAACAACGCACTAGAATACCTTCCTGATTATATTAGAGAATCCAATTTATTCTGTCTGTTTGGAATTAATTTCAGTCCTATGCTTACTCAGTCACTTGTTAATTCTTTTTTTTAATTTCTTTTATTTATCACTATACAAATGGTCATAAAATGTTCTTAAAATTACAAGTACAACTTGCTGATGTGTCATTTCAATGCAGTCTCATTTTACAGACAATGTATGTGAGACCACTATGACATTAGAAAAGGTGAATGAAGACCACTATGACACTACAAAGGGTGAAGGAAGATAAAGACACTTAGAAAAGGTGAGTGAAGAAAATAAATAGATATCTTTCAAATTGACATTCATGAAACTTGTTCCATTAAACACTTTCTTTTAGTTATTTTTATAACATTTCCCTCTTTTTAATTATATTGTTTGACTCACTAAGAAAAATATATTTAATTTTTGTGGGGCAGCATCCTGTAGTCATTAGTGATGCTGCTCCATTACTTCAGAATGCTAAGTTCGAATGCTAGCCTGGCCATCATCTTTGTGGAGATTTACAGTATGTATTCTGGCCATGTCATATGAGCTTTCCTCATGTACTTTGGTTTCCTCCACGCATCCTCAAAATATGCATGCAGAATTGAATGGCAAATGTATCTTGGTTCTGTATTAGTGGGTGAATGTAGCCTGCTAGGTATTATAGGCCTGTCCGGGGCTGGTGACTGCATTGGGGCAGATGATGCCAGGACAAACTGCCATAGTGAAAACAAACAGGTTTGAAAAATAAATAAGTTAATAGACCAATTAATTTAAAGATGAACATGTTAGGATAGTTGGTGACTCCATGTGCTATGTGATGAACTGGTGTCAACTCCAGGGCTGTTTCAGGGCTGTTTCTCACCTTGTGTCCAATGTTGCATGAATAGCCACTTGCTCCCTGTGATCCAGATATGGATAAATAGATTAGAAAAAGAACAGATGCTTAATAATAATAATAATAATAATAATAATTATTATTATTATTATTATTATTATTATTATTATTATTATTATTATTATTATAATACTGAATACAGAATGAACACTGATATCCATTATTTGACAGTGTGTTGATGGAAATGAATCACTTTAATGGCCTATGCTTGAAAAGGTACTTCTGCCGGCTACAAAGTAGTATGAAGCAATAGAAGTTGACTTTGTAGATTTATCAAGGAACCTCTTGATTTTGTGCAAAGAATTCAGAGGTGGACAACATGAAACATAAAACTGACTGATAGTACATTTATTTAAACTGAAAAGACTCCGCTCCTTTGCACTTTGAGGAAAGTACAGTAGCCCCAAAGTGCAAGAAGCAGAAAATTAAATCTGCTATAAAATTTCATCTATGAACTAAATAAGACAGACAAGGAGACATATCACCTCTTCAGCAGGCTGTGCTCTCAACAAAATTTGTGTGTATGCTCACAGAATGTAAAAAGACATTTGGTGAAGAGTCAGAACTGGACATAATACCTGTCATGTTGATTCCTAAAATCTTAATAATGTAAGCCATATTTATAGTGAAGGAAATGAATCTTTTAAGTATAAGCAGGCTGAGATTAAGAGGTGACCGGAATTTTCCTTTCAGTTATCAATACTTAGGTAGAGAGATAATTTTCATTCTATTTATCATATGTGTTTACAGAAATTAATAAAATTAGTAGGATGGAAACTAGCTGTTATGTTAAAATAAGCAGTTGTTATAAAGTTGTGTCATTAATTAATAAGGTATATCTTGCAAGTTGTTGTGATGTTATTTTCAACTGTTGTCATCTAGACAACTATATGTTACTGAGGGGTGTTTACCAGTAGTCATGCCATTCTGATGTCTGTAACCGTAAAGATATATAAACTCACAAGTATGTCTGGAAGATCAACTGAATTTCTAAAAACAAAACACTTTCTGTATTTAGCTACACACTTGAATCTCACAGTTATGACCTCATGCTTGTATTTGCTTTGGGGTTTCTCTCGAGTCTGCCTTTCTGGTTTCTGACTCGTGTCTGTTTTCCTTATCACGTGATTTCTTCGTCCTTTTCTGTCACTGACTGCCTTGCTGTCAGTACAGTAGCTCAACAGGTACAGAGAAGCATAGATGGAATGATTTTCTTCACAGAAGATTCAAGATACATGGACAAAGTCATCAAGTACCATAGTAGATGGTACCAGGTGACACAGAAATCGGAAAGTACTAACATGTGGAAAACCCTGTCTGTTGTATTAATACGACATTGACTTTTTATGAACTTCTTTTTAAACAGTCTGCAATATCGGTAATGACCTCGTGGGTATGGGTGGAAGGGTTTCTTAGTGTTAGTGCATTGCTCTTAGAACCAGTAGTATGCCACTTTTCCACCAATGGCTGAATTGTGTGCTTTGCAGGTGCACTTGCATCAGGATGCTGTTCCATGAATTACTCACATGTCCATTAGAAGGAGCCTGTATAAGCATGCAACTCTATATTCAAATTACACTTGCCTACTAACTAAACCTTGTCTTCTGTCCAACAAACAGTCAGATTAAAGAACTAAAACAGTGAAATAAAACATGTGCAGGGACTTCCCAGTAGCTCCACCTGGCTATCTTTGCTAGCGGTAAAACCCTGCCTTCTTACTGTGCACAAAGCTACGTTTTCATTAGAACAATTAGGACAATTTTGACATGAACAGGCCATTCAGGCCAACAATGTTCAACAATCTATCTATCCAATTTCTCCACAATATCAGCACATCACATCAAGATGTGAAGGTCTCTAAAGTCCTACTCTCTAGCACACTGCTTGGTAATGTGTACCATGTGTCTATGGTTTTCTGTGTGAAGAAAAACTTTGTAATGTCTATGTGAAATTTACCTTTAAAGAGTTTCCATCTGTGTCCCTGCATTTTTGTTGAAGAATTCATTTTAAAATAACAGCCAGGATGGATCCAATGTCCTAATTCCTTTCATAAGTTTAGAAACTTCAATCGTGTCACCTCTTAGTCTCTGTTTGCTTAAACTGAAAAGACTCAACTCCTTTAAACTTTCCTCATACGGTAAGTCATACCTGGTTATCCTGGTATCAGCCTAATCACTTTATTGTATACTTTTTCTAGTGCTGCTATGTTGTTTTGTAGCTCAGAGACTAAAATTGCATGCAGTACTTAAGATTAAGGCCTCATTAGTGTGTTACAAAGTTAAAACATAAGCGCCCTTAACTTGTACTGTACATATCGCGAGATATAACCTGACATTGTGTTAGCCTTCTTAATGGCTTCTGTACACTGTCTGGATGCAGACAGAAATGAGACCACCATACGTGCCATAGTATAGTTCTTTGGGGAACCTCAAAGCAAAACCTTTTGAAATTTTGAAAAGTTATACAAATGGAGGCTGATTAGCTATTTTGTCCTGAGTGGCCTGTTACCCCCACCCTTTGATTTCCAAACTCTCCACCAAAATATAAGCTTTATTATCCACATTCTAAAGATCTGGAAATGAACATATCCTATCTACAGCTAATGTTTTTATATTCTTTATTAATCCCTGAGGGGAAACTGTCTTTTCTCATGACCTTTGGAGGTCAGAGCACAGGGTCAGCCATTGGATAACTTCAGGCAGTAATGGGATTTGAACCATCAACCTTCTAGATACCAGCACAGATCCTTAGCTACAGAGCCAGAATTCCACCCTGAAAGCCTCTTTTTCCAAAGCAACTTACAAATTACTACAATTAATTTTTTTAAGTTCGTTTTATTAATAAAAAATGAAACAATGTTTTAAGAGATTATGCCATTCATTTAGATACTTATGAAATATATTGATTCAGGTATCAAAGGAGCGGAAGAGACAGAGAAAAGAAAATGTTTGATTGATTCATTTGTATTGCAATGCTGCAGAGTTGGATGGGAAAAGCAGCTGAGTGCTTGACACACAGTACAGTATGAAGGAGCAAACTGCCAAGATCACATGCGCCAAAATCCACTTCCCTCATCATTCATGACTCCTTTTCATGGCCTCACTCTGTTTGAGTAATAATGAAGTGCAGAAGGATTTTATTTTCTTAATACAGTTCAGAAAATCAGAAGTTAATCAGACTGTGCTAAGGCAGAAGGCCAGGATTATTCTGCTCCTTACTTTTTCCTTTTTATTGATCATTCTGAAACTTAAAAATATCCAATATCCTTCGTATACAGCAACCAGTTTAGTGATATAGTAGACAAGTTCAAATGTGCCATGACTGCTGGAATGTTTAACTGAGACCACTCTGCATAAAGCCGGCACTCCTTACTATCTTAAATTTATTATACTATTATATTATGCATTATAATATGAGCAACCAAAACAGGACACAAATTCTGTGTTCTAATAAAACTGAGATTCTGTTTTAAAATGGCCTTGTGAAAGCACAACTTCCATCCATCCGTCCATACATTCCTGAGCCTGCTTAATCCAGTTCAGGGGTGGGGTGGAGCCTGTCCTGGCAGTATCAGGTGCAAGGCTGTAACCTAACAGCACCCAGTAATACTGACTGTTCAGGGTGATGCAGCTACACTTAATCCATCAAAATCAAAGTTTAAAACATCAGCAAGATGTGAGGGGTGTTCCAGTCTCAAACTCTTGCCATAGCAGATGCTTATGTTTCCAATTGTTTTTTATTTCAGTTGCTAAAAAAAAGCTTCTGTCACTTCATTAATAAATCTTACTAAATTCTGGAATCAACATAAGAAGATCATTATTATAAACCACAAAGTCTATCTGCTCGTGTACAAGTGCCAAATAAAGTTTTGTCTACCACATGACATGCATTTGTTATTTTCTTCTGAAGTACACTCGTTGAGATAAGGAGCTGTTAGGGCTCTGCTGTTGTTTGGCAGCGATGAGGATAGCAAATGCTGCTTTAACTTTTATGTTATTCTGTTTGTGCTCCAACAATCACTTTGCTGCCCAGCTTGAGGTGGAGGCTCAGCTGTACTCCATGTCTGGATAACAAGTTTCCTGATATTTAAGTGTGATGTTTATTTTTATTTTATTTCATTCTTTTGCAATTATTCTTAAATGATGTATTTATCCAAGTTATTGTACAAATTATAACATAATTGTTTCAGTATTTGTACCATAAGAGGACTGTTGGTGAGATAGTTGTTAGTGCTGCAGCTATGCAGCTCCAGGAACCTGGATTATTAAATTCCAGGCCCTGTCAAGGACTGTACGGAGGTGTCATATTCTCCAGGTGTTTCTGTAAGATCAAACGTGAGTTTATCGCAGCAGCTTCATCAAGGATTTAGGGAAAGATGGAAGAGTTCACTGGTGTAAAGGAAGAACAACTAAAGGAACTTATTTTTTTGGTGCACTGGCATAAATGTGGAAAGCACTTACCACCATCATATCTGTTTGTCCACATGAAAGAGCTGGTCTCCCAACTGGCAGCTTTCTTTGGTAAACATATTCTTTAATGGAATTTGTCAAGAAAGTACCAGTTTTGTTGAGATATCTCAGACAGAGTGTGCTTTAGACATTTTTGAAATCTGAAAACTTTCCACTTTAAAACATTGGCAGATTTCTGAAATTGTCAACCTTAAAACAGATAAACATTCTGTGCTACCTCAATTGCTAAAGTTAAGTTAACTGATCTTCATATGGCAGTACAAGTGAAAAATGCAATTAAGGAAAGTGTGGATGTGTAAGCCATTAGGAATACAGTTAACAACATGCTTAGTATTAATATTACACTAAAACAACCTCATGGCTGCAGCATCTGCAGATGATATTCCTCAATATTTCACTAGCACCACAAGCAATGGCCTGCTATCCATCAAGGTCTTTTGTAGCCAAAAATGTTAGTTTGAGACATTATCATGGATTCAAAGCCTCCATCAAGTTTTTTTTTTTTTTTCAAAAAATTAATTTTTAAGAAATAAGAATTACAATCTGCGGTGGTCTAGCGTCCTGCCTGGGGTTTGTTTCCTGCCTTGTGCCCTGTGTTGGCTGGGATTGGCTCCAGCAGACCCTCGTGACCCTGTAGTTAGGATATAGCAGGTTGGATAATGGATGGATGAATGGAAGAACCTCACAACCAGTAACTAATAATGTTTTTTACATCATTTTGGTTGTAATCTGCTGTCTATGAAAGTTATTGAACCATCACAAGTATGTTTCAGTTCCATTTTTAACTACATCATATTGTAAAATTCTCTTAGTAAACATGTATTTTATGTGTTTGACTAATACATGCAATCACATTTTACTATCACTGTTATTTATGAATCAGACTAAGATATCTCTCTAGTATATATAAAAATCCTGGGATGAGACAAGACTTTTTCAGAGAGATAATTTCAAGTCTTGCAAGACAAGACTTTGTGCCAAGGGATTTAACCAGTCCCGGGGCTAGAAATAAAAGACAAAGAGTAGATGACAAAGTAGAACTTCGTAAGAGTTCAAAAATGTTGGCGAGATATACATACAGAGCAGAATACAGATAATGAAAGTACTAAAATTTGAAAGTCTCAAAAATCTGATAGTAAAGATCGCATTAATGCAAACAAATGGAAATTATTACTCTGTGAAATAACGGAACAGCGCAAAGAGATCAAATATACAGAAATAGGTGATATGACAAAAGTATATACTTTAGATATTGTTCAGCTTTAAAGGTTAAGCTGGAGACTTGTGGATCGTTTAATTCGTTTTGCCATCAAGGAAAAGTAGTGTTTCTTCCAAATTAAGAGGCATATCTGCGAGAAATAAAAGATTTGTTATTTGGTGAAAGTGAACTTCACAAACACTACAGGCAAAATATCCGAATCTACAATAATCTGTTCGCGTTTGCATCAATCAATGCTCAAAATGTAGATTCACATGATTCAGGACCATACGTTATGAGAATCTATGGCCATCCAACAATTAAAGCTACTACAAGTTTAATTTCAAAAAACAACAATTTGGTCAGGTTTATATTTATGATCATGCAGAAGCGGTGCAACATCGAATTGAAAGAGTTAAACGATAGAACGTATTAGAAATTCTACAGCCAATAATGGATACAAATCCATAAGTCCAAAAGTATTGCACTTTACACGAAATTTATCTGAAAACCACACACAAGGAAGTTTTCTTGAATTTCTATATGAATCCGAAAGATCACGCTCACATATATAATAAACCAACATGTGATGAATGTCAGCGATAATAGTTTCGAAAGATGGAGATATCAAAGACAGAGTTATATTCATGTTTATCCAAAAGCACAGCACAATTCATCACAAGCGGGAGATCCGGGAAATGACTAGCGCGTAGGGCTATATACTCTACTGTGTATGCGTATATATACAGTGCATCTGGAAAGTATTCACAGCGCATCACTTTTTCCACATTTTGTTATGTTACAGCCTTATTCCAAAATTCCAAAATTCATTTTTTTCCTCAGAATTCTACACACAACACCCCATAATGACAACGTGAAAAAAGTTTACTTGAGGTTTGTGCAAATTTATTAAGGGAGGCAGCTAAAGGGCTTGAGTAAGGGCAGTTCCAAGTCATACCGGGATGTGGCAGAGTGCACTGACTCTTTTCTCCCTTTCCTGCAGACCATTCATGGGAGATTCCACCTGGCCCTCTTGATGTCACTTCCGGAAGACCGAGCCTATGGAAGAAGACCTTGCTGGCTCCGGCCCCTGTGATGTCACGTCCGGGCTCGAACCTATTGCTGAAGACCTTCATGAGCCCGACCCCTTTGATCTCACTTCCTGTCTTCCCCTTTAAAAGCCTCCACCTTTCCCTATTCCCTCAGTTCTGTTTTGGATTCGGTTTTGTGCACAGCAGTGCTGTCATTTAAAACTACAATTTGCAGCCAGGAAACGAAATATATATATATATATATACAGTGATCCCTCCTTGTTCGCAGGGGTTGCGTTCCAGAACCCCCTGCGAAAGGTGAAAATCTGTGAAGTAAAAATCATATGTTCATATGGTTATTTACATATATTTTAAGCCCTTTATAAACTCTCCCACACTCTTACTGTATAAACATTTCCCGCACAGTTATAAAGCATTATCCCTTTGTGTTCTCTTAGATATTAGGTAATATATATGCAGTAAAACCTAAATTTTATTTTGAAGATATCGAGCGTCTCCGATATCACATATGCTACAGCCATTACGATAGACAGGCCACCAGCAATAAATACGTACAATGCAAGAAAAAATGTATACAGTAAACTGTGTGTATAGTGACACTAAACGTATGTACATGTACTAAGTACTGTACATAGCAAATTAATTATGGTTACTCACCAACAATGACACAACGACTTGTCCGATAACGCTGAGTTTACTTTTACTGCACAACAAAGGAGAGCGTTACAGCTCTTCTAAAGGAGCCTCTTCAGGCGACTGTGTAGCACCGCCGTTGTTCTATTTTTCCAGCAGTCTTCAATCCAAATCCCTAAAGTAGATTCCATCCAGAATACTGCCTTATTACGTCCACTTACAACTTGTTTTGCGTCCTGGTTAAACGACACTGCAGCCGTAGATCTTATATTCTTTTCGTCCTTTTTAAATAAAAAGAATCGTGGACTCATTGATGCTGTAATGGTATCCTACAGCGGTGTAGCTGTTTCCTTCCTTAAACATATCCAAAACTTTTACCTTTTCGGCAATCGTTAGCATCTTCCGTTGGCACTTGGGCACTGCCCCTGAAGCAGTAGCAGGAGCAGATCATTTTGGAGCCAAAATGAAGGGCTTGACTATGCACAGAGATAAACACAAAAGAGCACAAAAGTTAACTCTTTACACAGCGAAACACGTTGATGCTGAATGAGCGAGACGAGACTTCCTGGTTAACGCAGTGGAATCGAAGTCGGCACTCCGTCGCTAAGCCAATCAGCACACAGGAACTTAACTCCGTGCTCTGATTGGGTAGCTTCTCAGCCTTCCGCCAATAGCGTCCCTTGTATGAAATAAACTGGAGAAACCAACTGAGGAAGCATGTAACAGAAGTAAAAAGACCCATTGTCCGCAGAAACCCGCGAAGCAGCGAAAAATCCGCATTATATATTTATATATACTTACATATAAAATCCGCAATAGAGTGAAGCCGTCTAACTTAAGGGTCTGAGTAATTGTAATAAAACATCTGACTAGGGGGTGGCGGAGTGTGCTGACTGTCTTTCCTAGTTCCCTACAAATCTTTCCCGGTGCCTCAGAAGACATCACATCCAGAGCCGGCCCCTTTGCTTACATCACTTCTGGTCCCAATGACATCACTTCTGGTTCAGGCCCTTTTGATGACATCATTTCCTCTACGGGCCTTTAAAGCCTCCATCTTTGTCTATTGTAATCAGTTTTGTGGTGGACTCTGTTCTATGCACACCATGCTTAAAAAACTTAAACTTTTTCAGCTGGGAAAACAATATACGAATGGCTGCCCCAAATCTTTATGATGTCTGTGTTGTATTATTGTCATCTATACTAATAAAAGGCAAAGCACTCACTGACTGACTGACTCACTCACTGACTCACTCACTCACTGACTCATCACTAATTTTCTAACTTCCCGTGTAGGTAGAAGGCTGAAATTTCGCAGGCTCATTCCTTACAGCTTACTTACAAAAGTTAAGCAGGTTTCATTTCGAAATTCTACACATAACGGTCATAACGGTCAACAACGTCCGCCATGTTGAACTTTCCTATTCATGGCCCCATCTTCATGAAATTTGGTAGGCGGCTTCCCTGCGCTAACCGAAACCAATGTACATACTTATTTCGGTGATATGACGCCACTGTCAGCCGCCATATTGAACTTTTCAACGTCACTAATTCTCCAACTTCCCGTGTAGGTGGAAGGCTGAAATTTGGAAGGCTCATTCCTTACGGCTTACTTACAAAAGTTAAGCAGGTTTCATTTCGAACTTCTACACGTAACGGTCATAACGGACGACAACGTCCGCCATGTTGAACTTTCTTATTTATGGCCCCATCTTCACAAAATTTGGTAGGCGGCTTCCCTGCACTAACCGAAACCAATGTACGTACTTATTTCGGTGGTATGATGCCACTGTCGGCTGCCATATTGAACTTTTCAATCAGTCTTTGTTACTTATGGGCCCATCTTGAAGAAATTTGGTACGCGGGTTCCCAACGCTAACTGAATCCTACTTACGTACATATATACATCCATAGCCAGCAGCTCGGTCACCATGTGAGGCAGCGTTGGGTCCCCCATCCCAACGCCTCCCACGTTGGCTGCCTGCCTATATAAGGCCGTCTGTCGCTCCGGTCTCTACATTCCCTTCCTTGCTTCGCCATGGGATTCACGTCTCCCTGCTGATAACTACAGCCTTTTTATTTAATCCACGGCTTCTCCGCTATTTTATTGTTCGTTTATTACGATTATAGTTATTGTGTAGGTATTTTAGACTTACTTTACATTGCTCAGGTACCCATTTCCTTTATCATTCCAACCATACCCCTATTAACATGTCTATCGAGGTGATCACCATCGATCAAAGAACTGTCACTTACCGAGTGGTTTCCATGCCCAGAGATGGCACCTGCCTTTTCCATTCTCTGTGTTACATATTGCACGGCCATATCAGGCTCACTCTTGATATGCGGAGGAACATTGTGTCTTATGTATTGAATGACTGGAACAGGATCAAGGTGTGGACTGATGACGGTTCAGGAGATAATTATATTACACAGGAGCACTATAAGAGTGAAATGCTTAAGCCCTTCACCTATGGTTCTGCATGTGAGTTGATGGCTGCCGCTGAATTGTTCGGTTGTCGA
>JANRMT010062856.1:98545860-98573099 GCA_026402145.1 Polypterus bichir lapradei
TAGATAGATAGATAGATAGATAGATAGATAGATAGATAGATAGATAGATAGATAGATAGATAGATAGATAGATAAGACTATTTAAATTTCTTGAAACTTGTATTTCAAAGTACACTGTTACAAATAATGGTGTTTTTCAGAACGATGCCATAGGAGGGGACATTTACACATGGCAAGGTACACCCCCTTCCCCGCACCTCCCCATGGGACCTGCTCTGGATAAGTGGGTTAAGAAAATGGATGGTTGGATAAATAGCTGATAACTGATTTGTGAAATACCAATGGGTTTGTGATTTTGAAAGAGCTCATACAATAAATCGGGCTAGGATTTTCATGATCTGTTAATATCCTGCTAGGTAGCCTGCTCTCATTACAGATTTGTCAACATATTAGGAACCTTTTTCAGAGCCCAAAGAACCACTTTCATATATGAAGAAGCCTTCCCAGAATTAAATGGTTCTTTGTCAAGCAATCGTTCTATGAAAGTAAAGTGCCATTAAAGAGCTGTTATTTTTAAGAGTGAAATACAACTAATGATTTCTAAAAATTATTTCCAGGTTTGCAATAATCTGTCCCTTGTGCCTTTCAAATACCAACATTTTGCTTCTTTCTTTGCTTTACATACAATTGGCTATGCATGTGGATGTCGTAGTGGCAGTGTTTAGTCCATGGGTTCTATGGCTGACCCCTAGCTATCTGACTGGCATTTACTCGTCTGGGTTTATTCAATTTATTTTCCCAATTCAAAAGACAAGTAAACATATTTAACTCGTGACTTTAAATAATTCACCATCCACCTATTAATCAGTGAATCTTGGGAAAAAAATGGCTTTCCCACCAGTTCTGTTCCTGCCTTTGGTCTGCTTATTTCGAAATTGTGTTTCACAATATGTATGACCTACTTTTTACCACGCTTTTGATCTCTAATGTGAATTTCAGCTGTTTTAACAATTACATTATTCCATCCAATCATCCATTATCCAACCCGCTATATCCTAACTACAGGGTCACGGGGGTCTGCTGGAGCCAATCCCAGCCAACACAGGGCGCAAGGCAGGAAAAAAACCCTGGGCAGAGTGCCAGCCCACCGCAGGGCACACACACACCAAGCACACACTTGGGACAATTTAGAATCGCCAATGCACCTAACCTGCATGGCTTTGGACTGTGGGAGGAAACCGGAGTACCCGGAGGTCATGGGGGCCAAAATACCCGGAGGAAACCAATGCAGACATGGGGAAAACATGCAAACTCCACGCAGGGCGGACGCGGGAAGCGAACCTGGGTCTCCTAACTGCGGGGCAGCAGCAACCCATCACATTATTCCGACTTTTTCTAATAATAATAATGAAGATTAATGGCCTCCATTAGTGAGGTGCTCCTTCGATGGCTCAGGTATTTCAGTCGCCTCTTAAGAAGCTGCAGCTCGCTTACTGTTGCCCGTTTTTTCTTGATTATATGTTGGCGGTCATCGTTATCATCACCCAGAACATGAAGCAAAAAGGCGAGCTCCGGTGAAGCGGAATCCTCACTTCGCGTAGACCGTGCAAAGCAGAGGGGGCGGCGGAGGGGAGGGGGGGGGGTCCATGCGTAATTACAACAGAGGGGGGACAATGAGATGAGGAGCGCATCTTCAATGCCGCTGTCCAGGCCTCTTCGCAGCAACTGGGGACAGGCGAATTGAGGGATGACACAGCGTGACACTGGAGACTCGGGGGTCCTGCAACGTATCTGAATATTATCCGTCAGAATGCAGCGGACACAATCTTGGGGTACTGCACAAAGGTATGGAAAGCCAGTGAATAACGCCGCAGTTCTTGATCCGAAAAGCTTCCTGTGATTGCTTAATCTTATGTTACATATTTTTGTTACCTGGACTTCATAAGATTCATTTTCATCATCTTTGATTTGTACATCTACATTTAATTAATATTCGTGTATTTGTGCTTCTGATAATTACGAATTTCAACCTGCCTCTTGGCATGGATTGCATGTGGACTGCCCGCGGTCCTAGCGCCTGAGAATTTTGAATACCGTGCCTGCACTATACCTAATAATTCAAGTGTGTCAAGACGATTTCAAGTAGCCAGCTTCGTTTACACTCGAGGTACAGGTGACTTATTTAATGTGACATTCCCAGCCCCTTGCTTATGTATCCAAACATCGACCCATTTTATACGGGGCTTAAACATATCTCACATAAATTATATAATATTGTGTCGATCTCGCTAAAGCACAGCAGAGACTGTGGATATGGCTTTCTAAAATTGCACGTTCAATAAAACTGCAAAACGCTTACATCCCAGCAGAAAATATACCCAAAACATCAGATGTAAAATTACCCTGTCGTTTGATGGAAAATGATCGACATCTGAGAGTGGTAACCTTGCTGGCTCTTTTATCATCTTAATCCTACATGAATGCTTCTCCCTGGAGCTGCAGACGAGCCAGTAATGTTTTTTCTTTTTGTATTTGGCTTTGCTTTTTTGACGTCCTTAATCTTTAAATGTGCCGTTGCTTGAGCTCGTTATCAGCCACATAGCGCCATGTGCGCAGTGTTCTATTGTCAGGTAGAAGCGCAGACCCCTCTAGGTAAGGCAGCGCGCCTTGCTTGGAGAGACTCCACATGCAGCTCTTAGATTCAACTGGAAAGCTCCCAGTGTCTCTCATACAGCAACCTTGAATACGGACAAAGCAGTCTGCATTTATAAGTGTGAAATTTCCGTTAATATGCATAAAGTGCCCCGTGATGGTGCTTACTGTTAAAGGTTGGTTAATAACGAGCTGTAGGAACATCTTTTTCCTTAAGACCTGTTTATCTGTTTTTTATTTTCTGTGTCTCTAAACTAAGCCAGTGTGCGTTTGTGAGGATGTTCATCGGAAGCTGTGTCCTGTAATGAACTTCCTGCATGCAGTGCCACAGGCTCATTTCCTCCTTGCATCTGTGGCCAGGATGGGCACTACTTCTGGGGATCTAGATGGCAGATTGGACAGTTCTGGCTGAATAGAATAGTTGATGGATCATTTGTCATATCCTGTATTACATATTGGTTTTTTTTAAATGGAGTTATACAGCTCTCCATTATTTTTGAAGCAAAACATTTCCTTCAGGACAGTTGAGCAATACAATTTGTCAAGCATGATCTGGGCTGGACCTTTGGTCTTTTCCCAGTGTGCTCTGCCTTGTATACCTGCTAAACCGTGCCCAAACCTAAATCATGTCCAACCCTTCTCATCTATGTTACCTCAGAGAAGCAGTGGTTCTACAGCAGTGATCTACCATTTTGTTGAGCTCTTTACGCTGTCATGGTAATTGAGTCTAGCAGTTTCGCAGAGGATTATCATATAGGCAGCTTGTACCTATTATGCTGTTCTTTCAATCACTACCCAGAGACCAGGAGCTGAGAATGGGGATGTAGACTGACTGGAAAGAGTAGACGTTTTGTCCAAGGACTTACCTTGTCTTCATTACCATTACAACATCTGCAAAACTGCTACTACTGCATGATCATCTCTGCCGTCACTCATGAACAAAACCCCAAGGTCCCTGTGCTCCTCCACATCGGGCAGCTGCCTACCCTTTACCTACAGGGAAGATGCCACTCTTTTCCTGAAGCTAAATATGGCATTAGGTTTGGAGGTACTAATTCCTCAAAAATATGCTTGATAAAAATATTTCCTTATGTAATTCTCGTATTTCACTGATATCTTCTTTATGTCTCTGCTGTACTTTCATACCTTTGTGTGTTCTCTCTGATTCTTCCAGTTCCCTCTGTGACACTTACAATATCTAAATCCTTCTTTTCTAAGATGGCTGATTTCCTCATCTGCGGTCTTGATCTTCATCCATCCTTTTATACAGCCAATAGCCAATTTCAATCTATTTTTCCCCACTTTCTTATAGCCTATTCTCTTTCCTTTCCTTGTTGTTTGTATTTTATATGGATGTCATAGTGCTTGGTGCTACTACCTCCCAGCTCCAGGATCCAAATTCAAACCCAGTCACATTCTCTCATAAGTTTGTATGCCCTCTCCAGATCTCTGTGGGCTTTCTCTGGTGTCTTCCCATATCTGTAACACATGGATGTTAAGACAATTAACACTTCTATATTGATTAATTGTGAGCATAGGTGTGTGACTGAGTGTTCCCTATTATGGCCTGGAACCGACTGTAGTTCTGTGTTTGTAACGCATAGAGTTTCTGTGAGAGGCTCCAACTTCTAAGGCTGTGTATCATTGTGATAAATGAATACAAAATACTTAATGTCAGTGTCTAAATGTAGGGGCATATAAATGCATAACACACAAATTCATCTATACAGTTCTTGGCTTACTGCCTCCACTAACTCGATTCAGTTAAATGCAATGTTTCTCATGAAGTACATTTCTACATATAAGCTCTATGTGATACTCTATATAATTACATACTGTATACAGTATGGCAAAAAAATCAACAGAAAATGATATAAAACAGAAACACAAACATAATGTTGGATAAAAGAAAAGAATCAAGAAATCATGGCAACATCACATCATTCTGCACTGTAGCCTTCTTTTCCATGCCATTACAAAATGCATTGTCTCAGCTTGGATTCCTGGAGGTAAACCTCTCAATACATCATGACTGTCTGTTACATCTTTAAGTATCTCTTTTCTTTATTCAATTTCATCCAATGTTTAAAGAGTCTGAAAGCGCCAAAGTATTAGACAACCAGTTTTTATATTAACTACATGGAATTTACCTTTGTAAAAGATCATATTTATTGTGTCCATTCTGTCACAAAAGAGTGGCATGTTTATCATCTTTCAAATGCCAAGTATTCCCTAAAGATTACCTCAAACATCTGTAGTGCACAAAGACTCTGCTTGACATGATGTATGTCTAAAAGTTTCCTTTACCATCTTCTTGCTGAACTGTCATTGCTTAATTCCTAATACTACTGTATCTTTGTTTTATAGTAAAGCTTTTTTTATTTATTTTGCATATTTTACTCCATTCTTCTTCTTTCCTCTTTTCATTGTCTTTCCAAGCAGTTTTTCTGCTATATAGCTCCAGTTCCATCCCAAATTATTGCTTTCAGTTGCATGCCTACTGTACTAACCACATTCTACCCTTCCTTTTGAGGAGCATGTGTCCCGTGATGTTAAAAAATTTGGTGGTTTACATTGATCTTACTCAAAAGGTAGATAAATGAATAGATATTTGCAGGTTACGAAGTCTGTGTACTTTTGGCTTTTAAATTCCTCAAGGAATTACATCTGTTTATCTTTCATCTTCATTATGGTTTACAGTTTTGCGTTTCCTGCTACCACTGGAATTAGGTACCAAAACCCTTTGTTGCTTCCCACCTTGAACCTTTAACTTTTGATCCAAGGCTTTGTTCAAGTAATGCAGTGTAGAATTAGCTAGGAGGCAAATGGAACTGTCTCTTCTTAGTAGGATCCAGAATAAACACTGAATATGCCTGGTAATACCATATGTACTAGCTGTTTGGGAGTTTGTCAATCGTGTCTACATGTGCCATGAAGACTTTAAGAATGTATCATATGTTACAGCTATATAAGATTTCTGGATTCTGCTCCATGCTATTGGTTTCCTGTATGCGTGGAGGATAGCTATGTTTTCATACTTTGTGTTAAGTCAAATCCGTTCAAAGATGGGGTAGAACTCTACCAAGGGTGTCTCATCTCCTGTCTGTGATTTTCATGAACAGAATAGCAAGGCAAAGAATGAGACCAAGGACAGAAGTCTGTCAGACTTACCAAGATTAAAATATGAAGCATCTCACAATTTATTTAAGAACTGTTTGTGAAGAAGTATGATAGTGAAAGATTCCACTGGAATTCCAAAATCATTCAAGCCATATGTTACAATTGTGGATTGGACGTACATGTGACATCCTTAAGAGCTAGTACCATAATCCCAACTACCCTCTCTCAAGGAAGAATTATAGTGGTGCATCCTCATGCTTCTCCTACAATTCTGGGTAGAAATGGCTTTGAATATGAAATCTTGTCCTAGCAGTCAGTACTCACAACAAGTTATCATAGATGAGGATGGGAAAATAATTTGAAGGAAAGAACCTAGTCTAAAAGCTCTTCATGTCACTTTCTATATGTTTTGTGCTGCTGTAATGGTGATCACATACAAGTCATGCTTTTTTGACCACTCACCTCTCTCTTGAATGCAATTGGCTATGTTTTTAAACATTCAGAATAATTTTCTCCATAAACTAGGAGGCCCTGCCCCGTGCTTGCTTCACTCGCCAACGCCTGTGTGGGCGCTACACACTAGCCACTCCACGGCTCTGTTGCTCGTGTATGGGGAAGCGGATGTACAATTTAAACACATTGTTATTTTCATGGGAATTGTTACATATGCATAATAGAACCATTTTAAATTACAGCGAGTAATCAACCATAGTAAAAAACAGTAAAACGCAATAAATTGAAAGAAAATTACGTTTCATGTTGCATTAGAGGTATTCGTTGCGTTATAAGTTTTCGTTCTGTTTGGCTTTGAAATTAACACACAAATACTTTTTAAACTTACACTTTTACCGTAAAACTTCAGTAAAAACAATATTTGGAATTAACTTTTCGACAATATTGCAATGAATTTTGATTCCATGTTTGGACTTACATCGTGACAATGCAATGTATAACTGCCCGTGAGTGAAAATTGTTTCCTTCTCTCTAATAAATAAACTGACTTTTTCCCTGTTTGTCCCTGTGATTTGTTAATTGTCATAGCAACAGCTATTCTAAAGGGAAACTGTAAACGTTTTAATACAAATGGCATATCAAGATCTTCTTTGGTGTTTAATGTTATCCGCAGAAGATGTACTACAGTTCCTTTCTTGTCACCAGTTAAAATTTTACATGTCAGAATTTTTTCGATCAATTTTGTATACAACTAATCTTGTCCTATTGCATAGCCCATCACTCAGACATAAATTACGCAATAACATTACGATACATCCTTCTTTCAACAGTAATTCAGCTGGTGGAAGACAGGACGATGTTAACGGTTGTAGATTTTCTATGAGATATTGTAAATTGATGTTTTCATCTTCCGCACCATCACCACCAACTGTTTCAGCATAGTCTATTGATACGCATTTAACCAATTTGCCGTGTAACCAATCGACAGTTTTTGCATTAGTTCGTTTGACTTCGTTTCTCGGTGCTAGGATTGCCCATGTACTCACTTCTTCTGTTGATAACCCTTTGGGATAAAATTCTTCAATGAGATTTGGACATAATAAGTCTTCTTTTATTGGGAACTTAAAGTGAGGAAAAATTTAAAAGAGCTGAGAGCACAGGAACTGTGTCTGACAAAAGCATTCACGATAATGAGAAGTGAGAGGACTGTGGGCATGGGCCATTAACCGGAAATGATTGAGAGGAGGGCTGGACTTGGCAAAATCTCTTGGCTATAGTCTTGTCTCGCAGGACTTGAAAAAATCTCTTGGCAATAGTCTTGTCTCAGGATTTTCTTTTAAATTAGAGAGACTTGTCTACAAATTTTTTTTCCAAGTGTTCATGTTTTCCACCATTGCAAAAATACATTATGTATGTTAGGATAACTGGTGGTTTTTAATTGACCCAGTGAAAGGTCAGAGAAAGGCGTAAACCACCAATGCTTGAGCAGCTTGTCGCTATTACCAGGTATATGTAATGAAATGTTTGCAGTTACAATGGGAAGTATGGGCCATATGAAAAACTGAGGATTCAACCAATAAGCCAGCTAACACCATACAATACTATCATGTGTGCAAAGCTACTAAAATGATAATGATAAATGAATCACAGGTTGACTCAGGCCATTGACACACAACATCTGTCAGTTTCAACTAGGCATCTGTGACGATGCAGGTTCACTCCATGCTCCCATTTTCCTTCTGGGAGCTCTTGAACCCTACACCATCGGTAATGGCACTGATGAGCTAGGCAGTGAGGCACAACAATGAAGCAAGGGGATGGTGCAAAAAGTGCCAAAGTGCTTTTATTTAAAACAACAAAACAGTGTTCAAATAAATAAGTGCAGTATATCAAAATAAGTCATTAAATAAATAATCCATTAAAACGAGTGAATTAGTGGAGGTTAAAATTCAATACAAAAATATCCTTTAAACCTGAGGTTAAAAAAATGGCATGAAGCAGTCTCTTTAAAAATTCTATAGCACAGTGCGACTTCTATGACCCTTACAACTCTCCTGCTTCTCCCTTCCGGGCCCCACAACAGGGAGTCGCCCAACCAGCAAAATGAAGCTCCCTCAATATAGGTCCGGTAGCCCTCTGATCCCTGGCTACGTTGTACTCCAGCTGGACCGAGACTTGGGTTCTTTCCACAGCGGCCAGGGCACTCACGCAGGGGCTTAACCAGCCAAAATGCCTCCACGACTGCTGCTGCCTTTCAACGGCCAGTCGTCTTCATCACCGGTCACTCCAGCTCCTTGGTCGCTCAGGTGGAGCGACCACTTCCTTCAGCCCAACCTAGTGTCGGCCTAACACTCTATCTCGGGGCTCTCCTTCCAGCTGCCTCTGCTACATCGAGCCTGCGCTTGTTCGCTCCCATTCTATCCTGCACCAGCTTTCCTCTATCTGCTTCCAGCCACCTTCCTCTCCTGCAACCTCCGTCCGTTTTTTTTTCTTCCTTTCTTTCTTTTTTTTTTTCTCCCCTGCTAGCCGCCTTGTGCTTCTATTTATCACGGGGACGTGGATCAGCTGTGGCAATCAGCAGCTCCCGGGAACAATTACGGATGCGGACGACTCCTCACCTGTGCACTTAAGTGAGAACCGCCCGCATCACGAATTCCTCAGGAACCATTCGGCCACACACACACACACCACGCCGCCTCGCTAAGCCGGCGATTATTTACTTTAAAAAGTGGCCTTTGGACATGAGCTGTGAACCCGCTACACCACAGCATCACGGATGACTTTTACATTATTGGCTAACAAAAGCAGCTTCATTCTCTCTATTGCAGTATAGTCAGTTGCTCTGAATACGTTATTAGAACTGGACACTGCTGCAAATTTCCTGTTTATGTTGGCAAAAGCATGTTATGTTTTATATATGTGGACACACGCACCATATGAAAACTGGATGTAGCACTTTGCTGGTTGTTTAAAGGCTTCAAGTATAACGGGCATAATGGAGGGAATCTTGGCTGAGATATTCTTGACCTGTCAGCCAGTTCCTTAAGAAGTGACAAAAGCCAATATAAACTGTCAAACAACCAAAAAAGTTATTTAGGGCAAATATGGAGCATTGACCCACATAAAAAGGAGCAAAAATACACTCTGTACATCACATTCACTACTTTTGAGATGTAATACGTTTGTACATTATAATAACCATCCATCCATTATCCAACCTGCTATATCCTAACTACAGGGTCGTGGGGGTCTGCTGGAGCCAATCCCAGCCAACACAGGGTGCAAGGCAGGAACAAATCCCTGGGCACACACACCCACATCCACACACCAAGCACACACACTAGGAACAATTTAGGATTGCCAATGCACCTAACCTGCATGTCTTTGGACTGTGGGAGGAAACCAGGGCACCCAGAGGAAACCCACGCAGACACGGGGAGAACATGCAAACTTCACGCAAACGAACCCGGGTCTCCTAACTGCGAGGCAGCAGCGCTACTGCTGCACCACCGACGGCTTAGTAATATGAATTATTATGCAAGCGAGTTGTCATTTAGCTGTTTTTATCTGCATTCCCCTTCTTGATCAAGGGTGTCGTCATTTCCCAGTTTCTCTGAAATGTTGCATATGCATGAGCCAGAATTGCCATAAATATATGCATGTTTCCCCATCATGTTTTCTTTTAGAAATCCTGACGTATGTGTGAAAAGTTGTGCACACACGTTTCAAGCCCTTTTTTGTGCAGATGCAAGCTTTTCAAATGAGGCCCTTGGTATTTTATAAGGTTACCCTAAATAGGTTCTTGTAAGCATCTTGTGAGCATGTGCTCTGTGTCTGGTGCTATAGTAAGCAATCATTTCATAACAAAACCTTAACATTTGGATATACCACATTTATAGTACTTTATCATCATTCAGATATTTACAGTTTTGTTTCAAATAAAGCAATGAAAACTGGAGTGGGACCTAATTTAATTCTGTTCTGCTGGTTTGAAAATCAGGCCTAGATGATAATAAAATTAGAAAAGTGGTTGCTTAGTGTTACTCGGTGGAATCTTCCTAGCCTGTCAATGGCTATTAGTCAGTCGGGCAGCCTGTCGTCACCCCCCTCCTTGCTTCTGATCTACAGAAATGAAATGGTTTAGCCCTGCTCAGCAATATTCTGGAATGTTTGTTTACCGACTGACTGCTTGCCTTTGCCAGTGCTCTTTAGTGCCCAGTAGAGTTTGTGTCAGCTAATGAATGGCATGTCTTCGATAGTTGCTGGGTTTGTACAGCTGCTCACACACAGCAGGAGGAATAACATGAGGAGAGAACAAAAAATGGCTCAAGGTAATTAGAGACTCAGTGCAAAACTAGGGCTAACCACATGGTACATTGGGCTTTAAAAGGCCAGCTTTTGAAAAAGTCTCATGATTCCTGTTATCACCACTATGACCGAAAGAAATGACTCCCTCTTCCAAGTGCCACAGACAGAAGTAGCTATGAGAAAGCGTTGCAAGTGGGACAGCTGCTCACTTTGTTTGAAGTGTTATTTTTTATATTAAATGTTGAAAATCATTTTCTTAGAGCAAATAATAAACTCATCTCCCCAGCATAACTCGGAACAACCCATCCTGTATGAGCTATCAGTACATCTAATGAGCCTCCCTTTCCATACTTTGACAGTACACCTCGATGACCTCTAGTCACCTTGGGTTTTTAGCAGGCAAGGTCACTCAGATTCATAACAGACCTTAGTTATGGGTTGGAGCCATTAATCACTGTGAAGGTGACATAAACCTGTGCAATATCTTCAGCTTCTCATCTCTAACCAAGGAGAAGGCAGCTGATCTGCTGGTGGCAGTGTCTTAAAACTTCCACGTCTGTGCTTTAAAATACAAGCATCCATCCATCTAGGCTTTTTTGTTCAATTTACAAAGGTCTTTGGGATCATTTTCATGTACACTGCTAAACTTGTTGTCTCCTGTGCATATGTAGTTAACATATTCCAACAGCATACATACTTTTCTGCAAAAAAAAAAAACATTCATGTTCAATTTCTGAACATGTTACTTATGAAATAGCATCCACACAGACCTATCTATCTGAGCAACACTGAGCACAAACAAGGATGGGGCACCAGTCCATTGTGGAACACACGCATATTCACTCAGATACAGTAGCTTTACTGAAATGAGTTGTGTGTGCAAACTGAAACTATGAAAGTGAACTCATAATTCACAAGTTTGCATGGCAACCAAAACCGGGATTGTTAAAATGAGGCACAAGGATAGAACCAATCAAGGATGGAACACCCATCCTTCACAAAGTGCATTTATGTACATTTAAACACATTCAGATTTGTGGCTTTGCAGATTTTACTGTACCTTTGAAAGCCTTTATTGTTAATTGAGCCTTACATACACGGTATTGTTGGGTAGTCTGTTAGTTATTGTCACTGTATGGTAAAACATTGCTTAACTCCACCTCAAGATTTTCTTTTGAAGTATCTTGTCTTATTCTGTAAATGCATATTTTTTTATTTTTTTATTTGCATTTATTTAGCTATTTTTTTTCAATAGTGTCTTACACTCTGATGTTCATAGAAACTACTATTCACAAATTTCTACAGTTACAGCGCTGGCAAATATAAAGCCTAAGGAACTGAAAAATCAGCTTTGTTCTTTAAAGAGAAACAATTAATCCAGTAAGTTACACTGTTTGTATTTATTACACCTTTAACATCTACTTGACCATCCACCCTGTAATAGCCAGTTGTGCTATGCTGTAGCAATGCTTGCTTTGTGAATGGCCTTGTGGAATGATTCCTGTTAAGGTCCATCCATCCATCCAACCAACCATGCATTCATTTATTTCCAAACCCACTTAATCCAGTTTAGTTTGTTTGGCAAATATCTTATAAAATAAAGGTTGGCTGATTAAAAAGGATCAACTACTGCAGTAGTTTTCAATTGCACTATTTAACTTTAACTCAAATTCCCACAAAGACTCACTGACCATATTGTGCTTTTTCCAGATTTTGTTGATGCTTTGAATTTAAAAGGCTAGCCTAAAATGCCTTGTCAGGTTAAATGCAATGCAGTCAGAAGAACGCCTAAATCCCAGAGGTTGCCAAATGAAGGCACTACCTGGATGCTATATGACAGAAGGAGATCCCAGAAAAGTTTCCATAAATAAGGGAGTGAGCTACACTGGCTAGTATGGGAATTCAGGGTCCACTATGATGTGGTACAACCTATACATGTGGTGGGTACCCAAGAAGAGCAATAGGCAGAGGAACAAGGACATCGTGGGTTAGTGTGTGCAATGCTTCCCTAGGACTACCATGCAAGTGACTCATAAGGGAACATCTCCTGGCTGATAGGAGGTGCACAGCTCCATTTCAAAAGGACTTGGTCGACACAGTGGGGTCTGATCAGATACCTTCATACTTTTGTGATATAAATCAAGGTGAAAGGAAAAGGACCAGAACCCTTGAAAGCAGTTAATGCAACAAATAAAAACTGAAATTAAGTTTTTTTAAGTAAATTTTGTAATTAAGAACAAACATGCCATAATGACCAGGAGTAACTGAAACACACGGAACTTCCAACAAAAAAGCTAACAGAACTTAATATATTTAACTGGAAGAAAAAGAGGCCAAGATATTTTTTTGAAAAAAAAGCAGTGACTTCTAAACTCCAGAAAAGGTTTAAGGAACTAAATTTAAATTGCTAGACAGGATAAATGATCTATTCTAAGAAAGGCTCTCTACAATAATTTTTAGATTTATAATTTAAGGGTAAACCCGATTATAAAGGAGTTTAAAAAAAACTCTCAATAATCTGAAATAAAATTTCCTTGAACAAACACTAATCCAAAAACTAAAATCTATAGAGCCAAAGCAGTAATTCTATTGAAAAGAAATAGTTTAACAATAACATTTACCTAAACATTCTCTCCATTATTTAGGGATGGACTGAATCAGACTGGAAAAACTCAAAGTCCCAGTGATTTGTGGTATTATTTTTGGTTTTGCTTATTTTTGTATCCATTTTTTCTAGTTCTTGTTTATTTTTTTATGTCACACTTGTTTCTCATGGCTTTGGCCAAATTGTTTATGATGATGCCGCCAAATGCTTCAGTGGTGTCACAGAATGTTGCATCATCATGCAAACCTTGTTTGAGAAAGTGGCGCATTACATCTGACATTATAGCACTGTGAAATCCAGCATTACAAAAAAAAAAATAATAAACCTTCATAATGTTAAACAGGGGTAAATCCAAAACTGTTTTGTATGGGGACCATTTTCTGCTCCATTTTCCATTAAAGTCCATTTTCGACTTTAATTTTGCCAGTTGGTTCAGTATGGCCTTCGTGTTTATTTGATCTCTGCTCATCTTTTTGACTTCATTTGTGCCTTGATTATTATCTCTTTCATCACCTGGTCATTATTTCTTTTCTTTCTGTGTGTCTTTCCACTGAAGTCATCCAAAACAATTAGACTGTAGTTCAAAGCAAATGGTTAAAGGTAAATAATAAACAAAAAAATAATCATAAATAAAAAAAATAAATTTAAGAAAGCAAATAATTTAAATTTAGACAAAAACAAATTAACAAAAAGATAAAAAAACACAATAATCAAAAAAGAAACCTAAACAAAAGGCAGAGAATGAGTGTCACTGTAGTCCTGACACTGTACTAGACTGGAAGGCTTGGGGCGATGTTACTTCTTTAAACAGGAAATACAGAGGCTGACTCAGTGACCAAGCCACTTAATGGCAATAGCAGACTGAGCAGGGCAAAGACGGAATTCTAGCCTGCTGTTTTTGCAGTAAAAGTAAGGCAGCCCCTCACCCTGGGTGTAATTCTTGAGATTAGGAATTAAATACATCTCATGGGCAAGGACAGATTACATCTAGATTTGGGAAGAAAAATTGTAATCCAACAAAGTACTGTATGGGTAATTGTAACCCAAAATGAATGCTTTGCTGCAGCAGAAAATGCGATGTTGTAACATATATGAAAAACTATCAAAAATTCCCAGTTTCTTATAGCACACTTTTCAATTCAGCGCCTTATCTTCTTTCTCCGTGCAGCCCCAGAATGAATAGCCAAAGCTGCCGCGGGGCACAGTTTCCAACAAGGGTACTCGGAATCAAAGTCTTTTTCACATAGCACTGCTACCGACCTGCAAGATGAAGAGAGACCAGAGTGGAGAATAAGAAACTGGTGTTCTGCCAAAATTGGCAAGGCAGATTTTTTTTTTTATTATGGAAAAGGACCATTTGATCAGAAAGGCAAAAATTGTAATTGTTAATGACAGTGAAAAATCAAAATCAGAAAGTCAAATGAATCTGAACCTAAACTTTAGCACTAATCCAACCCTAAAGTCCATTATTACAAGCAAAAGTCTTAGCCCTAAATAACATCACAAACACATGCACTCAGAAACATTTTTTGAATATATCCACAACCTTGGACAATGTGAAAGTACAGTTGTGCTTGAAAGTTTGTGAATCCTTTAGAATTTTCTATATTTCTGTATAAATATGACCTAAAACATCATCAGAAGAGAAACCAGTTAAACAAATGAGACAAAAATATTATACTTAGTCATTTATTTATTGAGGAAAATGATTGAATATTACATATTTGTGAGTGGCAAAAGTATGTGAACCTCTAGGATTAGCAGTTAGTTTGAAGGTGAAATTAGAGTCAGGTGTTTTCAATCAATGGGATGACAATCAGGTGTGAGTGGGCACCCTGTGTTATTTAAAGAACAGGGATCTATCAAAGTCTGCTCTTCACAACACAGCTTTGTGGAAGAGTATCATGGCACGAACAAAGGAGATTTCTGAGGACCGCAGAAAAAGAGTTGTTGATGCTCCTCAGGCTGGAAAAGGTTACAAAACCATCTCTAAAGAGTTTGGACTCCACCAATCCACAGTCAAACAGATTGTGTACAAATGGAGGAAAGTCAAGACCATTGTTACCCTCCCCAGGAGTGGTTGACTAACAAAGATCACTCCAAGAGCAAGGTGTGTAGAGAGCAAGGCGTGTAGTAGTTGGCGAGGTCAAAAAGGACCCCAGGGTAACTTCTAAGCAACTGAAGGCCTCTCTCACATTGGCTAATGTTCATGTTCGTGAGTCCACCATCAGGAGAACACTGAACAACAATGGTGTGCATGGCAGGGTTGCAAGGAGAAAGCCACTGCTCTCCAAAAAACAATTGCTTCTTGTCTGCAGTTTGCTAAAGATCACGTGGACAAACCAGAAGGCTATTGGAAGAATGTTTTGTGGACAGATGAGACCAAAATAGAACTTTTTGGTTTAAATGAAAAGCGTTATGTTTGGAGAAAGGAAAACACTGCATTCCAGCATAAGAACCTTATCCCGTCTGTGAAACATGGTGGTGGTAGTATTATGGTTTGGGCCTGTTTTGCTGCATCTGGGCCAGGACGGCTTGCCTTCATTGATGGAATAATGAATTCTAAATTATATCTGAAAATTCTAAAGGAAAATGTCAGGACATCTCTTCACGAACTGAATCTCAAGAGAAGGTGGGTCATGCAGCAACGCAACGACCCTATGCACACAAGTCGTTCTATCAAAGAATGGTTAAAGAAGAATAAAGTTAATGTTTTGGAATGGCCAAGTCAAAGTCCTGACCTTAATACATTCGAAATGTTGTGAAAGGACCTGAAGTGAGCAGTTAATGTGAGGAAACCCACCAACATCCCAGAGTTGAAGCTGTTCTGTATGGAGGAATGGGCTAAAATTCCTCCAAGCGGTGTGCAGGAATGATCAAAAGTTACCGGAAACGTTTAGTTGCAGTTATTGCTGCAAAGGGGGGTCACACCAGATACTGAAATAAAGGTTCACATACTTTTGCCACTCACAAATATGTAGGCTAATATTTGATCATTTTCCTTAATAAATAAATGACCAAGTATAATATTTTTGTCTCATTTGTTTAACTGGTTTCTCTTTATCTACTTTTAGGACTTGAGTGAAAATCTGATGATGTTTTAGGTCATATTTATGCAGAAATATAGAAAATTCTAAAGGGTTCACAAACTTTCAAGCACAACTGTATATGACACTGACCTAGGTATTGCTGCAGTAGTGTCTTCACATGTTGCATGTTTCTGGTTATCATATGGTAGCAACCAGGTTAGTAACCACAACAAAGTCTCTCAAAATGGTGGCAGCCATGGAGAAACAAACTGGCAGTGCACTAGTTTAAAAACAGGACATGAATAATGTTTAACTATATTGAAAGGAAAATAGAAGTACTAGATAAGCAGAGAATTGGTATATGTACAAATTACCTAACCCCAATTGCTGTCATGTCAAAAATGCAAAATTAAAAATAAAATAACAGTTAAAGATCTGCACAGTTATAATGCTGGGAAGGGAAAACTAAAGTATTTTTGTGCAATACTGTGAGGGTCAATTAGAGCAGCTTACCTATCATACAGTAATTAAGACCAAGTTCGAGTGTGTGTTTCTTGGGTTGTCTGTTTACTTGGTTACATGTATTTCTGCATATGTTCACTATGGCCCATAGTTCAATTTCTTTTATAAAATAATTTTTTTAATCTTTTTGCCTCCTTGGTATTATTATGGCTGTGGAAGGTGCCATGAGCTCCCCATCCAATCATAGTATTCTGCATTCTTGTGTTTACCACAAATGAGAACATTAAAACAATCTTGACAAGAACAGGCTATTCAGCCCAAAAAAGCTTGCCAGTCCTATCTTCTTAATTCTTCCAAATAACATCAAGTCTTGTTTTGAAAGTCTCTAAAGTCTTACTGTCTACCACACTACTTGGTAGCTTATTCCAAGTGTCTATCATTCTTTGTGCAAAGAAATAATTCCTGATGTTTGTGTGAAATTTACCCTTAAAAAGTTTCCAGATGTGTCCCTGTATTCTAGATTAACTCATTTTAAAATAACAGTCTTGATCCACTGCAGTAAGTCCCTTCATAATTTTAGACACTTTAATCGTGTCTCATTTTTATTACCTTTTGCTTAAAATGAAAAGGCTGAGCTCTTTTAATCTAATCTCTTTTAATTCTAATCTCATAATTCATCCCCTGTAGCCCTGGAATCAGCCTAGTCACTCTTCTCTGCACCGTTCCTAATGCTGCTATGTCCTTTTTGTAGCCTTGAGACCAAAACTGCACACAGTACTCCAGATGAGGCCTCAGCATTGCATTATAAAGCTTCAGCATAGCCTCCTTTGATTTGTACTCCACACATTGTGCTATATAACTTACCATTCTCTTCGCCTTCTTAGTGGTTTTCCCACTTGTAACATCAGAATTACAACTTTGTTTTGTTTAGAGCTTTTTTCCCCCAAAATTACTAAAAAAATGGCGCTCAGAAAGGTCTCCTTGACCCTTGCAATCACCTGCAAATATGCTATCATTTTATGTACAAAAATGAAGAGGTATAATGCTATTTTTGCATTGTTTATTTAATACATAATATCCTTTAATAAATAAAAATGGATTAACTGGACTTTGATGAGTGATCTGTGGTGTTGGTATAATTTTAAATAAATAAAGGTGCAGGACTCAAATCGGGTAGGGCTGTTTCCAGGCACGCTTCATTCCATGGTTGTTTGGGGTACCTGGCCAATCCTGCGACATACACTTTCGGAGGTGGGTGGATCAGTCAGATGGGGGTTGAAAGAAGGGATGATGGAGGCAGCAGACATGTAAGCAGTGTGCAGGTGGATGAGCCCCAAGGGAGCACAGGGCAGATGCTCAAGGGAGCTGAAGAGGGCTGCTCCAGCTGAACATGACCATAGCTGGAGTGTCCCAATCCTCGCAGCAGGCTCCCACCTAAGTCCAGGAGAGGCAGCAGGAGAACAGGGGGATGAGGTTCAGTTCAGATAGGGAGCCCAGTGGGGTGCCTGTGCCCAGCAGGGACACAAGTCTGGATAGCGGGGAGGCTGTGTCTGTCAACAGGATGTCTCCTTATGCTGAGAGATCTCTGCGGGAGACATCTGTTCTTAGAAGGAAGCCCCAGAGATTATACATTTTTGACTGTGCATTTTTAAAAGATTTTACTTGCCGCAGATTTTAACTTTGTTTATCTAGACATGTTTGAGATTTGTTTTGATTGATTGATTTAATAAAAGCACTGTTTACTTTATGCACCTACCCCTTGCTGTAAGTGTATGTCCTCATTTGCCTGACTCATCTTGATTATGAATATCTATGGCTGCAGGTTCAAGAGGCTGCCTGGAAGTTACAAGGGAGTGTGGAGCCAATGAATGTATGAATGTATACAGTATTAAATTTAACGAGACAGACAATGTTAAAGATTGGGGCTACAAAGAGGTCCCCAATTTCTTTGCCATAATCAGAAACATACTGTAAGTTGTCAAAGAGCAGTTGAAAAAACAGACCATACTTCAGGTGCCCATGTTAGTTGTTCCTCATGGGAGTGGTGTACAAAACGACAACCTCCTTCCTGTCCGTATATCATGAATGATCAGAACGGGCAGGACTGATTGACTGCCCAGCAGTGATGTCATCAATTGTTGTCCAAAATAACAAGGGAACTGGAGATGTGGTTATCAACTGATAGGGTTTATTCTCTCTGAACCTCTGTGTCTTCATAGCGACCTCCGCAAAACACTCACCCAGCTCGCATGTATAACAGCAGGTCAAGTCAATGTTTCTGTCCAGATGTCCAAGAAGATTTGTTTATACCACACATTATGTTATTTGTTCAGGGTTTTCTTGTTGTTTGTTTATTATTATTATTATTATTATTATTATTATTATTATTATTATTATTATGTTTCAGCCAGGGTTCCTTCTTTGACTGGTGTTGAAATTTGTTTTTTATGTCTTTTTTGCTCATGTTTGGTTCATTTGGTTATGTTAATATTTTTATTTATGATTATAATTTGCATTATTGTATGTTTTTATTAGTTTTGTGTATTGTTTAATTTTTGTATGTATCCATGCTTCTACTATGTTTCATGTGTATTTTGTGGGCAGTTCTTCAAGAGGTGGGGACTCTTGTCCATCACCATCACGGGTCTGTCTTCAACTCTATAAAACCTGAGTGAACATACAGTAAATTGTATTTATATGCTGGATTATAGTCAGCTCTCTTTTGATTATTTGAGTGTATTTATTTATTTGCTCTGTTTTTTGAACCTCTCTTTGGAAATGTGGATTTTAGATTTGCTTTCTATTGGATTGCCTATTTTTAAAGGCAAATCTTTCTGTGCCTTTTGTGCTCCTCAGAGCTTTTTTTCCTACAGAGCATTTTTGTGTTATAAACTTTTCATTTTATAAAAATGTCCGTTTGCCCCATTTTTATACAAGCCAAAGGTTGACAGACCCTTCCACTTGTGGGGTTTTTTAGTAACATTATTTGGGACTTTGTTTGGAGGAACTTCCTAGTTCACAACAAATGCCATGTATATATTATAGCAGTGGTTTCCAAACTCGGTCCTAGGGACCCACTGTAGCTGCAGGATTTTGCTCCAACCAGATTCACAATAAGTGATAATTGACAATAATTAATCTTATTTAGTTAGCTGGGTTTTTTTCCCCTCTGTTCCCATACCCTGCGTTAACAAAAACACAGCAGTATTTCTACATTATAAGACATTTAGAAATATTTCTATTTTTGCTATAGCTTTAAATGCTTAATTCGTTTTTGTTGTTTTCCTGTTATTTTTTCCCCTTATTTTGTGTAGTCTGCCCCCTTCATTGTAACTTAATAATGACAATTAACAACAAGCAAACAGACGCCCGGGCTAACAACACTAAATGATGAAAGACTGCTGCTGATTCAGCATTAGGCCTATTAATTAGTCAATAATGGAATGGTAGAATGGAAATAAGGATGAACATAAATAGAAAAAAAGTAAAAAAAAACTTAACTTTAACTAAATTGTTTTAACACACTTTTGTAATTTTTTGTAATTTCTTCATTGACCCCAAAACACAGAAACTGGGTAATAAGAGCTTACTTAATTAGGCTACATTAGTCCACTTAAAAACAGAAGTTGGTTGGAACAAAAAACTGCTGCCCCATGGGGTCCCCAGCACCAAGTCTGGGAACCACTGTATTATAGTCAAGCAAGAGCATACACAAATCCAAAATAAATGTTGGGGTGCCAACTGGTTTGCCCCTATTAATAATGGTGTTAGCTAGGCAACAAAGTAAACAGGCACATGTTGGCGCAAACTCAAGAATATAAAGATCAGGCTGTAAGGCCTCCAGAATAAAAGTTGAAGAGTGGTCAAGACTCAGGTTGGAGCTCCATCCAATGGTTGTCTCTTTCTCAAATGAGATACTACCTTTTGGGGATGGCTTGATCTTATAGTCCTAGGACAGGAAGGAATAGAGTCAGTTGCCCTCAGAGCTGTGGGAGGAAAAAGATACCATCAGCAACAGTGTCCCCTTGTGTCCTGGCATGGTAGCGCTTACCTTTGATGAGCCCAGAAGTTGACCCTTTCATATATATATATAGAGTGATGGAACTGGGGCCACTGCCACCTAGAGTCCTGGGGGAATAAATCATCTTCAGCGAGAGTTCTTCACTGTCCTTCCCAGTGTCAGGGAAGGTACCACATATATTTCTGGTCGGGACACCTTTGTATCTGCTTGGGGCTTCCTGCCCAGGTAGGGAATCTTCTCCTCTGCTTGGGATGTCTGTCCATCCATTCGGGCAGCCTTGTCTGGGTGCGACATCCTTTTCTCTCTTGCCCGGGATGCCTTTATATTCACTCTGGGCCTCCCATCCGGGTAAGGGATCCTCTTGACTCCTTGACGAAATGTCCATCCATCCCATGTGCCACCTACTATATATATAAATATATATTGTATTGACCCCTTAGAAATATATAGAGGAAAGGAACACAAAAATTCAAATGTCAGTTGAATTAATCTTGAAATTTATTTAAATAAAAACAAAACTCCAGCTAAAAACATGTCCACTATCATGGCCATGGGATGCACAATGTTTCTAGATCTAGTCCTTTGGTGGTACATCATGCTGTGGGGTATTAGTGTCACTCTGGCATTCATGACCGCCAGCATTGTGCATGTTCTCCAGCAATCAGGTATCCAGACCTTTCTTTTTACTGATCCACGTCACGAGTCCTGCTGTCTTGTAATCCAGATGGTCACACAGCTATGATTCCAATCTACTGCCAGCACCATGGTCCTGCTCACTGAGTCATGTTCTGTTCTTTTATGTCATACAGGAGAGATGCTGTGCCTCAGAGCTCTCAACACCAAAATTTGCATCCAGTAGTTTGCCGTTTCTTGCTTTTAGCTAATTGAATGATTTGAGTCCCAAAGGCTACTCCCCACCCTCAATTGGATTAAGTGGGTTTGAAAACGTTATGCTGTGCTATATGTCATATGGCCTCAACTGAGCATTCATTTTTTTTTTCTTCATCTGGCTAAAATCCTGTAGAGTGGAATCAAAAGACAAGTAACATGAATTGATTAACCAATTAAAGGGTGAAATGTTGGCTATTAAAAATATCTCAATATTTTCTCATGGAGTATTGAGAATCACAACATAATTAAAGGCTTCTTTGGATACCTACTCACACATATAATCATACATATCCATGTGTTCAGTTTTACATTTTTTAAAAATATAGATTTTTTTAGCTACAATCACAACAAAAATTAAAAGTATATTTGATCAGCTATAGCATTCAATTCTCTTTTTCTTAGTTACATGGCCATTGTTTTAACAAATAGTTACATAATATTATGATGCCAGTAGCAGTCATTACAAATGGTATTAGCAACAGAGAGAAAATTCAGCAGCTCAAAGAATTATAAAGTAGGTCTAAATTAAATTTTAATTTAGTAAAAAATGTGGAAATTTTAGTTTTCCATGTGCCCTTTAAAGAAGGAAGCCCTTTGATTTGCATTATGAAAACCTGAAACAATCAGGCATCGTGTGGGTGGAACTGTTATTAATAGAACTGCCATAGCAGAGTTGTGACATGTTTTAAAGTTCAGGTTAAACTAAAGTAGAAAATATATGCTTTACTTTTGAATACCCTCATCTTTTTATATAAAACACTACTGTAGCTGCCCATTTATCTGTCCAAGATTTTAAATCACCTGTAGCTCACAAACTGTTTGAGCTCTTGACCTGAAATGTGCTATACATACGAGGTGTGGCAGAAAAGTAATGAGACTGGCAACACTGCAAGCGATCTGGCAACGCTGCGCTGTTGTCCTTGATAGAGCACGTGTATCAGTACCCTCCCATAGCTCAGTGCGAGTTTCAACTCCTTCTGTTAACTACGTGATTTTTGTGACTGCTATTAGCGAAGTTGTGTTTTTGGTTGTGCGTCACGCAAAATGGAGCAGCGGAATTTGGAGCAACGTTGTGCCATTAAATTTTGTGTTAAGCTTGGAGAATCGGCAAGTGTGACGTTTGAAAAGTTAACACTTTGGCACAAATAATTTTTGGAAGGCAGAAAACACGTTGAAGATGAACACCGTTCAGGGAGGCCTTTAACTTTGAAAACCAATGAAAACATCGAACGTGTGAACACTCTTGTGAGATCAGACCGTCGTTTAACATTAAGAATGTTGAGTGAACAATGAAAGGCTCAGAAAAAGGGTCATTCGCGTCAGACCAGACATTGCAGACAAATGGATGCTCCATCATGACAACGCCCCATGTCACACTGCCCTCTCCATAACAGAATTTTTGACCTCAAAAGGCATTCCTGTGGTTCCCCAGCCCCCTTATTCACCTGACCTCAGTCCGTGTGATTTTTTCCTAAACTGAAAAATGTCCTCAAAGGACGTCATTTCGGGACTTTAGAAAACATCCAAAAGAGTGTAACGGACATGCTGAAGACCATACCGGTTGAAGACTTCCAGCGCTGCTACCAACAGTGGGAACAACGTCTCCATCGGTGTGTAGCTGCCCAAGGGAACTACTTTGAAGGGGATAACATTGATGTTTGAAAAAAATAAAAACTTTGGTAAATAAAAAATCAGTCTCATTACTTTTCTGCCACACCTTGTATACTACATGTTATCTACTATCTGCTTTCAGGGTGATGATTGACCTCCAAGGTTATTCCTCTTTTTATTTTTATTTTATTTCATTGTAGAATCAACTCTTGTCAGTGGCCAGCAGGGTGGCCGTGCGGCGCATGCATACGGGTGCCGTTCTCATCCCTACCAGCTTCGCCGTCACTTCCCCTACCTCTTCATATCTTAAATTATTCTTGAGGCAGATTGAAGAAGTGAAAAATTAAGGAAAACATACTAAGTAATTGCAACACAAACACTAACTTATGTTTTAACGCAAAAAGATACTGATGAAAGAAGAGAAGCGAGCCGCTAGAGTGGAGAAAAAATAGCTGCTCAGGAAGCAGCAAACGCATCAACCTCTGAGCAAATGAATGCTAAACAGAGACAAAGGAAGAGTATGAAAACTAGGAATGCTCAAGTCGAGTGTAAATCGTGCAGTGTGTTGTTACTGGTTTCATATATTTTAGAAAGGATTTTGAAAAAGCTACAAATCAAATCTCATTAATGCTTCCAACAGCAAAGGTTCCCTATCTTCCAATTAAATTTATAATCACATATGAAGTGAGGTACAGTGGCTCAGGCAGGGTGGGCAGTCCTGGTTCTTGAGGTTTCAAGGTTTTGTTTCTTTATTTAATGTCAGCCTTGTTGTTCACTGGATTTCTCACTTAAACAAACAGCTTGCTCTAGTTTGCTGATAACTGTCTCAGAAATTAATAAAATGGTACTTTTGTTTCTATTTGAAATTCAAGAAGACATTTACAACATATATAAATTATGCTTGATTAGCAATCTTTTCACTGCCTTCCTTTTTGTCGCATTATTTTAATTCACTTGCCTGTCAATAATGTTAAATTATTGGAACTGTAAGCAGGAAGCAATGATAAGAACATTCTATCAGTGATAATCCATTATATAAGGGGGTTCTCGGTATCCATTCAATGATGGAGCAATAGTTAAAAAAATGGACTGATATTGTGGCACAGTGGGTACCACTACTGCCTCACAAATTTAAGGCTTGACTCCTGATCTTGTCTAGGTGAAGTCATCCCATGAGGAATCTCACCCTTCTTCCATTATCATAAGATTATTTTTTGTTAGACTTATTAACACTTCAAAATTGATCCAGTGTGACTTTGTGTGTAAGTATTCTCTGAAATAGATTGACATCCCTTGTAAGGTTCATTCTTGACTTGCTTCAAAGCTTTTGTAATCGACTCTGGAGCGCCATGACCCCTGATTCTTAAGAATTAAAAACATGTTTCACCAGTCTTCCTTTGAATAATAACTGCACATTTGTATGAATTGGAAAGATTCTGACATCACACCCAGAACAGAATCTACTGTACAATGCCCAGAAAGGTGTGGGAGGCCAGTTGGCCGAGGTTTCCAGGACTCTGACTGTGCTTGATTCCTGTTTATTATAACTGAATGAGCAACATCAAGAAGTTTGTTTTCTCCAGTGATGGCTGCTGACTGGCGTTTTCATTTTCTTTTCCTTTATTATCAACTGGATATAATAATAGACAGATATTGCTGGGTTTCATTTGTGTTAATCAGTTCAAACTGTTTTGTTTTCCCATCTGTTTAAGCAAATGTGTTTCTTTATATGTTATCACTGTGTAATTAGAAATTTGCAGAATTTATATTTATATTGTACCTGAGAACATGTCATAGATACTGTGTGACTGCGCTCAGTGAAGAGTGCCATACAAAATAAACTCAGTTGAATTGAATTTGTAATATAGTAGTAACAGAAGTATCTGGAATGCCCCTCTTCCTGAAGCTCAGTCAAGGTCTTTGTGATGTCCGAGTTGCACCATTTTTATTTAAAAACACGAGGCATGTTGTTCTCCTCAGTGGGGGCTGGGTGGTCTTTTGGCCTTGGAACCCCTGCAAATTTTGCTCTTTTTTCCAAGCCTAGCAAGTTTTTTTTTTTGTTTTTCCTGTCTTCCTGGCCATCTGACCTTAACCAGTTTTTGTTACTTATTCTTTAATATTATTGCCTAATCTTAATTGTTTAATTGTAATTCTTGCAAGTTTCAATTGAAGTCTTTTAAAACACTTTGAGCTTCATTGTTTGTAAGAAAATGTGCTATATAAATAAATGTTGTTGTAGTTTATGAAAGATGGCCACACACTTCTCAACATACTTGTGCTCAAGCAATGCGTAAATTTAGGTTTTGATACTGATCTTGACTTAGCTTTGTTTCTTGACTTCAAGTTTAGTGTAGCTCCTTGAGCTTTGGTAATTGTGTTAAATGTCGATTGTATTGACCTCTACAATGTGCGGACTATTCTTCCTAATAGCCCCAAAAAACATTTTCATTGTCTGCTGTTTATTAAATATAAGTGTCCCAGGTGACTTGCTAAGTCACAACATTAAGCCAACGAGATGGAGCCCAGGTATGTGGCCTCACTGAGCAGCCACTAATGCGGAAGTGTCCATATGGTGTCTGGCTGAGCTCAGAAACTCCAATTTTTAAAAATTTTGCAGTAGGTCAGAATTCCTCATCTTGCTTGTAGGTAATGGGGTGATATACACAAGATCCTGTGGTGGAAGATAAAGGATTAAGCATAGGTTTTGTGAAGACATTGTACTATGATCATTGTCAACAGGAATTTCTTGCTGCAGGTAATGGTACTTTAGGCTATTAGGTGGACCACCAACAGAAAACCCCTGGAAGTTAAAGGTATGTGTTACTGTGTTTTAAGGCTAGTTGAAGATTTAAAGGATTACAGGTCCAGTCAGGGGATTGTCCTGTCATGAATTTTAGAATTAAATCCACACAGCTGACCTGGGTGACCCTGGATCTGCTTGTTTGGCCAAGTGAGGCTTAAATGCTCTTTGACGAACAGTTTTAGACTGTGTGCCTTCTGTGTGTTTACCCATCCCAACCGAGGCATACGTGAGCAGCATGCAGAGGAGCCCTTTCTTATACTGTAGGTGTGATTTACTATTTCAGTGTGCTCTGACAGTAAATTAAAAATGCCATTCCACTCTTTCACTTTCAGAAGTACTTTGGCTTTAAGATGCATGACTACAATATGTTTTCCTTTTTGGCCCTGACCTAGATATAAATTTCAGGTTTGCTAATGTAAAGTACTTCAGGTTCTTGCTGTTGTCATCTGCTACTAGAGATCTGTGCACTTCATGAGTTAGAGGGTTACATTACATTTTTTCTTTCTTTTTTCCTTAGGGTTTAGCAGGTCTGAGCTTGTAGAGCAAAGTAAAGAGGACTTAGGTGTGGCCCACCTTTTTGAAAGTCACAGCTCAGCTGCTAGTCATTGCCTCAGACCAGACGCTCTACCTGATGATTTATTCACATCTTGTCCAAACAGGAATACGCGGCGTGCTGTACCATTGCACTGAGCCACAAGCCGAGACTAGAACAGAAATACTATTCATCACTGAAAATAAGCTGGTTCTGGTGTGAGCTTCACTAGCTCAAGTCTGCCACGTCTCAGGCTTTTTTTTTATTTCACTCACTTATTTGCTAAAGATATCTCTTGTACTGTTTTGCAAAGTGGAAACAGGAGGAAAAATGCTTGGTTGTTAGAAAAAACATTGATTCTTAAACTGAAAACTTTCTGAAATGAGTGGCTATTTGTACCGAGGAAGGTAAGACCTTTCTTGTTTTTTTGTAATCAGAACAATTGAGAACATATAGACGGTGGGTTTGGAGGTTTTGTGTCAGTTTACGGCAGCTTTTTAAGAGCAGTGAGTGCATACAATCTATTTCTGTGCATGTTCTATATAAACACTGGACATTACAAACATTTTACATACCCATACATTCATTTCTAAACACATTTATTTTTGACAGTGCTTTAAACATTTTATGCTCCTCCTCATACACATAAATTTATAATATGTACTACATACTTTATATATTATGTTTTGTGTATAAAGTTACACAAACAAGGGACAATAGCCAAAATATTGTACATCCATTTTGTTTGTTCTTAATTAAAATAAGCTTTCTTTCTTTCTTTCTTTCTTTCTTTCTTTCTTTCTTTCTTTCTT
>JANRMT010062856.1:98573109-98615236 GCA_026402145.1 Polypterus bichir lapradei
CTTTCTTTCTTTCTTTCTTTCTTTCTTTCTTTCTTTCTTTCTTTCTTTCTTTCATACTAATGTATTGCCTTGAAAAACTATACAATTTCATAACAATTCTTTAATTTTACTGATAAACAAATCATACAATTAAATGTTGTTCTCTGAAATATTTATATTGCAAAGCATTAAAATTCTTTTTTTTTTTTAATGTGACATTATTTAATGTTAGAAAAATATCTTAAAAAGAAAATTGGGAAAATATGTTATCAATGTAAGTATTCTAATTAACTGCCACATTTTTTAGTTAAACGCCCACCATTAAGTGATCATAATTCAAGGTGAGATTCTAAAGGATGGCTGTGAAAATGAAGACTAAGGGATATTCCAAAGACATTAGAGATAACATTTACAAGTACCTACATTAGGAAAATGGTGCAAAACAATATCCAAGTGTTTGAATGCTCCAGTAGGTACCAATGATTCAGTTCACTTCGTCAAATCCTTCAGGTGTCGACTACAAAATGTGTTTTTCCCATGCTTTCGGCTTAAGCAAGTGAGAGAAGCCACATCTTGATAAACAGTAACTTTTAAGCAGCTATAGATTTTATCAGGAGCCCCGCATAACACTGCTCTTTGTGCAAGATGGCGCAAAACAAGCCAATACACCAAAAGAACAATGTGAAAACAGAGCTGAACATTCCCAAAAAGCATGAGAGTGTCCCACTGCAATGTGGAAGGTTTTCTGGTCAGATGAGACCAAGACAGTGCTTGTCAAAAGTCAAAAGTGATTATTTGTAGTGAAAATGTCACCCTATCCATCCCTCAAAAACACTCTACTTAGCAGTGAAGTATGGTGGTGGTAGCATTATACTGTGGACTGTTTTTCATCAGCTGTAACTGGGCATCTAGTTAAAATAAGAGCAATGGTGGGTGGTGGAAAATGCAAGCAAATACAGCAAAAGAACTTGTTTGACTTTGAGAAAAAAAAATTAATCTTAGTGAAAATGTATCTTTCAGCAGGACAGTAATCCTAAATACAAGGCCAAATTAACCTTGGAGTGAATGCCCTAGAATTTCCCAGCAAAATCCAGATATCAATCCATTTGTGTATTTTATAATTTAGCTTCCCTTTAAATTTTTTCCTGGACTGTTTTGCACCTTTTGTGAATTTTTTGTTTTTTGCTGTCAGGTTGTATCACATGCTGAATCTGATATCCGTTTTTTTTTAATTTATTTGAAATGTATTAAAGACATTACATAATTTTCACATCTTTTTCTATACTATCTCTTTTTGTTTAGTGTTGATATTTTTTTAAACCTACACCTTCTATTACTATGGTTACTGGCCTTAAGCATGCCATGGACGTCGTCAATTGTGCAACAGTATAAGAGGTCATCACCATCCACTCCCAATCATCTGAGACTCGATATTCTTTATATGTGGTGTGCTTTGCTTAATGCTCGTTTTGACTTTCCGAAGTGCAGATTTCTCACTTCAGTATTCTCAGCTGTGCTTTCTGTTTTCTGTTTAAGCTTTGGCAAAAGATAGGACTGATTTTTTAGTTATGACCTTTCCTGGGTTAGGACTTTTGTTTTTATCTCCTGATCCCTATTTAAATATATTTCTGCCTTTTCTACAGAAGGTATAACATGGTGGTAGTATAGATATATTATCTGGCTAATCTTAACAACCTAAAGCAAATCAGAATCAGCCACAATCATTATTGAAAACTAATTTATACTTACCCAAAAAGACTTCAAGGGTTTTACTGCTACAGAAGGGGGCACCACAAAATATTAACTGTGAAGACTGAAAGCTTAATCACACAGTATATTTCATGAGTTTTTACTAACATAAAATAAATAAAAAATAAAAAAAAACACATTTTTTCAGTGCTTTAAAAGAAAAAGCATCACAGAAAACAACATTTCAATAGAGGGTTTCTTATTCAGTAAAAGGCCAGATTTAGTCAAGAATCTGAATACTTTGGCAAAGCACTGAGCTAGAAAAGTGAATACAAAAAATGTTTATACGACCCTCAATGAGAGTGTGAACTGGATCAGGCCTGTTTCACAGTGGATCGCTTTTGGTCGGACACTATAACATTTCATTGGTGGCATTTCCCTGTTGCAGGAACTGACAAACATTTCCTTAGCATATTTCTTTTCATGAAATGGCCTTTTACAAATAACCTCTGGCTGAAAAAATGTTTCATTTTTTTGTGAAGCAAAGTGAAATGCAGTAATTTGTTTTAACTATATTTGTTGTGCTTTAACCAATTTAAAGATGAGAACGATTGCCTGCTTCAAAGCGTGTACTGTGGAATGTGTGCCCTTTTAAAATTACAAGGGTGTAATTTATTTTAAGAGGCAGTGCTCAGTGGTTCTTTTTTTGACTGAACCACAAGACTGGGGTGACACATAACTTGGAAACACTGGCATTATAATTAAAGTATTATATAGCTTCTTACCTTGAAAACTGCTGATACTATTCTAGACAGCTTTAAAAAGAAAAAGCCAGCCTGATTGTATGGCTGAACCTGTTCATGGTTTATAATGATTTGTTTTTTCCATATGTTTAAACCTATCCAATAATAAGAGGCAGTTAAAGTTTAAATAATTGTAGCAGGGGCAGCATGGAGGAAAATTGGACTAAGCTTATTGAAAAAAATAGATGGCTGAATGGATGAACGCATTTAGCAAATGGATGGGTGAGTTCAGTGATCAGGTGGATAGATACTCTGAGTCACTGGACAGATGCATGGATGGGCAGATAGGTATAGAAGTTCAGTAAAAGGACTAATGGGGTCTGTACAAAACTGGATGATTGGATGAATGGATTCAGTAAATTGATGGATGAATGAATAAGTGGATGACTGTGTTCAGTATATGGATAATTATGTTCATTAAACAGATAAAGAGTTGGATGGATATGTTCAGCCAATGTAGTGCCTAAACTAAACAGTTATAAAATGCAAAAATAGGATTCTTACATTCAAATAATATGTTTTGATAGGGTGCATTTGGATAAAATATTTTATTATAGCTGTTTAATTCTAACACAGTGAGTGAAAGAGAATCTCTTTAATTTGTTGGAGCATTTCTGTCATGCTGAGGTTTTCAATTCTGTAAGCTGGTGCCGCTGTCTGTTTTATAAATTCAATGAGCCGCCATCACCGCGCATTGACACCTCATCCAATGCTTAAAAACAAGATGTACGGGTTTATGATTTATTATTTGTCACATTCTTCAAATAGATAAAACTGCATTTTAATTATTACAAACTTTATGAATGCATGAATGATAAACTGTGACTCCATCCACTTAGTCTCATCCCTTAGTGCAAAGAAAAATGGGTGTAGTCGTATTTACAATTGAAGTTACTTTGTTATACTTTTCCATTTTGTTATTTGCACATTGTCTGGCAGATGTTTTAAAAAACAAAGGATTACATAACTGGAGGGCCAAAGTTAAATGAAAATTACATATTTAAATATAACAGGCTTCATCATTCCCTATTGTTTGAGAGTAAGAGAAGCAGCTGTTATATTACAGTATTTCCTTAAACACTAATTAAATATTAATTTGTGGCTTGAAAGAACATTTATTAGTCAAAATACATGTGTAGGACTTTATTAATCCTAAAAATTGCATTTTGTGTCTTCTTAAAGCTCTTATGGGTTAAGCCTCTCATAAATGAATAGGCTTTTACACAATGTTAGAACTGGGAAGACCCTTTCTCATTAGGGATTACAACTGGAAAATACTGTACAGAGGTTTAGCCTACAGTTCAGTTTTTCATTGCGTATTATGTCCATCTCTCTGTTCCTCTGTCTGTGCATTCTCTCTTTCTGGAATTAATGCAATAGATCAAATTATTTTGTTTGCTATGCAAATGACAAAAGGGTCAAGATTTCAATGCAAAATATTTGTATTTTTTATTTTAATCTAAATTAATTCATAAAACCTTATGGAAAATCCAAAACAGCACCACTTACTTAACATCCATTTTGTGTTACCTGCTTCACTAATCGCTCGCACACTAATACTCACCCCTCTGGGACATTTTATTGGTCAGCTGCAGCACTGAATGCCCACGTATTTTTTGTACACTTTTATTTAATTGTTGTAACAGTAGATTAATTTTTGTTTAGGATTTCATTATGCACACAACAGTCAATTTGTTCTTATTACATATTATGATTGGAGAATGCCTTGGTGGCAGACCACCATACATAGACAAGAATCACAAGGGCGAAAGCCAAACAAAAATAATGCCTTTATTAAAGAAAATAACCACATAAAGAATAAAACACAAAAAGCAGCAAAATGAGTTAACACTATTTTGGCATAGTACTCTTTACTGCTTACAAGTGTCAAGTACAACATACACACAAAAACAGCAAAGCAACAGCCTTTTTGGACCTGCCTAAATTGCTCTAGAGCCCTGTCTGTCCGGTGGGGTAGCTTGCCCACCACACTATGAATCTTCCTTTCTCTGTCTCAGTTGCCCTCTCTTGGCTTCTCTTCCTCAAGCCAGCTGACGACTCTTCTACTCTCCTTCTTCAGTTTTACACTTGATTGTTTCCTAATTGTTAGTATGGCCTTATCTGTGTTTAATTCTATTAGCAATTTATCTGGTTAACATAATTACAGTAGTGATGCCACAAGATATTTATGTCATTTACACAACATAGTAAACAGAAACAAGACAATAAGTTGCCATGATAACGCATTTGTGGTGGTCTAAGTTATGAATCCTTTTTGTGCCTTTTTGTACTATTTTTTTTTTTTGTTTTGTTTTATCATTAACCCAGCAATGCCAAATAGTGACTTGTTTTATTGGATGATCACCTCTATTTTGTGACTGATTCTGCACAGTTCCGGCCATGATATTTAGAGTTCAAGTGATGATACTGAGTTATCATTCGCCCGCCTATATAAGATAGTGGCACTCAGTTTCTGGGATCAAAGTATTAGATTAAAAAAAAAAATCGGTGTCTTTTTGTAGTGTTATTAAGGGAAAAATAACCCTAATTTGTGTTATGGTTTTCCAGTTTAAACTTCTTATCTCTGTCTGTCATTCTCATCTTGTGTGTTTGAGAAATTGTATAGATTTTCTTCTTCTGGCCTTTCAGCTCCATCCTGTTTTCAGATTTTGCCTTACCCTTCTGCACTTCATTTCCTGGTCTCCACCTCTCCTTCTGAGAAGTACAGCACTGCTCTCAAATAACATTATTGCTATTATTTGCTATTTTTTGCACTCATCTTGGTATTTTATGAACATAAATAAATATTTAATTTGTCCCACATTTGCATTTTGTCCCAAGCCCCTAAGGCAGGGGTCTCCAATTCCAGTCCTGGAGAGCTACTATGGCGCAGGTTTTCATTCTAACCCTTTTCTGAATTAGTGACCAGATTTTGCTGCTAATTAACTCTTTGCCTTAATTTTAATTGATGTACAACTTAAGACTCAGGCCCCTTAATAATTTCTTTTTTCCTTAATTAGCAACCAAACAATATTAAGAGACAAAATGTACCAACACAGAAACAACAATCTGCGTCCATCACACAATAACTGAAAATAAAGAAATATGAAGGCCTCAGTAATGTTGATCTGCTCAGGTCCACAAAACATTTTGAAAGCGGTCTTAAAAACGAAAATCAACAGTTTTGGAAATGTCTGCCATGGGAGAATGAGCACCATGGAATTAAATAACAGGTTTAATTAGCAACAAGAATTGGCTTCAAGTTAAGAAACTGAATGAAGGTTGGGGTTTGAGGCCCCAAGTTAGTTGGTCATCTGTTGGCTCACTTCACATCAAATTTATGTTTAGGTGACATTTAAAGAAAAAGAATCAATTCAGCAATCAGAGTCTCAAGAAAAGGGAAATAGTTAATTAGCAGCATAAACTGGTCACTGATTAAGAAAAGAGTTAGAATGAAAACTTGCAGCCACAGTAGCTCTCCAGGACTGGAGTTGCAGAAGGTTAGGTCAACTGGTGCTATATAAAAACAAATGTTGTGGTTGTTATTGTTGATTCCAAATTGGTCCAGTGTGGGTCCAGCAATGGACTGGCATCCTATCCAGACTTGTTTCCTGCCTTGTGCCTAGTGCTGCTAGAATAGGCTGTAGTCCATGAATTGGACTAAGCATGATTGATAATGTTAGAATACAATTTATTAAAATATTAAATGTTACTTGTTATCATGCTTTCCTGTCATGTGCAAATAACTTATTTACAATTGCGCTTACATTTTTTGTTCCTGTTGTACCCAACAATTATTTTCACATTATCACGGTTTATTTTTTTCTACTCGTTCCTTACTGTTTAGCATCCACGCCTTTGCATAACATAGTGAATTTTTGTGTTTTGGATGAATTGGCCTTGTTTATGTGGATAATATCACACACTTGCTTAATTTATTTCAAGGCCACTGGTGGACAGCGCCTATCCTGGTAGTATCAGGTACAAGGCAGGAACCATCTCTGGACATGGCAGCTGTCTACCTCTAGGTCAAGTCACACATGTGTGCACAGAGCCAGTTTGGAATCACCAATATAAATTTTTGATATGTGTGAGGAAAAGCCGAGTACTCCCAGAAGAACTCCACACATACACTGAGTGAGAGAAAGTATTGAGCTTAGAATTCTGGCTCATGGGATATAACAGCACTAATTTACCAGGCTACCTATTATACATGCAGTATCCTATAACTTGTATAACTTGTATTAAAATCTACTAAAAAATATGTGGATAAATATAGAAGAGGGGGAACCATACTAGTACAAAAGTGTGGGTCCTGTGCTAATTCCTTTATTGCTATTTAGTTAAGATGAGAGAAGCTGTGGACAAGAAAATGTATTAAATATACCAGTGATAACTAAAATACAGACAGTACAAGAAATGACATTAGTGGAGCAATCAGTTTAGTATTGAGTAAGATAATATTTCACTCCCATCCACTTATTTCAGTACTGGGTCATAAGTATTTATAATCATCCTGGCAATGCCTTCCAAAGCCATAAGCCAACCCTGGGGGGAGCTTCACACTCATTCACACACACTTGGCCAATTAACAGAAGCCAGGTCTGCTCAATCCAATCGCCTGCCTGCACACTGATTTTATATCTATAATTACAATACTACATTTACTGTAGCATCCATATGTCCATAGGAACATGAAGTGTTTACAGTTTGATTCTTGTTGGCATTTACTTTGGTTATATAAGTATGAATCTTAGGACATGACCTGTTGCAGGGCAGTAAGGTGGCAGAGCAGCTGAGGAAGTTGCCTCAAAGTTTCAAATTCCAGAGTCCAAATCACATCCTAATTGCAATTTGTGTGAAGTATGCCTGTTATCTCCATGCTGGTGTGAGTTTTAACCTGCATCTCAAACATGTGCAGCTTAGGCTGATTGTTAACTCAGATTGGCTTGTGATGAGGTTGTACATGCAATGGAATGGTGGACCATACATGGTTAGCTCCTGCCTTGCATTAAGTGCTGCTGGGATAGGCTCTTTCCCCCTCAAGCACTAATTTAGAATGAACATATTCATATTCAAATGAAGATATAAATGAACAGAAAGCCACATATGAAACATATCTTAAACAGCTAAACACTCAACACAGAAGCATAATGTATGCAAGTCTCTTAATGTACATTAAAAAATGTAACACTTGGTTTCTTTAACATTCTACATATAACATTCATAAGAGAGAATGTTCTGTTTCAGAAATGTACTATTTCTCTGACATGTGCCAGAAGACTGTGCAACAAAGCCCATCCAGGAGCTGTTGACTTCAAAGTCTTTCTGAGTCATGTTGGCTTTGCAGATATTGCATTCACAGCTGTACCTGCCCCCCAGGAGAAATGCAGACATGTGCTCAGCTCAAAATTGACCTAATCTAATTTAGCTCCGACCCTCTGGCCGCTGATGAACTATTAATGTAATGTTGGGAGGGATGTGTAACGAAAGCTGTGATCCATAGTCAACTGTGTTTCCAGAGAGCCGTCTTTGCTTTACTGATGAGGTGCTAATGTGTGAGGTCCGTCTAACACGTCTCATTTCCGTCATTCAAGAAATCAGAGTGTCACTTTAATAATGTGAAAAGTAGTCCATCAGGAGTACAGCCAAGTTTGTACAATTAATGAAAAACGTATTAAAGGAAGAAGAGGTCCCCTTCAGAATAACTCTGCGGAAGGGTCACTGGCAGTTCATGAAACAGGGAACTGTAACAGGGCCATTTTTATTTAGAGTTTAATTGGATGTGTATTTTACCAGTACAACTTGGTCACATGTGTATTTTGTGGTTTTAAACTTTAAACAGGGAACGACCTCCTCTCCTCCAGGCCATTTGGTATTCTTGAAACAAGGCCGCATAATGAGTGGGACTCAATTTTTCTTTAACAACCAAAGAAAAAGTAGACTCTTTAGAAGATTACAGGCAGCTGTAATGTAAATGGGAATGTCTGTTTTTTATAAGTAAGGGTGCCACACGACTGTGATGTTGAAATATGTGTTGTATACAGAATATTTCCGTCCATCTATCCACCCATCCATCTATCCATCCGCTTTCTTAACCCGCTTACCCAGGGCAGCCCACGATATCAAAACCTGTCTTAGAGACGATGAAATTGAAATAGCTGAGATGAATACCATACTGGTTTTCAATAGTGGACTTGAATGTCTCAGGGCTTATTAGGATCCAATTTGAAGCTTAAATAATACGTGGCGTCCTCATGCCTGTTTATATCAGTTGCTTGGATTTTTAAAACTTTGAACTCACTTTCAAAATGAGTAAAATGCTTCAGACAACTGCTAAATATGTATTGTCAGTGTTACATTTAAAATGTTTTTCAAGGTCATCTCTTTAAAAAAAAACAAGCATAATTGTATGTTAACATCGGGTGGTGTTATGATGGGTTTACATTATTAAACATTGTGGCAAGATTTAAAACAATCTTTTTTTTTAATATTGAGAGCTAAATTAAGGCAGTGTTTAAGTTCATTTCTCAGTGTTTCTTTATTTTTTCACGATAAACTATATTTTCTCAACATGGCGATAACTGCTGGTGCCACACAATACTACCATCCAGGATTTGAATCTCTGTTTGGGGACTTACTTGTTTTTTTCTGTATCTGAGTGGCTTTTTCTCTGCATACTTTAGTTTTCCTCGCTCAATATAAAGATGTGTGTGTTAAGTTAATTGGCCTTTCTAAATTGGTTCCCTTGTGCATGTGGGCATACATGGACTTGGTGATAGATTGGCACCCTATCCAGGCTTGTTTCCTGCATTCTGTTCAGTGCTATGGAGTAGGCATCAGTCTGTTTCAAACTTTGACTGGTGTAGTGGGTGCCTGGGGTCCTTACCCAGCTGGGACTCCTCCATAGTGGAAGAACCGGAAGAGAGAACATGTACAGGGCACTACCTCCCCCAGAGCACTAGATGGCAGTAACCCCTGGGTTGCTACAGCAACCCAGATCCCCACAGGGCACACTGGCACTTGGAGTTTGTGGGCTCAGCCCTGTTGGGGCTGCCAGGGGATGCTGCAGGAACTGGCAAGCCCTATAGGAGTACTTCTGGATCACACATATGGGCCACCTAGAGTGCTCCTGGGTGCAGCATTAAAAGGAACCACATCACTTCATTCAAGGAGCCAGTCGGGAGATGAAGGACAAGGTTTGCTGGTAGAAGAGTAAAGGCGAACAGAGGAAGGAAGGAAGGAGACAGAGAAAATTAGGCAAAGACACAGTACTGCATGCTGTGTCTACTTATTGTACTTTATCCTGTGCTGCAAGTGGGAAACTGTTGGGAAGAGTTTCCCACAATAGAATAAAAGCGTGTGTTGTGCTGAAGCTTCTGTCTGCGTCTGGCTGTGTTGGGTTTGGGGAGCTGGTGTGCCCCTTGTAGGCCACACTGGATAAAGCAGGTTTGAGAAATGTATGCTGTGCTATACTCCATTGGTTTGCTGGTTCAGTCTTTTTTGCCAGTTTGTTTTATATCACAGGTTGAAATCAATGTGCATTAATGTACTTGGCAATATTGCTTCTTTATTTTTTTTCAAATGGGCAACTCCACATCATATCTTCACACATATATTAAGCAGAGATTTGCAACTTAGCAGATGTCATCTGTTGCTTGCTTAATTAGAGGAACATCCCTGGAGTTTACCAGGCTGAAGCTTCACCGTATTGGTGGTCTGGGCTATCAGATGCATTCAGAGATTCTGTTGCTATACAAATACAACTAACCCATTTTTGAATCCATATTGACAATCAACATGGAACATACATTTTTTTTGTTATTTAATTTGAGTAAAAGACATGCCAGTTCCTTGAAACCCAGTACTATAAAAAAAGTGTCCAGAAAATGGATGAACATTTTTAGAACATTGTACCTTCAGAATCTGGCCTTCTTTTTTTTGGAAGCGTATGCAATGACCATTCAGAAGAACTATGACTTGAATAACATCCCAGTAAATAATCATCTATTTTGGAGTAAGAAAGGCATCAATAATCTCAGTAATTTATGAGGCTCACGGTATATAAATTTCAAGTGTACAGAAATTGCAACAGAAAACCCTCAACTTGAATTATGTTTTATTGCTTCAATAAATCATTATCTCTTAAGATATAGTTTGCTACTTGCTTTTTGGAACTCTTTACTATGACAAAATTCCTCCACTTCTTAAATGAGTCAGCAGATAAGGTTATTTGTATTCACTGTCACGTGTATTCTGAATCAGAAAAAGGAAGACCTGAGGATAAATAATTTGGCATACACACCAGTTTTCAAGTTTGTCCTTGTCTTTTGTTTTAGGGACCACCTGAAGAACAGGGAGAAGGCCTCTGGGAGCATGAGCCACGTTGCAGGTGAGATCACTTGGATGTATATTTCTCTGCTCTTGTAAATTTTGCATTTGGCACTTGTATTTGGGAGACAAAGTGTAATGAAATGATGGCTGAACACACTGTGAGGCTGCCATCTTATAGGACACTAAGTAAGATTGTTTTCAATAAGCATGTGCAAAATGGAAAAAATGTAGTCTGTCTGCTTTATTTGTTAAAATAAACTTAGAAATGTGTTTATGTGAGTATATTAAAAATACCATAAAAGAGAACCATGGTGCTTTTAATGGCATTCTATTTTTACATTTTTCATTATTTTGTACAGAGGCTTGGCATCAATATTATGTGGACTTGTATGATATAGTTTCATAGCCTACCTTCAGTAGTTTTTGTATTATTTTATATAGAAATAAGAAATTTCATAAAAGTATAGTTGTGCAGATACAGTTTTAGTCTATAGGTATTTAAAGGTCAAACACTGTATTCTATACACAAATAGTGACATTTTTGAATCTTCTAATGTTAACATTAGAAACAAAAGTAAAAGTTTTCTTAAATTATTTGCTTATTGGTTAAAGCAAATGTTAAGCAAATCATATCAAGCAATAACCCAAATTGAAACATATAAACTTTAAATGTTTTGTTACAGTATAGCCATGTTTTCATGCCCTTCTTTTTATGTATTTTTCCTTTTTTAATAATTTGTAAGTTCTATTTAGTATTATTGTATTACCAGTAACGGCGCACTGCATGATAACGTGCAGTGAATACACATGACTTGAGCATTCATAGTTTTCATTCTCTTTCTCTGTACGTTTAGCATTCGTTTCCTCAGAGTTTGATGTGCTTGCTGCTTCCTGAGCAGCTCTTCTTTTCTTCACCCTAGCAGCCTGCTTCTTCTCTTCTTTCGTCACCATCCTTTCGCGTTAAAACTGATTAAGTCAGTGCTTGTGTTGCAATTACTTACACTTTTTTCTTTGATTTTTCACTTAAGCTGGCACTTAAGTCTTCAATCTGCCTCAAGAATGATTTAAGATATGAAGAGGTAGGGGAAGTGATGGTGAAGGTGGTAAGGGTGAGAACGGCTGCTGCGCGCTGCCGAGAGTTGATTCTACAATAAAATCAAATAAAAGTAAAAAGAGTAATAAAAATCATCACCCCAAAAGCGGACAGTAGAGGTCACGTAGTAGATGTTTGCCAAATTTCAGGTCAAACGGTTTGCGAGCTCCAGGTGATTTAAAGTCCCGGACAGACAAACGGACAGCCATGGTAACTTATTATATACTGTAAGAAGATATTAATTTATGTCTTACACTGTATACCTTGTTGTGTTGCTGTTGAGTCACTTTTTGCGATTGTAATAATTGTAATTGTGTCCTTTAGTATTGAATTTTTCTGTTTTTTGTCTCCTTTTTTAACTTTGGTTTTGGATTGTGAACTGGTTTTATTTAGCTCTGGTTTGCTTTTTCGGCCCTCTTTTTTGGATATTCCTTTTTGTTAATCAATCATGACATAAAAAAGGGACATTGTTTTGATAACTTTGGGCTTGATGTTTCACGGTTTATCTCTCCCTCTTTGCAGTTTTGATATCTTTTTGAAGATTTATTGCTTTTCTCTTTAAGAACCTGTACAGGCCACAAAGCCTGCTGCATGGGTTTTTGGGGGTAAGACTCATTTTTGACTTTTAGGCCTCTTTTGAAACCTAAGGCTTGATTTTGAAGACAAACCCTTATTTTAAATTTTGTGAACTGGGCCGTGTCATGAATGGTATTTCTTTTTACTTTTGCCACACTTTTCTTGAGTTGTAAAAATCTTCTAGGTGTTTTCTCAGGGGTTGTTATACTCATGCAATTTAATTCTGTGGTTATTTTCTTGATTAGAGCCTTCCCTTAGAATTTGACTTTTATTCAATATCAATATAGGCTTACGTAACATGGATATGTAATTAGTAGAAAAATCCTCATGCACAGTATAGTATTGTGTTCTAAATGAGTCCTAGTAGCTTTTTTGACCAACTTTTGCTGAATAATTTGTTGGCTGAAAATGGTCAGTGTTTGTGTGTTAAAGAGAGGATGTGCAGAATTGTTTATAATGGCACTCAGTTTTGTTTTAATTCTCTCCTGTCATATGACCACCAGGGGGTCCAGAGTGCATTCCATAACTGAGCTTAATTCACTTGTTGATTTGGTGGGTCTCTCTTGAATTGATTTTACTAGCTCAGGATACCACAGTGTAGAATATCACACAGGCCATCACATAGTTGTAGAAGATGTGAAGCATGTCACTTCCCATATTAATGGAACACAATCTCCTAAGGGAAATGAGTGATTCAAGACCAGTCCAACCTGTCCTTATTGTGAACCCCCAACTACTTGTAGGAGTGCACCACCTTTACATCCTCTCCTTGAATAATGACCTGACATACAGTAGAGGCTGTTTGGTTTTGCTTATTATTAAGTTGTAGACAATTATTTCTGCATCAAGAATCAAGAAACACTATTTCCATCTGACTCTTATACTCTGTCTCATACCCCTTATCAATATACCCCATTAAGTGCAGAATTATATGAGAATTTCTGCAATTGATATGACCTGGGGTTATATGTATAGTCTGAGATGTACAGATAGATGAGAAAAGGAGACAGGACAGGACAGTGTGACTCACATCCATATCATAAACACAGTCCTTGAATCTCACAAACTGCAGTCTGTCCAGTTGTCCATTATTAAGGACAAGATAGACTCATCCACCTAAATATATCTCTGAGCTTACCCCTTAACAGGTTTGGCTAGATGGTATTGAAGGCAAGAGAGAAACTGAAAAACATAATCCTCACAGTGCTACTAGCGTTGTTCATATGAGAATAAGCCTAATGGACCAAACAGATAATTGCATACTCCATTCCAATAATTGTCTGACAGGCGAGGAGAAAAAGAAAAATCTGCAGGGTTCCAAGGCCAAAAGACTACCCAGAAGTCCACAAACATTCTTTCTAACATAAATGTCCTTAAGACATTCCCCATTGTTTCCAGGCTTTGTCACAGAGGGTTTGATGCGCTGGGTCTTGTCAATACTTGAATTATCCACTTTCATTCTGGAGTAACACTCATCTACACAGTGTTTTGATCAGTTGGTGATGGTGCAAACAGGCTACCACAGAAAAAATACAAAACAAAACAGAGAAAAGAAGAGATTAGCAAAGATTGTAAATCCATGAAGAAATGCTGGCCCTGAGAATAAGGATCTGCTCTGGTTTCTGGAAAGTTACTGGTTCAAATCCCATTTCTGTTAGAAGGGATGCTACTCTGTTGGGCCCTTGAGCAAGGCCCTTATCTTTAAAATTGATCCAGAACACCGAATAATGACTGACCCTGCGCTCTGACCTTCAAAGGTCATGTGAAAAGAGAATTTCCTCTCGAGGATTAATAAGGTATAAAAAAAAACCCAAAAAGAATTATTTTGTGAATATATAGTCTATTATGAATTTAACTAAAATGTAGCTACAAAAAAGCCAAATTAAAAAAGTGTGTTTTAAGGAGCCTTCAAGCATCATTCTGCCTCTTGTATAATTTTATGCCAATGTGCATGAGATTTGTTTTGTTGTTTAGGGTCCTATGTGACCCTGTTTTCCCCTTTGATACTCTTTATTATGTAGACTGTACCGAAATGCCTCAGGTCCTATACACGTACCACTCAGTAGCCTGGAACTGTACTTTAGTATTTCCTCTGCCTTTCCCTTCTTTATATATAACCTTTGGCAATAGAATGAAAGGAAGAGAAGGAGCTGCACATTAAATGAATTATGTATTATTGGTAATATGCCCAAATTATAAGCAAAATAAAATGAGAGCAAGAGAGGGAGAGAGAGAGGAAGAGTAAGAGAAAGAGAAAAAGAGAGAATGACAGCAGGAGAGAGAGAGAAAGAGGAAAAGAAAGATAAAGAGAGAATGAGAGCACGAGAGAGAGGGAGAGAAAGAGATAAAGAGAGAATGAGAGCACGAGAGAGAGAGAGGGAGAGAGGAAGACAAAGAGATAAAGAGAGAATGAGAGCACGAGAGAGAGAGGAAGAGAAAGAGATAAAGAGAGAATGAGAGCACGAGAGAGAGAGAGAGAGAGAGGAAGAGAAAGAGATAAAGAGAGAATGAGAGCAAGAGAAAGAGAGAGAGGGAGAGAGGAAGACAAAAAGAGAAAGAGAGAATGACTACATGAGAGAGAGTATTGAAGGGGGTGCTTTGTAGTACTTGGGGTCACACATGTGACGAAGCCCCTCTACATGGTAAGCAATGGCACAAACTTATACATGTATGCCCTGAAAACCTAAAGGATATGCTTAATTCTTTCTGCTTTTTTGCTACATTGCTTATTCTAGTTTATTATCAATTCTTCATGTTTATTTAATTTATTAAATACAGAACTTTTCTATAGCTTGGCATTTTTGGAACTCTTCTAGTTCAATGTTCACTGTAATGCGCTTTCCAATGAATAGTACAACATAGCAAATGTTTTATTCTAGATAACTTTTTTACCAGCAGTGTAATAGTGAACACAAAATTATTTCAAGTTTTTCTGTACACAGTAAGCGATAATTAGGGTCATTAGATTGAACAGATTTCATTCAGTTGTGTTTAGAAATAGAAAAAAAAAACCCTGAATTTAATGTCATGCGTAAAAGGGCTCACTGGGAGCTCCACTTGCACCTCTACAGATATCCATCCAAGGGGAGCTATGCTTTAGTCCAAGAGTAATGAAGCAAGCCGATGATTCTTTTTCTGTCTCTCTCACAAATAGTCCAAAACAGGGTTGTTATTTCTGGAGGGTTTATGCTTCTCATACTTTTTAAAAATATTATACTTTGTCTCCATTACTTCCAAAAGGGCGTAAAAAATGTATTTAGCCTTGGCAAGGTACTTATTTAGAAACCTATAACAGCAGCTCACCAAAATGGACAGACACTGCAGCAGCAGAAATGCATTTACTTTATCTGTAGCCTTTGCTGCACTGCCTTGCTGTTTACATTTTTGCCAGCATTTTTCCTTACCTAACTTCCTCTTCTCAACTGTCAGAGCTTTGTAGGCACCACAAAAATAACAACATAACAGCAAGCCACAGTTCATTTCTCGCCCTGCTTCAACTTCCAACCCCTATGTTTTTCTGTTCCTTGCTCTCTCTGGCTCTGTGTCCCTCTTAACAACACTCCCAGCAATCCTCTCACACCCAAAGGTCCATTGTCTTGTTTACACAAGTTCCTGGATGTTGGGATAGGGTCTTTGCACTCAAACCACCCATTTTAAGCTATCTACTGACATCATCCAAAAACGTATGGACTTGAGGCACCCTGTGGTGTTATTCCTGTTCACCCCACATTAGCCTGTGACTCCTTCCACCTGCCCCATATCAGACAGGAGTGATGCCATGTATTTAGGTATAGTCTAAGCCTTTAAAGTGAATACCATAACACAGCTAGCATTGCTCATTGTTTATTTTAATGTAAACATATCTGTCACAGGTCCCATGCCAATTTTAGTATTCTTTTTGTGACCATATTTCAATGTAGTATACCATTAGAGTCTACGTTAACTTAGCACTCAAAGCCTTCATATAAAATGTAAATTTTTTCTGTTGTGGTGTAGTACCCTTAGCAAATATTAAATGTTAAGTTCTTGTCAAATATCCAAATGGATTATTTGAACAAGAAATTATCAAAATAAGACAGCATATACAATGATGTAAAGAAGTACTGACCTTTTATAAAGACAATTTTTAATCGTCACTTTTTCTCTGATCTTTTTCTTTGACAGCCTTCCTCAGTGATGAAACAGAAAAGGGCCCTCCTCTACAGACACATACCCTCAGAGAATTTGAAAAGGTAGGATACATATTTTCATAATTATACATATTAGTAAAATAGAATGGCAAAATTATTCAATTTAATTATTTTATTAAGAACTCACTGAAATGCAGTAGTATTAAACAGTAAAGTGCAAACCAATGTCAATATACTGTATGAAAACAAGGAAACATAAACATATGCACACAATGTCCTTGTGTAGACTAATAAATTTTAAGTTTTATAGCTATTCAGGTTCTCTTAATAGTAGTAAATTAAGGTACAATAAAGTAATTTAATGTAATGCCAGTTGGCAAGAGATGAGAGGAAAACTAAAACAGATGAAGCACAGAATGGGAAAAGTAAACCTTTGGGACCTCACACTCCTTGGGAAACAGGAAGACAAAGAGAGCAGCGGAGACAGAAAGAGCAAGGGCAGTAAAGGAAACTTGGAAATGGGAGAAGGAGAAAAATATCTGAATAGGACAACAAACTTCAGAAACAACAAAACAAGATATGGAAGGATCTTGTGTATTGGGATGAAAAAGGAGAAATCCTGCAAAAATCTTTATTGTGCAAGTAGGTTCACATCAAGGCTCGACTCTTAGCCTTTTGTCCTTGTGGTGGGTACTGTACATCCAGTGAGAGTACCAGTGGGTGGTAAATTGTTATATACATTGATGACCTTATGATCATGGCAAAGTCTGAGGAGGAACTGCACAGAACCATAACTGAGTGGAAGGGGGCCTTAAAACAGGAAGTACTGAAAATAAATGCTGGAAAATCAAAGGTCATGCTTAGTAGCAGATTGAGAAGGGAAAGACCTAATACAGAGTAGAGTGGACTTAGGGTAATGAAGACAGGTTTAAATATCTGGGGTCAGTTATAACCCAAGATGTTATGAAGTGGAAACAGGTCAGAGAATAAAGGTATTGTGGAAGAAATGGCTGGAGGTATACGGGGTATTGTTTAATAAAAATGATGCCAAGGAAAATACAGGTAATGGTAAGGCTAGTTTAGATATGTGTTGCTCAGACATGGGCAATAAGGAAAAGAGAGAAAGACAAATTCGAAAAAACAACCGAAATGATAATACTAAAGTGGACTTTCCCTTAGGGACAGACTGAGGAATGAGGAGGTCAGGAGAAAAGTGAGAGTGGTGAAGATCAGTGAGACAATTAGAGAAGCTAGATTGATGTGCTGTGGACGTTTGGTAAAAAGAAAAGAGGAGAAGATGATTAGGAAAGTCTGGAGAAGTGCTGTCACAGGAAGAAGGCTGAGGGGGAGACAGAGGCTCGGGGAGGTGGGGCTTTGTATGAAATAATACGAGTAGACTCACCAAGTCAGCCTGTGCTAAGAAAAAGAATGCAAAAGATAGGAAAGAACAAAAAGAAAAGTATATTTACACATGACAAATCCCCTCTTAATGTGTTTGCTTTCACTGCAGTGGTTCTTCATTATGAGTTTGTAGCTGCTCATTGGTTAGAAAGAGTAGTAGTGGAAACGTAATGGCTGAGTTCTACAGTCAAGCTGTGACATGTATAATTTATGAAATAAATAATAATAATAATAATAAATATGCTAATACTATATATACTGTAAAACTATACTGCTTAAGTGTACAATCATTTACCCAACACTGTTCAGCATAATGGTTCATCTCAACAACAATTCTTTCGATCATGTCACCATCAAGAAGTATTTCAAGTAAGTAAGTGGATTTTGGCTGTCAACATTCACTTTTATTCCTAGCTGCCCCACAAAATCAAAATGAGGTGGTGCTGGTTTATTTGAAGCAGGGTCAACAGAAACCCAAGCGCGAGCGTAACTGTCAGATTCATCAGAATCACTTTCGGTTTCACTGTCCGTTTCAATTTCACTGCCTGAAGGCAGATTCACTTTGTCATCACTGCTGATAAGAGGCAACATCACTGCTGTTATCACTGTCAAGAGCATGCAACACCTGGGCTGCTGAAAATTGTTTCTTACAAGATGCCATTATGAGGATAGAAGAAGATGCGTCTACACCACTGCCTGGGTAACTCTTGAGCCTGATGTTTATGTAAGACATGCCTATACAGTTGCCCAAGTAATGCTTAGGACTAATACTATTAGTATTTTTATGGCCTGAGTAGTCCTCGGGTCTAACGCTTACACAAGATGCATCTATACAGTTGCCCGAGTAACACTTAGGACTGTTTCAACAGCCCGAGTGATGCTCAGGTCTTACGCTAGGGAGGTTAATAGTCATGATTATGGAAAATATTCAATTGACACCCTGCAAAGTTGAAAGAAAAGTCCTTCTCTGTACTTCTGTCTGTTCTAGCTGCCATAATGATTTGAACCTATAAGTAACCACAGCATCCTCCTCCACAAACACACACTATGAATCACTGGAGCAGTGGTCTCTGTCCCACATGAGCAGCCCTTAGCAGTAGTGTCCTGATTAAGCTGTTGACTCATTACATCCTGCCTGTAGAACTCACTGCTAAGTCATTGTTTCTTTATACAGCACAGACATTACAATTAAAAGGGAAATTGTGTTTTCAAAGTTTAGTAATAAATGTAGGAAAATATGGAATCAGAAGATCTGCTGTGGCAACCCCTAATGGGAGCAGCCGAAAGACGAATAAGAAGAAGATGCACACAAAAGAGATACTGGTGTACACACATTAGCCTTCTAAAGTGCCCACGCTACAATATGTAGTGTATCTTATTCTTCTGAAGTATATCTTCAGCAGCAACATGTGAAGAAAGCACCCATGTTATAATAGCTGTGACTTTTTTGTGGATCAACACAAGAAATTCCAATAGATCACATTGAAATATTACAATCACATTCATTAATGTAATTATAATATTCCTTCTAATAAAATACAAGATGTATTAGAAGTAAAATGTGAGCAGTTTTAGCATGGGGTATAAAGTACTTTTTGTTAGATCTTTGCTATTTAGCCTCCTTGTAAGATAGTCAAAGATCATTTAAAGCGTTAGCAAAGAGGGAGAACCTTGAAAATTTTATTAAAAGACAAAAAAGTGCCAGAAAAATATCAAGCAAATCATCATTCTATAACATTATTTTAAGACTTATTACACTTTCCCACACCTCTGTTATAGTAGAAAAAGGTTAGTTCAGATGAACAAAACAATTCATGCAAAATTGAATTTGCAGGACAACTCTGTTTTCCTTTGCCAAAAACTTGCCGCACTTCCAACAAAATTTGTGCCGTGGACAAAATGAGAAAGCCATTTAGTTCTGGTCTAGAAGCCTTCACAGTATATGCATGAATTCTGCATGTTTACCAGTCATTTAGTATTTACAAAAAATTTCTTGTAAATTAAAAAATCTCCAGACATATTTTCCTGTCATCCAGCCACCAGATGTATCCTGTAGTACAATCCTCACTATGTCAGTTATGCAGAAAATGTTGGGGATCGTAAACCTAAAGATGCATCAAAGACCGAAAAGCAACTCAAAGCTCTATCGATGCAGCTTGGATTGTGCATATACTTCTTAAATATGAAGGAGCTGCTGCTAAATAATGGTGGTGGGTTGAAGATTCCCTTTTAGTGGGATTTCTGTGGAGAAAACACAGTAGTGTACATGTGTTTTGATGTGTCTTATGTGGAAAATATTCATCAAGTCATATTAAAAAAATGCTCTGCATTTCCCTTCTACAATGTGAATGAGAGTTGTAAACAGAATTGATTTGACTGGGGTGCTACAGATTACATGAATTAGCACAACTGCGGGAGATCAATGGTGGAAATTAAAATTGTAAAAGAGAAAGTCAAAAATAAAGTCAGCCTTGGAGAATTCAGCCAATTGGCTGCCTACCTGCTCCTGGGTTTTTTATAGAAGAGTCTGTGCTGACTGTCCAGTCTGATGAGGGAATCTTTCCATTCGATAATTCCAAAGATCCTTTCCCTGAGATGACTTTTTCATATGCAGGAGAGCTGCCTGGCAGTAGAGCAGGGGCACAAAGTGCCACATCCAGATACCAAGAAGAGAAACATAATAGACAAGGGTTAGTAATGGTTTAAAAATATGGTGATACTTATATTTCTGTATAAATGACTAACAAGCAGAAATATGTCATGTTTCAACCAACATTTCTCCCTGGCTATGGTTGAAAGTGTATTTTGTCTAATTTTGTATCATTTATTTATATTAATGATTCTTTTGTGTATTATTTATATTATTCCTTATATTTATTTCATTACGTCCATTATTTTTTATGAGTGGTTCCTAAAGGGGTGGGGCCACCTGCCAATCACCACCTGGAACTGCCCTCCACTCAATTTTTTGGAGAGCCTTCCGTAGTTCCTGGTGTTTCATTTCGAACACACTAAGGAGCGGAGTGTCATTTGTGTTTTGCAGTGAATTATTGCTTTTCGAGATTTCTCAATTTTTGAATCTGTGCTCTGTTTTTGACCTCACTCTTGGAATTCTGTCTTATAACTTTGTTGCTGTGGATTGCCTTAGCTTTTCAGACAATTCCTTTGTGCTCTTAGAGGCTTCATGTATTGCAGAGCCTTTTGTCAAAATGAACCTATTTAGTAATGATTTTTCAAGGCTCTTTTATGTATCTAGTCAGGGTTTTGACAGTATTTTTGGGACTTAGGTTCTTTTGAGGCTCCTGAGTCATGATAAAATGAAGTATGCACAGTAAATCTTCAAGCTGGATTTAAAAGCTGAGACTGAAGGGGCATCTCTTACAGTAGCAGGCAGATCATTATATAGCTTTGGGGCCCTGTAGCTAAAAGCTCGACCTCCTAGTGTTATTTTATTAATTTCTGGAATGTTTAGTGGGCTGGCATCTTAAGATGAGTTTGCAATGTGTGCTCTGTAAGGAATGATAAGCTCAGATAAGTAAGCAAGGCCTTGGCCAATTAAAGCTTTATAAATCAACAGGAGGATTTTGAAATCAGCTCTAAGTTTAACTGGGAGCCAGTGTAAGGACTTGAGAACTAGAATTATGTGTTTGTATTTTCTGGTTTGCGTAAACATTCCTGCAGCAGCATTTTGAATTAAGTAAAAGCTACATGAAGATCTATTTGAACGGCCAGTGAATAATACATTGCAGTAGTCAGTCCAACTAGAAGTAAATTAACCAAAAAAATAAACTCAACACAGAATGTGTAGTTCAGCCATTTTGTTTTAAATGTAATTAGTTATTTATTGCAACTTGACTGTTGCACACCCAAAGTCCTGTCCAAACTTCCCTACTGTTAGAGCCTCAAGGTGCTTTTTCAGAAAAATAAATATATTTATCATTCTTTCTATGTGGAGGGCAACAAAGAGCACAGCCCGATGTCTCAACACATTTCATCAAAGGTGTCTACGGCAGATTCTTGGCATCCCATATCATGACCGCATCGCCAATGTTGAAGTGCTACAATGGCCAGTGGCCTGCTGAAGATGGAGGACACAGTTACCGCTCACCGAATATGTCTAACTGGCCAAGTACTCAGATTAGCTGACTGCTGGACTCCAAAGACCCATCTTCAATCTCTTGCTCTTCATTGGCTGGGTTTAATTCTGTTAATTGAGCACTGATTTTGATTTGTTATTTATACATTTCGACCATAAAACAGAGTTGTAAAGCCAACAAGAATAATCAGAGTATTAAGAAAATTACCTGATCACTTGGGACAGATTTTTGCTTTTGTTCCTTGTACAAATTGATAAGCATTAATAAGATAAATGTACCCTCCCATTTAACGTTGAATCAGTTTTCCTTACAGTTCTTTACAAACACACCCTGCTCCTTACTGTGGCTACAAGCCTACTTGTTAATCAAGATTGGCATTAATGATTTAGTATCAAGTCAGTTTCTTTTGTTTACATTTTGAAATGCACAAAGTAACAATATAAATGCTAATATAAAACAGGAATGTGGCGAATCTTTTTGACTGCACATTAGTGTTCTCCCTTTTGAAGGAAAATGATAAAGGATATGCTTTATCCAATTTAGGATCATGAGAGGGTCCAGGTCTTATCACAGCAGAATAAAATCCAAGCCAGTCATCCAATACTAGAAAACCTCCCAGTCTATATGACATGCATCTTCACATGGGACAATTTTACAATTACCAATTCTCTTAACACACACACACAAAGAAACACAAGAAAAATATGCCAATTCCACAGACATGGTGACTGGGCAATGAGAATCAAATTTATGTCACAGGATTTGTGAGGTAGCAATATTAACTGAAGATCAAATCTAATGTAATCTAAGCTATACCACCAATGGTTAAAAATGATATGATGGTATGAATTTCACTGGCAATAATATATGTTGACATTTAACAGACTGTTAATAGCATGATAAATTAACAAAGATTTCATAGCATTTTAGGCCACTTTAAAAGTCAATGCTTGTCAGAAAGAAAAATTATGAACAATTCTAGCAACAGCTTTAAAAATGATTTGGAATATTGATTGTTGCAATGAACCCACAAGTGATAAAGGCATACATTTTCTCTTTACTATCATTTATTTAATATGAACTGTGCTTCAGATTGAAATTCGGGATGGCACTGTGGAGAGACTCAACAGGACCCAAGCATCCATAAGAAATGGGACACACACTTCTTGTAGTAGTCCAGGTATTCAATGACCTTGTTGTCTTTAACTGTTTTTATTTTGTACCTCCTGATGAAATCCATTAGTCTAAAATCAGCCCATATTGCATATACTGTAGCATGAGATTACACAAGAGTTGCTCCTCAGTAGCATCAAGTATCATCAGGGTGCAGTAAACCTTCAAAAAATATCTCTCAGCATTAAACATCTGTGCTCAGATTTGCATTTGGTAGAATGAATTAAAAATGCATAAATTGTGGCTTCATTTTTGAAGAAGTGAAAAAGATTTAATTCATTTTTTGATGCTGCTGTCCATGGCAAAAAAAAGGAAAGGAAGCTTCAGCCATTGCAAATGTACAGAAGCTCAAACCACACATTAACAGAAAGTGTCAGCCTTCTACATATGAAATATTGTCTTATGTAGGCAATCAATATCGTGTTTATTGTTTTCAAATGTGTGGTTCACATCCTCTGTACAAAAGTGCTAAAATAAATATGCTATCAATAGGCAGATGAAAGCTCTTTATTGTGGGTTTTACAGATCTTGCTCCCTACCATGTACATCAGTGTCACAAATGTAATAGTCACAGGAAAGCCAAACAGATGCATCTGCTATCATTTCTCTGTGCTTATTGATATTTGAAAGTTTCTTTTTTTCCTGGTAAAGTTCATGTCTGACCAGTTATAGTCCTGTGGTGGCTATGATTTATTTGGTGCATTCAATGATTAAAGTGCTAACAGAAATCTGTAATAAGATCATCTATAATATCTTGGGAGCAACACCGTCCCACCTCGCTAGTCTCCACCTGAAGCTAAGCATGTTTGGGCCTGGCCAGTATTTGAATGGGAGACGGCCCAGGAGAGGTTTGGTTTGCCGCTAGAAGAGGTGTTAGAGAGGCCATCAGGGGGCACTTGCCCTGTGGTCTGTGTGTTGATCCCAATGCCTCAGGGCTGAGACCGAAACACTCTGCTGCAAAATTGGTGCTGTCCTTCAGATGAGACATAAAACTGAGGTCCTGGCTCTCTGTGGTCATAAATGATCTCTGGGCATCTTTTGAAAAGAGTAGGGTTTATCCCCATGTCCTAGCTAAATTGCTATTCATGCCTTCATCCATTCTGGCCCCCTAATCATACCCTGTCTCTAATTTGCTGTCTGTCTCACCCATTCACCACTTAATAGCTAATGCGTGGTGAGCGTACTGGCTCAAAATGGCCGCCGTTGCATTGGGTGTTAGACATTAGTGGTGGTTGAAGTGGCTCCCTGCTCACTATATAGAGCACTTTGAGTAGTGAGAAAAGTGTTATATAAATGTAAAGAACTATAATTATTATTATTAAGAGAGAAGGCAATTGTGTGGTATGCAATAAACATAGCTTTTTAACTAGTTTTATGGATGTGATTACTTTGACAAACATTCTTTGGCCAAGTTGCATTTTTATATATTTTTTGTGCTGTTTTTATAAGATAGGAAGAAACAGAGGAGGCTAATTATGTTATGTAATGTTTTGAAGGTTTGTTCATTGTGACGTGCAGAGCAATAGAGAGAGTTTATGATTATGCGTTTGGGTGCTGTAGATTCTGAGTTCTAGTAAAAAGAAAGATGAGTTGTATTTACATCAGCTGAATTGTCTGTTCTTATTTATAAGCACTCATGCTGTTTATTTTCCAAAATGTATAGGCAAAGGATTGTTTTTTCAAAGCCGCTTGATAAAAATATACAAGTGCAATCTATATGTAACTAGCCGTCCCCGTCGGTTCCACCCGCGTAGTACTGAAACAGGTCAAACTTTTAAATATCAATAAACAAACAGGTATCACTAGCTAAGCGGAGACAAGGTGCACTCCAAAAAGCAGAGGTACACCAACTCGAACGGAGGCTGACGTGTGAGTGAAGAGGGCCCTGCCTGGCTCCTCACTCCTGACGTCACGCTTCCCCCTCCCTTTGGCCTGCATCCTCTGTCTCGGATTAGCGCAAATATATATTGGTACCACAAGCGAACTATGATTCTTAGCGCAATGAGAGAAGTCACAAAATCAACTGAAATGTTCAAGCAAATCATAGAAAAAAAAAGATATAAATCCGTCAAGTAGTTTCTCGTGAAAAGCTGACAGACATACAGACAGACAGACGTTGGATTTTATAAATAGAGAGATGTGTTAGACTACTGTGCATTTGCAATAAGTAGTTAACTGCTGCACTGTTAGCCTAATAAAGTTCTGCATATGCATGAAGGGCCACTCTTTCTTGTAAGTATAATGCACCTATGTAGTGGACAAGCACTCACTCAGTACCCACTCTGAAAAATTCCTGATGCTAAATTACTGTTACGAATAATTAAAGAAATTATTCCTGTAAAGGTCTATCTGACAAGAATCTCAAACCATATTTGATGGAGAAAACTCGATTTTGGAGCCGCCTCTGCAGTGCCCAATGCCTTGCAGGTTTGGTCTCATCAGTAAGCACAGCTTGTGCCCAGCCTTTTATCTTGTAACTGAGTTAAACATTTCTAAAAAAATAAATAATTAAATGAAAAGAACAATCATCTTAGAACATCTGGTAGGAATCAATATGTGGGCCTGGCTAGGATTTGAAACGTAAAGTTTGTCTATTAAAACTTGTAGCTTAGTTGCAGTTTCCCCCTCAAAGGATGTTTGCTGGAATGGAAAGTTGTTTGCATGCTATGTTTATGCCATGGGAAGATTTTTTTTTCACTGCTGTTCCCCGAAATGTCTTCTTGCTTTCCCCTTAGGAAGGCTATTTTAATAAAAGACTGACCTTTCTTTGTTGATTCTTGACACAGGAAACGTACACCATGTCTGGGTTACTAGAGATTTGGTTCGTGACAGAGTTGTGTAACATGTACTATAAAATGTACATGTATGGTATCTGGGTGTCCTAATTTTGTTTACATCCCTGGATTTGAGTGAAAATTATAAGAGCTCAGTAGTTTCCAACAGTTTGTATTTATTCTATATTATATTTTCATATTGAACTTCTTATCTTGGCACTTTACAAGTATTATACATGTGTTTTAATATTTGTTTAATTTAAGGATTGGCAAGTTAATTGACATGGGCGGCACGGTGGCGCAGTGGTAGCGCTGCTGCCTCACAGTTAGGAGACACAGGTTCGCTTCCCGGGTCCTCCCTGCGTGGAGTTTGCATGTTCTCCCCATGTCTGTGTGGGTTTCCTCCCACAGTCCAAAGACATGCAGGTTAGGTGGATTGGCGATTCTAAATTGGCCCGTGGGTGTGTTTGTGTGTGTCCTGTGGTGGGTTGGCACCCTGCCTGGGATTGTGCCCTGTGTTGGCTGGGATTGGCTCCAGCAGACCCCCGTGACCCTGTGTTCAGATTCAGCTGGTTGGAAAATGGATGGATGGAAGTTAATTGACATGGTCAGGTTCACATTGCTAATATGGATGGAGCCTGCAAACCTATCTGCATGGGAAAATAATTTTTAACTGTCACTCCCATTAAGTTTCATTGCATACCACACTTGCAGAATTTTGAGTCCAATCCTACCAGCAATTCTTCAGAATACTATTGCAAAGGCATTAGCCTGTTATAGTGCTGTGCAGCTGATTAGCTCATTTGTTTTGTTCATTTATGAGTCTGCTCTGTTTGGGGCCATAAATGCAAAGTTTAATCTTCAGTCCTGGGGTGAAAATGAGGCACCATTGCCAATCGAGTGAAATTCCAGGCTGGCAGTGGATAATACACCGGCTGTTAGTCCAAACTATGTTCTACAGAGCGAAGAGTGCTTTTTGACTTTCTGTGTGGTTTGTTTTTTATTATTTGAATGTGGTTTTCTCTGCTAAAGGATGATGGGTAAATCCTGCTGAATTAGAAACCTGAAGAAAATGACAAAGCAATGGATTATTAGCTACAGACAGAGCCAAACGTGGGAGCTGTACAGCCCCATCTACTGGAGTGTCATGGAAATGCCAGCTGTTTGGTAGTGGGCAATGCAGTGTCCCTGCCATAAGATAAGTAGGGAATCTCAGAAAATACAGCAAGAAAAACATACTGTAGAGTTTTAATAGTCTATCCCACAAACAAAGTTAGTGCCATGTGTGAAAGGTAAATTTGAAATGTGAGAAGGAAAAAACCAAGAACTAAGAAGGTAAACCACATACTGGAAGAACAGTCACAGTGGCATTCTATTATTTCATACAATCAAAAATCAATCACTCCTATAAAAATATATAAAATAATGATATTTAAAATGACTTAAATCAACAGCAGTAATAGTAGTTAGTAGTATTGTCACATGTGCAGAATATACTGAAATTCTTAAAGCATGTTCAACCAACATGCGACATGTCACCAATCTCTGGCCCAAAGATTAATGAGAATGTTCGTATTAAATAGAAAACACACATTGTATTACCTGTGGTGGGCTGGCGCCCCGCCCAGGGTGTGTTTCCTGCCTTGCGCCCTATGTTGGCTGGGATTGGCTCCAGCAGACCCTTGTGACCCTGTAGTTAGGATGTAGCGAGTTGGATAATGGATGGATGGATGGATGGATGGACATTGTATTACCTGATGTGCACCTTACCCTAGGTTCCATACCACTTGTTCAGTTATGTTTCCAGTTCCTGATATCTAGTGGAAAAATTCCGAAAAGCTCCAATACGGTTAAAATTGGAAATCTAAAGTTTCAAACTGATGCCTTTCAGAAGCCCAAAACTCAGGTTCTGATTCTAGCCAGCGTACCTTCATTTGCTCCAAACGCACTTGATATAAACTGATTTTAAGTGTGTGGCTCAGCTATTTTGAGTAAGAAAACTCTGCACACAAAAACAAAATTGCACATTTGTACAATATGATTACCAATGAACCACTAGGGCTTTACTAATTTTTTTCTAGTTTTAATATACCCATATATTCATATATACCAGTTTTGATAAACTGTGATAAAACTAAACTGAATTAGTGTTCTTTTTTGTGGTTGATGAGTCTGAAATAAAGTTTAACATATTAGTTTAAATTTTATTATGTGCTGTTCCCTAGCATTTAATCATGGAACCCTCTGTGAAAGATAAAATATATAAAATATAGATTATTGGATTAATTATTATTAATCATATCTTCTCAAAGTATCATGTAATACATATTTTATTTGGGGACTAAGCACAGTGTAAGAGAGAGAAGTTCATCACTTGTTAGTCTAGCTGGACCAAGTAACTGCTGTTATAACTGTAACCATTAGCATGTGTCCTGTACACAATCTGGTTTGAGTTATATTTCATTTTCTTCCATTTCATTCAAATTCACTTTGATTGGAGGGTTATTATTTCTTGACATGAGAGTGATACTTGATACATTTAGTCTAAATTGCTATCATTTCCAATATTGCTGGGGAAAGGGAGATAGATAGCCTTGGCCCCATCATAGTGAGCCAGTATGGAATGATTTTCGGCAGTGGGAAATAAGCGTGAGCAGAATGCTGATGAGAGCCGTGGCAGAAATACAATGTCAGAATAACACTAGCGCCATCATCTGCGGGACATTAGTTGAAAAACAGTGCAAGCAGATCATTAGCATAGAGGTTTGCAGTAATATTCGAAGCTGTTTAATTGTTTTCATATGTACAAAGCAAATTCAGACATGAAACTTTCTAATAGGTGTGTGGAGTTGTTTTAGCATGGTAAGCATGCTAAAAAGGCATAGCATTGACTGTGTTGTGCAAAACGTGACAAATTCCTGCCTCATAATTTATGCCACTTGGGTAAACTCCAACCCTCTGTAAATGTGATATGGATTGTGTTGGCTTTAACAATGGACGTCTAAATTGATGAACTGTTGGATAGTTAGCAACTGCAATGCAATACACCATAATTAATCTATGCTATAATAGGGAATGTAAAATGTACAATCCCTCATTAGACATTCTGGACCTGCATATAGGGCTGGTCTGAGGCACATACAAATTGTAGGCAATTGCCTTTGGAACCTTACTGTGACCAGACTGCATGTTCACACAGTTTACCCATCAGCTTGACAGGGTCAGAAAGATACAGTACTGCCCCATATCATGATACATCTAAAAAAGCATGTTCATTTTCACAGTGAAACTTTGAGATGGAACAACTGTTAACCAGACCTCAAAAGTGGGTGATGTACGGGATGAGTATTGAAAGGTAACAGATAGTCCTGGATATGACCTGAGCTGGATGGTATTGCTTAAACGATAACAAGGTCAGTTCAGTCCCCACCGTTAACTGACTGAGTTAATAGTTGGGAGCAAGCCTTTTTACTGGCTCTTTGATTTCATGCATTAAAGCATTTTGGAATGTAACTCTAATCAGATAAAGGTAGCAAACAATATCGCCTGCGGGGAACCATATTTCCAACCGCAGTCTACCTGTCTGGGCTATACTTGTTAAAATCAGTGTAAGCAATTCACATAAAATCATATGAATATTGGTAGGCATTATTAATATAAACACTGAGTAATGCGACTAAAAAAAAGCTTTTCACATTCTCAAGCACTTTATCTGGTTTCAGAAAGACAAACCACTAAATAGATTGTTCATTGTATACAGTAACACTTCTTTTTCTGAAAAGAAAAAAGTTCTTAATCTAATGCATTAGTTCAGTTGCTTCTGATAAAGCACTTGTTTTCTTTTCTTTTTGCCAGTATAAACAGATCAACAGTCAATATGAAAGATTAATCAAAATATTAGCATTAAACCTTGTCAGTTTATCAAAATATTTGGCATTTACATGATCTACCATTTCCCATCTATTTTCTCCCCTATGAGAACCATATTCTATTAGTACATTTTCCATATTATATTTTACATTTTGTTTACAACAATAACATAATAATAATAGTAACATGAGTATTTTTATCCATTTTGGCAGTCTTCAGTAGGACAGATTTAAGTACTTTTTCTTAATCAATAGCAGAGTTTGATTCTGTTTCACATTACGCAGATACCTAATTGGGTCCATGTGTCATTCAGTTAGGAGATGGCATTGGCTGTGCACAATGATTACTTATTTAGTTCTTTACTGGGTGATTTAAAGCAAAAAACCGTTGGTGGTAAGATCTTTGGTTGTCGGGAATCTTTTGGCTAAAACAATATTTATGTGACATGGCCAGCAGTATTAATTAGACCCTCTTGAAAGTAAGAGGTTGGGTCTTCAAGAAGTGTTAGTATGTGTCTCCTCTGCCTTGGGTTTTTTTTTGTAAATTACAAATGGTCAGTGCGCGGAGTGTGCAAGAGGTTACCACACAATGGGCATATTTCATGGTTCACTGCAAAGTTCACTTTTGTTAGGCAGTAATAGCTCACTTTTCAGCTGCTGTTTGCCTTGTTAAGGATGCTAATGTGGCTGCCCTACACATTTATAACTAATAATGCTTAGCTAAATCTGGTAGTTCCATATAGAGTAAAACAAAACCTAAATACTAGTTAAATAGGCTTTTAAATTCTTAAGGATCAGTTTAACTGTTGATCATGAGCTATGTACTATAATGTGTTAGAGCTGTTTGGACAAAGTACTTTTCTTATTCTCTTAAAACAATTTACGATACTCATTGCTTATTATCTGTAAATACTGTATCTTTGCATCACATTTAAATAGTTACAAAGCAAACAGAAGAAATATTTTTTACAAGGCTTTAATTTCCTGGAACCTTAAACGTGATTAAGCAGGTTTGTAAATATTATGTTTCATTTCTCTAAACTCATTCCGTTGAACACTACAGAATAATTAGATTGATTACTGATTGCGTGAAAATGCAGTGATGATCATGAATATTATAATTCTGAACATATTTATTTAAAACTTTGAGATTTCTCTTATTACTTATGTTTTAGAATAATTGCCAGCACTAAAGGTGCTAAATTACCTCAGATTTCTAGTGTGTAGCAACCCTTTTCTACTACTGTACTTAAGAAGACATTTGGAAAGGCATTAAAAGGAAAATTGTAGGTTCTCGTGTCTTCTTTAGAGGATGTAGCAAGAACTTGTGTGATGGTATTCTTCTTGCCGTACATTTGAACCAAGATTGCCCTAAAATGACTGACCATTATGTGGAGTAAGGGCTCAGAATGTTTAATTGAAGTAGCTGGGAAAAGGCAGTGCAAGTAGCTCCAAAGGCCATTTGTCTTTAAATGTAACCATTGACTCCAGCATTGAATACCAAATTATCTTGTAAATGGCTGACTTGAGGCCGGAGACCAAAGTGGCAGCTTTCTGTCAGAAGAAAGTGGGGCCAAGTCAAAGTCAGACGTAGGGAGTATTGTGCTTTAGGGAGTCAGCTGGTTGAGCAGTCTCGCTAGAGAGCTCAAAAATCCTTTTCAGTAAAATCAGAATTGACCAGGTGGCTGTTTTATGTTGTGTTGTTTCAATGTGACTTTATGAAAAGGTATTCTGTCTGTGTAATTTGTGGTGTAAGTACTGGCATTGCTCTTCTTAGGGGGAGTCAGGAATATGAGAGGGGCAGCAAGAGGCCACAGAGACATTGATCATCAAACTGAATATAAACTAGTCAAAAGCAGCAACACTAGGGTGAGGCAAAACAAACTCATACAAATCATCAAAAATACAAAACTTTCAAAAGAAATGAAGTAGCCAAGCCTAAGAAACCAGGCTGGCTCAGTGATCAATTGTTGATTAATGACAAGTTTACTCCTACAGTAAATGTTGGCAGTTGCAACAAAATGTCTTTATGTGATGTATGTCACTAGTTATACTATAACACTGTATGGTGTTATAGTATTTGACAAAATATTATGTGTATGTTAAATTTTGAATCGACTTGTCTTATTTACACTAAACATTGCATCATTTTTGTTGAAGTAAGCTAATTTGCCTAACAGCATGAGAAAAGGCACATTTAAAACCGTTTAACGCAATGCAACGTTGTAGTAATTTTAAACAGATAAGACATACATCATACAAATATAATTTAATTAAAAAAAGTGTTTTTCTTAGAAGCAACAGCTTCATAATCCCCTAGATAAAAATACATTTGTCTTGAAGCCCTGACTTAATACAATTAAAATCTTGTAAAATGCTAGTATGGGAATTTTAAAATAGGCCGTAGAGAACATTATATAGTAGGATAATTACTTGTTATTTTACAATGAACCTCTTCTTCAGAATAAATAATGTTAAAAACAATCAGAAGTGAATAAATGTGCCATTAGCGAATATTGTTTCAATTATCTTTAAATGGAACATAATCTGTAACAGATGGATATTTGTTTAATTGGCACTGCTAAGGTGGTATCAATAAACCCCAATCAGATTTTCTCATTGAAAGAGCCTGGCGCCATTAATTGGTTTCAGCATGCGAGAAAATGGAAGCAGAGGGTTTTGCTTTTCCTGTCATCAAAAGTATATTAAGTGACTTAATTTTAAGATTATTCCAAAAGTGTTTTTAGGCACCAGTACCAAGACTTTAGGCTCTGTAATATTATCATGTTATGCTTCATTATTATAAATTTACATTATCAACAGTATTTGCATTTTTATTATAAATGTTATACAATTTTTGAAATATACAATATATATTTATTTTTACAATATATATGAGTATTTAAAACAAAGGAACAGTATATTATATACAAACAATTGACCATATAAAGGATCCACTTAAGTAAATGAGTGTAACAAAGTGTATTTTAAAACAAGTGGTCCTACACAGGTGTGGTAATTAAACCATCAACATCCCATCATGCTAAAATCATGATTAAAAATGCAGAGCCGAGTCAAGTGAGTATTATGTTACCTACTACAGCTTGAGAGTGAGATCTCAGTGACGTGAAGCAAGTGCTGGTTGTTGGGGAAAATTTGGCAGGAGCATCACTAATGAAAACCGTGCAACATGATCATTTTTCACAAGGATCAGTGGCTATGGTGATGAACATCTTTAGCTGGGGCAAATGTGGACAAAAGCGCAAACTGTGATGATTGTGCATTGACTCAACATACAAGGAAATACAGACATGAACATGTAGATCATCTGTCTGGTAACACTAGTGTGCAAAAAAAGATCTATGTGTTCTTTATTGATTTGAGGATGCAGAATCCAGATTTGGCAACAAAATTGCTCTGTCACATCCAGTTTTTAAAAGAGATGAAGGTTTAAAATGAAAAAAAAACAGTATTTTAGAGAAAAAAACTAAATATATTTTTAAAATTATTTAGACTTGAAAAATTATAGCTACACATATAATTGTTTTACATATAATTGTTACTTACAAAAAGTAGTCATTTGGTATTTTTTTCCCTCTTGTATTCCTCTGAATGTGTTTCATGATGGAATAACCAACAGATGTCTACTAACATATACTCACTCTGCTTTCCACTGTAATGTCACTCCCATTTTCATGGGGAAAAATCTAAATGAGAGTGTATGAAATGGACATTTAAAGACATGCTGCACTCAAGTGATGGGTAGGAAGAGAGAAGCTCCTCAACTAGTTCCTTGAAGTTTTCCGCCTTCATATTCCCAAGTAATTGTTGCTACTTGTTACCTGTTCAAGACAATGAATGGATCAACCTGAGCTTGAATATTTCTGTAAAGAACTCTTAAACATCTTTCTCTGTTCTGGAGAAATAAGGGTATTTTTCTAACCTAAATATAAATTCCTGGCCTTTTTAAAAAGAATACGAATAGAGAAAAAAATAGTGATTAAGAGCAAAAAATCTGTAGCAAATACTTGATTTTGGATTGTTTCCACCTTAACTAACATTAAGAATGAGGAAGGCTGACATTTTTAAGGTCAAAATATGCTTCAAATAATATTTGGAGTATGAAAAATAATTATGTCATAAAACAAACATAACTTTTTTTATTTAATTCACATTTTTTCAAAATGGCATTTTTCACTGAATCTGATCTCGCAGAAACCATTTATGGTAGATAAATTCCAGTTTCAGAAATGGATTTGGCACGCCTAAACCTAGAGAGTTCACCAGTTTTTTTTTTTTTTTTTGCAAGAGAGCATTTTCATGCAGGGAGTAATCCTCATATCAGTGCAATTTAAATTAGGAGCAGCAAGTTTCAGTTCCTTGAAATCTTCACAGAGAAGAATGCTTTGTTTGTTTAGAAGTGTATAAACCATTCATTATTGCATTGCAACGCTAAAGGAATCTTCCAGGATGATAATTCATTAGGGTCATTATAATGACCCTATCCGCAATGCATGTATAGTTAATGAATGTAAAGAATACCATGACGTCAATGGAATCCTCATATCATACTGTGAAGAGAAACAGGCAGTCAAGGAGAAATGTACAGCAGTACACAGCCCAGCAAGAACACCCCAAGGATGCTGCACTGTCAGGCTTTCTGTTGAGTGCCAGCACTAAAGGTGCATGCTGTATTGCTTCAGAATGCTAGTGGGTAGCATCAGCCTTTTTACAGTATGTAGCCAAACTTAAAGGCCCCACAGAGATGTTTAGGAAATGCAACATTTGCCTGAGCCTCTGTGGGAACACAAGTGACTCGAAAGTCCTTTCCAGTAAGATGAAATGTTGGCGGAAGTACTTCCGGGATTACCTTTATAAGGGCCTCAGTCAGCTCAAATTGTAGCTGGAAATAGAACCAGTGGCAAGTACTTGGATGGTGAGATGGATGAGAAGGCCATTAGTATATTAAATAATACTAACTTAAAATATAATCATAATATAATGGTATGCAGGGAGGTAGGAAGGAGAATATGGTGTGTATTTTCTGACAGTGAAGTCAGGAATTTATAGGAAATCTCTGAGGGGCAGGGTTTTGTAACTTATTCCTTGTTTAAGTATTCATTAATCCATCCATTTGCTCCTTTTATGCAGTTTATTGTTCATTGTCTGTAACCATATACTGGTCTGCACCGATGTCTGTCCAGGTATGGGGTTGTTTCCAAAGCATCACGTATTGTCAGACATGGGCAGTTTAGTCATGAGATGACAACTCAGTATGGAATGCAGCCTATTTCATTACCATTCTGGTACTGTCAAATAATGTAAGGATGGTGTCACATTCCTCCACTAAAGTTTCAAACGTGTACAGAATTTTTGCCAAAGTAATTCTTAAAAAATGTATGTAGATATACATAAATTTTATTTTTTATATATATTTAAACAAGAATTCTATGGTGGGCACATGAGTCAGGATGGTGATCGTAAATGGGATATATAATTATATTATTTGTGAGGTACATAATTATATGTATCATACAAACCATTTACAAAACGGTCTGAATCATGTTCTGTACATAGCTAAACAATTATCCTTAGTTTGATTTCTTCTTTAAAAGAATCATCCCATATATCATATTTAAAGCCACAAAAAGAAATCCAGGAAAATAGGATGTATTCTCCTTTGTTTGTATTATTTTTCTTCTGCTTTGCATGGTCATTTGAGGAAACTACTATGCAAAACAATGCCACTGGCCATATTAAGTGCAACGGTTATGTTTATCTATAATGAGTGTGCATTCATGATCGGTTTCTAATAAAATTTTCATTTTATTATTGCTTTCATTACAAATAATTTCTTATTGAACACTATTCAAAAGACTGTTAGTGTTTTCAGAGTATACATATAAAATAGTAAAGATTTGTAAGTTTGGCTGTAAATTGAAAAAAATGTTATGAAGCGGTTAGCACATCAACTCTCTGATCCAGGGTTCTTAGTTTGATTCTCACATTGATTACTTCAGCGTTTCTCAACCTTTAAGTATTTCCGACCCGAGTTTTCATAACAGTTTTAATCGCGCCCCCTGACGTTTTTTTGAAAGGAGCCCACTAATACCAATTTGTTCTTTTTTTAATTAATGATATATCATAGATTCATATTTTATCATACCTACTTAACTTTTATCGACATTTATCTAACTCTTTATTTATTTTTCTAGTATCAGAATGTAGTTTAAGTTAATTTGTTTTGGTTTCAATAGGTGTATTTTTCATATTTTGATTCTTGTTTTTTTTTTTTCACATCTTCGCACCCCCTTTCTTGTTACTTCACGCCGCCCGCCCCACAGTTTGAGAACCACTGGGTTACTTTTTGTGTGAAGTTTGCAAGTTCTTGAAACATTTGCATGAAATTTTGTATAGGGTTACTATCCATGTAGAGTCTGCATGTTCTCCACAGAGTTTTCAATTGCCCTCCCATAATCCAAACATGTTACATTAAACAAATCTCTGCGCTATGATGGACTGGCATCTCAACAAGCAGATCTTGGTTAGACATATATTTTTTCATAAAAGCAGGAAAAGCACTAAAGTTTTATAAACTCAGTAGACTTGTAGATGTCAGATAAAAATGAAGTAATTAAAAAATGAATGTCAACTACTGGGGGTGATTGCTTTTTTAAAGCAAACTAATTAGTTTGCCTCTGAAATATTCAGCACTTTCCATTCTGTCATAAGACAGTTATAAGTGGAGCACTTTCACAATTTGCTTTGAACAAATGAGTATGAAAAAGGGAATACAGTATGTAAACCACTTAAAAAAATAAATTGGATGGCTCTGCTGGTGTATGTTACAGAATGACAAATATAGAAAGTTATCAGAATTCCCAACTGTGTGTGTGCAACTGTGGAGTCATTACATTAATGCCATCTCTCACTACTGAGATAATGGAAAACACATTGGCAGAGAGAGTTCTAAATTGTAAACAGCACTATCCATATTCTGGAGCTTCTCTGACAGCCTGATTTTAGCCTGTAGAGAGTTACAGCAACCTATATTGTTGAGTATATATATATACTAGCCATGTGCGCCCAACTACGTTGCGCGTGTTAAAGTTGTCTTTGAAGGCCTCCCTGTTTAAATGCGGCTGCCAGTCGTGAACTGGGCCCTTCGTCGCACAGCATTATGATTTTTTATAAGGGAAACAAAATTACAAAAGAAAACCCTTGGACATTGATTCGATAGGAACGGCCTACTCATGAATCACTGTCCGAATAGTAATTATGTGGTGGTGTAGGAGCATTTCTGCTTCTGTCCATTCACAGTCCATTTAGTTTTCACGACGCTATCGCTTCCTCTCACGATGTCTTCTCAACCATTCTCCAATCTCGCAGGTTGCTTTGTGGCAATCCAAAGAGTAAGGCAATATACACGGAGCAATAGTTATAAAAGGGGGACACATAGGTATCCAGGCTCTTTAAAGCATAAATAGGGATCACTTCACTGACATGTGAGCAAGCCACGGTACAACTGTGAGATGCGCAGCACTCGCCGGCTACAACTTAACAATAATAATTTCCAGAACGTGCTGTTACGTTGTCATTCATTTTACCCACTGTCTTTCTTTCATTCATATATTACGTAGGCACATACCTTTTATCTTCGGCAATCTCATTCTCTAACCAGGCCTCAGGAGCTAACCAGCATAACACTGTCCACCACCCCTTTCGTTATTCCGGCACATTGTTGACATCCGTGAGTAACAACAACGTACTAAACTGGAAGTTGGTCTACGCATGCGTGGAATTCGCAGACAAACAAAGATCAAGATCTAAATGAAGATCTCTTTAGTTAATTTAAAGCACAACAATTTGTTTAGTTTGGATGTCTGTGTTTTGAGGTGTGACTGGAGTACTACAGTCTTCAGTAGTATAAGCCTGGAGGAGATTCTTAATGCAATGCCTATGTTTTAGCTGTCTCTCTCTACTGCCATCTATTGCTTCTTCTTCTAATTAATTCACGGACAAACAAAGATCAAGATCCAAATGAAGATTATATAGATAGATATGGCAGAGAAGGTCTGTGATACGGTTTGCATACTTGCAGCTGGAGATCCACAAAGGGAGAAAATGAATCACGTATCATAAAGTAGTTTTTATTCCTGAGCTTTCAGCCCCTACCAGGGGTCTTCATCAGAGGATAATGCTTAGACTTACAAGAATCAAAGGCAATATATAGCAATAATTTTTACTGGTGGGAGTTGGGGAGGGGTGGCTAAGTCCGTGTGGTCGGGGTTGGGGGGGGGGGGGGGGTTATTGGGTGTAAAGTCTTGTTTATTATGAATAAGTTCTTCTTAAGTTTGCATATGCTGGATTTATGTCCAAGTGTCTGTTGATGGTGTTCTCATTTGATAACCAGGATTCAGCCAGCTCTCTGGCACTTTTATTATTGGCTTTAAATTTTACTTGTACATCGTCCCAATTAAATGTGCAAACTTAAGAAGAACTTATTCATAATAAACAAGACTTTACACCCAATAACCCCACCCCCACCCCTGACCACACGGACTTAGCCACCCCTCCCCACCTGTATATACATATATACTGTGTGTATATATATATATATATATATATATATATATAAATGCACAGAGGTGATAGTTTAAGAACAGCGCAGACCAAAAAGAACACTTTTTCCATAAATCCTAGATAAAATCTTCAAAGGAGAGGAAGGCATATTATAGGCTTACTAGAGCATTATTGTCACGTGTACAGTCACTAATACAGTGAAATACTAATCAGAATGCAACACCTCATCACTCTCCGGTGCTACCTTAGCTTGAGAAGAGCTACCTTACATGACATGTCTGTCATCTTTACAGGATGTGTAAAGTAGTATTGACATCACGGACATACATCAATAAATTTGATCTTGAAAAATAAGGGGTCACACAATGATTACTGGTACTGCTTCACAGCTCGGTCCAAACAATAAGGTTATGGATTTTGCATAGGATATTCTCAGTGATTGTCTTTACGTATCCAAAAGGAAGTCAGGTCAGGTTATTTGCTTGATTTGGGTGAGGGTGTGATTGTGTTTGTCCTGGGATATACCAGCACCCTATCTGGTGCTGGTTTCTACACTTTATTCACTGCTGCCTGGTATTCATAAAGCAGATTTAGCAGGTATGGTATTGGACGGATAAATAAGAAGAAAAGAAATTTCTTATACCTTAGATTTGCTTACAATTAGCCCTTTCATTTGATTCCAAGCTTTGCAACTTTCCGTCCTAATCTCTGGTCTAACATAACAATAACAGACATACATTATACATAGGAGCAATTAAGTAATTAATTCAGATCAGCATATAAGGTAATAAGGCTACAACTTCCTTTATTTTGCAGAATGAATGTTTGTCACATGCAACAAAATGGAAAAATCATATCTTGCCTGAAAAAAGGTTTATTCTCCTTCCTCAGTTGCGTTGCATTTGAGGCACGAATGTATGTGAAAAATAAAAAAATCATATCTCTAGAGCAAAATGTGCTGGAACAATTTTGCTTATACTCAAAAGGTTTCCTGCATTTTACAAAGTTAATAACTGTGGTGCTGAGTTTCATTTGGATCGAGTGATTCATTTTTGAGTTATTGTGTCCACAGGCACAGAAACCATTCCAAAAGTGGTCACACCGTGGTTGGGGATGCCTGAAACATTAAAATCCATGGAAAGATGTGTGGGAACGATTAAATAATTAATCCAAACCAGTATAAAATGTCATAGGATGTCTGTTTAGTAGAAAATGCATTCTGCGGAGAACAAATTAAAAAATAACTATATATGATAGTTTTTCTTTTTAGTTTTATACTGTAGCTGCATTGAATTTGTATAGCTTTGTCTTGTAAATTATGATTTACATTTGTCGTTTATACTATTCTTGGGAGCTGACTATGCTGCATTTTTATTTTGCTGTGCTTTTATTGTCTTACTCAGTTTGTACAGTTGAAGCTTTAATTTAGACCCCTGTGACCCTCTGTTAGGATATAGCGGGTTGGAAAATGACTGACTGACTGTTAAAAACTCCTAGTTGCAGTGTGAAAGGTTCATAATAAAATAAACCATGATTCATTCAGAATTTAATGCAAATCATGAGCACAAAATACATTTAAGTAAGTTAGTAAGCTGAGTCTGCAGGTGCTAGAATGTGGTAGTGCCACATTTTTATAGTTTGGTCTTCAAATGTCGGTTCAGATAGTAATTGTCAGTCTTTACTGGGTAAACAAAGATGTCAAATCTGAGTGGGTAAGATTCTTGCTAGCACAATGTGTAATTCTTATTTAGCTCAGGAGGCTCTGGATCCCTGCAAACCTGTACAAAATATGCTTTAAACACATAAATGGATGAACAGATGATTGACTTAAAGACAGAGAGACATTGTAATTTGTCTTTTTGGAATTCCATCTTAGCTAATAAGCCTCCCCAACTCCAGTTGACGGCATACCAAAGTATAGAAGGAGGACGGGGAGGTTCATCCTCTTTGAACTTACATAAGGCACTCTGAATTGTAGATGAAATGCCATGTTACTCCATAGCAATTGAACTTTCCGATAATTTTAAGAGTTTGACTGTAAATGTCAATGTAAATGTTTTAAAGCAACAATTTAAAATAAATGTGTTCCGTATGTTGCTGGTATTCTTTGTTGTCTAAAAATCTTACATAATTTGCTATTGTAATAAGTCATCCTTTGTATGATAGGAAGGCTTTGTTGTTTTCATGTGGAAAAGTGAACTGAGCTAAACGGTGTCATTGTATCTAGAAATATGCAAATTAGCTTTAATGGCCCAAATTATCCAATTTTATGATTTTAACATTTTCATATGGGTTGAGGATATGAAGTTCAACGTTCTTTGATATGTAAATTATTTTTTTAATGCTGTGGTGATGACTTACAAAAGCAACAGAATGAGAAACACAGATTTTTTGCTGAATTAAAAGCAGCTTTGTGGACAATGTTGGAGGCTTCAGTGGGAGGTGAATCCCACTGAGTTAGATCCGGGAGATGCCCCAGAGCCATACAAGGACAAAAGAACATGTCTGATTGGCATATGTATTGATCAATCTTTGCATGTTCTTGTTTTGCCATTTGGACATCACTGAATAATTATTGCCTATCCTGGAAAATGAAGTATTTATCTAAATAGGATAAACACCTTCCTAGGGCATCTGCTGGCTACCACAGGTATTCTTGAATTCTTGCATTCCTGAAGCCACCTGTGTAGTTAAAAGACCAATCCTCTTTGGTAGCTCTGTCCACCACATTATCAAGTAAAGCCTATCAGAGTATCCTATAAGCACATATGGTGTATCGCTCCCTTGTGCAGTTTACCAACACTTGCAACTTGAAGGACTGGTAAGGTCTTCTTTTTGAAGTATGGACTGTGCCAGGTCCATCACCTAAAGTGTTCCTGCTCTGTGCTCCTTCTGACTGTGCCACCCCAGCCTATCTACTAGGTGTGACGCCACCTCATGACACCACTTTTTCTTACAATAGTAGTTTCATGAGGAAACCTAGACTGGCTATCATTCCTGGTACTTTGCAAGTCAATAGCATAATGTTTTTAAGTGGTCTGGGGAGCAGAAACAATATTAATGACTCTAATCCCACTCAGTCCTTCACTGTATACTGTCTATAGTGAAAAGAGAGAGGAAATGGGCTTATTAATGTAATAAAAATGCATATTCCTCAATGATGTTTATTGGCTCCTCTAAATTAAGCAGACTTGAGTGTGTGTGGGTGTAATTGTGCCCTGTAATTGATTGGTGCCCCATACAAGATTGATTTCCAATTGGCCTGAGAAGCTACTGTAATCAGCAGCTCCAGCTGTCTGTAACCCTGAACAAGATACGTATATTAGAAAATAATTGGCTATGTTGGTTCTGCAAGAGCTGCAGACTTGTGTCTTTAGTTTGCACAATTCCCATTCAAATGCATCAAGAAAACTATGCTGTAAAACTCTGGTGTCTTTCCATGTAAGAATTACTTCAACAACTAAAGTGTCACAATGCCTGTCCCTAATATGCGTAAATGTGAGAACACCACTACTACATTGAAAATTGAGGGTAGAAATAAAGTTGATGACAGAATGAGTGAGTCAGTCTACTCTGCAGTATATACACTCACCTAAAGGATTATTAGGAACACCTGTTCAATTTCT